>OU015743.1:47146849-47166849 GCA_907169655.1 Acomys percivali | reverse complement strand
ATCACTTAAAAATCGACACTCCACTATTTAGATTTCCATCTTATTTTCACAGTCCTTAACGTCCAAACATGGGGGGGGGGCCGAGTTGTCTACCAATTTGTTGTTCATTTTTCGAATCCGCATTTACCAATTTTTCTATAGATTTATAAGGATCTCCCCCTTTCTAAAGGTTGAAGCCCATTCGTGTTACTACAAATCACGAATCTGACAACACTCATCTCAAGCTAACGTCGTGCCGTCTCTCAAGCCAAGTCCCTATTTGGGCTAAGTGCTTCGTGACTACTCTTGCCTTCCTGCTGTCCTCCTCCTCCAGAGCCTGCCTGGGTAAAGAAAACACTAGAGCGAACCACAAAAAGAAAGTGCTCAGATGTATCAATGGGTTGCAGGAGCTCCTCTTCCACCAGGATCAGTCGAGTTGTTTGGAAAAAATAACTACCACGGGTTACATAATGTACAGTCGCTAGATCTGACCATCAATAAATATCTTTCTTCTCCTCCACATCGCTCCCTATCCCAGAAACGGCCCTAGGTTCTCTCACTCAGGTGTCTGCAATGCCGCGTCCTTCTCTTGCCGGAGGCTTCCTGCAAGAAATTCCTTCACCCCTAGTCTCGCTCCCGCCTCCTTCCCGCCCCAGCCCGCGCAACCTACACCCTCACGCCCTTGCTAGGGCCCCCAAGTCGCCCCACAACACTCAGTCCCCCCCCCCCAAGTCGCCTCAGCAGTCGCCTTCTCCTCACGACCCTCCGGAGCTTGCTACCAGGTCTGCAGGGCTCCGGGTCCGCCACCAGCCCTACTGCCGCCCCCCCCACTTCACCTCCGTCAGCTCCCGGCTACCGCGTCCGCAGCCGGAGAAGAATACCCTCTTCACCCGGCTCCGTGCCTTCCCCGCCTAAGACAGCACCGCCGCCTACCTGTCACCCCGCAGCCTCAGGCTTCCTACCGCCACCGCCTCCCGCAGCAGCCTGCCAACTGCAGCACAACAACCAGCCCTCTCATTGAGTGGGCCCACGCGCTTAATAACAGCCGCTCTCATTGGCTGCGCCGTGGCTTTGGCCCGCCCCCCCCCCTCGGTGCTCCACCGAAAAAGATTCCGTCCGGGAACAAGGAAAACACGGCTTCCCGACTCTTCTCCTCAGCGCCTCTTATCTCAGTCGGACTCTGGCTGAAAAATGTTGGATACAATATCAACTTCCACTCTCCTTCATGTCATCTCTACCTTGTCTGGGAGCCTTGCGCCAGGACCGGAACGTTTAACGTCTCCTCCACTTTCCTGCCGTAAGAAAGTGGAGGAGACAACGTCCGTTTCCGGTTGGCTCCGGCTAGAAGGTTGAATATTGGGTGTCCTGAGAGGTCAGATTGCTGTCAGGTAATTTAGGAGTTGGTGGGAGACCTCTGCATTAAGAATAATCTAAACTTTACTCAGGGAAACGCGTAAGTGGAGAGTGCTGATAGGGACCAGCTCAGACCCGGAGGAGATCCAGGACCTAGCTAGGGGAGCGCTGCCGCCGAGTGTAGATGGGCTGAGCAGAGGCGGATTGAGGATGCTGTGAGAATTATTGTGGTTGTTAAATCCCAGAGTTTTTTTTTTTTTTTTTTTTTTTAAACACTCTGCCTCTGCCACACGCTATGTCCTCTTCGCTTCCTAGTTTTTGCTTTTTTGTTTTGTTTTGTTTGGGGGGGCGCGGAGGCGGGTTGTATTTGGATTGAGTAAAGAACAGCCAGCCCCGGTCCGAAAATACTTAAACTAGAAATAATTCCAACGGTTGCCTCACAGGCTTGTATTGTTTTACAAGCTTGTATTGTTTTAAGTACACTTTCCCCAGTATAAGTGTTTATGATCCAATGCTTAAGTGAAAAAAGCAAGTTATAAAGTAATGTCTATTGCATATTCCTTATGATTAAGGATTGGGTAAAAAAGTAATAGCATTTCATTTCTCTTTATTTTCTTGTATTTTTATGGTCATCTCTGGTGCTTTGGGTTTTTCTTGGGAGTTGGGGGGAGCATTCAAAACAGGGTTTCTCCGCGTAACGGAGCCCTGGCTGTCCTGGACTCACTTTATAGACCAGGCTGGCCTCAAACTCAACAGAGATCCACCTGCCTCTGCCTCCCGAGTGCTGGGATGAAAGCGTGCGCCACCACGACTGGCTATAGTCATATCAGTTTTTAAATGATGGAAATTTGAGATATATACTTGAAACCCCCTGGTAAACTGTCAAATAACTTGTAGTGGAAGCTACATTGTTCTTAGCCCTTAAGGAAAGTAAATCAACACTTGTCCGGGCTAGAACAAGCCGTCGTTAGTGGAGGTTGATCACCAAACCTCTAAATTCACTTCTGACATAAGCAGATATCGTTTAAAATTTCCATAATTATATGTTCATTCGTTATTGAATTTATGTCTTTATTGTTCTTAAATTAGCAGTTGAGCACCTTTAATTCCCTGTATTGAGTCCTCAGTACAGCCTAACTCACTTTTTCCATGGTATGAGAAGGGAACCAGTTCCTTTAAGTTGTCCTCTGACCTCTACATGGACACATACATATAAATAAGGTATTAAATAAAGATTCTTTTAAAAATGGGAACCTAGGCCGGTGGTGGGGCAGCACACGCCTTTAATCCCAGCAGAGGGAGAGTGAGTCCAGGACAGCCAGGGCTACAGAGAAATCCTGACTTGAAAAACAAAACAAAACAAAAAAAGGAAGCCAGTATGATGCTCAGGCTTGTACTTGTAGCACTTGGGAGGGATTAAGAGCTCAAAGTCATCTCTAACTATGTCTCGAGTTGGAGGTAAGACCGAGTTATGTGAGACTACCTCAAGTAAATAAAACAACATTCTTGTAAGATAGGGGTGGCTCATACCCCAGTGATAAAGTTATATGTACCTCAGAAAAAACTGATGAAACATGCCTTTTCATACACATGCAAACATTTCTCTCAAGTAATGGTGTCCAATAGAAATGAAGGAAGCCACATATGTAATCTTTAAATTTTCTAGTTGAGACTGAAAGTAAAAACAAATCCCTAACCCAATATGTTAAACATATTTTTACTTAAAAATATACTGTGAAGCCTAGTGTTGTGCACACCTTTAATCCTAGCATTTGGGAGGCAAAGGCAGGCAGATCTCCGAGTTCAACACCAGCCTAGTCTACAGAGGGAATTCCAGGACATATATGTATAGTATGTATTCTAGGACACATTATACACACACACACACACACACACACTATTATTAATGAGTTATTCTATATTTTCATGCTGTCTTAAAAATGTATTTATGTACATATATTGCTTTCATAAATATAAATACTTGATCTGTATTTGTATAAGGTTGAAAAAGTATACTTGAAAAAAGTATATTCATATACCCAAATAATTCCAAAGATGCTTTAGTATTTTCATATAATTGATTTAAGAATTTACTTTGAGCTAGGTGTGGTGGTGCACACCTTTAATCCCAGCACTCAGGAGGCAGAAGCAGGCAGATCTCTGAGTTTCCAGAGGCCAGCCTGGTCTACAAAGTTGAGTCTAGGACAGCCAGGGCTACACAGAAAAACCTTGTCTGGGGTTGGAGGTGGGGGGATTTACCTGCTACTCTTCCAGAATACCTGATTGGGTTCCTAGAACCCACACCAGTTTGGCTCCCAATCACCACCTATTACCTCAGCTCCAGAGGATCCAATACCATCTTCTGGCCTCCAAAGACAGCTCTGACCACCCCACCCCCCACCCCCCCTCTCTCTCCCTTCCTCTCTCCCTTCTTCTTCTTCTTCTTCTTCTTCTTCTTCTTCTTCTTCTTCTTCTTCTTCTTCTTCTTCTTCTTCTTCTCTCTTTCCCTCCCTCCCTCTCTCTCACTCACACAAACATAAAAATAATTTTTAAAAGAATTTACTTTGAAATTTAAGTTAATTAAAATTTCCAGTTTCTTAGCTTCATGGTCACATTCCAAATGTTAGTGGCTAGCAAATGAGACAGCACAAATTTCTTTTGGGGGAGAGGGAGAGTCGAGACAGAATTTTTCTGTCTCGCAGCAAATGTTCCGTTTTCTAGGTCAGTTGCTCAGTCGTAGTCTCACCACTTGGATGTGAAAATGGAAGCAGCACAATGTCTTCTCTGCGTTTCTCCATCTTGCAAGCTAGATTTTGGTCCTTGTTATGTAAAAAAACAGAAGTGCAGACTGACAGTGATTTTTTTGCATTTCATAGCTATTAGTGGTTCATAAAAAAGATAATTTTAAACATTGAACATTTGAGATTTTATTGTTTAGCATAACGGCTGTTTTGAAGTAACAGCACTTTTTGTTTTGAGATGGGAATCACATGATGGTGCCTTAAACTGGTCTGAAGTGGTCCTTGAGCCTCAGTTTTCCAGACAGCTGTGACTGCACAGCTAAGACAGAACTGTAATTGTCTATTCAACTTTATCTTTTAGAAATTCCTGTAGAAGAATCCTTTTAAAAATATTGTAATTAGGTAGATTAAAAAAAACTATTCAATAAATAAATTTGTGTAAGAGGAATGGTTATATAGTTTCATGTTTTCTTTCAGAGACTTTATTCCAAATAAGTGTTTTGAGACAGTAATAATTGTAGCTTCAAAGTAGCCTTATATATGGTAATAGTTAAATATTTAATTTTAAAAACAAATTTTATCACAAATTGACCCACTGGGCATCATTACTCTTGCCTGTCATCCAGGGAGGTGGAGTCAGGAGGATCAAAAGTTCAAGGTCAGTCTGGATGCATATCAAATTGAAGGTCAGCTTGACCACATAAGACAGTTGGTGGGGAGGACCCGTTGCTTTATAGATACCGAATCAAGATTAATATTCTGGAGTTAACATTTGTTTAAATAAGGGTTTGTTTTGTAAACTCTATAAAACATTTTTTAAAGTTTACTTTTAACATGCTATGACTATGTAAAAACATCATCTAAGTGCATGCTAATAGCCTTTATTTGTTTGAGTCCCAAATGTCATTCTCAAATCTGAAACTGTCCATTTTCCCTTCATATCATAGGTTTTCTGTTGTTTTTGAGACACTAATAGTGTTGCCTGGCCTGGCCTCGAGCTCTTGGAATCCAGCGAGCTTTTGTGCCCTAGCCTCTCCAGTGGTTAGAAAAAGGGACATGCGCATAGGCAGGCGGTGGTGGGACACACCTTTAATCCCAGCACCTGGGAGGCAGAGGAAAACGGACCTCTGTGAGTTCAAGGCCAGCTTGGTCTACCACTTTCAGGACAGCCAGGGCTACACAGAGAAACCCTGTCTTGAAGAAAAAACAAACAAACAAACAAAAAAAAACAAGAAGTATGTATTTGCATGCTTGATTTTATTTCATGTTACCGATTTCACCAAATAATACTAAAGTGATGGATTCATTCAAAATTTTAAGTGTTAGCCGGGCACAGTGGTGCGCACCTTTAATCCCAGCACTCGGGAGGCAGAGGCAGTCAGATCACTGTGAGTTCGATGCCAGCCTGGTCTACAAAGCAAGTCCAGGACAGCCAAGGCTAACAGAGAAACCTTGTCTTGGAAAACAAACAAACAAACAAACCAAAATAAATAAGTTAATAAAACAAACAAACTCTAAGTGTTGGAAGTTTTAACTTGTATTTGGTGGCCTTATTTTAATTTTTCAAATATGGAGATCTGCAACATAATATTCTGTGATTTCTTAACATTTTATAAGTATTGGTTAATTCATTAGTTACTGTGTTTGTTTTTTTTCTCATATTCTAGTATTACTGTTTAATGAAATAAGCATTTCACATAATAATGTCTTTAGCATACACTAATAAGGTGTAATTTCTTCTGTTTTGTAAATCCCATTTTGAAAAATCCTGTTGGACTTGTTCATATGACTAAGTGGAGATACAATGGTAGATTTTAGGGGGGGTTGATTTTATTTCTGAAGAGCAATGATTACAGAATTCCTGCTGCTGCCCTTATATGAATGATAACATAGCACTATTCACACCCTTGAATTTTAAAGGAAGGTAATTTATTGATTGGGAGGGTGTCTTAAGTTGGAATTGGTCAGTTCTTTTTTTTTTTTTTTTTTAGTGTTTCGAGACAAGGTTTCTGTGTGTAGCCTTGCCTGTCCTGGACTTGCTTTGTAGACCAGGCTGGCATCGAACTCAGCCTCCCTGAGTGCTGGGATTACAGGTTTGCACCACCACACCCAGCTGTGTTGGTAAGTTCTTGAACTGGTGAACTCCAGCCAACAGGACGTTCAGCACAGTGCCTGTTTTTGTTGAGGCCCATGAGACAGTAGTGTTGGTACAGATGAGCCTGTACAGTCATTTTGATGTTAAGGAACAGTGGCCTTAAGTTCCAGGTAAGCAAATTACTCTCTCCAAAATTAAATTCCATTTTTTAATTAAAAAAACTATCATTAAGAATTATTTTAGTTACTTGTTTTTTTTTTTTTTTTGAGACAGGGTTTCTCTGTGTAGCCTTGGCTATCCTGGACTCCCTTTGTAGACCAGGCTGGCTTCGAACTCACAGCGATCCGCCTGCCTCTGCCTCCCGAGTGCTGGGATTAAAGGCATGCGCCACCACACCCGGCTAGTTACTTGTTTACTATATTTTAGATTTAAAAAAAAGATTTATTGATTATTATGTATACAGTGCTCTGCCTACACACACACCTGCAGGCCAGAAGAGGGCATCAGATCAGATCACATTGTAAATGGTTGTGAGCCACCATGTGGTTGCTGGGAATTGAACTCAGGACCTCTGGAGGAGCAGTCAGTGTTTTTAACCTCTGAGCCATCTCTCCTGCCCCTATATTTTAGATTTTATCAATAAAATATTACTGGAAACACACCCCACTCCATCCTCAGTTATACGTCTTTTGTCCACAAGATCCAAAATATTTATTATGCTGTTCTTTGCAGAAAATGTTCCTGTGAACTTGTATATTTAAAAGAATTAATACTGTATTTTTAAAGAACTAGCTAGAGAAAGACAAAAAATCGGTATTTCCATTTTTGTTCTGTATGTTCTTGCTGTAAGACTGAAGAGAAGAAACGCTCTCTAGGCAGGTTGGGAGGAGACGGAACCTAAAGAACAAGGTTGAAGAACTGGTTTTACCATTGACTGTCTTTGCCTTTAGAAGTACTGCTTGGACTCTCACTGTCATCACCTATTGTTTTGTTTTGGTGGGGGATTGTTAGTTTTGGTCTTGTTGTTGTCGTTCTTTTGTTTTGGAGGGGCATTGCATTTTTGTTTTGGGGGTGTTTCTTTGTTTTTGGAGGTTTTTTTGTTTGTTCGTTTTGGTTTTGGTTTTGTGAGAGAGGATTTCCCTACATAGCCCTGGTTGTCTTAAAACTCACTACGTAGACCAGGCTGCCTCAAAGAACTCAAAGATCTGTTTGCCTCTGCCTTTCAAGTGCTAGGATTGAACTTGTGAGCCACCATGTTTGGGGGGGAGAAGTCTGTATTTTAATTTAAATTCAGTGTTTTAGAAGCTGTACGGTTGATACCTGTATGTCCCATGTGTCTGACACAGAAAGCTCAGTTAAATGTCCCTGCCACAGTAAAGGAGCTAAGGACTAAGTGGCTCCCGAGAGCTGAGTTACCCATTATTGTCTTCTCCATATTCTGTATGTGTGTATTTCCTAACGGTGAACATACTTCATTATGGAACAGATTGCTTTTTTAGGTTGATTTTGTTTGGTTGGTTTTTGAGACAAGACCTCATCATGTAGCCATGGTTGGCCTGGAACTTGCTATGTAGATGAGGCTGGTCTCAAACATACAGAAATCTACCTGTCTCTTTCTCCTGAGTAGATTATTATAAAGACTTTTTATGTAGAATTTCAAGCATTTATCTCTTTTCAAAACATTTCATTTGAGACATAAGCACCGACTTTAGCTCTTGGGTATCTACAGTCTCTCCATCCTTTACTCCTTCTCTGTAGACATGGCCCCTGGACATGGGCATGAACATGGACATGGTCATGGTAAACTGGAACTGCCAGATTACAGACAGTGGAAAATCGAAGGGACACCATTAGAAACGGTGCAGAAGAGGCTTGCCGCACGAGGACTGAGGGATCCATGGGCTCGGTAAGATGAGTCTAGAAATGTCCTTGTTTGAAATTGCTTTTATTTCTTTGTGTACTGGGACAGGAGGTCAGACTTGCATTTCCCCCAGTGCAAGTGTGCAGACAGAGAACTCAAGGGAGTCCTGTCCTGCCGTGTGGGTTCCTGTCATCAAGCTGGGCAGCCAGTGCCTTCACCCGCCGAGTGTTGTCGCTGAGCCAAATCTAGAAGTCCATCGGTTTAGAGAGTTAGTATCTATGCTCCACTTCGTCTCATGAAAATGGCTTCTTCCATTAATATTTAAGATTAGCTTTATTTGTGTGCAATACAATTCACCCATTTTAAAGTTAGCTCATTATAATTGTGTTAGATTTTACCAATGGGCAGCTGTGGAAGCACTACTAAAATCATAATGCAGAGTACTTCTGTGTTCCCAGATTATTGGTTTGTTCCTGTTGCAGCTGCTGCCAGCGGTTCTGCCTCTTGGCAACTAGTACTCTGCTCTGTCCTTCTAGTGCTTTCCTTAGTAAAGCTGTCTCCTTGATTCCTGTGGGATATGTCCTCTGTCCTAGCTTTTCACTTGACGTTGTTTTGCCCAGGCGGTGGTGGCTGAGTTTCCTCGTTGATTTGGTTTGTTTTGTAAGTGTCAAGGGATGAACCTCATTCTAGAAAGCATATCTTCACAGCCCAGCTTAGTACTTTTACACCTTTTACACACATTGGCTGTTTTTCATATCCATGGTATAGATACCACATTTTGTTTACCACAGTAGCCATTCAAATCATTTGCAGCTTCTGGGTGTTTTATTTGTTTGTTTTTGCTTTTGGTTTTTATTATGAATAAAGTTGCTATAACCATTCACAAGTCTGTATTGACATATTTTCATTTTTCTTAGGTAAATACTTCAGAATGGGATTTCTGGCTGGACCTAGTGATCACACCTGTAATCCCAGCACGCAGGAGGCAGACAGGTGGCTCTCTGTGAGTTTGAGGCCAGCCTGGTCTCCAGAGTGAGTTCCAGGGCAGGCAAGGCTACACAGAGAAAGAAACCCTGTCTCAAAAAACAAAACAAAACAAAAAACCAAAAAGTGGAATTTGTGGATTATATGATAAGCCTGTGGGTCTTTTTCTAAGACCTGCCGACTGTTTTCCAAAGTGATAGTGTTATTTCCCATTCCTCCTTGCAACTGTGTGCCGATCAGCGGGACTTCAGCCGCTCTAGCAGCAGACATGCCTGCGCACACCTGTAGTCTGCGCTGTTGAGAGGTGGAAGCAGAAGGATTAGAACTACAAGGCCGTCCTCGGCTCTGTAGCACACTGGAGGCCAGCCTGGGCTACATAAGCAGCAGGACCTCGCTGTGCCTCGCTCCCCGTGTCCACGAACCCTGAGGACTGTGTTAAAGCCGTCTGTGCACGTGGATATCTGGGGTTTGGTTTTGTTTTGGTGCAGCATGTCCTTGTCCTCAGGTCTCTTGAACTCTTGCTACGAGCTGTAACAGTTCTTTATATATTTTGAAAATAAGCCCTTCATTATATATAAATTTTGTAAAATGTTCTTTCCCAAAAGATATGATTGTATATAATCCATCTTTTTGTTTTCTTAATATTTTAAATTTCAATTAATTTTCAATTAAGTATTTTTTGTTTTGTCACTATTACTTTTGTATCTCATCTAGGATTTTATTCTATAGTTTCTAGAAGCTTTTTTCCCACCAAGACAGGGTTTCTCTGTGTAATAGCCCTGGCTCCCCTGGACTCACTTTATAGACCAGGCTGGCCTCAAACCCATAGTGATTCGCCAGCCTCTGCTCTCCAGTGCTGGGATTAAAGGTGTGCACCACCACGTCCGGCCCCGATTTTCTTCCTTTTAATTCTTTTTGAGACAGTTATGTGTATAGTCCACGCCAGGCTCAGGCTCCTGATCTTCCTGTCCTAGCCTCCTGAATACTGGTTTGCAGACATATGTTATCACATTCAGCTTATGGTCTTAAATGGAGGTATGTTTATTCATTTTGAGTTAATTTTTTTTATTTATACAAAAATTACTTATTTTTGTGTGAGTGGGTGTTTTGCCTGCATGTATATTGTGTACCACATGTGTGCCTGATGCATACAGAGATCAGAAGAGGGGGTGGAGCCCGTGAAACTGGAGTTACACACAGTTGTGAGCCTCCAGGCGGGCGCTGGGAGCCCAGCCTGGGTCCTCTGGAAGAGTAGCAGTGTTCTTAACCGCTGAGCCATGTCTAGCAGCTTGCGTTGGGTTTTGTTTCATTTGAAGAAAGAAGAGAGGCAAGTGTTATCAGAGGATATCCAGTTGGTTTGGAGCCATTTATTAAAAGATTATTCCCAGTTGAATTACTTTGATAAATATGTCAGAAATCAATAGACCATGTCTGTGTGGTCTATTTCTGGACTCTGCTTTGTTTCTCTGTTCAATATGTCTGTATTTAAGTCCAATACCACAACCTTTAATAGGGTAGTATAGGATCTCCAGTTACCTTTCATTGGTTTAGCTACTCTGAGTCTTTTTCATTTGCTTATAAACTTTAGTTTGTCCTCATCAATTTCTGAAAATAGCCAACTTGGATTTTAATTGGGATCTTATTCACTATTTCACAAAAACGTATAATGTTAGTATATACGTGTTTCTATTGAACTCACATTGGTCTGGAGATAATTTGTGTCTCCTTCCTTCCTTCCTTCCTTCCTTCCTTCCTTTCTTTCTTTCTTTCTTTCTTTCTTTCAGACAGGGTTTCTCTGTGTAGCCTTGGCTGTCCTGGACTCACTTTGTAGACCAGGCTGGCCTTGAACTCACAGCGATCTGCCTGCCTCTGCCTCCTAAGTGCTGGGATTAAAGGTGTGCGCCATCACGCCCGGCAATTTGTGTCTTTTTAAATAATGAATCTATTAGAACACAAATGTTTGATGACTTTTTGAAATTTTTAGCAATATTTTCTTGCTTTTTTTTTTTTATAGCTTTTGAACATTTTGCTGAATTTATTCATAGTTTTGATACTGTTGTAAGTGGTATTTTAAGTCTCAGGTTCCAGCTGTGTTGTTGACAATTAGGATTGTAATTAACTTTCACATATTGACTTTATATCTATTCATTATTTAGCTAAATTTTTGCTCTAGTAAATTTTTTGTATGTTCCTTAAGGTTATTTATTTATTTACTCGTATAATGATGGTTTTGTCTACAGAGACAGCATTACTTATCTTTTTAAGTCTTTTTAAAACTTTTCTTTTTCCTTGCATTATTATAATAGGTACCATGGAAAAAGAAACCAAAGAATTTTGTATTAACTCCTTTTATTTCTTTCTCCTGGTGGTTTTGCAGCAGAGTCTCACTAAACAGCTTGTGCTCTTGAGCCTTCTGCATGCTGGAACTGTAGGCATGGGCTGCCGCTCAGTCTCCTGAGTAGCTGGACTAGAGACTTGCCAGTGTACCATGCTTTTTATTGTTGGTGGTAGATAGATTTTCCTGCATCTACTGAGATGCTGATATCTTTTTCTTTTTTATCCTATTAATGTGGTAAGCTACTTGTACTGATTTCCACATACTAAACCAATCATGCTTTCCTGGGCTGAGCCCTGTTTCTTTTTGACAGGCTGGTTTTGTTTGTACATTACTGGTTTTAAGTTTGTAAAATTTTGTTAAGAATATGCAACAGAAGCTGGGCATGGTGGTGGCCACCTTTAATCCCAGCACTTGGAGGCCAGCCTAGACTACAAAGAGAGTTCCAGGACAGCCAGGGCTATTACACAAAGAGACCTTGTCTCAAAAACAAAACAACAACAACAACAACAAAAGAATGTTCAACAGGTCAGTGTGGTGATGCACGCCTTTAATCCCAGCACATGTGAGGTAAGGCAAGGGATCTCTGAGTTCAGGGCCAACCTGGTCTAAAGGTCAGGTTCCAGAGATCAGTAAGTTCCAGAATTCTACAACCCAAGCTAACATCCTGGTATCTAAGCTAGTTTGATTTGTTACTATATTTTCTAGTGAGACTTGTTTTTGCTTGGTTTTGGTTTTGGTTTTTCTGTGTAGTCTTGGCTGTTCTAGACTCACTTTGTAGACCAGGCTGGCCTTGAACTCACAATGATCTGCCTGCCTCTGCCTCCCGAATGCTGGGATTAAAGGCGTGCGCCACCACGCTTGGCTCCTGTTTTGTTGTTTTTAAACAAAATCCCAAACTTCAATTTTATTAATAAAGACTCAGGAGCCAGATGCTGGGGTGCAAGCCTGCTAACTCAGAGAAGCACAGAAAGCACCCAGCTGACCTTCCTACTCAGCTCCCGTCCCAGAGGAAAAGAGACCCTTCCCCACACTGTCTTAAAAGTCCTTCAAACTGAATATCCCTCCTTTCTACTTCTTGTGCATCTCTCTATCCATCCTCTGGACTTCCTCTCTGTGTTTTGTTTTGTTTTGTTTCCCTATTTTCACTCCCAGTCAACTAGGACCTAGGGTTGACTTTATTTAATTTTGTTAACAGAAAGTTCTTGGATTAAAGGTGTATATTAGGGCAGATGCATACCACCACCTGGGGGTTCACAGTGTGATCATATATCCAGCAATACTGTCCCCTATAAGACAATTTTTTTTCCTCTCACTAATTTAGACTATTTATACAAAAGGACCTTTCTTCCTATGGAGGTCAGCTTTCTGTTTCCATCTCTTTTCAGCATACTCAGAAGAATAGACCAGAGCAGGAAATCAGTCTTCTGAAGTGCAGACTGTGTGGAAGGAAAGGCTGGGAGCCTCTTGAAGAGTAGCAGTAATGGCAGGTGTACATCCTTCTGTGCCAAAGCATATTGTACATTAGCATTTAATATGACAGTAGCGTAAGGTAGATAGATAGTGGTCAACTTTGAAGAGGATGACAACTTCACATTTCATATGTGAAACTTGGCCATTTATTCCTATATCCTATGCCAAAGAAATAGTCCTGCTACGACCTACCATGTTAAATATTGTTGCTCTGGACCAGGTGTGGTGATTCATGCCTGTAGCCTTGCAATTCAGGAGGTCGAAGCAGTTATTGCCACAAATTGGAGGCCAGTTTGACCTATAGAATGAGACCCTGTTTAAAGAAAAAACAAAGCAAACATCATCCCCAGCATAGTGGCTCAGCCTCTAATCCCAGCACATGGGATACAGAGGCAAGGAGTCACTGTGTTCTACATTGTGAGGTGCAGGACAGCCAGGGCTATATAACGAGACTGTTTCAAACAAAAGCAAAACAACAACAAAGCCCAAAAAGCCACCACCACAGGAAAATAGTACTACTAATGTAGTCTTTAAGTATTAAAGAAAAAAGAAAACCAAATGTACCTGGCTCGGTGAGTTAATGTGAATTGTATGTGGTTATAATGTTCTTTCTCTTTTTCTTTTAGCAATGAGGCTTGGCGGTACATGGGTGGCTTTGCACACAATATCACCTTCATGAACGTATTATTCAAAGGATTCAAGTGGGGGTTCGCTGCGTTTGTGGTAGCTGTAGGGGCTGAATATTTCCTGACTTCCCAGAATGATGATAAGAAGCATCACTGAAGAGAGCACTTGGAGCCATCTTGTAACTTCGCTTTCATAAAAATAAGATTTTCTCCTTGGCTATATGTTTGTCCTTGAAAAAATATGGTTCAATAAAGTAAGGAAAACTATGTTTTGTTTTATAGCTCTTAAATAAAATTAAAAAGAAAAATTTAATGTGTGTACTTATAACCCCAGCACTTGGAAAGCTGAGGAGGATGGCTCATGAGTTCAAGGCCAGCTTAAGCTACGTAGTGAGGCTGTCTCAAATAAACATATTTGACTTTCTTTGGAATGGTTGGTATTGAAGGCACCAGCAGTGGTGTATTCTGCATATAGCAGGCAGCCACCAAATTTAACTTCAAAAATGGGTGTGTTCTAAGAGGGTTGTTTTTGTTTGGTTTTTGGTTTTTGGTTTTAATGACCTAGTGAATCCAGTTAGTGGTGCCTGTATGTGATGGGTATGGCACTAGTCACTGGAGCTTCGACAGCTTACCAGAAACCACACCCCCAAAGAAACATGACTCTCTCCCCAAGTAGCCAACAGGTATCAATCCTTCCTGGACTGCAGTTAGGCTTCACGGCCCCTCCACCATTTATAACGCAGTGTTGACCGACTGAATCTTATGCAGGTATCCACCGTGCAGTAGTCATGTCATGCCCAGAAGACAGCATTATATAGCACTCTTTTCTATCCTTTTCCTACATTCTGTCCCCTCTTTCATGATGTTCCCTGGGCTCTGTGTGTGTGTATGTGTGTGATCTGTCTGTCTGTCTGTATATGTGGTTTTGTTATATATATAAATGTCCTGTTTAGGGCTGCACACTCAACAGTTATTTAATCTCATCATTTTGACCAGTTAGTTGTCTTTATATTGATTGCTGCTACTGCAAAAAAAAAAAAAAAAAGCTCTGACCAAGATTTCTGTAATGGTTAGGCGGGACTGGCTGGCTAGCAAGGCCCCAGGATCTGATCTGTCCCTGGCCTACTTTAAACATCCTGTTAAGAGCAAAAGATTGAAATTACTTAAGGAAATACAAGTATTGATTTAATATATATTAAATGATCAGTATAACCTGCTATCATGGGTGGTTTTGATAATTGTGTCTCTGATAAAAAGGCAATTATAATAATCTAAGTTTACATTGTATTATTTGAATCTGTGTGTGTGTGTGTGTGGTTTTTTTTTTTTTTTTGAGACAGGGTTTCTCTGTGTAGCCCTGGCCATCCCTGGACTTGCTTTGTAGACCAGGCTGGCCTTGAACTCACATCGATCCACAGCGATGCCTCTGCCTCCCGAGTGCTGGGATTAAAGGCGTGCACCACCACCGCCTGGCGAGTAGATCATTTTACATGATGAATATGTCACAATTTGAGGTTAAGCAATGAACTGTTGTTTTACTGAATGAAAAATGTATAAAGTCTAAATTGATGTATTTAAAAATTATATTAACTAGCTGGGCGTGGTGGCGCATGCCTTTAATCTTAGCACTTGGGAGGCAGAGGCAGGCGGATCGCTGTGAGTTCGAGGCCAGCCTGGTCTACAAAGTGAGTCCAGGACAGCCAAGGCTACACAGAGAAACCCTGTCTTGAAAAACCAAAAAAATAAAAATAAAAATTATATTAAAAGGAAGAAAAAACAGTGCTGAGAATACAGGAAAAGAAAACACGGGCTCCTAGAAATCAGATGACTAACTCGTTAATTATATTGAGTGTATGTAGTTCGAAGTTAATTGATTGACTGAGACAAGGACTCACTATCTAGTCCAGGCTAGCTCAGACTCACAGAGATTGACCTGCTTCTGCCTCCCCAAGGACTCACTATCTAGTCCAGGCTAGCCTCAGACTCACAGAGATCGACCTGCTTCTGCCTCCCCAAGGACTCACTGTCTAGTCCAGGCTAGCCTCAGACTCACAGAGATCGACTGCTTCTGCCTCCCCAAGGACTCACTGTCTAGTCCAGGCTAGCTCAGACTCACAGAGATCAACCTGCTTCTGCCTCCCCTGTGCTGGAGTTGGTCCAAAGTTTAAAACATGCCAATTAAAAGACACATTTTGCACCGGGGCGATGACTCCATGGGTAACGTGCTTGCTGCACAGGTCTGAGGACCTGAGTTTGGATTTCCAGCAGCCAAGACAAACCAGACGTGACAGTGCGTGTCTACCCCAATGCAGGGGTAGATGGAGAAGGATGGATCCCGGCACCGTGCTGGCCCGCCAGTCACACCCATACCCATACAGTAAGTAAGACCCAGGTTCAGTGAAAGACACCCAACATCTGCCTTCCACCTGTACATGTATCAGCACGTGTACACACACACACACACACACACGCACGACAAGTTGCTCTGGGACCAGGCTGTGTGCCTGTAGGTCTAGCTACTTGACAGGCTAAAGCAGGAAGCTAGCAAGTTGGAAGGCAGCCTTGCTAGTGTAGGGAGACCCTATCTACACAAAGAACAAGACAGACTGCCTTAAAAGGTACTAGTCCCAATGTAATGTCCGATACCTATGCAGAGCTTCAAAATGGCTGAACCAAAAAAATAAACAGAAGGGGAAAGAGCCATCGCTGCAGCTTGTAGCACTCCCTTTCGGCAATTGGTAGGGCAAGTAGAAAACAAAGCTACCGCCCAGCTTGATGTAATATTTATAGAACACTGGAACAAAAGCAGAGAGCACACACTCCAAGTGTATGCAGGACATTTACCGTACTGTTATATTTTGGGCCTTGAAACTGGGCTCAGGAGCGTTAAGATGATTAGAGGCATACACGCAGCAATGGGAAGAAAAAAAAAGAATAGAAATCACAATATATATTCTCAAGCAACATGGAAATTAGACAATAATTAATCTCTGAAAAATTGTCCATTATTTGCAGATTGGCAGCCAAATTGCTCAAAAAATAAAAACAAAAAAGCTGTTTTAGTTAGCTTCTTTGTTACTGTGATAAAAGGCTGACCAAAGGCACCTTGGGCAGGAAAGAGTTTTTCATCTTACAGTACATCACTGAGGGAAGTCAGGTCTGGAACCCAAAGGAGAAACCAGGAGGCAGGAGCTGATGCAGAGGCCATGAAGAAACTCAGCTTACTGGATTGCTCCCGTGGCTTGCTCCCGTGGCTTGCTCATTGTGCTTTCTTATACAAACAAGGACTACATGCCCAGGGTGGCAGCACCCACAGCAAGCAGGGCCTTCCACATCAATCCTCAACCAGGCTGGGGGTGTAGCCAACCGTTCGTCATGTGCATGACCCTCGCATCACTAAAAACCCAAACTGCAAACATTTCACGAAAGGAGGTAACCGGAATGGCTTTGTAGCAATTAAAATGTTTGTGTTTTGGGGTAGCTGTCCATCCACTTGCTGGATTAGGTAGAGGAACAGGAAGTGAAATGCTCCGTGTATTGAAAGTTAAAGTGGTAGCATTTTGCCCTCCCGGTTTATGGTTTTTAAATCTACCATTGTTTTTGCTGAAAGTAAAAAATAAGATTTCCCTTCTGCTTCGTGAATTTGGAAATTATTACTCGAATCCCCCAGCAGCTGCTAAGCAGACCAACTCCTGTTGTCTTGCGTGTTGTTATTATTTAAACTAGTATGCGCATCATGTGGGTTTTGTTTTCAAATATGACCAAAGTACAAGCAAACACTGCTAATTACATGGGCCTAGCCTCATAAATAAACACCGGGCGTGACAGTATGTAATACTGTTATTAGGCCTACTCTGGGGGGGGGGGAAGCTGTGGGGGACAAATCCATAGAACGAAAGTAACAAAACCTGAAGTCAGATTTTGAATATAGGTCTGATCTGAGAGCTCAGAGGAACACTGTGTTAGGTTGTCAACAGTGTGCAGGACAAGCAAGGCCATACACTGTAATGAGAGGAGAAAGGGCTTAAACTTCTAATTATACTTATCTTCATGTTCACTGCTGATGAATCAAATCTGCCTGATTCTCTTTTCAGTGCTGGAGATTGAGCCCGGTGCCTCATTCTTTTTCTTATTTTAAGGTAGAGAGAGCTTCATTAAGTAGCCCAGGCTGGCCTTGAACTCCCACAGTAACCTGGGCTGGTCTTGATTTTATGGTCCTCTGCCTCAGTCTCCCAAATTCCTGGGATTACAGTCCTATACCACCAGAGAGAGATTTAAAGAATAAACTCAAAATGAGGTTTTCTCTCACAAAGTGAATATGGAGTTCCATAGAATTTAGGAAGAGATCTTCCAAGGGAGAGGCGTGTTCCAACCTCCGAAGGAGGATACAAAGGTTGTTCAGAAAATTGCTGCAGGCAGCACGTCATGTGTGCTAGGCTTGTGGAATTTATAATCCACAAGTTTCAGGCAGCTAGCCTTCAGTAAGTACATGAGCAGTTTAAAGAGTTTTTTGTTTTTGTTTTTTTTTTTACAAAGAAACCAGTGACTGAAGCTAAGACCAATAATGCAAGATCAAGCAAAGAAGAAAATTACACAGCTACAGACTGTCAGCAAGGTCACGTGTGAGATTTCAACAGGGGAAAATCTTCCCTCGGAGACATCAAGAAGGCAAAAGTGTGGACCTGGACCAGCTCTCAGGACAGGGAACCTTGCCCCAGGAGTGTGCTGGCTTGGTAGCTTAGCTAGCGATAGCACAGAATCAGCAGATTAGAAAGGCGTGGTGGCGCACACCTGTAATCCCAGCACTTGCCTGACAGAGGCAGGCAGATCTCTGTGAGTCTGAGGCCAGCCTGGTCTACAAAAAGTAAGTCCAGGACAGCCGTGGCTACACAGAGAAATCTTGTCTTGAAAAAAAACAGACAAAAAAAAATGAATTACTTTTTCTACGTACTGAGCAATGTTAAACAGGGCTTTAGTAGTAAAAAAAAAAAAAGAAAGAAATCCCCATATTTGAAGATCTGTACTTTTTTTTCTGTTTAATTTCACATGCATCAGAATGAAGTAATTCTTTTGAAATATCCCACAAGTTACAAAACTAACTGAAGAGAATTCTAGTTGTTGCTAAAGACTTACACTTCTGGGAAGGTACATTGCAAAATAAGAACAGTATGTGCACTTCAGATATAAGTTGTGTCTTGTGCCATTTGAAGCATCATACATTGTCATGTTTTGTTTTAAAAACAAAACATAGTGAAACCAAGCCTCTTAAAACAGATTATGTCTAAAAAGGCATAATCTGAGTTTAGGCTTTTATAAGTTGTACTCCTTGCCAATTATTAAATTAAATTAAAGCACAATATAAAGAAAGGGTTTGACAGTCACTGTGAATGTGTCATTTACTTTATCTTTAACTACTCGGTTGCAACTGAATTAGGAAATAGAAAGAGCATCTGCTACATTCTGCAGATTTGATAATCAATCAAACATCTTTTAAAATGTCCTTTTTAAATATACTGGTCAGGCATTTTCCTTATTTGGAGTAACAAGGGGCTTTAAAAAAAAACATTTTCATTGTGCACATAATTGAGTCACAGACTTGAGAGAATGTTTTGTATGATTCCAGTTCTTGTACTAAATATACACATATATATTTGATTTCACATATTATCTTGTTTCAGAATTTCCATGGCAAATACTAACTGCTCAGGGATGCAATCCTGAAGGCCAACTCCGTGGTGGTTCACAGTAACCATAGCAATAACGGTCCTAAAAATAAAGAGTGTCTTTGTCAGTACAGATGGAGCTTCAGGGTCACCGGCGGTGATGTCATCCGGACCCAAGACTCCATGTGATAGTAAGCAAACACCACAGCATGAGGGCCTGCTATGGATGTAAAGGCTCAAAACTGGGTATTATAATCAGACAAGATGCAATTAGAAACTAAAATGCGGTCTATAAACACTACGTAATTTTCAGTGAGAAAAATATTGCAGGTCCTGTATCTAACAACGGGGAAGTCACTGAGTTACTGACGATGCATAAGATCACAAAGGACCTGTAGCGATGACTCGAACATAGAGTGCAGAGTCAAGAAGCGTTTTCTAGTTTGTTTGTTTGTTTCAAGACAGGATATCTCTGTGTAGCCCTAGCTGTCTTGGAACTCCCTCTGTAGACCAGGCTGGCTTTGAACTCAGAGGTCTGCCTGCCTCTACCTCCCAAGTGCTGGGATTAAAGGCATACGCCACCACACCCAGATAGGAAACTTTTTTTTTTTTAACTCCAGTGGCAAGGCCATTATAACTGAGCCAGGCTTACACATAGACACATGTGATATAACCCCTTGCTCATTAATGCTAAAAACTCCGGCCACCACGGGTCTAAAACAGATTATGCTAAGTCCTGCCAATGACTCTGTCCATGGCTATTACAGGTAATAAACATTTCTCTTTTAATATCCTAGTCTTTTTTGGAGGCAGTAGTAGTAGTGGTGATGGTAGTAGTAATTGGTGTGTGTGTGTGTGTGTGTGTGTGTGTGTGTGTGTGTGTGTGTGTG
>OU015743.1:47112939-47146839 GCA_907169655.1 Acomys percivali | reverse complement strand
TGTGTGTGTGTGTGTGTGTGTGTGTGTGTGTGTGTGTGTGTGTGTGTTACAGAACTTGTGGGCAGCTCACTTTTAAGGTCAATGCTCTCATGTGTCCTGGAAAGAGAACTTAGGCTGTTGCAGAAAGTGCCTTTACCTACTGAGTTACTGAGTTATCTCGTCAGCCCTGCTGTCAGCCCTGCTCTGCTGTTGGTTTTTGAGTTGTCAAGACACAGAAACCCACATGCAAACCATGGGACACGCATGCCCCGCTTCTTCCTACATCAGAACCAAGGAGATTCCCAACTAGAATGGAGCCTAACATTTTAGCAGTTTCCTTGAACTTTGTTCATTCATTTCACAAGTATTTATGGAGCTGCTCATACGTGCCAGCATTATTCATTGCACTTGGGACACTTCAGTGAACAAAGCACATTCCTCTTCTCTGGATGACTGCATCTTCTCTCTCTCTCTCTCTCTCTCTCTCTCTCTCTCTCTCTCTCTCTCTCTCTCCCTCTCTCTCTCTCTCTCTCTCTCTCTCTCTCTCTCTCTCTCTCTCTCTCTCTCTCTCTCTCTCTCTCCCTCTCTCTCTCTCACACACCTTCTGATACTATTAGTGGGGATTTGCACTACCTAGTAAGTCACATAGAAATTATTTCCACACAAAGTGTATTTTACAAACAGGTCTTTTCCAGGAACATGAACTTGAAATTGCGGTTTTGAATCAGGGAAATTTGATTGCTCTTTCCCTTTTCCCCCTCCCTCTCCCACCACGTTTCTCATTTCCCCCATTCTTCCTTCTTCCTTCTCCTTTCTGTTTCATTCTTCTTGTGAGACAGAAGCCGGGCTGCTCTCAGGCTCTACCATCTTAGCTGGCCACCACGTTCTAGGAATACAGGCACAGGACGTAGATGGGCTTTGCAGTTTGAGTGTTTGGGGGAGGGAAGACTGATGGGCGGAAGAGTGAGACAAGATCTCATGAAGCTCGGCTGGCTTCAAAGTCTGAAGCTGACAAGAAGAACATCGTGATGGGTGGATCGGGGCCCAGGGGATCTGCTCAAACTATTGCACTAACCAAGGACAATACAATAGTAAACATCGAACCCCTACTCTGATCTACCCAATGGATAGGACATTCTCCACAGTTGTGTGGAGAGTGGGCACTGACTCTGACATGAACTCTGGTGCCCATATTTGACCACCTCTCCATAGTGGGGAGGCCTGGTGGCACTCAAAGAAAGAATAAGCAGGCTACCAAGATGAGACTTGATAGCCTATGACCATATAGTGGAGGAGGAGACCCCCTCAGTCATAGACCTAGGGGAGGGGAATAGGGTGAAAGCAGGAGGGAGGGAGGAATGGGAGGATATAAGTGATGGGATAACAATTTAGTTGTAATCTGAATAAATTAATAAAATAAAAAAAACAAAGTCTGAAGCTGGCTGTGTAGCCAAGGGTGGCCCTAAACTCCTGACCCTCCTACTTCCACCTCCCACGAGCTGGGCTACAGGCGTCAGTGCCGAGATTTGATGCTTGACTATACTCCTATGCTAGGAAAGCACAGCTTGCCTTGTCTTGTAGCTGAGCTGTTTTCATTATTTGTTTTATTCTTCTTCATCACATTATAAATCTTAAGAACCTCACCTTATTTAGCCTTTAATCTTCTACATACTAAATTGTACATGCTAAATGATCAACAAAGGTCTAATGTGCATTTAACTTAATTCCTTAATGAACACTTCAATCATAATTCTTTTCTGAAACATTCTCACCATGTAGTTCAGGCTGACCTGGAACCTGTGGCAATCCTCCTGTCTCAACTCTTGAGTGCCAGAATTACAGGCATGAACCAGTACATCTGGCTCAAAAGTTTTATGAGTATAAACTCTTATTGAAAGAGCTGACATGCAGTTGCACTAATATTTTTACAATACTTTGTAAAAAGAAAATGCTTCATAAATATTTAGTGGATTGAACTGAAAATATTTGGGATTATTTCTCTCTTTTAATATTCAAATTAGCCTTTACAGGAGTGTAAGTTCCTCTTATACCTGAGGGTCAGAAATCAGTCCACAAAAGACAGACAGACAGATAGCAGGATCTGAGTTTCAAATGATGACATTTCCTTTCCATCCCATTCATGTACGTATTTTCTTTTTTATATACATAAATATTTTTAAAGGTTTATTTATTTTGTTTATTGCATGTGAGCACTTTATCTGCAGAAGAAGGCATCAACTCTCATAATAGGTGGTTGTGAGCCACCGTGTGGTTGCTGGGAATTGAACTCAGGACCTCTGGAAGAACAGGCGACACTCTTAACCTCTGAGCCATCTCTCCAGCCCCATGTAAGTATTTTCTTAAGACAGCAACTCATAACTCACTAACTAGCTGAGGCTGGATTTTTAACTCACCACTCACCAACTTCTGTCCTTGGCCTCCCAGTTGGTGAGATTACAGGCCTGGGCTACCTGGTTTAGAAACCTTTATCTGATCCAATGGTGACTGGTTGACATCCCAGGCTATCTCCCCACCCCACCCCACCCCACCCCTTTCAGTTTTATTGGGACTAATTCCTGCCTCAAATGCCGAAGTCCTACCTCTTCAAGCCCTCACTGTGATTCTTAGACTTCACTTATGATGTGCTCTCATTTCGCTGTGCTCGCCTCTTCTCCCGCCCCTAGACTGTGGACTCCTTGAGGCTAAGGCCAGATAGTTGCATGCTTATTCCTTATCCCTGCCTTCTGACTCCCCCAGGTGATGAAGCTCACCAAATAAGAGTAAAGTTCTGTTCTAGGATGTCTTTGACTGCAGCTTCCTTTGTGCCTATCTACGGCAGTAATTCGATGGTTCATTTCTTGGTTATGCATACAGGCCACATGCAGGGACTTTCTACATATGTGCACGCATGGTGTGTAGCTACCATATATCTGAGTGGTTTTAATAAAGAGTTACATAATCAGAAACTAGAGTATGTGGAAGGATTATTTTTATTGGCAATACTAGAAGAAAAAAATTAAAAAACACAAAAGGCTCTCAAAAATACTTTATTCAACTTGTACAAAAGTGCCCTGTTAATGTTAGTTCCTGCCCAGTGTTGACTGGGGCAGCAAGCATACATAGTTCTCATAAGTCATATTTGATGTAAGAGAGCCTGTGTTTTAATCCAGGCTTCTAATTTATAAAAACAAGTGCAAATTGAAACTCTCAACTTTCAGATTGATGTACCTAGCCTGGCAGTCAAGAGGATCCAGGCATTGTTTAGAATATGGATACACAGTCAGGATTTTTAAGTGGTTTCTGGAAATTTTTCACAGGAAATCTAGCAGAAAAGCTGAGTGGTAAAGTCTGTTGGAAATGAGTGCAGAGTTCTGGGACAAAAGGTTCTTGTCAAATCATGTCAAGAGAAAGTGCTGAGAGCCAAAGCCAGAAAATCCTGTCCAAACGGATTGTGAAAAGCAGGTTGTGCAAGGATGTAAGCATGGGTTAGAATTCAAGAGATCAGCCCCAGTGCCAAGCAGGCAAAGAAAACAACTCTGTACAGGCAGTGGCAGGCCATCTAGGGGAAGCTGGTGACGGTGGCTGCAGTGCATTGCTGGAACTCGGGTGTGAGGGCTGCATTGGTCACCTCTAATGGAGTGGGCTAAGTCCCAATGCCACCATATCTTTAAGTTCAGTCAGGCTCTGGCCAAGGGGAAAATTACAAGACTGACTGGCAGGTCAGTCTTGTCCAGGGACATGCTATGGCAGCAATACATTATGATAAAAATATCTCTTATATTCTAAGAGACTGAAACATTCTCTGGACTGCACAGCCGGAGTTAATAATACACCTTGAGGTCAGTTAAGACTTAAGACTGCTATCCTGCTGTGTGCTCAGCCTGTTTGTGTAATCCACTTTTAAGAGAACAGTGCAACAATCAACCGTATTTGCCTTGGGTTTCCCACATAGTCAGTGTTTACAACCTAAGATAATGCAGAGCTGTAAGTCTTTTTGTTTTGTTTTGTTGTTTTTGACACAGGGTTTCTCTATATATCCCTGGCTGTCCTAGAACTCACTCTGTAGACCGGGCTGGTCTCAACTCAGAGATCTACCTGTCTCTGCCTCCCAAGTGCTGGGATCAAAGGCGTGTGTCACCAGCGGCCAGCCATAGCTGTAATCTTGTGTGTGTGTGTGTGTGTGTGTGTGTGTGTGTGTTTGAGACAAGGTTTCTCTGTGTAGCCTTGGCTGTCCTAGACTCACTTTTTAGACCAGGCTGGCCTCGAACTCACAGCGATCTGCCTGCCTCTGCCTCCCGAGTGCTGGGATTAAAGGCATGTGCCACCACATCCAGCTCCATAGCTGTAATCTTAAATTATCTACTCTTCCAAGCCTCTGACCCAAGAGTAATGCATGTGTGTTTCTCTACTCATTTACTGGAAGCAGCAAACAGCTGATCATGGACTTATAAATGAATGTCCACCGCAAACAACGAAAGTAGCATATGGATAGTGTTTCACAATCAATGATTTTTCTAAAACTGTTTGTTGCTTCGGTCTGGTGGACCAGTGACTATATCTTTCACAAAATGTTATAAAACGTCCCTCATTCTTTCCCCATGTGATGATGTGTGTGCGAGAGAGAGAGAGGGGGGGGGGGGGAAGGGAGAGAGAACGCAGCGTCCTTTGTGAGGAACAGACGTACACACAGATGTATTCACATAGACAGACACAAGGACAAGAACAGATTGACAAGACAGCACGCGGGCAGGCACAGATCCTGACTCACACAGAAGACAGACATGGAAGGACAGAAGACACAGGGAAAAGAGCAAAGGAGAGGATTCAGTGTGGGCCCGCTCTTGCTTAAGTGACACCACAGAAAACTTCTTTGATTTCTTTCCTTAATGCAGTGTGGATGTACAGTGGGCAACTCAGACTTTATTATTAATATGTTTAATCTGACCAACATGTCACTGTCACTAAGCAGCTGATGACCATGTTTTTGGTGTGCTTTCATTTGTGACTTTTGTACTGGGCATTCACTGAGCTGCTGTGATCTATGTGCTTACAGTTTTCAACTGAGTCATGAAATCTCCAGCATTATTTATTCAAGTGTTTATTTTGTCCCTTCACTCCCTCCTCAGGGAACTTTAACCATATGGACATTCGTCCATTGAGGTTACGTTGCAGCTTTTCTGGTATTCTGTTTATTTTGTTCTTTCAGCCTCTTCCTGTTTCCTTTTGAATGGTTTCTATCCAGGTTCACTAATATTTTCTTCATCAGTTTTCAATCTGCTGTTAGTTTCATGCAATGCATTTTTCATCTCAAGTACAGCAATTGCAAGCAGAATTTTACTTTATTCTGTGTATGCGTGTGTATGTGTGCACATGTACATGTATGTATACAAGTGTTCTTCCAGTCTTTATTTAACATGATCAGTCTTTTATCATTGAATATGTAAAATATGGTCATAGCATCTCTTTTAATATTTCTATCTGCTAACTTTATTGCATTGTGGCGTTTCTTTTTTTATTTTTAGGATTATAATTTAATTATACTTCTCCCTCCCCTTTTCTCCCTCACATCCATCCCATAGACGTGTCCCTGTTCTTCTTCACATGCGTGACTACTTTTTTTTCACTAATCGTTACTTTATCCATATATGTATTTGTATATACATATATATTCCTAAATATAACCTATTGTTAGTGATATTCGTATGTATGCTTTCAGGGATGCTCTTTTGTCACTAGACAACCTCCCTGCTCCCAGCTTCCCTCAGTTGCCTGTAGTTCTTTGGACAGGCTCGAGGCCTCAGGGGTTTTTCTCTGTCCAGGTTGACCTGTTCGTCAGTGCCATCGTTGCTCGGCTCATGTTTGGGCAGGCACGCTGGTGAGACTTTGTGTCGCTTCTGATGCTACTAAAACACACAATCTCACGGCAAGCTCCCTGACCCTCTGAATCTTGGAATCTTTCCACTCCTCTTTCTGCAATGTTCCCTGAGCCTTAGATGCTTAGATGCGGGAGTATTTTGTAGATGTGTCCGATGGGACTGGGCTCTACAGCTCTGCGTTTTGATTGGTTGTGGCTGTGGGGTTTGTGGATCGTGCCTCCAGAGGAACTGGCACTGAACTACCTAGATGGGGCATGTTCAAACCCCGGGATATATCAAACTTGAAATTTAAAATCTCATCCTGATGATGGAAGGTGTGGGGCAAAACTTTCTGTTTCTGTGCCTGCTTCAGGAACATGTTACACAACCCCCCAGGTGGCTACAGGTGGTCAGTCATGTGAGTGTGTCACCTGTTACCTTTCTCCATGTAAAATAGAGCATGGCGAGCATCCTAAGTCCCAGCCAATGAGACGCATTCAACCTCAAAGCCCCTCCCCACTGCCCAAGGCTGTCAAGTCCCTGTCTCACGTGAAGTAAAGCAGGGGAGGCATCAATTACTTAGACTGGCTGTTTATTCAGAGGTCTAACATTGGGGGAAAGAAGTGTTACCCTTCTCCCCCAAAGAGTTCATCACGGACCCCGCTAGAGCTCACCAGGCCCCTGGGAACTTCTGCTGTTCACTGGGGAGTCAGCAGGATTGCTGCCACCATCTTTCACACCATGACTTCTCCAGTCTTTCACGCTGCTCCACCCGCTGCAGTGCCCATCTGAGGGAGCGAGCTGCCAGCTGTTCCAAAAGCAGCCATTCTGTTCGTCCGAGTCAGGTCGGGCCTCTGCTGCCAGCTAGCTCAGTCTCAGAGCCCTGAGCTCCTCACTGCCACCTGGCCTGGTACCTATGGTCCAGCCAAAAGAGCAGTAACACGGCAGAGAAATTCTTTTCCCGCACCCCAGGTTGGACTGGAGACTTTGTGGCACAGACCTCACTCCACACTCACACGGGACTCCGTGCTTCATTCTTTTCCCTTCAGACCTTCTGATGGAGAAGCTGCCCGGGAGTGCGGAACCACAGTGGCTTTTATGCACTGGTCTCCTCTATTGCAAAGAGACGTTTTCTTGATGAGGGGTGAAAACTACACTAATCTGTGGGTATGAGGACAAATGTTTGTAGATTGTTGTTAGGGATTCTGATGGCTTAGTAACTTAGTGGTTGTAGATTCTTCTGCAATAACCGTGACGTCACGAGCACCGAGTAGTAAGCTAGGTTCCCGGTACCAGGCATGGTCTCCCTCTTGCTGAGCAGGTCTCAAGTCCAGCGAGAAATGTATTGTTTTGCAAAAAGGTACGTGTCCCAGCGCTGCACCCACACGGTTATTGAGCCATGGTGGTCATCGATGCGGTTCAAAGGTGTAACAGTCAAGCAGGAGTACTGATTCCCTTCCCTTAGAAGCTTGCATGGTGCCGTCTGACACGATGAAAGTTAGTTCTCAGGGAGGGGCGTGCTGAACAGTTCCAGCTCACGGTTCTCTGGGCCGTTTCTGAAGTGCTGGTGTCTTTGGGAATAGGGACTTACCTTCTACCTCTGGGAATAATGAATGACAATAGCAATAGGCTGCACTCTCTCTCTTCCCCCTCCCCCTCCCCCTCCCGCTCCCCTCCCCCCCAGGGTTTCTCTGTGTAGCCTTGACTGTCCTGGACTCACTTTGCAGACCAGGCTGGGCTGGAACTCACAGATATCCACCTGCCTCTGCCTCCCGAGTGCTGGGACCAAAGGCATGCGCCCCCACCGCCCAGCCTGAGGAATCTCCTAAACAGTCCTGGCCAACAACTCCAAAGAGGGCTTCTATTCTCGTGGCTGGTGTGGAGGGTTTTTGTCAGGTGATCTCTGGCTCTTTGGAGGGAGCACCATCATCTCAGATGGGAAAAACTCACCAAAACTATTCATGTATATTTATATACTGAACTACATGCGTTACAGTTTTTCATTACCACTGTGAGTGTTTGTGGCTTTTTCAGACATCCTCGTTATTATTTTACCCATCTCCCTCTTCCCTCCTATGTTTACTTTCTTCCTCTTCTCTAAGGAGCCTCCCTTTTTCCGGTTTCCCATCAGATCCTTTGTACCCTGCTATTCTCCTTTACCCTCCTCCTGCTTTTTTCTGTATTTACCTTCTTCCACACTCCTAAGGAGCCCCCTTTCCCATCTGTCTTAATATTTCTATATGCTAAGCCTCGTTCAATTGATGGGTGGCTTCCTTCATAATGGATCATATTCTCCTTACCCTTTACACTGTCATAATGTTACATTAAACACTTGACATTATGAAGTCACCTAAGCCAGGCGTGGTGGCAGCCACCTATAATCCCAGCACTTGGGGAGGCAGAGGAAGAGGGGTCTCTGTGAGTTCAAAGCCAGCCTGGTCTACAAAGCAAGTCCAGAACAGCCAAGGCTACAGAGAAACCCTGTTTCGAAAAAAAAAAAAAATCTTAGGTGCTGTATATTTTTGTATTTCTATAAATATTTTTTAGCCTTATTTTGAAATGCAGTTGGCTCATTTTCATGTGGTTAGTCTTTGCTGCATGGACCAGGACTCACTTTGATCGGGGACTAATGTTTCCAAATCTAAGAGGTCCATGAATGTTAGGATTTTCCATCCTGTTTAGCACAGACTTAAATTATTCCTGTCTCCATATGAGCCTTGGAAATCGGTGGTTGTTCTCTTAGTCATAGCACCGACTTGCGCTCAGCAGGACATGTGAGAATGACTTGGCAGATCCCTGGCACTGTCTCTTTGTACAGCACCGTCTCTCCTCTCGTACTTTGCCCTGCAAATTCTAGTCACTGTGGCCTCCCTGGACTTTGTCTCTTCCAATGAAGAAGACACTCAGAATTAGCTCTAGTTCTTACTTCTTGACACGACCTAGACACTCTTCCTACACAGAAAGCTAGGATGATCGTGGCCTCTGTCAAGATCACTGCCCTGCACTGCCTGATGCCCACTGTCCGAAGAGGGTGTAGCAGACTTCATAGATCTGGGGTTTAGTTATGTCAGCTAGGGGGCTTGTCTTGGGTACTTTTCTGCTGCTGTGAAAAAGCACCCTGACAAAAAGAACTCAAGGGAGAAAGGATTTCACTTGGCTTACAGTTCTAGAGGGACACAGTTGCTCATGGTAAGGAAGACATGGCAGCAGAGAGAGAGAGAGAGAACGGTAGCAGGGGCAAGAGGCTCACTGGTCACATCGTGTCCACACGGAGGAAGCAGAGAGAGAGAACAGGAGACAGAGCTGGACTTGTAGCCTCAAAGCCTGATTCCAGGGATACACACTCTACAGTAAGACTCCACCTCCTCAAGGTGCTACAGCCTTCTCAGATGGAGTACCAGCTGACTGTAAAGGGCTCACATACCTGGGCCTGTGATGTTCACATTCAAGCTAGCGCATTCCACCCTTTACTCCCGTGGGCTTGTAGCCATTTCTTGTTGCAAAGTGTGTCTTGTCCAGGTTCCAAAGTCCCAACGCTGTTCAAAACTCAAAGTCTCTTCTGAGACTCAAGGCAATCTCTAAACTGTAATGCCCTGTATAATTTTTTATTATTATTAATTCATTCATATTACATCTCAGTTGTTATCCCATCCCTTGTATCCTCCCATTCCTCCCTCCCTCCTGCTTACTCCCTACTCCCCTCCCCTATGACTGTGACTGAGGGGGACCTCCTCCCCCTGTATATTCTCATAGGGTATCAAGTGTCTTCTTGGTAGCCTGCTATCCTTCCTCTGAGTGCCACCAGGCCTCCCCATCCAGGGGACATGGTCAAATATGGGGCACCCAAGTTCGTATGAAAGTCAGTCCCCACTCTCCACTCTCCACTCAACTGTGGAGACTGTCCTGTCCATTGGTTAGATCTGATTCGGGGTTCAAAGTTTACTGCACATATTTTCCTTATGCTCTGTGTAATTAAAACAAACAAACAAACAAACTGCATACTTCCAGCATACACAGAATATACACTCACATCCTCAAAAGGAAAGAATAGGGACATGACAAGGAAAGATCAGATTAAAGAAAGACCAACACCTGGCAGGGCAGACACCAGATCCCGTGGTTCCACATCTGGCAAACTGAGACTCAGAATGGATTCATCTCTGCTCCAAAAGGCTGAGGTGGCCCTACCACTTCAGGGTTGCCACCTGTAATACACACAGATTCTCTCTTGGGCTGGCTCCACTCCATGCATGCAGCTATTTTGGTGGACATTCCCATGGTTCCTACATCTCTAGTATCCTGGAGTCTCCATTGCAACTAAAGCTTTACCCTCAAACATTGGGCAGTGGCCTCTCAGGACCTCCATGCAAGGATTCCCACTCTACTACGTGGTGTTTGACATCAGGTGGCCAAGCTGACAGAGGGCACACCAGCCCAGCTTGCTGGAGCGTATGATGCAATAGCAATAGATTGTGTGGACTGTGTTCAAGCTCTGAGCCCTGAGATTTGCATGCTGTGACATTTATAAAGAACTAGAGCTGGGCGTGGTGGTGCACACCTTTAATCACAGCACTCAGGAGCCAGAGGCAGGTTGATCTCTGTAAGTTTGAGGCCAGCCTGGTCTACAAAGAGTTCCGGGACAGCTAGAGCTACTCTAAAAGCCAAACAATAAAAAAGAAAAGAAAAGAAAGAAACAGAAAAGAAAACTAGGAAGTCCCAGAGATCCTCTTCATTCATACACATACAGTATTTAAGCACTGGCAGAGATGGCTAACTGTCCACTACTACGTGTTCACTTTCCATGTTATGGAATGGTTTTTTGAGAAGTAGCTGCCAAGGCAGAGACAAATCTCTTCCTCCCTGACTGTGACTGCACTGTGACCAAATGGCTAGTTTTCACCAGTGAGATGTACATGGAGGTGTGCTGTGGCATCTTGAAGACAACACTTTCAAGAAGTAGGTGTGCTTTCTTCACACCTGTCCCATTTGATGGCTGACCACTAGGAAGGGCCAATGCCTTGGCAATGGTGGAGCTAGACTATGAATTGTGTCTTGCGCCCTCAAACCACTGCATAGGTGGATGCTGTAGAGGAATGTTAATTTGGAACATGGCTGTTCTGGCACAACCTTCTAGGTCTGTGTGATCCGGCTGGTATACAAACCAATCTGAATTCAAGGCCAGCCTTGTATAGAGCAAGTATCAGGTAAAGAAAAGCAGCTGGGTGTGGTGGCACAGTCCTTTAATCCCAGCACTGGGAGGCAGAGGCGGGTGGATCTCTGGGGTGTTCAAAGCCAGTCTAGTGTACAAAGCAAGTACAGGACAGCTAAGGCTGCTACACAGAGAAACCTTGTCTCAGAAAAAAACAAAAACAAAAAAAAAGAAAGAAAGAAAAAAAGAAAGAAAAGCTTAGGTCCAGACATGATGGTACATGCCTTTAATTCCAAACAATGAAGATAAAGTTAGTTTGTAGAAGGAAGCACCCATGTTTGAAAGTGATGTCTAACTGAGTGGCAGAAGGTCAAATAAGAAAAAGATTTGACAGAATAGGATACACCTAACTCTCACGAGAAGAGAGAGGAAAGAGAAGCTGCTTAGGAGGCAGTTTTACAGAGAGAGGAGGCAGTTTTACCAGGTCAGTAATAGAGAGATAGGTTGCAGAGAGAGAGAACTCGGGTGAAGATGGAACGAGCCAGAAAATGAGATGAGGCCAGAAGATTAGAGCAGATTGCTGAGTTAGTTTGAGGCCAAACAGAGCAATTCTGGGCTGAGAGAGAAGCAAGGTTAAATAAGTCAACGGGAAGAAGAGTTTGAGCTAGAACAGCTGAGTTGAACCATCCAGCCCAGAGCTCAGAAAGAACACGTAAGGGTGAGCTTATTAAGCAGTAAGTCTTAGAGATTGAAAACATTCTAGGCCTAGGTTAGATTGTACAGAGGCTAGAAGCTTCCAGGATGAGGCCTAGGGTAACAGAAGGAGGCAGTAAGTTTCCCAGGCAACAATTGAGCCAGGAGAATAAAAGTTACATTTACAGGAACCCTTGCACTGAATATCCAAGCAAAGAAAAGAAAAGGGGGAAAAACCCTCTATGGCATTAAGACACAACAGTTGGGGCATACGCTGTTAAATCAGGCAGTATTACCCAACTATACAGAGAGAGACCTTCTGTAGGTCAGACACTGTCCTAGGTGCTGAATTCATAATGAGAAACGGTCTGCCTAGTGAATCTTGCTTAGTATTAAACAGGGGGCCTTAGTGCATGCTAGGTAAGACTCTACCCCTGAGCTATAACCAGGCTCTGCCCTTCCAACATTAAATATTCATCAACAAAGATGCAAAACAAATCAGAAACAGAAACGTAGTAGTTATACCTTTCCAAACACTTTCCTGGTTAACCTCTTCTCATACACTGATTGGCCAGACTGTCTGGTTAGGCTGTTCAGGACTCTGCCTGCCTCTGCTCCTCCCAGTGCCTGAGTTACAGATGTATGTGACCACACACAGCTGTTAATTGGGTGCTGAGATCCAAATTTAGGTTCCCATGCTCACATGGCGGGCACTTTGCCAACTGAGCCATCTTTCCAGCCCCTCTACTGTAGCCTGTTGAACATATCCAGGACCACCCCCTCTTGGTCTCACAATCATGCTTCTGGTAAAGCAGTTGCCAAAGCCCCCATCAGTTTCCAACCTTCCCGCCCCCAATTACCAGAATTTGGCTTTCTCGTTTGTTCTTGCTTTTAATGTATAAATAGACTTTTTAAAAATGATATATTATTTTTACTGTAGAATTTAGGATTTTTATATGTTGGTAATAATAAAAAACGATATCTTCCTAGTTGTTTAATGTCATCATTTAAGTGAATTCCCCAAATAACTCAACTCTGTAAAGCTTAAGCTTGCTTTTGCATTTGAATCATTTTGCACAAAAAGCCTTTTGAAATGTATTCAATATTTTTCTCCTTCTTGAAATAGCACGCACAGAACATCCTTTAACCTTTGTCTGATTCAAGCACTGATTGAAAGCATCTGTTATCGTACTGGTCCATGGCACAGAGATGCCCAGATACTAATGACTCCAGATGCTTTTTCTGTCATGTTCATCATATATTCTTTTGCCTTGTCTGCAACCAGCTGCCATTATTTCTCCTGATCCAACTCTGGGAGCTCTTCCCCAGGCCCCTTAATTCACAGCTTCTAATAATCTAGAAAATCAGCCAAAGAACTTGTTAGCATTTGTGATAAAAATAACTAGACCCCAAGGATCTTAAAAATAAACTGAATTAATTTAATGGTACCTTTTTGCACACTTCAGTATCTCCTTTTTCTTCCTGTTTCTCTTTGCTAAAAATTGCTTTTTGACAAGGTATTGCCTTCTAAGTATACCCCATATGCATTATCATGCATTATGCATCAGTATATACAAATACATGCATAATGCATTAGTCAGTAAGTTTTATGTCTATGTGTCCTTAGGAACTCATTGAGGACAGAACTGTTTCTTTATAAAGTACCTGAAATGTAGTAAGAGCTCAACAATGTTTTTTTCAATCAATTAACAGATCTTCCAGTATAGCATCCTGGTATACTATTTGCTTCTTTGTGTGTATTTATTATTTTTTTCATTTTTTTATTCTTATTCAGTCCAGGGCTCCAGCCCATGGAATGATGCCACCCACAATTTTACAGGTTTTCCCTCCTCAGTTAAAACCTCTGGAAATGTTCTCACAGACACTCCAGAGGTGTGACTCCTGGTGGTCCTAAAGCCCTGTCAAATTGTGAGGCATCACAGATGCTTTTTACCTTTCCTGAAATGCGGAAGGCAAGGGTATTTCTTAGCAAGGCGAGGGAGTCAAGTCAAAGACCCGGGGGAGCACGGGAAGTCTGAGGCTCAGAAGTTTGGCTCATTAGGAGAACAGAAGTTTCTGGCCACAATAAAAATCTAATGAGATAGGAGTCTGCTGTGTTGCTTGAGCGGCTTTATTACACTTGCGTGATGAGGTGCAAAGACAGCAGATGGTAAGGCTCATTTAAGTTTACGGTTTTCCCAGCAGGATACATAGCACAGGAATTGAGGGCAGTGAAAGGGATAATTAAAAAGTTGGTCCTGAATTCTAAGCTTGGAAAAGAAAGAATGCTAAGAGAAGGGCCTTATTAGACAGTGAAGAGATGTGATGGTGAAACAGGAAGCTGAATATTTATAAAAAGAGAAATTGAATCTGAAGAGAGCAACTCCGGATGACGATCTAGCCATGTTGGTCTTCAAGTGTCTGCTGGTAAAATGTGGGCAAGGACCAAAAGGTTTTCAGGGCTTTTAAAATGTTTTTCTTTTCTTTTCTTTTTCCTTTTTGCAGTTTTAGATTATATTTTATTTTTTCTTTAAAATGTTTTCATTGTATATGTACATGGTAACGTGTTACATAAAGACATTTTCTTACAAAAAAAGTTGTGCATTGAATATATTCCTTCCTATATCCCTCTATCTCTTCTTTTCTCTGCCCCCTGCCTGCTATTAGCCCCTTTTCTCTCTTTAACAGGGCAGTTTCTATTTTCATGCATTTATATAAAACATAGGAATCACAATGTGAGACAAGATGCATGATATTTGTCTTTGTAAGACTGGCTTAATTTGCTTAATATGTTTGTTTTTGTTTTGTGGAGACGGAATTTCTCTGTGTAGCCTTGGCTGCCCTGGCCTCCTTTTGCAGACCAGGCTGGCCTGGAACTCACAGCGATCCACCTGCCTCTGCCTCCCAGGTGCTGAGATTAAAGGTGTGAGCCACCACGTCCTGCAATTTGCTTAATATGATTATTTCCAGTCGTATCTGTATTCCTGAAAATGTTGTTTATGGCTGAAAAAAACTTTATTGTGGGCACTGGAGAGATGGCTCTGAGGTTAAGAGCGCAGTTACTCTTTGCAGAGGATCCTGGTTCAGTCCCAGCACCCACGGGATGGGTTGCAATGTCTATATAACTCCAGTTCCAGGGATCCAGTGCCCTCTTCTGGCCATATCCAGCACTGCACACACAGTGTGCAGGTCCGTATGTGCAGGGAAAAGTTATCCACAATAAAATAAAAACAAAACTTTAAGGATCTCATTGTGTATATGTGTCACCTTTTCTCTCTCCATTCTTCTGTTGCTATTGGCTCTTGGGGCAGTACCTCACAGGCTGACAGGCCTGGAAGCTTGATCGGCCTGTCTCAGCCTGGGGAGTGCTGGGAGTACAGGTGTGCACCCCTATGCCTGAATAGTGGTAGTCTGAGTAGTGGTGAAATGACAAATGTCAGCACAACTTTTTAGGCTCTTTGTCTCCTCCTCACTATTTGTCTAGGGCCTAGATCAATGCCAGGCACACAGTACTTACCAGCTAATTCATTTGGCATTCACTATCTTAGGGCCATCATTGCTATGGCAAAGCACCACGACCAAAACCAAGTTGGGGGAGGAAAGCTCAGTGGTTAAGAGCACTGATTGCTCTTCCAGGGGTCCCGAGTTCAATTCCCAGCAACCACATGGTGGCGCATAACTATCTATAGTGTGATCTGATGCCCTCTTCTGGCCTGCAGGGGTATAGGCACTGTATACATAATAATAAATAAATCTTTAAAAAAAAAAAAAAAGTCAGGAGGAGCTGGGCACGGCACTCAGGAAGGCAGAGACAGGTGGATCGATATGAGTTCGAGGCCAGCCTGGTCTACAAAGCAAGCCCAGGACAGCCAAGGCTACACAGAGAAACCATGTCTGGAAAAACAAACCAAAACAAAAAGGTCAGGACAGGAGCTCAAACAGGGCAGGGACCTGAAAGCAGGAGCTGATGCAGAGGCCATGGAGGAGTGCTGCTTACTGGCTTGCTCCTCATGGTTGCTTTCTTATAGCATCCAGGACCACAGCCCAGGGATGGCCCCGTCCACAGTGGACTGGGTCCCAGTCTCACAGAGGCATTTTTTCAACTGAATTTGAGACTATAGCTTTCCTCAAGTTGACAAAAAGCTAGCCCACACAGGCTCCTGCCTAATGCTTGCAGTAACTCCGTGTGAGTAGAACTGCCACTATCATTACCTATTTAAAGAGGATAAAAACTAAAGCACAAGGCCAGACTCACTCAGGACACACAGCAAGAAAAAGGCAGAGCTGAGGCTGGAGAGATGGCTCAGAGGTTAAGAGCACTGGCTGCTCTTTCAGAAGTCCTGAGTTCAATTCCCAGCAACCACATGGTGGCTCACAACCATCTTGAATGTGATATAATGCCCTCTTCTGGCCTGCAGGGGTATGTACAGGCAGAGCACTCTATACAGGATTAAATAAATAAATAAATAAATCTCTTTTTTTTTAAAGAAGGAAAGAAAGAAAAGGCAGAGCTGGATCCAAACCAAGACCTGGTTCCAGAACCAATTCAAACAATTCTTGATGCAGCCGAGCTGGGTGAATCATTGAAAATGACTTAATTGCTAATGTCTGCATCCTATTTGCATGCGACATCCAACGGTTCGAGTCTAAAAGTTGTCCTCTCCTATAGAAACCCAGCACTAGCTACTAGCTGATCCGTGTAAAGAGTCTAAAGTTCCAGCGCGTCAGAGTTATGGGGGCTGCGTGTATGACTGGGAGGAGAAAACCAGACACGAATCTCCTCTGTGGTCACCAATGCTCCACTTTTCAAGCCGCTGTGAAAATCGGACAGTTGGAGTCATCCCCGGGGTCTTGTTCTAGTCCTGCCACTAGCTAGATGTGATTGCTTTGTATGTGGATGTGGGTGTATTCATGTGGATACAGGCTTATGTGCACATGCATGCACATATGTGTGGGGGCAGATGTCAATTTCAGGTGGTGTTCCTCAGGAATTGGCCACCTTGTTTTTTGCAATAAGTTCACTCATTGGTCTAGAGCTCTCTTGAGAGTCTAGATTGGCTGGCCACATAGCCCCAGGGATCTATCTGATCTCTCCTCTTCAGTGCTGGGATTACAAGGGCACACTGCCATGCTTAGCTTTTTCTTTTTCCTTTTTATGTTTTTCCCACTGAGACAGGGTTTCTTTGTGTAGCCTTGGCTGTCTTGGACTAGCTTTGAAGACCAAGCTGGCCTTGAACTTACAGGGATCCATCTGCCTCTGCCTCCCGAGTGCTGGGATTAAAGGCATTCGCCATTACGCCTGGCTCCTTTTTATGTTTTATTTTATTATTTTTTGAGTCAAGGTCTCACCATGTCGTCCTGGATGTCTAGGAACTCAATACATAGACCAAGCTGGCCACAAATTCACAGAGACCTGCCAGCCTCTGACTCCCAAGTGTTGGGCTTAGAAATGTGCACCACCACAGCTATCTCCTAGCTTAAAAAAAAAGTTTTCAATAGCATATATCAATTATATTTAATAACGGGTCTCACCACAACATTTCCATGTGTGTATGCAATACATTTTGATGATGTTCACACCCATTACTTTGACTGATCCTTGTATTCCATTTTCTACTTGGAAGTGTGGGGTTGACCCAATGACTTTTATTAGGGCTGCTTACAGGAGCGTGGGTAAAGGGTTCCTGACACAAACAAGGGCAACCGACTAGCAGCCACACCGCTGAAGAGTACACCTCTCTGCAGCAACCACTGTCTACAGATCTTCAGGGAGCAGTGGGGCCTCATTAACCAACTCCTCCTCTGCTGTGATAAAATGTTGACAGGTGCCTTAACTGTGCTTTCCATTGCTGTGAAGAGACATCATGACCAAGTCAATTCTTACAAAGAAAAACATTATCTGGGACTGGCTTCCAGTTTCAAAGGCTTAGTGCTTTATTGTCATGGCGGGAAGCATGGTGGCATGCAGGCAGACATGGTGCGGGAGGAGCTTAGAGTTATTGGTTTTGGTTTTTCAAGACAGGGTCTCTCTGTGTAGCCTTGGCTGTCCTGGACTCACTTTGTAGACCAGGCTGGCCTCGAACTCACAGCGATCCGCCTGCCTCTGCCTCCCGAGTGCTGGGATTAAAGGTGTGCGCCACCACGCCCGGCTCTCTACTCTCTCTTCTACAGTGTTCCTTGAACTGTGGAGTGGGTGATGCAGATGCACCACTCAGGGCAGAGCATCCAATAGTCGCTTACGCTCATCATTCTGAATCCTGCAGTAACTGTTATTTATCCACAGGGAAGAGAAGCTTCTCTGGCCAAAGCAGGACTAAGCTATGGACACACACTTCATTATTTTTTTCTTTTAATTGCTCATATCTGTCTGTCTGTCTTTCTGCCTATGCATGTGGGGATCGAAAGACTACTTAAAACAATTGATTCTCTCCTTCTGCCATGTGGATCTTGGGGACTGAACTCACATCCTCGGGTCTGGCAGCAGGTGTCTTTACCCACTGAGCCATCTCTCCAGCTCCAACACCATTCTTCTTTTTTAAAGACTTATTTATTTATTATGGATACAGATCTTGTTAAAGATGGTTGTGAGCCAACATGTGGTTGCTGGAAATTGAACTCATGACCTTTAGGAAGAGCAGTCAGTGCTCTTAACCTCTGAGCTATCTCTCCAGCCCCCCAACACCATTCTTTTGAGGGTAATTTCATGGGCATCTCATGTCCAGTTAGCAAAACAATAGCTCTACGGCATCCATGGGCTTTTGCTCAGGTTTACTGAAGCAGATTTGAATTCCATCCTGTGGGGTAGGCATCAACCAATCAGGAAGGGGTTGGTTTGCTATTATTGGACCAGTCCACACATCTTGCCTGAGTGGTTGGTTGTACAGAATTCAGGGGTCCAAGGCTGTATAAGACCGTCGTCAATCACATTTCTCCTCCAGCAGCCTTCACAGAACCTTCTGGCATCATCAGGGTCAGCCAGCAAGAAGGATGCTCCCAGCTCAGTTCCAGCTTGATTTTTTTCCTCCTAAGTCCTATGATCACAAGCATGTGGTGTCTTTAGTAACAGGGTCTTACCATGTAGTTTTGTGGCAATTGCTTGTATTGTTTTGGTAGCCACAACCTATAGAAGGGAAGGCCATCCCTGCCACCGGCAACTGGGTTTTTTTTTTTTTTTTTTTTTTTTTAATGTGGTTCTTGGATCTAAACTGGTCGTCATGATTGCATGGCAAGCACTTTACCAATCAGAGTGTCTCCCCCATTTTACATGTGAGGCACTTCAATCTATTCACTAGCTACCTGAACCCTGTATTCTTCATCTGAAACTCGAGTTATAGATGGTTGAAGAGGCGGAGAGCCTTCGGATTAGATCATCAGTTTTTCTGAAGTGTGAATGCACAATGAACCCAGACCGGGCAGCTTTAAAAACTACTAACCCCAGAGTGCCCCTGGCAGAGACTAGGATTTAGTCAGTCTGGGATGGCACCTACCGCTAAAGCTCCCAGGGAGAGTTCAAGGTGCAGTCAAGGTGCAGTTCTTAGAGCCAACGAAGACACACGTGTTTCTTGGTTCCTTATTATCTGTGGAGAAAGAGAGCCTTGAAAGTGGGGAAGCTGCCAGGCTCTGATATCAATGGGCCTGGCTCCAGTGATCTGTATCTTCTTGCTCCCAAGTTGGTGACAGGGGAGGGGAGTCTGTGAAATGCAGGAGATGTTCCACACAGAAATTGTCCTCTAGAGCCAAGAACTGCAGCTTTGTGACCAAAGACCCTTGAGCTGTCTACTTCTCCTCCAAGTCTATAACTCAAGGGCAGACTGCATTTCAAGCATAGCATTAAGGCATCTCTCTCTCAGGGACTATGGATGGTGGGTGACTTATAGGCTGGAGTGTCCCCAGATGGGTACACAGTCAATGTCTGAGGACTGCCGGAGACACGGCGGGAAAGGTACAGGGGGGAAGGGAGCTAAATGCCTGGCTTTATTAGTCTGCCAAATAGTAAGGCAATTCTGTCTGTTAGTTCCCACACGACATTAAGCTATAATGAAGTGATTATTTAGCCTGTCTGACCTTCAGGCTTTTATTAGCAAACTAGAAATAATGGCGCTTTGTGCAGATTACATGAATATAATTGTATACAAAGTACATATTAATATGCCCAAGACATAATAGCTACCATTTATCATATGTTTGCCTTCAAACGGTCCTCCTCTAATAAAAGTAGCTTTGTAGGTCCCAGGAGGGCATGGGCCATGAGCAGCTCCCCTGGGGCTCATGCCTGCAGTGTGGAAGAAACAGCACTATTTTTAACTTCAGTATTAGGCATCGAAACAGTGCATATGCCTTTGTGTCTAGCTTTTTCCCCTGGCATTATATTTTCATCCCAAGCATTTTGTTATATATATATATATTAAATAAAAGAAGAGAGCACAGGGTGCCTAAGCCTTTACTTTGTGTTAAGAAAGGGCTCTTCCTGTGGTGGAGTAGCACAGCAGAATGGAATTAGGTCATGACAAGCGCAGAGAGGCAGTATGAAAAAAGGATGCAGTCTCGGTACTCGGGCTTTGCTTCCGTCTGCTCCCTCCAAGCCTGTGACGTCATTGAACCAGCTGGCGGCCGGCAGGCTCTGATGTCTTTCTCTCCTATGCCCTTGAGGATGGCCGTGCTCCCTTAGTGTTTCAGCAGACAGGACCTGAACAGAAAATGGCAGAGATTTTGTGGGTACAGGAAGTGGAGGAGCACGGCTCGAGACGCATAGCTATAGAAACATATAAAGAGTTCGAGCCGAGCCGTGGAGGAGGCAAAGACTGTTCAAAAGCAGAGCGCGTCCTCTTGGTTTCTAAATCTATTCCTGACGCGCCTGCAGTTTTCCGGTGCTGTGCTTTGAAATTAACCATGTTTTTGCTTAGTTAGATACTCTGTTAGAGAAATGATTTCCAACTCTGGTTGACGTGAGAATTCCTGGGGACGTTAAAAAAAAGTCCTGGGGGTGAAGTTTTGATAGTTTTTATGTTTGGTTTGTTGTTGTTGTTGTTGTTGTTTTGCTTTTTTTTCAAGTCAGAGTTTCTCTATGTAGCTCTGGCTGTCCTAGACTCACGCTGTAGGCCAGGCTGGCCTCGAACTCACAGAGATCTACCTGCTCTGCCTCCCAGAGTGCTGGGATTACAGGCATATGCCACTGTGCCCAGATTTTGATAGGTTTGTTTGTTTTTTTTTTTTTTAAAGAAAAACAACTCAGTATTTAGAAAGAAGTTTAGAGAGTTGAAATATATACATACATTCGCTGGTGGTGGCGGCACACACCTGTAATCCCAGCACTTGGGGGTGGGGGGCGCAGAGGTAGGTGGATTTTTGTGAGTTCAAGGACAACCTAGTCTACAGAATGAGTTCAAGGACACCCAAAGCTACACAGATGAACCCTGTCTTGAAAAACAAATACACTAAATAATGTCACTGATTTTTGGTAGCTTCATAATATTCCTTTGTTTGCTTTTCTCCATATTTGCATAAAGGTGGGGTTTAATGCCACACTTACTATGTTGTATTCCTTAGGGTACAGAAGCTGCCTTATGTGGGGTAAGAACTGTGTGAGCCATTTAGAGTTGAGGAAACCTGTGGACATTATGCATTTGATTGGCTCTGAAGGGTTGTACTGTAGCATGAAGAGGTTCTGAATCAAGTATATTTTTAAAAATTTAAAAAGATTCTGGTTGACAAATGAGAACTGTCTAGGACAGAAAGAACCAGCATTTAAAAAGCAAACAAAAAGAAATTCAAAACAATAAACCAGGAGGTGGGGAAAGGCTATCTGAAGAGAGAAAGGCTATCTGAAGAGAGACAGGGTCTCTCTGTGTAGCCTTGGCTGTCTTGGACTCACTCTGTAGACCAGGCTGGTCTTGAACTCACAGTGATCCAGCTACCTCTGCCTCCTGAGTGCTGGCATTAAAGGCGTGCGCCACCACCGCCTGGCTGTTAAATAAAAAGTGATTAATTACCCCTCTAACACTCGTGGCACTGTCGTACCAGTATACCTTGTAGGCAGGTCGCTGTTGTAGTTTGGAAAGGTTTGCAGCTGCGTAGCATTGATGATTACTTTTCTCTTCGCCACGTTCTCTCCTGTGTTCTGCCCTCCCGCCTGGTCCGCATTTACTCCTCCTACCTAATGTCTCCTTTATCTCTTTACATCACTACATTCTCTCTCTGCTTCCTTGGGAGATGCCTCCCTCTGCCCTAGTCCCTCACTAGCTCTGTAACCTCTGTGGTTACTTGAACTAAAACACACATATATAAAGATTAAAAGATAACAGCTATGTAGAAGAGAAAATGTGTCACATTTATCTTTGGGGGTCTAGGTTACCTTACTTGGGATAATTGTTTCTAGCTCTATGCTAGATTTTATATCCATCTGCAGATTTTATAATTACATCTTTCTCTTTTCTTTTTTTGAGACAAGATTTCTCTGCGTGGCCCTCATTGTCCTGGACTCACTTTTGTAGACCAGGCTGACCTCAATCCACCTGCCTGGGTATCCCACATACTGGGATTAAAGGCAAGCGCCAATACTCCTGGCAATTACATTTTTTCTAACAGCTGAAAGATATTTCTTTGTACAAATGTACCACATTTTATTGTCCATTCAACAGATGATGGACATCTAGGGCTGTTTCCAGTTTCTGGCTTGGTGCCAGCATGTTTCTAAATATTATTTATATTTCCTAATAAAAAGTTAGACATTTAAAATTGAAAATAAAAATCCAGAATAAATTGAAAATCAATTCTTTTGATTGAAAAGACAGAATATAGCCCGGCAAGGTGGCTCATGCCTGTAATCCCAGCACTTGGGAGGCAAAGGCAGGCCGATTTCTGTAAGTTCGAGGCTAGCCTGGTCCAGGACAGCCAAGGCTACACAGAAAAATCCTGTCTCCAAAACAAAAGGAAAAGACAGAAAATAGGTGGCAGAGAGATGGCTCAGCAATTAGGAGTGCTTGCTTCCAGAGGACCAGAGTTAGCTCCCAAACACAGAAGCTTCCGGTAACCTCAGCTCTGGGGATTATGACGCCCTCTTCTGGCTTCCTTTAGCAACAGCATATACTTGGCATATATTCTCACACACACACATAGATACACACACACACATACACACACACACATAGATACATACACACATATAGATATACACATAGATACACACACATACAGATAGACACACAGACACACACACACACATACACACACAGAGAGAGGCATATAAATAGAAATGAAAATAAATCTTTAAGAAAAGAGATGGAAAATGGAAGGAAATTTCCAGAAAGTTAGAATAAAAAGTTCAAACAGTGGGACATCTGGGGTTGGGGGTAGGGTGGGGAGTAAATTCAGAAAGTACAACATTCAAAAAGCAGAAAAGAATATGACATTTATCTATTGGATATGCATATGTTTGTGTGGCCATTGGCATATTCGTGTATATAGGTCAGAAGGCAACTTTGGACAACTTACAGGTGTCGGTTCTCTTCTTCTGAAAACTTCTTGAGAATCAAACTCAAGTCCTTAGACTTGTTAGCCAGTGCCTTTACCTGCTGAGGCTTTCCACTGGCCCAACAAGGGAAAAAGGGAAATTTAAACACACAAGAAAAAAATATGGAAGAGACAAATCACCTGCTAAATATAAAATAAAATAAAATAAAATAAAATAAAATAAATAAAAATGTATTTCAGATTAAGCTCCGAGTGCCCAACATGGTGACGGCAAGTCCTAGAGCTAAAGAATACATTGCAAGGTCTGAGAACACCAAGGACAGAGATGCTGGGCGCTACCAGAGAAGCGGGGTGGGGTGGGGGGATGGGGAGGGTAGGGTGGGAGGGAGGCTGTAAATTTACACAGATAAAACAAAACAAACGAACCACAATGACCTTGGATGACTCAACAGCAACACCAGTGACTAAGACACAGCGGCAGAAGCGCTTTCTACGTTCGGGGATGAGACAAGTTTCTAACATAGAAGTAAATGTCTGAGCTCTGAAAGAACAACTGAGTGAGGCACCTATAACCCAGGCAACCTGGCAGGCTGAACAGGGAGGGTGGCTTGCCACCGGGGATTCCAGGCCAGCCTGGGCAGCATAGTGAGCCCCACCTCAAAACAAACAAGACAGCCTGGCAAATAAGCACAAATGAACAAATCAAGGCACAGATAAACCCACAGGTTTCCACCTGTGCCCAGGGAGTTGCTAGGATACTGATGAGCTACACTGAACAAATAAACCAAGAAGAGAAGGACATAGGGCCTACGTGTGGAGGCCCAACGGCATTTTTGGGGGTCCCAGGGATCAAAATGAGTCCATCGACCAGACATGGTAGCACATCCCAGTGTGCAGGAGGAAGAGACAGATGGATGTCTGAGTTTGAGGTTAGCCTGGTCTACAGAGTATGTTTCAGGTCAGCCAGGGCTACACAAAGAAACCCTGTCTTGAACCCTCTGCACCATGCCGTGCCCTCCCCTCCCTTCCCCTCCCTGCTAAAAATTAATCAATAAAACTTGATGGCTATTCCCTTTGCCTGCTGACCTACCTCATAGCCCTAAAATTATTTTTAATTGATATGTACTAATTAATTATACACATTTATGGAACATGTGCATAGTGTGTAATGATCAATTCAGGGTAATTAGAAAACCCATCACCGAAAAATTATAAGAACAAGCTAAGTGTGGTGTTGTATGTCTTTAATATCAGCACTTGGGGTGTCAGAGGCAGGCGGATCACTATGAGTCCTTCTAGGCCAGCCTGGTCTACAAAGTGAGTTCAGGACAGCCAAGGCTACACAGTGAAACCTTGTCTCAAACAAAACAAACAAAACAACAGTTACAAGAACATAAAAAAATTTCTATCTTCTGGTGACCTATCTTGCTTTTTATTGCTGTGATATAGAGCATGGCCAAGCCGGGTGTGATGGCACACACCTTTAATCCCAGCACTCGGGAGGCAGAGGCAGGCTGGGAGTTCGAGGCCAGCCTGGTCTAGAAAGTGAGCCTAGGACAGCCAAGGCTACACAGAGAAACCCTGTCTTGAAAAACAACAACAACAAAACAAACAAACAAATAAACAAAAACAAAACAAAAAAAGAAAAAAGAGCATGACCAAAAAGCAACTTGGGAGAAGAAAGTCTTTATTTTTGATTAGAACTCCTAGGACACAGGCCTTCACTTGGGGACATCAAGGCAGGAACTCAGGGGAAACACCTGGAGGTAGGAATCGAAGCAGAAACCAGGGAGTAACGCTGTTTACTGGCTTGCTCGCCATGGCTTGGTCAGCCTGCTTTCTTATAGCACCCAGACTACTCCCCCATGGAGAGCACCATCCATCGTGAGCTGGGCCTCCCACGTCAGTCATTACAACAGTGAGCATACACGGCGTCTTCTAAATACTAAACGCTTAGCTAAAGGGAATCAAGACTCCTAAAGAAACGATTCCAGTACTGGAGCAGGAAAATGGCAAGCTGTACGTGGAGCATTTGGAGATGGCTGTGAAGGAAGTGCTCAGAGCCACAGGAACATGAAGTCAACTTAAAAGGTTTTCTCTGGGCCAAACGAGGGCAAATTGGATATCAAAAGAAGTATTGATTGACACAGATTTTTCACTCTGTAATTAAAATATGAGCTCATAAATCAATATCAATGTATACTGGTGAAAGCATATACCAAATTGCCCATTTTCAAGTGCTCACCCTCATGAAAGCTCCTTGAGGCTCCTGGGGCATTGAGTGCTTTAAAAAAAAAATGCCTATGAAAGCTTTGGCTCAGGGAGGAGGAGTCCACTTTATAATACTGTCGCCCAGAGATCTGCAACCAAAGAATGGAGGTTTGCTATGCGGTTGGCAGCTGCGAGCAACATTAAGTCAAGCCCATCAAACAGCCTAACAGAAAAATGCACCAGGCTCTAGTCTAATGAGCTTAATGGAGTTTAAGATGGCTTTTGGAGGGGCTGGAGAGATTGGCTCAGAGGTTAAGAGCACTGTCAGTTTTTTCAAAAGTCCTGAGTTCGATTCCCAGCAACCACATGGTCGCTCACAACCATCTATAATGAGGTCTGGTGCCTTTATCTGGTGTGTAGGAACATATTCAGGCAGAATACTGTATAAATAAATAAATAAATAAATAAATAAATATTTTAAAAAATATGGCTTTTGGAGCCTCGGGCACTCCCTCTCCACCTAACTGGCTTATTTGAGAGACAGGAGCTGTGGTTGGGATAAAGTTCTGTGGATGGTATTGTTAATTTAGAACCTCAGTGCTCTTAGGTTGGAACCAGGAGGCGCTTCTGGTGGAGAACGTCTTACTCTAAGTTCACAGACCCTCAGACCCGGAAGATTGTTTCGTGGCTTTTACGGCGTGTGCTTGTTAGTTTCATGTCAACTCGAGACAAGCTACAGTCAAATGAGGGAAGGGAGCCTCAGCTGAGAAGCCGACTGCAGAAGACAGGACTGTAGGCAAGCCTGTAGGGCATTTTCTTAATTTTTGAGTGATGGGGGAGGGCTCTGCCCATTGTGGGTGGTGCCATCCCTGGGCTGGTGGTCATGGGTTCTATAAGGATGCAGGCTGAACCATCCTACGCCTTTAAACCCAGTACTTGGGATATGTAATCCACATATAGCCCTTGCTCCCCAAGTTGCTTTTGGCCATGGTGTTTCATCATAGCAATGGTAACCCTAAGTAAGACCCTGCTCCATTGTCTGTTTCCTGGACACCAAAGAGCTTCTAATAAGCATTTATAGCCAGTTTTTGGCAGCATCAGGATTACTAAAAGCATTTTTTGATGTTATGGAATAAGTGGATGAGATCTGGGTGCTCTAAGGACAACTTAAAGCGCAATGGTGGGGGAAATGCATTAGGAGCTGAGGCATCTATGAAGACAGAGGAAGAACTAAAGAGTTGCTCCTGAGCTCCCTGAACACCACCTTTGGGGAGCTGACTGACCGCATGGAAAAGACTCTTGGGAGTAAAAATAGTGTAAGTTGGTAGGATGCAGAGAAAAGTTGGCTCCAAAAGTTGAAAGTCATTTTAGGGACTGATTTTTAAGCTCATGGCATCCTAGAAAGATCTGACTTTATGCTGGCTTGTGGACTTTACTATGCCTATCTAGTGACTGGTGCCATGCCCGGTGGGGGTGAGGGGTGGGGAGCCTTTAGTAGACAGAGCTTCAGCATCACATAGTTAATGCCCATCTTTTATGCCACCAACTGCCTTGAATGTCTTGGAGGAAACTCTAAAGTCACAATGGAATGTTTCTGTGATGAGCTGGAAATTTAAAAAATTATCAAGAGAATTTTTAATATCTTAAAAAAAGTTACGTCGGGGGCTGGAAAGATGCTTCCAAAATTAAGATTGCTTGCTGCTCTTCCAGAGGACCTGAGTTTGGTTCCCAGCATCCATGCCATATCAGATGTTTCACAAACAGATGTAACTCTAGTTCTATGGGACCTGACATGGTTCTATGGGCATGCACACACAGACACACATTTACAGCAAAATAAAAAGTACACACATACACACACAAATACATCTACAGCATTCGTGTGTGTGTCGTGTGTGTGTGTAAGAGAGACAGGTGTGGTGTATAACTCTAAACTCAGCACTTGGAGAGGCAGAGGCAGGAGGATCACTGTGAGTTCTGGGCCAGCCAGGACTACATAGTGAGACTGTGTTTAAAAAAAAGAAAAAAAAAAAAAAAAAAAAAAAAAAGGAAAACATAGCAACAGGACAATACAACAATACCCTAACAGTATACACCTACTTTGTTTCTTCATTAAGAATAAGGGGGAGTGAGCTGGGCGTGATGGCGCACGCCTTTAATCCCAGCACTCAGGAGGCAGAGGCAGGTGGATCGCTGTGAGTTCGAGGCCAGCCTGGTCTACAAAGTGAGTCCAGGACAGCCAAGGCTACACAGAGAAAGTCCTGTCTCGAAAAAACAAACAAAAATAATGATGATGATGATGATGATGATGATGATGATAATACTGGGGAGTGGGTAAGGTTCTACAGCTGGAGCTGAGGTGGTCAGCCTTGCCAGTAAGCACATTTACTTGCTGAGACATCTCCTTGCCCCAAACTTGCTTGCCTTTTTTTTTTTTTTCCTCTTCCCTCACTGCTCCCCGCCCGCCAGAGTTTCTCCTGTAGCCTTGGCTGTCCTGGAACTCACTCTGTAGACCAGGCTGGCCTCAAACTCACAGAGTTCTACTAGGCTCTGTCTCCTGAGTGCTGAGATTAAAGGCACGCACCACTACAGCTTAGTTTTTTTTTTTTTTAAATAAGTCAAATTGTAAGATTTTCTTTTAGATTTAGGAATGAGTCAAAACTGCTAAAACTCAAGATCTTAAATAAGGTTGGTCTTAACATCCCGCAACATACAATAGTGACCTGCCTGTTGTAGAACTTATAAAAATATCTAAGAATGTTTTATATTAAATACCTATAATTATTATGGTGATGTTATCTAACCCATTATCACATTCAGTAAAAGACACAGACACCTGTTTTATTTTAGAATCGCCTCATTTTACTTGGGGCTGGGCAGATGTTAGCCCCCTAAACTACCTTCCATTATCTCCCAGCTCCCACCCCATGTCATCTGATTTAATCATTCCTATCTGGGCTATTTTCCATCCATTGCTCATCTGGGCTGCTTCTTCCCATGCGGGACTTCAGAGTTCCTCCTCCTGGCCCTCGTGGCTCTTTTCCATCCCATGGCGATTCTGTTCTTTCTGTTTCCTCTGGTACCTCTCGCCTCCCAAAGTCCTTGTGCTCAACAAAGCCCGAGAGCCTTTGCTCCGCCCCTTCCTTCTGCCCAGGGGCCGGCCTTTTATTGGTCAAACAGGGAGGCAAAGTTATACAGCAATATTTGGGGTATGTGACAGTCTACTCACTCGTAAACAGTAAGAATCTCAGGGGGCAAGCGATTAACAAATCAAAGCCCCAGGCCATGCCATAGCACCTGCCTGCACGGTATACGGTGCAACAGAGGCATAAATGTTACAGGAGCAACCAACCACTTAGAAAAAAAGAAATCATGAGATGCGTCTCATATATGACCCTGCTAAGGTATCCAAGAACCTGAGAGTAGATAGGTCTTGGACCCTAGGGGAAAACTGACTACTATTATTCTACTAAAAGACCAAAGTCATAAAATGACTCCTAATGACACACTCCTCTACCCATAGACCAGTGTCTCTCTAAGCCCTCATCAGATCAGCTTCCGCTTGCAGTAGATGGGACTTAACAGAGGCCCACAGCAGGACAGTGTGTGGAGAGTGAGACACTTTGGAGTGCTCAGCCCTGAGTGGGACATCTTTATCACAGCCCTTCCTTCAAGACTCAGGGATCTATACACAAGAGGAGGCAGGAAGCTTGTAAAAGACAGAGATAGTGGACCACTCCAAGGAAATTATTCCAAGACACGACAGGACTGATACATGTATAAATTCACAGAGGCTTTGACAATATGCACAGGCTTAAAACAGACAAAATCCCAGCACTGGGAAGGGCAAGTGGACCAGAGTCCCACCCCTGACCCAGAAGCCGCGTGCAATCATACTGCTGAGAAAGGGGAAATCAGCTTTCTCCAGGGGAGTGTCACTGTGAATAGTAACTATATTCTAGGTCAGGCCTGATGCTTGGGAGTAATTGACCAACACAAAACAGAATCCGTGTGTGTGTGTGTGTGTGTGTGTGTGTGTGTGTTTACTTTTTTGTTTGTTTTTTGTCTTGTTGGCTTTTGTTTGTTTTGATTTTAATTTTTTGGTTTTGGAGTCATGTGGAGGAGAGAGAAAGAACATGTGGGGGATCTGGGAAGAGTTTGGGGAGAGGAAATGATATAATAAAAATACTATATGAAAATTTTTTAATAAAAATTCATATATAAAGGAAAGAAAAGGGGTAAGATTCTGACATTGTATGAAGATTATCAGACAGTTTGGGTTCTTTAAATCTAAAGAAAGATGATTTATTAGTCAGGGTCTTTATTTTTGGACAGACTCATATAGCCCAGGCTGGCTTTGAACTTGCTAGGTAGCCTAGACTGGCTTTGAATGCCTGATCCTCCAGCCTCTACCTCCCAAGATTTGAGATTAGTCACTAGGTAATTTGCCAGTCAGTAGTCATTATCCCAACCATTTAAAGTGGAGGCTTAAAAAAAAAAATTAGTGGGAGTAAAGACTGAACTGCAGGAAAAATAAATAGGCACTAACCATAGCAAGGGAGCAGAAGGCGTGCTGTCACCAGTCCCGTCTCACTGGGGCTACTCCACCAAATGAGAAGCACATGTGTTGAGTTCAGAGTGATAGAAATAAAGATATTTGCTACTTTTTGTGCTTTTCTGTATATTTTATTTATTTCTACTGCTAGGATGATGATTTTTTTTTTTTTTTTTTTTCCGACACAAGGTTTCTCTATAGCCTTGGCTGTCCTGACTTGCTTTGTAGACCATGCTGGTCTCTAAATCATGGAGATCTGCCTGCCTCTGCCTTCCTGAGTCCTGGGATTACAGGAGTGCGCCACCACTTGTAATAATAATAATTACTACTACTATTACTACTACTACTACTAGTATTTTGCTTTTTCTGTATTTTAAATAGTTCTATAAATTAAAATAAAAGCGAAATACATATCTAGCCAAAGCCCTTTTATTATCTTTATAAAGTCAAGTAAGGTGCCAGAGAGACTGCTCAGCCGTCACAGAGCTTACTGCTCTTGCAGAGCAAGACATCTGCGCCATTCTCTTTGAAATCTACCCAAGCTTCTGCGGGCGGGAAGGTCAAACAAGCCTGTTGCCACGTCTGCTATCTGCTTTCAGTTTCTGTGCGTCTCCATCTTGGCCTGCGCAGACCCGAAGTCGCCAGAGTGAAGCCTCTGAGATGTAAGCCTCTCAAGCCGCCGCTTAGGACAGGACTGGTACGTGACCTGCGCGGTACATCCCGCGCGGTACTTAGGGCGCTGCGCCAGGCCGGGAGGCTAAGTGGCCGGGGCTGCTGCGCCAGGCGCGTTCTGTCCCCCGGGGGCCGCTGCGAGCCTTACCGAGGCGCGCTGGGGAGCCGGAGCCAGGAAAGGGTGTCGAGGACCTCAGCTCCTCCCGGGGCGCCCGCCTTCCACCGGCCGGCCTGAGAGCAGCCTCTTCAGGATGGTTCCCAGCAGTGGGCTGCCTGGTGTGTTCAGGCGATGCGACCCCGGGGAAGGAGCACTCCCTTAAGGACCCTTGAGCTCTCCCGAGCTGTAGAGGGAGCATTCTGAGGACAGGAGAGAGCACCCACAAACTGGGATGCGGGGGTTGCGAGTGCGCGGGGGCGGGGGTTAGGGGTAGGGGTGGGACGAGGGGGGCATTCCTGTGTCCCCGGGTGGAAAACTAAAGATTAACTTTGCTGGCCGAACTACAACAGCCTTTCCCAAACGCTGTGTAAACATCCTGAGAATTACTCATTTCCTGCAGTCGAACTGTTTTCCTTTCGAAAAGTTGTGGGGTTTTTTTTGGTTTTCTTTTTTTTGTTATTTTTTGAGTGTGTGCGTGGTCGAGCACGTTTACTCAGTGCTCTGAAGTTTCACTATCAAGAGCACAGTTAAGTGCATCAGCTATTTTCCAAAGTACTTTAGCGTTTATGTTGCCAGATGACAAAAGCACTTTCCTGCGTGGACAGGCTCCCTTGAACTTCTGCAAAGGAGCTCAGTAGAACAAAGGCCACTGGGGAGCTGGAAGTAAATTCAAGGACTTACACTTAAGTTAACCTTTGAAACTTGTTCTTACACTGAGGGGCGGGGCCAGTACCGAGTAGCCTAAGTCAGGCCCTGACAAATCTAAAATCTAAATTCCAAAACCTCTCTAGCAAGAGACTTTAGATAAAAGAACGAGTCGCCTCCCCTCTTTCCCCGTCTTCCCCCCAGTTTAAATAAGGCTCAGCTCTCTGGTATGACGAACAAACTTGGTTTGTAAACAGTTATTATTATTCTAAAATGTACATTGATTGGCATCCTTTATTTATTTATTTTTTTTTAAGATTTAGTTAATATTTATACAGCATTCTGCCAGAAGAGGGCGCCAGATCTCACTATAGATGGTTGTGAGCCACCATGTGGTTGCTGGGAATTGAACTCAGGACCTTCGGATGAACAGCCAGTGCTCTTAACCTCTCTCCAGCCTAGCAAATTATTTTTTATTTTATATTTTGGTTTTCTGAGACAGGGTTTTGAAGAAAGAAACTTCGTCCTAGCATCTCACTTGGCAGCTGGGGTGTGGGGGGCCTTTGCGAAAGCAAACAATTTGACAGAAGCTAAGACAAAACAGCTGAAGGAGGGAGGTTTGCATAGGTAGCTAAGTCAACTGGGGGCGTCTTGAACTTGGGGCCCCAGAATAGAGTTGCGCTGTTTTCCATGGGATTCTCCATCAAGTCCAAATTCTAGTTAAACCTGAAATGGTCCTTTAACAAGGATTCAGGATGTAGGAACTTTTGTACTGTCTTGCCCTGTCAAACCACCAGCGCCCAGCTGTAAGTAAACTCTCAATGTCTTCTTTACAGGAACTTTCTTTCTGGTCAACAATTCTTTTTACTTGTAGCTTTTGTGTTGAGTGACCTCGTAATAACGGGCTTTTCTTTTTTCACTGGGTCTTCCTATGTAGGTCAGGATGGCCTGCAATTCGTGATCTTCTTTCCTCAGCACCCCCCAACCTCCTCCGCCGCCCTCCCATCGCCCGCCAAAAAATGCTGGGCGTGCGCCGCCACACTAAGCTTAAACGGCTTTTGCTAGGAGTTTTATGTTGTACATTGTTTTTAATGACATTTGCTTCTTTAGCACGTCTCAACTTGCGGGTAACCAACCTAACCAGTTCCCCGGCTTCTGAGAATCGGGAAGTGCGGGGGTGGAGGTGGGGGTGGGGGGTGGCCTCTTCCTTCCTCCAGGGAAGTGGGCGTGGTCTGCAGGGGGAGGGGCGGCGGGGGTCATGGGTGGGATTCCGAGCCTGGGCTGGTCTGTTTACGCCAGCGGGGGCGTAAGTTGGCCCCGCCTCTGGCTTCCAGTGTTTTCCAGTTAGGATACGGGAATCCAGCCATGTCCTTGACTCAGTCTTAGTGGTCTGGGGGCCATTCGCATCTTCTTGGAGCCCTTCTCTTTGGTCACACCCGGGAGGGGGGGGGCACCTGTCACTGGAAGAGTACTCTGGCGATGTCCTTTGCGCTGAGGGTACCAGCGTACCTCATTATTGAACCTGTTGGGTTGGGCGGAACCTGGCTAGCAGCCTACCGGAGAGGCCGCCTCCTCATGTTTTGTGTTCTTTTTAGCGTCCTGTTCCATCCGGTTTTCTGGAAGTCTCTCGGCGAGGACAGGCAGGCGATAATCTGAGATGGGTCTGCGACAGCCCAGTGTGAGTAAACTGAGAACTACTGTTCTCACTGTTCCCCCAAGGACTCGGGGTGGGGGTGGGGGGCGGGGGGGCGGGGCTGACCCCTGATTAATGCAGGAGAGGGTTTGTTTCCTATCTTCCTCCCTTAGTCCCTTCTGTGTTTTGGGGGGGGACCCACTCACAGCACCTCCAGACCTTGTGGCACATTTAAGTTCAAGTCTGGTTCTTTCTTGGAGAGGGCCAAAGACTGATTCAATTAAACTGGACTCAGATGCCTCCTTGTGAATTCCATGTAATCCACGTAGTGACCTGCTCCGGATGGAGTGAAGTTCTGGATGTGGTACACTTGATTTGTTTTGTTTTATTTTTTATTGTTTGTTTCCATGTCCTCAGTATAGAGACCCCCTGGACAAAGCCCAAGGACGGCCTGCCCTGGGAAGAAGCCCCTGCTGGGGAAGTGTGAGGGACAGGCAGTAAGGGCTTGCTGGGCCCAAGGGCCTTCTATACTCAAAGCATTGCTTTTCTTAAGTCTGAAGCAAGAAGCGCCTGTGTTGCGAAGCCCTAAGCTGAACCTTCACCTCTGGGAAGACTTAACACCTACCTACGGACCGCTCTCCACCTTTAGCAAGCTGGGGTAGCTGTCTTGCCCCTTACCAGTGGCTTCACCTCGTACTTTGCATTGCATTTTAATATCCAAAGCCTTTCAGGCAAGTTGTAAGTAATATAAGTGAAATGTACCTGGGTTTAGTACTTGCGAAGTAAACACCCCCACGAGGCTGGTTCCTAGAGGCGCCAACATTTGAAGGCTCCAGTTTCACACATTGGTGTGCTCCGATACAGTTTTTTGGTTGCCTTTTT
>OU015743.1:47087987-47112539 GCA_907169655.1 Acomys percivali | reverse complement strand
GTGGTGTCAAATGCCTTTAATCCCAGCTCTTTGGGGGAGGCAGAGAGGCAGAGGCAGGCTACTCTCTGTGGGTTCAAGGCCAGCCTGGTCTATAAAGCAAGTCCAGGACAGCCAGGGCAACAGAGAAACCCTGTCTTGAACCACCACCACCCTAAAAAGAATGAAAAGAAAAACAAAAGTAATACAAAGTTGTGTGCAGAACCACGTCTGCACAAACCGAAACTTTAACAAGAGTTTTATGCCTGATTTTTGCCTCGCTTTAACCCCAGGGCCATGCTATTTTAATCTGACAGGTAGTTAAAGCTGTGCTAAAAGGCCTGGGGAACCTATTAAAATGTTGTGGTGGGAACAAGGGAGTTATATATATATAAAACACAATGCTGTACCCTGGAGAAATGATGCAAACACTCCCTGCCTAGGCTCTCCATAAACAAGCTAGCCACCATGCAGCGTAAATGTAAGCTCAGTTTCTCTTTAGCCATGGTTGTTGTTTTCAGGAATGTCAGAGAATCTTAAAGATCTAGATAGGTGAGAACTCAGGGCAGGTAAGCAGGTACCAAGGTTGCTCAGTTGAAGCAGATGGGTAGTTTTTGTTTTATTTTCTCTAATATTTTGTCCATTTTAGAGTTTGTAGGCATAAAGTTATTGTGTAATTCAAATGCTGATTTCTGTACCCTCCATATCTGATTGCAAGCCTTGTTCTGAGACCGCTCCTGGCTCAGTGTTGTGTAAACTCTGCGCCCCAGTTGTCCCTTGGTACTGCCAATAAAGTGGCTTACAGCCACCTGCTTAGCAGGGGAGAGGATAGGGCTGGACCTCCTGCCAGCCAGGGGAGGAGTTAGAGGAAGAAGTAGGAGGATTGAAGCACCAGAAGAGGTGCAGGTGCTGTCAGGAGAGAGGCTGGAGCAGGAAAGCTACGAAGTGCAAGTATCTCTGGGCTGTATGCTGGGAGGAAACCAGACTATCCTAGAGGCTTAAGTATAGAGTAATAACTGCTCAGTTACTGTGTTGAGAAGCTATCATCATCATCACCATCATCATTATTATTATTTTGCTTTTTCAAGACAGGGTTTCTCTGTGTATCCCTGTCTGTCCTAGACTCACTTTGTAGTCCAGGCTGGCCTTGAACTCACAGCGATCCGCCTGCCTCTGCCTCCTGAGTGCTGGGATTAAAGGCATGCGCCACCACGCCTGGCTGTGAAGCTTATTAAACAAATATAAAAGAGTCTCAATTATCGTGTGTGATAGGTTAAGAGAGAAACAGAGAAACAAACACAATTTTATAAAAATAGCATTAACAAAAGTTTTTGTTGTTGTTGTTTGTTTTGTTTTTTAACTTGTGGAGGAAAATGTTTATTTCACTCACAGGTCCATCAAAAGCAGTGAGGGCAGAAGCTGATGCAGGGACCACGGAAGAACACTGTTCCCAGCCTTGCTCCAGAGGTCCTTAAAACAAAGAGAACCTTTGCGGGGTGTAATCCCAGCACTTCGGGAGTCAGAGGCGGGCAGATCTCTATGAGTTCGAGGACAGCCTGGTCTACAAAGCGAGTCCAGGACAGCCAAGGCTACACAGATTAACCCTGTGTCAGAAAACCAAACTATAAAAAACAAAAACAAGAAAACAGAACGTTTTTTAATTAGAAAAATATTCTATATTGAAGGGAATTTTAGAAGCTTTTTATCGTCATCATACGTATGACTTTAGTTTTTGAACTGATCTGTCTCCTGAAAAGCCAATCTAGAGCATCTCTTGTGTAACTGATCAAATATATTTGCCTGGCTGAAATTTTAATTTAAGCCAAGCCAAGCTTCAGATTTACTAAACACTGAGCTATATTCTCTTAGAGAGAGAGACTTAAACACTTAAGGTTCTTTCTTGGTTTACCTTTATTTTATGTTATTTATTTGTTTTCTTTTCCAGACACGGTTTCTCTGTGTAGCCTGGCTATCCTAGAACTCTCTCTCTATAGTCCAGGCTGGCCTCGAACTCATAGAGATCTACCTGCCTCTGCCTCCCAAGTGCTGGAATCAAAGCCATGTACCACTGCCTCTCAGCATTTGTTTTATTTTCCAAAGACAGTATCAGCATATAGCCCAGCCCAGGCTGGTCTTGAATTTACTACTGTTCTTCTGCCTGAGCCTTGTAAGGGCTGGGTTTACATGTGTATATTACCAGGCTTTGAGAAAGAATGTGGTTCTTCCTGACGTATGTAACGTGAGAATATATACCCTGTTGTGCTGTGATCCACGTCACATGGTTTAGATGCCTACAGCAACAACCGTAACAGAAGGCAAGCCCAGCCACCTTTTCATTATACAACTTAGGAATGAGACATGGTCTCTGAATTCAGTTTTTTACCAAAGCAATTAAAATGTGAATTCTTGCTTAAACCAAGCAGTTTGGCCTGTTGTTTTTTTTTCCTGCCAAGGAAATTGCAGCTTTGTAAGTTATGAATGCAGCAAATCTTTGTCCTGTGGCTTTCCCCAGCGAAGCGAGTGTGAATACTGCAACAGTTCGTGGGTGATTATATTTTAATTGACACCATTGCAGACAAGATAGTACTTCTAAGGATATTAAACTGCTTACCCTATTTGGGGAAATTACTTTAAATTTTCGGCACCTTTTGCTGGGCATTGTGGCGCCCGCCCTTAATTCCCACACTTGAAGGCAGAGGCAGGCAGCTCTCTGTGAGTTTGAGGCCAGCCTGGTCTACGTAATGAATTTCAGGACTGTCAGGGCTGTGTAGAGAGACCCTGTCTCAAAAAGCAATAACAAAATAAAAATTTGACACTTTTGAATCTTTCCAGGAACTAACCCACACATAGTAAGTTGGGTTTGAAGCTAGCCTGCTCTACAAAATGAGTCCAGAACAGCCAAGGCTATCCAGAGAAACTCTGTCTCAAAAAACAAACACACACACAAAAATAATAAAATAAAAAATAGAAAGTTGGGTTTGAGATAGGCTGAATGAAGACTGACACATAAATTTAAGAGTTTTAGAAACAGGGGAGCTGGAGAGATGGCTCAGTAGTTAAGAGTGCTGCCTGCTCTTCCAAAGGTCCCGAGTTCCATTCCCAGCAACCACATGGTGGTTCACAACCATCTGTAATGTGATCTAATGCCCTCTTCTGGCCTGCAGGTATACATGCAGGCAGAGCACTGTATACATAATAATAAATAAATCTTAAAAAAAAAAAAAAAAAAAAAAAGACAGCTAATCCAAAATACAGAGGGGACATTTTGTATCAAAATGTGCTGAGAATGAGTTGACCCTTTTACTGAGAGGCTAGAGGATATTGGTGAGTTTGGCAGGAGACACTGTCTTCCCATTTAAGGTGAGGTCTTACCGTCTCCCAGGAGGCACCCCTAGGATCAAACCCAACCTCCTACAGTCATACTGTAAGCCCTACCAAGCAGCCCTGTTGTCACCATTCAATGTAGAGCAATCTCAAGCTCTATGTTCAGCTTTCAAGTGTGATAGCACGCCACCATTTGCATCTTAAGTGTAGGTTGCAAAGGGACAAGTGGATAATACATGCATGCATATCTGCTGCAACTGTGTAGTCGTGGGTCATCTGCTCAAGACCTCTGAGGCCTGAGCCTGGCAGGCCTGCCACACACAGCCAACTAAAGGCGAGAGCCTATCGGCCATCGTGGACTAACTCAGGCATAGCACAAGCTAAATGCTGGAAAGACGGTACAAACTGCGCTGAAGCAAGGCAAGATGATCCAGTTTGGGGACCAGGAGAAGCTATGAAAGAGAGCTTGAAAGATACAGAACTTCAACATGATACTGAGGGGCAGGGGAGCTTTCTAAGTGGAAGAGGTAGGAAAAAATACTGGGGGAACACAGGAGGTATTTGGAATTGGATTGTGGGTAGTACAGAGAAATGCAAGGACATTCTTGGTGTGTGGGCTGTGTAGCAAACGTCTGTCCCAGCAAATCATTTAACTTTGGCTAAGATGGAGCAGACCACTTCAGCGGTTAGGTTCAGTTTCATAGCTCCTGGTGACTGCGTGTTTCTGGATCCAGCTGGAAGGTGTACCTGTTCTACAAGTACTGGGATTCTAGGTATGTGCTGCCATGCCTGCCTCCAACCCCTTCTCAAGGTCCCTGTGTGTGTGTTTGTGGTACTGGGGACTGAATTAGGGGCCTTGTACACTCTGAGCAAGTGCTCTACTGCCGAGTTATGTCCCCAGCTGTTTCTACTCTGAGATGGTTTCACTAAGTTGCCCAGACTGGTCTTGAACTCACAGGGTCCAGTCAGGTCTTGAGCCTTCAATTCTCCTGCCTCAACTTCCTGAGTAGCCGGGGTTACAGGCGTGGGCCACTGTGCCTGGCTTCACCAAATGATTTTTAGTGTATCCTTTGTCACCACTAACAACTACGGCTAGTAACATTCTAGATGAGCGTGTATTTATTATTTTACCCCAACCAAAGGTCTTCTAGACTGTTTTTAGTGCATGTCCGAGGCACGACAAACCAGGAGCCACAAGATGATGGTTGCACATCCTCCTCTGACTAAATTGACAAGGGGTGGACGTTGGCATTTGAGGTATGCCTTCCGTTTAAAATGCCCACAGCTTGGGGAGGAATGGGTAAGCTGATTGTATTGGCTCTCCTACTTGTCACCATCTGTGGGTCCTGCGCACAAATGGAGGGGAAAGAGGGGCTCTGTGACATTCCAGGTAGGTGCATAGAGCTCTGCAAGGTGACCACGCTGTGTTCTGTCTAGGATCTTGCAACGCCTCCGTTAGGCTTTTGGAAACTTCTGGGTGACTTAGGTACTTCATGTACGTATCGTACTATGGCTTCTTGGGTGCTGGCAAGTACCAAGTTGGCATGCTGGTTTCTGCCTCTAGCAAGATAACTTAACATGTCACGGCCCAAGTTGTATGTTTGCTGGCACATTACGGTCGTGTCATGCTGCCTTTGTGGCGGTGACTTGGCTGTCAGTGCTATGCCCTGTCCTTGCTTCAGGTAGAAGGCAGGGCAAAGAACAGATGAATTATGTCCTAAGGAAGCCAGCTAGTTATACTGGCTGCTGTGTAGCTGATGGAACGTTTTGTATTTTTTTTTTAGAATTAAAAAATTATTTATTTATTTATTATTTATACAGTAGTCTACATGTACAGTCGGAGGCCAGAAGAGGGCATCAGGTTACATTACAGATGGTTGTGAGCCACCATATGGTTGCTGGGAATTGAACTCGACCTCTGGAAGAGCAGTCAGTGCTTTTAACCGTGGAGCCATCTCTCCAGCCCCCACGTTTTGTATTTTGAACACGAGATGATCAGGAGGCACTTGACATTCCGTGAAATCCGTGGAGGCATCTGACCAAAGTTGCCACACTTTACTGTCACCTGTTCCAGCTAATGCTAGATGCCGGAGGGGCACGTGGAGGAATTGGCTGGAAGTTTGTCCAGGGCAGGCTGATCCAGTGGACTTAGTGACCACGCCTCCGGGAGCCCTTCCAGGGAAGCCTTATGAAGTTAGCGGTGGTTCAGCTGCGCTTGCAAGTTAAGGGTTTTGCTGTGTATGTAGATGGGTGGAAAAGTATAACCATGGCTGACAGCTTGTTAGGTTTAATTTAAGGTGCAGTGTATATATTGATGAGGGCAGACACCAGACCGTGATTGGCTCTGTGCGGACAATCCTGGGGTCCGTTGTGGGAGGAGAGCTGTCGCTGAAGGGTTCGAACGAGGAGAACTTCAAGTTCGTTTTGGTTGAATATAGATGTGCTTAAAGTGAGAGGCCAGGGGATGGGTTGAGTCATTTAGGGAGCAGGCGCAAGAGGGTCCTGGGAGAGGTAGGAGGAAATAGTGGAGTGACGTCAGAGAAGGGAAGGGAAAGAGGGTAGTATCTGGTGGGGTAGAGCAGGTTCAGGAAGACTTTTTATCCAAATATTCTGGTGTATATTTAAAGTACAGAAGCTGCTAAGATCATTACAGGTAAAATGCCTGTTCAGTAGGACTGATGGGCGGGGCCATTGTGTTGCTTAGCTACCCATTTCCCCCTCTGTGGGAAGAGTGTTCTAAGTCTACTCATTAGCAGAAATCCTAAACACTACACACTCTCAGCAAAAAATTCCAGCACAAAACACTTTAGAGCAAAAAATCCTGACAACAATTAAGGACAGTTCTCAGGGAATCGCTCAGCCTTTCATTTGCTCAGCCTGCCTGTTTGTCACTTTGTATCCTTTGACCTAATATCTAATCTCTCCCACTTCCTGTCTCACCATGGTCTTCGGTTTATTCCCCGCCTCCATATATGTGACCTTTAAAAAAAAATTCTACATATAAATGAGACCATGCAAAACTTTTCCTATGTTTTTCTTATCTTATTTCACATAATTTCCTCTCATTTCTATGTGGTAAGTGGCAGAATCTCTCTCTCTCTTTTGTTTTTTTTTTTGGTTTTTCAAGACAGGGTCTCTCTCTGTGTAGCCTTGGCTATCTTGGACTTGCTTTGTAGACCAGGCTGGCCTCGAGCTCCCAGAGATCCCACTGCCTCTGCCTCCTGAATGCTGGGATTAAAGGCGTGCGCCACCATGCCTGGCAGAATCTTCTCTTTTTGAGGCTGACTAGTATTCAGTGGTATATATGAGAGAGGTATTATACGTTTATCTCATCCTTTGACACCTAAGCTGTTTCTTTGTATATCTTGATTTTTAAAATATGGATGCAGTACAATGGAATTGCTGGTCCCTTCTGAAAATTTTTTAAAAAACTTATGTATATTAGTATTTTGCCTGCATGCGCCTCTGTACACCACATGCCTGCCTTGTGACCAGGAGGCCAGAAAAGGATGGAGGGTACCCTGGAACCGGACTTACAGATGGTTGTGGGCCTTGTAGGTGCTGGGAAACTGAACCCGAGCCCTTGGATGGGAGTTATGAGCTCACAGAGGCCTGGACAAGAGAAGAGCAGTGCTGCCAAGACTGGGTAGGCAACTGTGGGTCTTCCCTTTGTAACACCATTTGTAGGAGAATACTTAAAATCCAGTAATCAATATGAATAATATTCAGTGCAACTCTAAAAGACAACACAAACACCCAAGTCTATGATAAACAGATTATTAGAATGTTGCGTAAGAAAACCAGCCTGGGCATCATCGGCTTTTCCTTGTGCTCTAGACACCAGTGGGAGTCAGTGCTGAGTGGTACTTGGATGGCAGTCCAGGTGGAATCATGTCACCCAGGAGGTCAGAGTGGGAGAAACTGAATGCTGAGTGCAGCTTATTCCTTCACCAGGTCCTAGGTCTGTGTGGAAGGAGACAAAGTGAAGGGATTCTTGGTCTAGGGGACTCAAGCTCAGGGGTTTGGTGGTGGTCACTGTTTACAATGGAAGAGCCTTGGCTGTGTGTATGAGGAAAGTGTGGCTACGGCTGGGGAGAAGTGTGAGGGGTGGAGCCTTCTCCTGAGGATGCAAAGAGAGGTTAACCAGAATCCTGTGTAACAGACTGCCCAGCGGATGCCCAAACCCAGGAAGTGGTGTTGCCAACTTGTGTGTGTGTGTGTGTATGTTAAGGTGCATTTACGGAGGTCAGGAAAACCAAAGTGTGTCAGTTCCCAGTTCCCAGACGGGAGCGGGTCCTGGGACTCGGACTCAGGTTCTCAGCTTGGTGGCAGGCACCTTTGCCGACTGAACCATCTTCACCCCCAACCCCCGGTGTGTGTTACCTATATAACATATACATTAACCTCTGGCTTCTCAGAGAAGAATTGGTCTTCCGAGTGCCTATTCAAACTCTTTACAAACTGTGCATTTTAATTAGCTCACAAAAAGCGTAGGTTCTCCCACGTGTTCTCCTCATACTTCTTGGTTTTGGTTGACCCTTTCCTCTCCCTTCATCTCTTTGCTACTCTAGGGGTGAGTGGAAGAGACTCAGCATCTGAGTGTGGGGTGCAGGGTGACCAGCCATTCTGGTTACCCCAGAACAGAATACTTGCTGTGATACAGGACTTTTGGCCCTAAAGCTAAGAAGCTGTGGGTATACCTGGCTTGTGTGCCTGCCTAAGGTGTTGTAGGGATGGATGGCAGGAAGCAGAAGGTAAGGGAATTTAATTTAAGATTCTGGCCAGAGAATTGGGTTTCAGGTCCAGTACAGAGAAGAGGAAGGGAGGCCAGGCTGTGGTGGCGCACACCTTTAATCCCAGCACTGGGGAGGCGGAGGCAGGAGGATCTGAGTTCGAGGCCAGCCTGGTCTACAGAGTGAGTTCCAGGACAGCCAAGGGCTACACAGAGAGACCCTGTCTTGGGGTTGGGAAGAAAGGATGTGAGATCATCTCCCAGTAGTGTCATATGTGACTCATTCATTCGTTCCACGCATTCCGAGTGCCAGCTCTGAGTCAGACGCTGATGTCTAAACAGAGTGGCCACCAAGTCACCTCTGCCCCAGTCTAGACAAGGAGGCTGGTGGAGCTTAGGGCCTTTTGCCAGACACTCACCCTAGAACCTCTTTCTTTGCTCCTTTCAGAGGTTTTGGAAATACTTACTGATAGCAAGTGTATTCCTATAGGGATGCCCGCAGTGATTTGCTCTCTAGACCTGTCTCCTTTTCTGAGCCTGTGTTGCTTTTTTAAACAGTGACTGCCATGGCCTTGTGACTTCCTCCAGAAATGAAACTGAGACTGGTTTTAGGTTTTTTTGGTGCCCTCACTGGCAAGGTTAAAGGCAGTGTCTACCAAATGGGAAAATGTGTAGGTGTGGAAAAGAAGGGGGGACCGTGAGTGAGAGTTTCATCAGAAGAAAAGGGGGGGAATTCCTTTAGAATCTAGGAAAGGCCCAGATGCCAGTTCTGTCTGCCTCCAGACGCTGTGCCATTTGAAACTGAGGGACAGAGTTAAGTGGTGAGATTGGGTACTTGAACAGCCGGGAGGAATCTGAGCATGGCTCCCCCTGTGCCTCCTTCAGGAGTGAGGAGAGAGAGACTGCAGGGGAGGTAAGTGGAGTCCTGGATGGAGTCCACAGAGGTGGCCTTGACTACTGATGCCCATGGCCTGAGTCCTTTTATTGAGTTTAAAAGACTGTGGTCTGGAATGGGGCTCCATCGCTAGAGTGCTTGCCTTGAGTGCACAAGGCCTGGCCTCACTCACTAGCACTGCTGAAGACTAGGTTTGGTGCTGGGCCCAGCACTAGGGAGGCATGGGTAGGCAGACCTCTGAGAGTTCAAAGCCAGCCTGTGTACGTGGTGAAATCCAGGACAGAGCTACATAGCGAAAACAGCAAAACATACAAAACCCCAGGTGTGGTAGCATGACCCCGTGATCCCAGCACTCAGGAGGATCAAGGATATCACTGACAAAATAGCATGTTCAAGGCCAGCCTGGGCTACATAAGGCTCTTGTTTGTTTCAAAAGAAACAAAACAAAACAAAAAACCCTCTTAGTTACCACAACGTCCACTGTATCATTGAACGGGTCAGTAAAATCTGACCTGTCCTTGTGGATAACTTCGAGAAGTCTTTAGGGCTTCTAAGGTCCGTCCATCTATATACATAGAACGTCATGGAAGTTTTTCCATGGTGTCCACTTTTTATACCCATTTTTCTTTTCTATAGAACTTGTACCTGGTAAAGGCTCAGTACAGAAGAGACAGAAACAAACATCTTAGTTCCTAAACTTAACAGATTCCTTTTGTGACTTATTAGTGTTTTCTAACTTTATCACGCCATGGTCAGAGACTGGTGTGAGGTACACTGATCCTTGCTTCTCCCAGGCTTTGCACTCTGTGGTGCTGCATGCTTGTGGCCCCAGTGCTTAGGAGACAGACCGGGGACACCCGGGCTCACAGGCCATCCAGCCTGGCCTATTCTGAGAATTCCAGTGAGAAACCATCTATGCCTCTAAAACAAAAAATCAAGGTGGATGATGCCTGAGTAATGACACCTGAGCCTCCACACACATGTGCACACATAGACATGTGTACCTGTACACATACACCTGTGCACACATGCACACACACATGCATACACATGCACATATAGGTATGTATACCTGTATATACACATGCTCACATAGGCATGTGTACCTGTACACACACATACACACACACAGGGATATCTCATGGTATATATCTTCAACTATCTGCCTAACTCTTTAACGAAGTTCCCTCATTTCTCTCTTACATGTCTTATTACTAAATGTGAGGTGCTGCTGCTATTTCAAGTGGAATCTTTGAAATTTACATGTTTCCTGTTTGTTGCTAGCGCATAGACTTTTTATAGTTGACTTGTTTTTATTTATCGTAGATTTCGGAACTTTGACCTCTCCTTAAGGTGGCATTTTGTTTGTCAGTGTGGCTTTTCTACATGGGAACTCTTATTTCCCGTGAACAACCACAGTTACCTGTTTGATTGTGTTCTATATTTTTATTGTTTTACTATCTTGGCGTTGCCCTTCAGTAAACTGCTGACTGTAATGTTTATATTCAGGCTGGAGCCTGCATCTTAAGGGCTGCTTCTAACATATCATCAGAAGGCAGTGCTCGCTGGCTTCCTCCTTCAGAATCACCTTTCTGCTCACTCTAAATTGCTGCCTGGCAAGATAAGTCTTTTACTTTTAATCCACTCACGGATGTTTTGTGGGAGCTAGTTTTTCATGTGGATGGATGTTTTGCCTGCATGTATGTGTGAGCACTGCGTGCATGCCTGGTACCTGTGGGGGTCAGAGGATTGGGTCAGGTCCTTCAGATCCTCTGGGACTGGAGTGACAGTTGACTGTGAGCCACCATGTGAGTGCCAGGAATTGAACCCAGGACCTCTAGAAGAGCAGCCAGCGCTCTTAACCTCTGCGCCATCTCACTAGTCCCAGGAGGTAGTATTTTTATTATATTGAATCTTCCTACTCATGAATAAAGTATGGCTCTCCATTTATCTGAGTCTTTAGTGGTACCTTTTAAATAATTCATGTTTTTCCATTAAGGTCTTGCATAGCCTTTGTTTAGATCGCTTTACATCATCTGAGAGATGTGATCATATATGGTAAACTTCAAGTGATTAGCACTGTAGGTTTTAAACTTTTCTTCTTGACTCACTATAATTTTTCTTAATTTCTTAAAACTGTATTTGAGCAGGTGTTTCTGTGTTTTATGTTACATTCCTATGCACACTGTAGCTAGAGTTTTGGAATTTTTGTTGTTATTGTTGTTATTTTTTTCAGATTAATCAGCAGCACTTCCTTCTTTTTTCTTCTTTTCCTCCCCCCAACACCCCCTACCCTACCCCCGCCCCCGGCATAGATGATCTCTCAGTGCCCTGGAATTCTCAGACTAGGCCAGGCTGGATGGCTAGTGAGCCCAGGGGTCCCCTCAGCATTAGGGTCACAAGTGTGCAGCACCACAGAGTGCAAAGCCTGGGAGAAGCAAGGATCAGTGTACCTCACACCCATCTCTGGCCATGGTGTGATTAAGTAGGAAATGCTAGTAAGTCACAAAAAGAATCAGTAAGTTTGGAAACTGAAATGTTCGGGTTTTTTTTTGGCCTCTGCGCTGTGTCATGGGGGGTTGGTTGCATCATTCTTGACACCAGGGAGATAGGAGATTGTACAACGTTTAACAGCATCCTTGCCTCTGTCCGCCATATCCCAGAGCTACCACTGGGGCATGATGACCAAAAGCATCATCAAATGACCCTTGAGGAGCAAACTTGTCATGCCTAAGGGCTGTTGACTTGGCCTATGGACTGCCCCTTACCTTTTAAAACTCATACAGACCTACAGATGCAGCTTTGAGGATGTGAATTCTGTGTGTTTTGTCTATTGTTGCGATGATTTTAATAATAATAAAAAAAGATTTATTTATTATGTCTACAGTGTTTTGCCTACATGTCACCTGCAGGCCAGAAGAGGGCACCAGATCTCATTATAGATGGTTGTGAGCCACCATATGGTTGCTGGGAATTGAACTCAGGACTTTGGAAGAGTGGCCAATGCTCTTAACGTCTGAGCCATCTCTCCAGCCCTGATGATTTTTAATTTTTAAAAGGTTTATTTATTTTTATTTTATGTGTATGAGTGTTTTGCCTTGCATGTTAGGTATATGCACCGCGTGCATGCAGTGCCCAAAGAAGCCAGAAGAGGGCACTAGATTCCTTGGGAATCTGGTGTTATGGAGGCTGTAAGTTGCTTTGTGAGCACTGGGAAGCAAAACCCAGGTGTCTGCAAGAGTAGCAAGTGCCTTTACTATGGAGCCATCTCTGCAACCCAAGGATTTGAGTTTTGCTGAGGCTGATGTGCGAGTTGCCATCCAACAGAAGATCAGTGCTTCTTAAGCTGGATATGATGGTGCAGATCTATAACTTCAGCACTCCAGAGCCTGAGACAGGAGGATTGCCATGAGTTTGAAGCTAGCCTGACCTTTTATAATGGGTTTCAGGCTAGCCTGGGCTACACAGCAAGGTCCTGTTTTACAGAAAAAGGAAGAAAGAAATCTTCTGTCTCGTACAGGAAGGGACCTTGGGGGTGGGGGGTAGGGTTGTGTTTGCTTCTGAAAGCCTTGCTGACTTCTCTAGTCTTATGGAAGTTTTTATGATAATTTCTTGGCCTGGGCATAACAGAAAACCCAGCAAAACAGTGACTGTTTTGTCCCACCTAAATCTCTTAAGCTTCTGTGCCTTTCCCTGTCAAGTGTCTACTGCCCACAGCCACAGAGAGCAGCTGTGCTACACCCCAGCTCAGCCACAGCTGCACCCACACTGTCAGACATGGAGGTTTCTGCCTTGTGGTTTCCTGGCCCTGCTTGGGGATCTGTATTTTCCTTCTGATATTTTCTCACCCTACCAGATGCTCCCCTGAGTAATTGGGATTTGGCTGCCACATTGGCTCTCCCCCCCCCAACCCCCCGCCGCCCCCCATGAGCACAGAGGGAGACAGCTCAGCGGCACCCTTGCTGAGTATTCGTGACTGGCAGAAGGCACCGTGGGCCTGCTAGTGGGAGAAGATGACCGCCCCATGCTAGCTCGAAGGCATTGTTCCGTTTGCGATGAACCACACAAGTTAGATGACCGCCTTTGCAAGCAGAATTAAACTGCTCATTTCTACTACCTTTTCAAGTGTGTCTGCGGAGTTTGGGTCCTAGTTCTTGCTCTTATGTTTGATGACCTCATTTTAATTTTCCCTTGTTGTACATGTAAATATTTAGAGGTTAATATCTAATAACATCCACTAAGGACATCACAGCTTCTAGCGAATAGAGTAAGAAAGGAACATGGCCTTCTTGTCGCAGACACTGGCAGTTAGGTTAAAGTGCTGTCCTCCTGTGAGAGGCTTACAGGACATCTGAGACTCATACAATTCGTATTGACACTTTTTTTTTCCCACGTATTCTGAGCACCGTTTTTGCTACATTGAGAGATGATTCTAGCACGTTTTGTTCCTTTAGTTATAAGTAGCCCAATTTAAGTTTGGATTAAATGGGTGTTAAGGTTGGCATAGACACACTAATCTTTGATAAATACTTAAATATCACTGTAGAAAATGTGTGAAGCCATTATCAACTAAGAGTTGGATTATGTTTCTATTTATTTTTTTTCCCCTTTGAGATCAGAGTGGTTTGTCTGTTTGTTTTACTCAGAGACGAGGTCTCATGTATAAGCACTGGCAAGATGGCTCAGTGGGTAAAGGCACTTGCTGCCAAGTCTAATGACCCAAATCCAATCCCTGGGCCCACATAGGAGAGCACTGACTCCTGAGAGCTGTCCTCTGACCCCCACTTGCATGTGACATGCCCAGAAATCCATTCCCTGCCTACATCCATATTAAACAAGCAAATGAATTTTTTAAATAAGTATTTTTAGTTAATTTTAAATTTATGTGCATTGGTGTGAGGGTGTCAGATCTTAGAGTTACAGACAGTTGTGAGCTGCCATGTGGGTGCTGGGAATTGAACCCGGGTCCTTTGGAAGAGCAGGCAGTGCTCTTAACCACTGAGCCATGTCTCCAGCCCGCAAATGGATTTTTAAAGTCAGAATCAGAAGAATAGACAGTGATAACCATTGATAGCCCGAAGCTTTGCTCAGTTCTGATAGAAGAGATTGACAGTGCACAATCATGCCTTGCGCTGGGCGTCTCACCAGACCTCACCTAGAGGCATAGGCCTCCCAAGTCTTCCATCTACTTCCACGGATACCCATGAGAGCTTTGATAGTCATTGATGTTATGGACTAGTATATAGAAGATTGGGTGACCTGGCTCATTCCTGAGACTCAAGGTTCGAGGACCTAATCACAACCCATAAAGCTCCGTGCCCAGCCCCCTGGCAGGTGCTGTGGGCGTTTGTGTTGGGAGCTGTGAGCAAGAGTTTACAGATGTGAGTGAGGGGTGTAAAAGTGGGAGAGCAGCTGGGGAGGGCGAGCGGGGGGGAAAGGACAGAAACCTCTTCTGTTCACGAGGCCCGTTCAAAAAAGGTCCCCTCTGTCAAAACCTGCATTTGTTCAGGACGCCTGGGCAGGGTGAAGGAGAGTGGGCGGGTAACCCCTGTGACAAGTTTCTCAAGTCAGCTGCTTAGTCACTGGACTTTTCTTGCCCCTCCCCGAGGTCTCTCGTGGTAACGCAATCATTAGCTCCCTACCAGTGATTTCCCCTCACCAAACTTGACATTCTCATTAACCCATGTGGGATTTTTTGGACATGACTTTGTCTTCAATTTCATTTCCTTGAATGTCTGGCTTTTCTTCTGTGTCTTTTGGCTTTCAGATCAGTCTTTGCTCTGTCTCCTGAGGAGGATCTCTTTTTGTTGACTTAAAAGGAGACTCGAATCTACTCGCTTAGGGAGACCAGTAGGAAAGGAAGAAACTGTGCTTTGAACCTCAGGCATAAGGGTTTTGATAGGAGGATTTAAAACGTTCTCTCTTACCACAGAGTGCCTCTATTGCAAGAACTCAGAAAGAAATGAAGAAAGCCCTCAGAGAGGATGCCGGCTTGTCGAGGCTCATGGAGCCCTGCTGACTACATGGAAGCTGGGTGAGAGCTTGGCTGCTGGGGTTCTGAGCATGGCGCTGTGCCCTGTGTCTGCCGAGGTCATTCACCAAGTGGAGGACTGTCTGGATGACGACGAGAAGGAGATGATGCTCTTCTTATGCAGAGATGTGGCGGAGAACCTGGCTGCACCCAATGTCAGGGACTTCTTGGGCAGCTTAAGCGAGAGAGGCCAGCTCTCCTACGCTGCGTTGGCTGAATTGCTCTACAGAGTGAGGCGGTTTGACCTGCTCAAGAGGATTTTGAAGACAGACAAGGCGGCCGTGGAGGCCCACCTGTGCAGAAGCCCTCACTTCATTTCTGATTATAGGTAACTGACTAGTCAGCTCTGGCCCAGGATGCACTGCGGGGATGGACAGTGAGGGTCTAGACAGTGAGGGCAGGGAGAAGATCCTCATTACTTCCTCTTGCTTCTGATCAAGCTACCTGTGATGTGGAACTCTCTGGATTTTATTTGTTTTGTGGTTTTTGGTTTGGCTTGGTTTGTTTGTTTGGTAGCCTATTATAGCCCAGGCTAGCTTGGAACTTACTATGTAGCCCAGGCTGGACCTTCAACTCAGTAATCCTCTTGCCTCAGGTGTGGGATCATAGCTTGTTTGAATTTAAAAAAAAAAAATCATGGTTGTTTAATGGGTAAATAACTGGGTAAAAGATCGTCATGGAAGTGGACAGGACAGATGGTGTATGCTTGCCCGAAGGACAGATTGACACAAAAGGAAGAAAGAAGAAACAGCATAGAGCCACTTTCTCTTGCCAGCAGCCCCTGATGATGTGGGAACTGTGTTGCTTTGGAAGTTTCTGTCCTGAGAAAGGAAATACCAAGCCTGAGTAATTTTCCTGTCTTCATAGAACAGTGGCCTTTTCTAAACTTGCTCCGTCCTTGCCCGTAGCAGGGTGGGTTCCTGTTCCTTCCTCTATTTCTGCCTTTTTGGCTCTGAGGAGCCCAAGACAGACGTTCTGGTTAAAGCTGGACCAACTATTGGAGTCCCTTAAGTCCAAAGCCTTGGAGCTCCAATTCTCCCCCTTCAGCACCCCCCCCCCCCCCCCGCCGCCCCAAGCAGGAGTCCCTGGAGGAGCTGAGTTTCCTGAGGCGAGCTTCCTGTTCCTCTAGACCATCAGCTCCCTTGGTGGCTCACTTGGTTGTGTACTGTGTATTTGGACATGGTGTCTATTATGGAAACTTCTGAAGAGGGCTTCGCAAAGTGTTGAGAGCTGGGCTTGGAAGGCTTTGTATTAAACCTGACATACCGGTTACAACCCGCACAGGCGGAGCCAGTTACTAGCCTTACAAAGTAAAGGACAATATAGCTTGACAGGCTGCACCCTGTGACCCACAGTCCTAGCTACTTGGGAGACTGAGGCAGGAAGATTGTGAGTTCAAAGCCAGCCCGAGTAAAAGTAATAAGACCCTGTCTGAGAAGACAGAGCGGGGCGTGGGCATGCCTGAAGCTGGAACTCAGTGGTAAACACTTGCTGAGGTTCTGTAAAGTTCTAGGTTGAATCCCAGTGCCACAAACAGATAATCACCCAGCTTCACCAGTTTATGCGTGTCTCGAGATAGTATACCAAGTTGTTTTCTATGTGGATGCTTAGGCTTATCGTTACTCTTGATAGGTTTTTGCTTGTCCAACCATCGCCTGATGTCAGTGATCTCACACATTTGGGGGATACTGACCGAGCCTTAGACACTAGGTTTAGGTGCAGTGGAGTAGGAATGGGGTGTCAGGCCCCCTAGAAGGGGCTGGCAGTTGGGGTAAAGTGATTGACCCACTCTTCCATCTGTTCAGCAGGCTGAACATCATTAGCACAGGCCAGCCGGCCAGCTAAGCTTAGGGCAGAAAAGAACAGAAGACTCACATCCCTAAGACTAGGACAGGCTGCCTGGGAAAACAGCCTTCTACACAGTGCCACGAGGTATCCGAGGACTCCTGATAAATGGGATGGCTACTCCAGTCACAACAGAGGCGACCGTATCAAGAGGGGCTTTCTAGATTTCTGATCACATTTGTGGTCAGAAGCTCCATGGCGGATGCCTTTTACTTTTTAAACTTAAATATTGGAGATTTATTTTATTTTATTTAATTTTATTTATTTATTTTTATTTTGCTTTAGAATCTCGAGACTCAAAGTACAGTTCTTAGACCACTGTCACCCAGAGTTTGTCAAACAGCCAGGGCAAGAGTACCCGAGTCTCTTTCCTCTTACTCATTTGTTTCATCTCACTATGAGTTCTGGGGACCTAGGGGCTTTTTTCAGGGAAGTCTCTATTTTCCTAGGTGTTTTCAGAGCTGGGCCTTAGAAAGGGAAGTGCTGTGTCCTAGCTCAAGCAAATGAAGGGCCAGGTGTGGTGCTGCATGCCTGTCACCCCAGGACCCGGAAAGGCAGAGGCAGGTGGGTGGGCAGGCTGAGGCTCATGTGTCTACACAGTGAATGCTAAATTAGTCACAGCTCCACAGCAAGAACCTGTCTCTAAAAACCAAACAACCAACCAAACAACCAAACAGAGGAGTTTTCATTTTGAATTTCCTGATAGCCTCTTAGGGGACTATCAAGGCTTCCTGTTTTATAGGATGGGGGCACAGTCCACGGGACAAGAATTACTCTAGTTATTGCCCTTGGTGAGGCATGGGGTCTTGCCTTCTTGCTTGGGTTTACTAAAGAAACTTTTGTGTCTTGCAGGGTGCTGCTGATGGAGATTGGTGAGAATTTGGATCAATCTGATGTGTCCTCGTTAATTTTCCTCACGAGAGACTACGTAGGCCGAGGCAAAGGGGCCAAGGACAAGGTGGGTTGTCTTTGTTGTTGTTGTCGTTGTTTTGTTTTGGTGCCTGTTCAAGAAAGCCATCAGAAGTAGGGCTTGCTCCTTGTGATGTGAAGACAGGGGAGTGGGCAGCCTGCTGCCAGACATCTGAGGTAGTTTTGCATAACATTAGTAGCAGAAATACTGGTTTTTAACAGAGAAAATAGGTTGGTACAATCTCCTTGTGTGGCCTTGGGTGGTTCTTTGATGTTTAGATTTGGTCCTGGTCTCTGTAAAATGCACAGGCCTGGCCTCTGTCAGTTCTCTGATTGACAGCTCTCTTCTGGAGTTGGGCCTCCTGTGTGGAGTAAGAGACCTGTAATACTTGTGGGTCCACTCTCCTCTTGCTTGTCCACTGCTGCTTTGTTTCCCTCAGCAGCCTGTGGAGGTGGTTTGGTGTGTGTGGTGGGGGAGTAGGTCCTTCTGACCCATCTTCCTGGGAAGTGGCTAGTGTGGGGTGTAGGACTGAAAACGAGCATGACATTCTTAGAGCTGTTTGGGATTGCTGGCTGAGTGGTTCAGTTCCTGCGGCCACCACCTGGTTTGCCCAGCCTATGGTGAGCTATGGAAAACTATGTTTCTGGTGGGGACAGTAGGTCTTCCCTGTGGCTCCCTTGTCTCTAAGAATTTCCTCAGATGTTTTCTCAATTATAGGAATATAGGAGAGCATGGTGTTTCCACCTCAGGTGTAGAATGAGGAAGAAAGTGAAAACAAGAGTGTGTGTGTGGGGGTGGTCTCTAGCCAACTCCTGCCATTTATATTTAATTAATTATGCTTGTCTCGTAAACTAAGGACAGCAGTTAAGTAACCAAGTGTTAAATGTGAGCAAAATCAAATCCAAAGCAACGCCTGCTGGTGGCTTACGTGGAATGAGAGCACCCTTAGAGTCAGAATGATCTGAGACGCTCAGTGTAAGAACTTGCAAATGGTATTCTTAGCTTCATTCTCCTTTCAGCACCCCACCCCACCCCACTCTGGGACACCCTTACAGCGTTCAGTGTGACACCAGTCTTGGTTTTTGTAAGAATATTATCTCAGGAAGAGTTGATTCTTAGGCCTATCATAGAAACCAGCCCTTGTATCTGTCTGTTCTGAACATGGGGACAAGTTTATGACCACACACACACACACACACACACACACACACACACACACACACACACATTCCCATGTAGTTCAGGCTGGGGACACACACACACACAAACACATTCTCATGTAGTCAAGGCTGGCCTCCCTCTGGCCTTGAAACTTCTGAGATGACCTTAAAACTACTGGTCTTTGTGCCTCTATCTCTTGAGTGCTGGGATTACAGATGTTCACCACCACATCTGCTTCATGTGGTACTGGGATCCATCCCAGGGGACTGGGGATTCTAGGCAGCCCTCTACCACTTGAGCCCCAGACCCCATCTCTTTGAGTCAAGTTCAGGAGGGTTATTTGTTCTGGGCAGAGCTGTCTGGATTGAGATAACCAAGGGTTATCTAAGGTCGCATTTGTCACCCTTTCCTGCTATTGTGAACAGATGACTTAGAGTCTGCCCTGTGAGACTCATCAGCTCCACCCACTGACATGCGTTTTTCTGTTGGTGACTCTCTTAGAGCTTCTTGGATCTGGTGATTGAACTGGAGAAACAGAATCTGCTTGCTTCAGATGAATTGCATTTACTAGAAAAATGCCTGAAGAACATCCACAGGATAGACTTGAAGACAAAAATCCAAAAGTACACGCAGTCTGGTAAGATGTTGTGGCTTCACAGCGGCCTTCTATACCACTCTGGGTGCCTAGTGGGAGTGGTCAGTTGACAACCTAGCGGTTGCATACATGGTTGAAAGGTTGAAACAGAAACTGAGCATCCCAGGCTCCTCTGGCCTACGCCAAGAGGTCATGTTCCTTTATAGTCTTCACACCCCAACTGCCCCAACTCCACTGGCAAATCTCCTCCCTCTGAAAGTTGCCACCAAGCTGTTCTTAGCGTTCTGCTCTTAAAAGACGCCTGTATCTCTGATTTAAACGGCAGAGAGGCTGTGAATGTTCAGGACTTTGAGTGTAGGCTGAGCCCTGTTGCCTGGCTGTGTGTTGGACCTGATCACCACCATCCTTCTCTGGGCGGTGTCACGAGGTCTGATTGATTGTTGTCTTACACGTGTGCTGTGTTTCATTAAACCTCATGGAAAAGGTCACTTTTGGTTTCTGTCTTTGGTAAAGAGGGCCAGCCTTCTCCCTTACCCCACCTTACCCCTTTCTCTGTCTTTATAGGTCAAGGAGCAGAATCAAATATGAATTCTCTTCAGGCTTCTCTCCCAAACTTGAGTATCAAGGAGTCGTTGTATAATTCAAGGGTGAGTCTGGAGCCAGTGTACGGAGTATCAGCATGAACCAGTTTCAGACATGTAATGACAATACATATTTCATTTTGTGTGTTGTAATAGCTGAACAACTTTTTATGATTATAAACTTTTGTAGTTTTTAAATAAAGCATTTGGAGAATTTTAAGAAATAAAAAACAAGAAAATCATTCATGTATCTATTACCTAGGTACAACTACTGTAAATATTTTGAGGAGCTTTTTCTTAACCTCATTCCTATGTGCATTAATAAATGTGTCTATTTATATAATTTAATATTTTTCATATTTTGTTTCTTTGAAGATTCAACTTTTAAAATAAAAACTGATAGGATGCACCCATCAGTTAAATGCCCCTAAAGAGATTTTAAAGTTGTGTCATCTTACTACCCCATCATACTCATGTCCCAGTTCCTTTCTGTTGGGTGACTATTCTTGACCAGTTTCCTCTATAACCATGCAGAGGTAGTCTACCCACATGCAGTGTCTTCTTTTGTACAAAGTGGTAGCATACCACGCCTACTCTTCTGAGCAGAGAATTTTTTAGACATTGTTCTAGGTGGTTCCTTTGAGATTGTCTCTATTTAATTGCTATTTGTATTCTTTTGAATGACTCCTCCCTCTGCTTCCCCCCCCCCATTGTTTTCTTTTGAGACAAGATCTCACCCAAGGTGGCCTGGAATCCACTGTGTAGCCCAGGCTGGCCTTGAACTTACACTGACCTCCCCCTTCGCTTCAGTCTCCTGAGTGCTGACACTCATGGCTTCCCTTTTCTGCAGGTACCTGATTGTATTTACTTCTTTCTTGCTGGTGTATAAACCACCCCCATTCTTTTGTTACTAGAAACAATGTTACAAAATAAATATCCTTATTCTTAACCTCTTTGTGCATTTCCTTTTTAAAGCAAATCGTTAAGAATATTTTGCCTCTTTATTTTTTATTTATGTGTATGCATGTGTGCCTGCAAGAATTTATGTGCACCATGTGTGCTCAGGGCATCAGACCCCCCCCCCCAAAACTGGAGTTACGGGCAGGTGTGAACCACAGCGTGGGTGCTGGGAATTGAACACAGGTCCTCCAAAAGAGCAGTCAGCACTCTTAACCTCTGAGCTGTCTCTCCAGCCTCCCACTTGCCTCTTTACTGCGTATGTCTTAATAATTTGAAAATTGGCAAACTTTTATTGAGTGATGCAACAGAAAAGGTTTCTTTTTCTTGTCGAGGATCATAAATGCCTCATGGTCTTCTTTGGTTGTGTTCCAAGAAGCACAGATCACCTTGTGCTTGTGCCCTGGCTAATCTTTTATCATGAGAACAGTAGTAGAATATTAATCCGACCCCCTGTGAAGTCATGTGCACTTTGAGATGGACATTTAGACCAGAGTGCAGCTTTGTGGTTGAACTATAAACACTTCTATAAAGTGTACCATGGAAACATCATGGCTGTTTTATAACCAGTTTCTTAGAGAACACTAGTGGTAGGAGCTAACACTGAGTGATAGACTTGCAAAGCTAATTAAATGGCTGGTAAGGGTTGTACTGTCTCCACCCACTCAGTCAACAGAATCAGGATGTGTACGTCTAAAACCATATTAACTGTCCACAGCTACCTCCTGCAGGCCAGGCCTGGCCTGAGCTCATCCCACTGTCTCCTGTTATATCTATAAACGACTGCTTAGGGACAGCTTTTAATTTGTCCTTCTTGTCTCCAGCACAAAGTCACAGTACAACCCTTTAGGATTTTCTGAGCTCTTTCTCCCACTACCTAGTTATTATAGCTCTCACTAATCAATCATTCTCACATCAGATCCTTCCACGTGTTTCTATTCTGCAAGCACAGCCAAGCATCTTCACTGTCTGTGTAACCCGCTCGGAACCCAGCGCGCTTTGTGCTTCATTTCCCTTGACACTTGCCGTATCTAGCATGTGATCTGATCTCTCTTAGTCAGCAGGCACTAGGACATGTGACTCTGATGACTTTCTCTCAAGACTTAGGAACTGCTTATATAAATGTGTTATACTTGGACTCACAAAGCTTCAGAAACTACAATGGCATTCTTGCCTGACAGGAGAATCTGAGGAAGTGCAAAATCAGAAACGTTATGCGGCTGCACTGTGATGCTTTGAGAGGCTAGCTTTGATTTGATCCCTTTTCAATAGCACATAAAAGTGGATGTGCCTCTGTTTGGGGCGGGGTGGTGGTGATCAGGCTGAGCCATGGATTACTGGGAGGGGCACAGCGTGCATGTCTTCAGTTTACACACAACCGTACGTAGCCTCAGATGCAGTTTAGTGGGTAGCGTACTTCTTTCTGTGGTCAGGATAGCTAAACGTGTAAGCTGCTGTTGAAATGTGAATGGTCAGCCAGTGACAATATGTGGTACCATCTTACCGAGGTCCCATGCTCTGAGAGGAGAGAAAGGTCAGGTCGATCTTTCAGGAGTGGTTTATGCAGAATTATTGGTAGTCAGGAATCATATCCACACATCACTGATTTCATAGCTCGGAAATCATTTTTTTAAAAGCCATAATTGGACATTACTTATTTATTTAGTGGTGCTGCTGGTTGGACCCAGGGCTCTGGGGATAGACATTTGTAAAGCACTTCCATGTGTGTGATACTGGGCTGGGTGTCAGTGAATATTTAAACACCATAAATACTCCTTTTGGCTGAGGCTGGAGAGGTGGCTTAGCATTGAAGAGGACGGGCTGTGCTCTTAGCAGACCACATGGTGGCCCACAACTGTCTATAGCTCTTTCCAGGGATCCAATCCATAGACACCAGGTACATACACAGACACATAGGTACATACACAGACACATACATGCATGCAAAACACTCATCTACATTAGAAAACAAAACTACCATATAGATGGTAGATCCTATTTAAAAAAAAAAAAGGTTTTATTTATTTTATTTATGAGCGCTCTGTCTGCATGTGCACTTGCAGGCCAGAAGGGGGCGTCAGATCCCAGTACAGATGGTTGTGAGCCACTATATGGTTGCTGGGAATTGAACTCAGGACCTCTGGAAGAATAGACAATGCTCTTATCCACTTAGACATCTCTCCAGCCCCCATACCCTTCCTCATTTTTGCAGCTGAATAAGTGGGCAGGGAGGTAAAATGACTCACTCAAGGCTACATGAGAACGAACTAGCAGAGGTAGGATTCATAGGCAGAGCTGGATGGCCTAAAACTCACACTTGTAGCCGTGCTGTGCTTTGCCCCTGTGCTAACGGAATAGATTAAACGGCAACCTGAGGTCCCAGAGCATTCTAGGGTGGGAGGGGACGTCTATAACACCTGTGCTGTACTGTAACGGCTGCCTTAGAGCTGTTCTGAGGCAGTCTAGTATGCACGTTTGATATAGTTCTTCCTTCAAAAATGTTTCCATTTCTTACTGGGAGAGTGATCTGATCTTCAACAATACAGTGTGGGATTTATGGAGTTAACAAACAGTCCCTGCAGTTCATTTTTAGGTAGTCGTGAAAGTGATATTTTTATTCCCCCCCCCCCCCGTGTAAAAATATTGAGCTATTTAAAGAGGTGTAACATAGTGCGTTTCTGAAGGAGCTAACAGTGTGACCTTCTTCTTCTTTTTTTTTTTTTATTTGAAGCTCCAGAACGGGCAGAGGAAAGAACACAGATTTGTGGAACCCCTTGGTGTTCAAAGTAAGCCATCGACGTCTTTTATCTGTTCTTTATAAATGCTTAATAACCTAAATGTAAGGAGCTGAGGTGTAGTTCAGTGAGAGAACACTTGCCTGACATGAATGAAGCCCTGGGTTTGAGCTCCAGCACTGGGGAAAAAAAAAAACAATCTACACATCGCTGTGTGTGGTGGCCCATGCTTATTGACCTAGCTACCTGAGAGGTTCAAGCAGGAGGAGCTCTTGTGCCCAAGAGTTCAAGGCCAGCCTCCTTAGCAGCATAGTGAGACCCTGCCATCTAAAAAGAAAAAATAAAATAAAATAAAAAAAAAGAAAAAAAAGAAAAGAAAAGAAAAAGAAAAGAAAAAAGGAGAAAGTTCTGTTTTAGAGCTGGCTGTGTCTTTTATCCACATATTTTAATTAAGCACTCAAGGAGCAGTAAACACAAACTCCTTGACAATTCTGGTTGCTCCCTGACTTAGCTCATCCAAATTTGAATAGCATCGACTTCCTCAGGTACAGCGCCTCAGCTGGACTTGGAGCCATGTGACATTTGTATATATAGAACGGGGCTATAACTGGACTATGTTAAACCACCGTTAATAAGGAATGTGAAACCACATAGCAGCCTCGGGAGGAAGAAAGGCTAATCTGTATGCTCTGGAGAAGACAGTCTCTCTCTCCAGTGAAAAGAAAAGGAATGCAATTAAAAGACTGTTCATTTCAACTTGCATTATCTATCTATCTATCTATCTATCTATCTATCTATCTATCTATCTAT
>OU015743.1:47074843-47087977 GCA_907169655.1 Acomys percivali | reverse complement strand
TATCTATCTATCTATCTATCTATCTATCTATCTATCTATCTATCTATCTGGTTTTTTGAGACAGGGTCTCTCTGTGTAGCCTTGGCTGTCTTGGACTCGCTTTGTAGACCAGGCTGGCCTCGAACTCACAGCGATCTGCCTGCCTCTGTCTTCCCAAGTGCTGGAATTAAAGCCGTGCCACTGTGCCCAACTCTGCATGCATGGTCTCTTCTTAAAACGTGAGCGCTTGAGCTCATGGCATTACCTAAAATTTTGTTTATTTATTTGCATATTTATTTTTATATTTTTATGGGGCTGCGGGAGGTAGAGACAGAACTTTGCTGTGTAGCCCTGGCTGGGCTGGTATTTATGATGTAGCTCAGGCTGACCTCTAAGGCAGTTCTCTTGGTTCAGTCTTCTGAACGCTGGGACTACAGGGATGTCCTACCGCCTGGCTTATAACATCATTTGGGAGGGGGGGCATTTCTTTGTTGCACTGAGGCCTTTATAAAGTGAGAGACACGACTCAGCCTGATACTGGTGAGGTGGCGTGTGTTTCAAGCCAACATGAGCAGGACTTTATGTCATGATGAGGGAGGTGGGGGATGGGGGGCAGGGGAAGAGGGAGGGGGAGGCAGGGGGGCGGGGTGGCCTACAGTGCTACCTAAGGCCTTTGAACCTGTTGTGTGCGCAGTGAGGGGGCAGAACACGAGTGGGGCAGTCTGAGTGCTTTGAGTGCAGCGGCCCCCTGATGGGAAGGAAGCCTCGTGGGTGCAGCTTGTGTAGCCTGCAGGCTGCGTGTGCTCCTGGAAGCTGAGAAACATCTTACCCCGACTCGCCAGATGGTGCAGCTCACGCCTGCTGCCACTCCCTACCCAATGTTCTTCTCTTCAGCGAAAACTGTTGAGAAGGGAATTAATTCCTGAAGTGACAGCCTGTTTGTTAAAACACTGGCGAGGCGGAAGAGTTAGCACTCTGAATGCTGTTTAAAGTGAAAAAAAAATGGGAGACCCGCCTGGCTTGCTTAGGAACATAGAACCGAATGTGTTCTTTCCACCGTGATCCTCTCATAGTTTGGTCTCAGTGAGTGCTGGAGGCTCCTAGCACCTGGTGGCACTGTCAGGAAAGCCACGTGTCTGCTTTGACTGAACTTGACTCACTAATAAAAGGAAAGGCATTCGGTTAAATTGGCCTTAGCCTAAGAAGCTTAAGATAATGAAGCGGCTGGGAGTGGTGGCGCAGGCATTTAATCCCAGCACTGGGAGGCAGAGGCAGGTGGATTGCTGTGAGTTCGAGGCCAGCGTGGTCTACAAAGTGAGTCCAGGAAGCCGGGCGTGGTAGCTCACGCCTATAATCCCAGCACTCGGGAGGCAGAGGCAGGCGGATCGCTGTGAGTTCGAGGCCAGCCTGGTCTACAAAGCGGGTCCAGGACAGCCAAGGCTACACAGAGAAACCCTGTCTCGAAAAACCAAAAAAAAAAAAACAAAAACAAAAACAAAAAAAACAAAGTGAGTCCAGGACAGCCAGGGCTACACAGAGAGACCCTGTCTTGAAAAAGAAAAACAAAGTAATGAAGCCAGGTCAATTTGGACCCTTCCAACTGGCTCCTACTGAAAGGTCATGATGGTGACCCCTTCTTACTCAGGCTCCTTCTAAATCTTCAGCTGAGATGACATGTCACTGCGACAGGCATGTCACACTCATATTTTATAAGGAAAAATAGTCTGAGTACGTGCCAAGGGAACAGCAGGCTTGGCAGTAGCCAGAATACTGTCTGTAATGTCTCTTGTGGGGTTTCTTTTCTGTTAAAATGAACAATGATTGTTAGAACGGAAGAAAATTGAGTAAAATTCCCCCCTAATTTCATATACCAAAGATAGCTACAGGTAGCATTTGCATTACTTTGTTCTGTTGTTAATTTTTATTAGACAGGGTCTCATTACACAGCTCAGGGAGGCCTTTCGAAACCACCCTTCTGTAAAGTGCTGGAATTGCTAATTACCCTTTAGAAACTTACATGCCTTTATTTATATTCTACTCCTGGGGAGTCAGCCCAGGACCTCAGACATGCTGTTCAAGTGCTCGGGGTTGATTTAGACCTCTTGATCTTTATCTAGATGTATACACACTTGTCCCTCAGTATCTCTGGGTGATTTGTTTCAGGATGCCCTGCGGGTACCACAATCTGCAAATGCTCGGGTCTCTTATATGCATTTGCCTACGGCCTGTCTGCATCCTGGTCTACATTTAAACCATCTCGGGTTACTTATAATGCTTGGCACAAAGGAAATGCGATAGTTTTTATACTTTATTCTTTATAGATGGTTGTGAGCCACCATGTGGTTGCTGGGAATTGAACTCGGGACCTCTGGAAGAACAGTCAGTGCTCTTAACCGCTGAGCCATCTCTCCAAGCCCCGATATACTTCATTCTTTATGGAACAATGACAAGAAAAATGTCTATATGTGTTAGTCTATATTAAGTACATATTAATTAATCATCCATTTAAAAGTAAATATTTTGCTTAGATATGTCAAATGCATAACAATCACCTTTAGCCTTTTAAACATTGTAAAGTATGTAATTTATGTGTATTGTAACCAACTTCATGCTTGTTACTTTTAAGTTTTTCCTAGCCTGGGCCATTGTAAGCAGTCAGTCAATAAATATCTTTGACATACATTACTTTTTTTAAATTCATGATTTATTACTTTATTAAAACTTCTAGAAGTGCCAGGTAGTGGTGGCACATGCCTTTAATTCCAGCACTCTGGAGCCAGAGGCAGGCTGATCTCTGAGTTGGAATGCATGGGGACCCAAATTCAATCTCCAGCACCCATATAAAAAAGCTGAATGCAGTGGTGCATGTGTGTAATTCCAGCACTGTGGCTAGAGAGAGACAAGAGGATCCCCAGGGCTTGCTGGCCAGCCAGCCTATAGGAGTTAAGCTTTGGATTCAGTGAGAGATTTAATAATAATAATAATAATAATAATAATAATAATAATAATAATAATAATAATAATAGTTAAAAGTGATTAAGAAAGATACTGACACCAACCTCTGACCTCCACATGAGAAAACAGGGGTTCTTTTCACCTGCATAGTGCATGCATATGCACAAATACACACATACATGCACACGCACATACACACAGAGAGAGAGACAGAGACAGACACTGGTTCAAAGAGTGTGGTAGCACAGGACTGTAATCCTAGCACTCATAAGCCGAGGCAGTAGAGCAAGCTTGAGGCCAGCCTGGGCTACATCTCAACAACCCACCTCTGAAACAAAAACAGGCCAGCCTGGGCTACATCTCAACAACCCACCTCTGAAACAAAAAACAAACTCAAACCAAAAAACGATGACAAAGAGAAACAAAAGAAAAACAAAACAACCCAATTCACACTCCCCGCCCCGTAACCCCCAAATCTTACAGACACTGGGAAGGTTGGTTTTTTCCTTTCCCTATCTTTAGATGTCATTTCTCACTTTGCGGCAGCCTTGGCCTAGAGACTGAATGAGGTGGCAGCGTGACAGCTCCTCAGCACTAGGGTGCGAGCCAGCTCTTTTGTGGCTTCAGAACCTAGTGCTCCCCCACTTGTGCAGGCCGAGTGACTCATCCTTGTGCGGCAGGGTTTGCCGTGGGCTCCCCAGTACTTTCCAGGCTCGCTGAGCTCTGTCTTGCCGCTGACATTTCATTCCGTCATCTCCCAGCATCACTGAACTATGAAAACATTGGCCATCTGTTCTGTACATAGAGCACATACATACGCCCAACCACCCACCCCTCCCGCATGCTCCAAGGCTGTTCCCTTTAGATGCTGCCCATAGTTTTGGCACTCATAGGAGAACCATCAGTATAGAGTATATAGTGAAGGGACATTTTTGAATTTTCCTTGTCAGGTTAAAAACTCAACAGCCACCTGGTGGTCACCTGGAGGAAGGTAAAGGGCTTACTCTCACCTCATGGGTTTTTTACGTAGTCCTGGAATAGCAGGGCTCTTGAGTTTTCCTTTGGGTCAGGCTATTCTATGTGAAATTGGAACTTTGGGTTGGAGAAAGAATCAGTAGGTAGAAACAGGCAAAGGAAAGCAGTCATGGTAGGAAGAACTCAGCCAGCATGGGCATGGCTAACTCTACTTTGTAAACGATTCTCTCTCATCCCCCAGGAAGACCAGTGAAGACTTCCATCCCGGAATCAGGAGCTTTTCTGCCTCCGGTAAAGAATAAATCTTCTGATATCCACTAGAACTCTGACATCTCAAAAAACAAGCAAACAAAACTGTTCTTAAAAATCCTTTGTGACGACTGGGTCCCTGTACATAATTCTGAGAATTTATCAGCCAGGAACTTTGAGTTTAGCGAAGAAAACTGATGTTCAAGTGGGAGGCATGGTGTGCTTTGGGATGCAGGAAATTCTAGCCTCAGCCAGGTAGCCACTGAACATACAAATGACACTTGGCTCAATCATGCCCTGGCTTTTGTCTGGGTTGACAACCTCCTCTTCTTAAGAGGAGACAGTGGGAGGCCTCCGTTGGTGCCAGCTTAGATGGGTGTCTCTTGTTGCTGCTTTAGGCACGACCCATCTTCCTTCTCTCTTTCAAATTCTCTTTATTCCGCAAAGCTAAGACACATATAAAGAGAGTACAATTCTCATTAGCATTGAGTACTGAAATAGCTGCTTGTCTTAAGCGCATTGCCGTAACAGAGGAGACATTTGCCATTAATGGGAGATGTCAGCTGTGATGATTCTAGGTTATATCCGTCAAGTGATTCACCTGCCAGAGGGACGTTTAAGACAATCCAAAAGGAGAGATGGCTCCTGAGTGAGACCTTAAGGGAACAGAGAAGCATCCAACGTCTCTAATTAACCCTGCCTTTCTTTCTAGCATATACACGAAGAGAGTTACCGGATGCAGAGCAAGCCCTTAGGAATCTGCCTGATCATCGACTGCATCGGCAATGACACAGGTAGGTTGGAAGCCACAGATTAACCGAGTCCTCCAGTATGATCATTGTCAGCATGGTGCACACTAACTGCAGTAACAAAGCTTGCTCCATGACGATGCTTGCTTCTCTGCCATGTCATGGTCTAGTTGTGGATCGTGTTAGGAGAGCTTCTTAGTCCATATGGTCAGGCAGATGCTCCCATCATCCTTTGAGGCCTTGGAATTTTCTGTAGGGGCCTCTGTATGTGATGGACAGGTGAGGGAGCAGAGGCTGTGTAGAGGATCTCCTCTCAGATTTTGGAGACCATGCCTGAGAAGGACGTGCGCCATTTCTACCCACTTCCTATTGGTCAGTACTTAATCAGGTGGCTGGAGCTAATTACAATGAACATAGATAAACCAGTCTAGCTATGCGTTAGGAGGAACAGGAGATGAACTTGGGGGACACAACACATGTTATAAGTTATGGAAGTTGGTGTGACTTTAGTCTTACTGTGCATCCTGGGTAATGTGACTGGGGTAGTTCTGGTCTGCAAGAGACATTTATAATGAAAGGCATCCTGGTTTCTAATATTATCACTTGGACAGACTATGAAAGCCTTCCTGGGGGCCATCAAAAGCACGTTGTCTGTGTTAACTTAGAGGGCTGTGTGTAGTGTTTGAGCCACGTGTCACTTGGATCTGCTCTCCCTTTGATCGACCTATGAGCCATCACTATTTGGATCTGAATGGTCTTCCTCGGTCGTTGGATGTCTGACGCAAGCTGACTCACTCACTGGTTATGCATCAAGAGAGAACGAGAAGAGAACCGCGATCGCAGCGGTTTATGACTTTCGTGCCTCTCGGCACTCCTTAGCGTGAGTCAGAGAGATGATGCGCTCAAAATATTACCATGGGGTGGCGGGGGTTGTGTGAAAAGAGAGTCTAAGAGAAGGTCGTATTAGCAAGTATGAAACTGTATTTCCCAGGATTTCAGCTACGGGCCCACTTTCTGTTGTCCTATTTTGGTAGGTGTGAGAAACGTGTCTCCTTAAGTATAGAGAAGTGTCCTTCCCTTTTTGTGATGATTTGAATGAAAATGACTCCATTGGCTCATATGTTTATGTCTAGTCCCCTGTTGACCATTGTTTGAGAAGGAGTAGGAGGTGTGGTCTCGTTGGAGGAAGTGTAGTCTTGTTGGAGTAGGTGTGGCCTTGTTGGAGTGGGTGTGGCCTTGTTGGGGTGGGTGTGGCCTTGTTGGGGTGGGTGTGGCCTTGTTGGAGGAGGTGTGTCACTGGGGTGGGCTTTAAGGTTTCAAAGGCCCACACTAGGCCCAGTCTGCTGCCTGTGGCTCAGAATGTAAGGCTCCCAGCTGCTGCTCTAGTGCCAGGCCTGTCTGCTTCCCACCATGATAATAATGGACTAACCTTCTGAAACTTGAAGCAAACCTCCAATGAAATGTTTCCTTTATAAGAGCTGCCTTGGTCATGGTGTCTCTTTATAGCAATAGTTTAACCCTGAGTCTAAGACACCATTTTAGCTATTAGCATCCACAGAAGAATGAGGAAGTAGTTTCCCAGTGAATCACTTACTGTTCTAAAGGACATTGTGGGATTTCCCTTTTGCTTTTGATTGTGGTTGGTCTTGTTTCATTCATCATCAGGAACTGGCTAAAAGACACAGCCTTCTGTGTTGTACCTACGTTTATATTACGAGACTCACAAAGATCAAGTCACAACCTGTTGAAAACCAAACAATGCAGTTATTCATGACCAACACCCAGGGCATGTGCTGAATTCTGTTTCCTGAGTTGTGAGCTGGGGCTAAACACATACCTGTGTCTCTCCAGTTACAGCTTCAGAGCTGGGCCCCAGCATGTGATTGCCCAGATGTTAATAGTCATGCTTCTGTCGTCTCTTAGCTTGTGACCTGGGGCACCGTCTCTGTAGACCATGGGTTAATAACAGCACTTGCCTCCTGTGATGGTTGGGAGTTAGCGTAAAGTCATAAAGGACGTAGGACAGTGTCTGGAACAAAGCGCCAGCTAATGTTGGTTTTCTTAGTTTGTTTAACTTCAGTGGAGAACTAGTAAGCCGTAACATGCCGTGTTTTAGCACTTAGTTCATCGAGTCTGCTCTCAGATGAGTAAGGGGAACGTAAGGCCTGAAGGGTACGCTGCACTCTGGGTAAGTGGGGGCATATACCCCCACATGTGATGGCATGGTGGAATGGAGGTAGTTACTCTGGAGGGAACACATTTCAAGTGGAAATCTCAAAAAGTAAGGTGGAAACATCTCAGTTGACCTCTGTCCTCAACACCTGTGTACATTTGTACATGTCCACATATATGCTCGCACATGCCACCCCTCCCCCAGACACACGCATGCACAGAATGGCGCTCCGGGCAGCAATGCTCAGTGTGGTCCTTCCGAGGCCAATATCACAAAGGTGGAGTGTGTGACTGGACTGGGCCTGGCCCTACAGGAAAGGGCACTTCATCAGCTCATACGTTTTTTTTCTCTGAGAAGCAGGGTTGTTTTGGTTCATACACCCTTTGCCTTTGAGAGTAAAACAGACGGTTGGATCAAAGGCCACTTAGGAAAGCTCCCAGCTCAGGTGGCTAGTCAGTCAGTAGGTAGGAAGCAAGACAGTGTAGCTTTGCTCAGATTGTCTTGAGCTTTCGTCAGCTGAGAGCTCCCAGATCCCTTTGTGAGGCTCAGAACAGCAGGAACGCATTCTGTTCACACACATCGCTGTACCCTCCCCCCCCACTCCCTGTCTCACTCTCCTGGCATTTCCCAGTGAGGACTCTAGGACCTGGATTGTGATTCTGGGAAAAGCTTTTCATGGCTTCTTTCCCCTCTTACTAGAACAAGCACCCTTCACCTAGAGATATTGTGTGGGACTTCTTCTATCTGGTTAATTTTGCCAAGTAGATAGGTGTTTAGCATCTGGCAGCTGTGCAAGGGCCACATAATAAGCAGGCAGAGAAGAGAACTGCCAACTGAAATGAAGGCCCTGAACCTAACTCGCAGCCACAGGGCAGACTGACCATCATCAGAACTTATCGTCTGATAGGCTGTCCAGTGCGTGGGCCAGGTCCTCTGCTAATGGCTTTGCGTGGGTAGAGCTATGTGATCCTAGGACTGGGATTCTGAAACTTGTCTCCAAAACCCATGCTTTTAGCCACTGATGTAAGTTCTACAGCTGATCTGTGTCACCAGCAGCTGGGCAAATGCCAGGCACATAGGCACTCGTTAAGTATTTACTGAAGGGGTAGTGCTGATAGAATGGAATCTTCTAGTAGCAGCGTGTTTTTGAAGACTAGTTCTTTCAGTTTAGAGTTTAGCATAGTCTCTTGGATTAATTTTCTCCTTCTAGCCTACCATCCCTCCAAACACACAAAATCAGACTTTAACTAAATACTATATAATGCCCCTCCCCCAAATACTTACAGGCATATTCTTCTCTTTGTCTATTAAATGCTTATTAAGGATGTTTTACAGACAAAACACCATGCTTGGCCCGGCATGGAGCACATATTGAGGCGGAGTCTGGTTTCAGAGCCAGACACAGTTACTTTTTGGTAAATTATTCTTGAAAAGAATCCCTATAGTCAGTGACCTCTTCTTGGGGTGAATAGCAGTCCTGGAGGGAGGATGTTGGCCTCATTATGTCTGTTTGAGAGAATTAAAGAAAGTATCCATGGTGTCCAGGCAACCGTGTCAGTGACTTAGCAAAGCCAGGCCTGTGCTGGGTCCTGGTTGGCCAGCTGTGTGCTAGCCTTGATCTTCCTAGGCAATACAAGGCCTGGTTTAAGGCTCCAGCTGTTTTGAGGGAATCCTGTATACATAACAACCTATGCAGAAAAAAAATTTTTTTTTTTGTAAATTTATTTTTATTTTTTTCCTACCTTTATTTACAAAGAACACAACTCTGACATGGACAGAAATGCCAACACACTCCAAAGAGTCTATTAACAAAAATAACAACAAAATGGGAGGGCAGTGGGACCCTTGCTAACCCCGGTTTGTAGCCCACACTGAGGAACCACTGGGAGTGAGGCCTTGGGTAGGACATCTCACCTAAAACACAGGAGACAACTTGATCTGGAGGACACAACAACTCCCACAAGGCAGAGAGCAACACTTTTAGTCTCTCAGCATCCTTAGACTGTCCTGTTTCAAAGACCATCCTAGAGGGATGTGGAGTGAGGCAGATAATGCCAGCTGTGGTCGTACATCATGTCCCCGTGTGGGGCACACCACAGCCAAAGTTTAATCTCATGAGAATTGCTCCCTTGCATGTCATTGGCATCATATGGGCTCCCTGGGCCACTTTCAGTTTCAAGCCCCAGTCCTCCTGAAAAGCATTGCGTCTTGTTCTGTGTGCAGACAGAGTGGACCTTCTGACAGCTCCCAGGCATACAGTTGCTCATCAGCTTCCCTCTCCTCCACAGCAAAGCTTTCCTCTTCTACACCTGGGCTCTCGGCACGGGTAGGAATGGCATTAGGGGTGCTCTGGGCTCCACTGGAGTTTCAGAGGTTTAGTCTATCGCCACACAGCAAGGCAACATGGTGGCAGGCATGGTTCTGGAGAAGTTGTTGAGAGCTGCACCTTGATCTGCAGGCAGGGAAAACATTTGCAGGTTTTAAGAGGAAGAATTTTTCCCTCTGCTGCTGTTTTTGTTGTGTTTAACTGACTAAGGCACTCTTTCTGGCAGACACTGCAGTTTATACTGTAGGGTTACGTGAAGAACTTCCTCTTCCTGCAGTGGCAGGCTAGGGCTTGCTCTGTGCCTCCTTATGTGGTTTTCTGGCAGAGCCTTGAATAAACATCATTTTCTTTTTTTCTTTTCTTTTTTTTTTTTTTGGTTTTTCGAGACAGGGTTTTTCTGTGTAGCCTTGGCTGTCCTGGACCCACTTTGTAGACCAGGCTGGCCTTGAACTCACAGTGATTCACCTGCCTCTGCCTCCTGAGTGCTGGGATTATAGGCGTTCACCACCACGCCTGGCCCACATCATTTTCTTGTAATAACATTTATATCATAGAAACAGTTCTGCAAGGGGAAGTGGAGTACTCACTATGATCTTTGCTCATGGGGACAAGGAGCAAGTGACATCCAAAGCAATAGAGGGACACTATGTTCCTTTGGAGGAGCAGTAGACAAACTCTGTGGGCCCCTCCTGGGTCTCAGTGCACTGAGGATGGTTCATGTCTGGGAACAGGAGCATGAGATGAGGCACTTTTTATTTTCTGGGCATTTGTATCCTCTGATCCAAGCAGATGTTTGCTTAAAAGCTTAACATTATTAATGAAATTTCCCTTTAAGTCCCTCACTTCATCAGGCCTATGTCCAGGGTGTACTTTAGAAGTATAGGTCGCCGGGCCCTTGTTGGAGGGCCTCTTGTTTTAGAGTTTAAAAAGATAGTGTGGTACATGTACCGGGGTTCAGGGTAGCCCCTTCAAATAAGTATTTTGATATTTCAGTTGCAAGCTCAACAGATATTCACATGATATGGGATAGGCCTCTTCAGCCCCTGAAAGCCTTTACCAGAAAGTGAGTTGGGAGAAAAGAACATAAAGTTGTTGAGTGTTGTTTGAGGTGCTAGAATTATAGATCAGGTATTATGGGATGTAGAACAGAGTACTCCCAGCTGTCTTGGATACCCCAGAAACCTGTTTTGGTTTGTGTAACATTGATATTATTTTCTCCTGATACAAGGTAGTCTGGAAAGAATGACCTTTGTTTAGTGAAGTTTTTTCATTATTCTTTTTTTTTTTTTTTTCCGAGACAAGGTCTCTCTGTGTTAGCCTTGGCTCTCCTGGACTCACTCTGTAGACCAGGCTGGCCTCGAACTTACAGTGATCGGCCTGCCTCTGCCTCCCGAGTGCTGGGATTAAAGATGTGCACTACCACGCCCAGCCCTTTTATTCTTGAGACAGGGTTTCTCTATGTAGCCATGGTTATCCTGGAATGAAGTCACTCTGTAGAACAGGCTGTCCTGGAATTCACAGAGATCTGCTTTCCTCTGCCTTCTGGGTGCTGGGATTAAAGGTGTGCACCACCACCACTCAGCAGCAATAAAGATTCTTTAAAAAGTAGTGTATAGCTTTGACTGTATGATTGGAGCAGCATGGCCTTGGCTAGCCTAGGTGAACAAATGCAAAGTTGGCTATACGGCAGATGGTCCTGCTCCCGGCCACCTGTTGCCCGGCCATCTGTGGCTTTTGTTCAGGGGCACGGGTTAGGGGACTTTCCTCCCCCCCCCCGCCCCCGGTTTTTCAGACTCTGGCTTAAATCACACCCTTTCCCACAATGCCTGCCCCAGTTCCTGAGCCCACACCGCCCTGTGTTTCCGTGGCTGCTTATTTGTCCTGAGACCCTATTGAACTGTGAGTGAGATGTTTCAGCCATCGAGTGTACACGTTTGTAACCTTATGTCTTCAATGAGGTTTTACAGTCCTTGACAGACAGGGACTGGACTGTGTTCCTTGTCACAGCTTCCGGTAAGATAATGAGGGGAGCTTAGTAAAACACAAGTTTCGGAGCACAGCAGTTTGTTCCCTTCCCAGGTGCACAGTGTATACATCTAACGGCCCATAAAGAAGCCACAAACACCATGTGGCTGCTTGTCTGCCACCTGCCACACCTCCATGTTTGCTCAACTCTGTTTTATGGCTTAGATTGCTCAGTGGGTAAAGGAGCATGCTTACAAATGTGAAGACCTGAGTTCAAATCCCTAGGTCCCAAACAAACTACATTACACACAGTGCATGCAACCTCAGCCCTCCTATGGGGAAAGAACCTCTGGAAGCTCATGGGCCAGCTAGCCTGACATACACAGTGACAGAACAGCAAAGAGAGCTTCTCAAGCAAGATAAAAGGATCCCCCCCCCCCCCACCCCAGGCTGGCCTGTAACCGCCAAATGTGCACACACTTAGAAATCCATTTTGGCCTTGCCCTCCTGCGAATTCCAGCCCACCTCGTGTTTTGCACTTATCTTGGCTTACGGAGGACGCTCAGTAACTGACTGTAAGTAGACCGCTGAGGCATCTCCTCTGCTCATTTACTCCATGTATTTATTTAGAAAGTGCCAAGACGAGTCTGCTTATCCAATTCAAAGTAAGTTTCTAAATGAGTACGGTCCTGGCATCTTACTGAGTTAGTGGTAGAGCCCCTAGCCCCCGGAGCAGTTACTGGCAGCCTTGCTTTAACTGCAAGACCAGGGAGTGATCCATGGTTTCCACAAAGCGGCTGGAACTACTGAGCTGTGTCTGGGGGTGGGGGGTGGGGAGAGCGGGGTTTCCAGGCTAAGGAGAAGGGGAAGTGGGACTTCTGCATTTTGCTCAAGTTTTATTTTCCAAACTCAGCACCCCACTGTTCCTTCCTGTATTTGTCAGCTCTAAGCCACACGTGGAGTCTGTCTGCCCTACGGCCATTTGAATTTGGGATAAGGAGACTTCCATTCAAGTCATCAGCAGTGGCACTTACAAAGAGATGCATGGCGGGGTCCCTGATTTAGGGGTTGATATGGCTGCCTTCATCTCCTTTAACATTTGTCACTTAGGCTTGAATAGATACAGTTTGTAAACGTCTTTACAGAAACCCCACTGGGTCCCACCATCTTGGTCTAGGTGTTAGTATTAGTCCCATTTCATAGATGAGCAAATGGAGGCTCTAACTTACTCAAAGTTATGCAGTCCTCACTTACAGCCTATAAATCAGACAGGTCCAATGCTTGCCCTTGCTGGCCCAAGAAGGAAAGGAGTGTGCGTGTGTGCGCGTGTGTGTGCATGCATGTGTGTGTGTGTGTGTGTGTGTGTGTAGGGGTGGGGTGGGGTGGGGAGGTGGGGTGGGGTGGATGCGTGCATGTGTGTGTGTGTGCGCATGCATGTGTGTGTAGTGTGTATGTGTGTGTGGTGTGTATGTGTGTGTGTGGTGTGTGTGCGTGTGTGGTGTGTGTGCGTGTGTGGTGTGTATGTATAGTATGTGTGTGCGTGTGTATATGTGTGGTGTGTGGGTGTATATGTGGGGGGTGGGGGTGTGTGTGTGCACGAGTGTGTATGTGTGGTATGTGTGTGTGGGATGTGTGTGTATGTGTATATGGGGGGGGCTGTGTGCACACACACATGCATGCACCTGTGTGCCACTCCAGCTGGCATCTTTGCCCCCGCCCCCCCCATATACACCCACACACCACACATATACACACGCACACAC
>OU015743.1:47054034-47074743 GCA_907169655.1 Acomys percivali | reverse complement strand
CCCCCCCCCCCCCCCCCCCCCCCGGGCCTTGCCGTCTCATAGAGGAAACATGGTGTTAGTGGGAAATGTCAGCTGTGATGACCCCAGGCTGCCTGCTGAGTGACTTCCCCTCACCAGGGGTGTGTTGGAGGGCTGCTCTGTTTTGTCCCAAGCCCCATATAGATTCAGGGTTCTTCTTGGTGGTGTCTGTGCCCTTTGGGACCTTTACTTTCCCCTCTTATGTCAGGGAAATTTTTTCTGCATTAGATCTTAGTTGCTGGTCCTATTCTTAGCCGCTCTGAGGAGGCTGAGACTTGAAAAGATGTAGGGAGCAAGATCTCGCGTTTGCTCCCCTCTCGCCCTTCACCACACTGCTGCCTGCCCGCTGCGGCGTGACAGGATGGCACCTCTGAATCTAAGGAGAAGGAAGGTGCTAGAAGGCACGGAGCTGCCTTTGGCCCGGTCAGGAAGCCCCACTGGGCTTTCCGGCAAGGATTTATGAAGGAAAGACTTTTATCTATCATGAAACCGGTTTTGAAGAAAGCCAGCCAGTCCCTGACAAGTGAACAGTAGAGCTTCGGAACCGGCATTTCCCTGTCTCCTTCTGCCCCCTAGAGGAGAGAGTACGCCACAGCAAGAGAAAGGTGCTTTAGGAATGAGCTAGCAAGGGAGCTGTGGCCCTGTTACCCGGGAGTTGCTAGCCCTGCAGTGCTAACAAGCTATCTCTGTCACCTTTCCTCAGTAGACTAGTTAAAAACACAGTTAAGAGTGAAAAGCAGAAAAAGGAAATTTATTCAGTGTGGTCACACTGGGAAGGGAACAACCAGGTTTGGCACTCTTCAGGGTCCTGCTGTGAGTTAGGGTTACATAGAAGGCAGAAGGTCTGCATAACTAAGCTGTCCCGGAAAAGATCCGGTCCTGCCCATCACCACCGATGGGCTCCAGTCTTGCCTGCAACTTTGTCTAACTAATCACCAAGCACCAGCCTTTGCCTTCTCCCCGCATGAGATCCCAGGGGTAATTCTACTGCCTTGGGGTCCATTGTTTCAATGGTCCATCATCGTCGGGAGGGAGGGGTGCATGCGTCTTCACTTTAGGCTATCTTCATTTGTGCCAGCTGGTTACAAGCTGCTCTTGTTTTCCCGTCCTGGACCCACCTAGGTATAGTTGGGAGATGGCTAGGGTGGGCCACCCAGATCTTACAGGGAGAAGAGGGGTGTCTAATGGCTTATCAGCAACCTGTGGGTCATGTCCCCCATTTCCTGAGTAAGATGCTCTCTAGTTGTGAGTTTAATGATGTCTGTGCCTTTATATCTCTTCAGCATCGGAGACTATTAAGTCATTTCCAGCAGAGGGGGGAGGGGTCAGGGGAGGAGAAAAGTATGTTTTTGTTTTGTTTTGTTTTCTGTTTTTTGGAGACAGGGTTTCTCTATGTAGTCCTTGCTCTCCTGGAACTTACTCTGTAGACCAGGCTGGCTTTGAACTCAGAGATACGCCTGCTGCTGCCTCCTGAGTTCTGGGATTAAAGGCGTGAGCTGCCACAGTCTTAAATAAAGATGATAGGAGAGGGCAAAAGGCTTACGTGGTGCATTATTTACCTAATGATGTGTGCAAGTCACTCTACAACTAAGCAAACTATTCCTTTGATTATGTCTCTCACAGTTTCTATGGGGCAAGACTTTGGGGACAGCTTTGGTAGGCTCTTCTGGCTTAGAGTCTATGGTGGGAGCTCAGACTCCACAGGGGCCAACTGAAGGCTTGAATGGGATTGGAGGAGCCATTTGTAGGCTGTTCGTTGTCTGCCTGGAAAGCTGACAGATGTTGGTGAGAGGCTCCAGTTGCCACATATGGACCTCTGTAAGCCTTTGTGGGCTCTCATGATACGGTACTGGCCATGTGAAAGTGGGACAAAGCTAGGCAGAAGCTGTGTTCTTTTTATTCAGTGCTAGGACTCAAATGCAAGGTGTCCTGCATGCTAGGCAGGCCTCCTCAGCTAGTCACATCCCTGGTTCCCAGGTGTATAACCTTGACCATCTAGGTTTGGCAGTCACACACAGTGTGTCATTAGAGACATTAGCAAGCCTGGCTCACAGTCAAGGAAAGAAATGTCACCCGTCTTTGTAAGGAAGGAACGTCAAAGACTTTGTGACCATACTTTAAAACCACTTCATCTTGTGCAGTGCAGGGCATGGAAAGTTCTAATACGCACTGTGTACAGGTGCTGTTCATAGACTGGAGATTCAATTTCAGGCATTTGAGCGAGTTCTCACCTGCCTGGTGACCATGGCGGATCATTGCTTTTCAAAGCTCTGCTCCTTTCTCATCTTTATTTTGTCCCTCTGTTTCTCACCTAAGCACACGGAAGACCAATTGAGAATTTCCTCCCTTGCGTTTACAATTTGTTTGTGGTTGGCCAAGCTGGGTTGGCAGGAAGGCTGGAGCTGTGAGCCTGCCTTGTCAAAGAGAATCGGAACTGCACATGATCCCAGCTGGCGTAGAGCACTGAGGACGTGTCACTTGTCATGCGACCGCCAGTTGGTTTCTCCCCCTGGACCCTTACTGAACAGGCTCAACTTATATCAGGCCTCTGTTCTCAGCATGAGCTACAGTGCTATAGTTACTGCTGTGTGCTTTGGCTCTAACACGCGATTGGCCTTCTGGAAGTCCACACTTCAGGAGAGGGGTTAGCATTGGTGACGAAATACAAACACAGATCCAGAGAAATGGATATGCAGTCTGAATGGCAGATACTTGCTGAGTCTCTGGGTTTAGGGCAGAGCAGTTCTGCCCAGCAAATTAAGAACTGGAGACATCGGTCAGATAGGGATGGAAAAGCAATGGGTAGTGTCAAAAGATGGAGAGTTTTTGAATGGGGAAAGAAAGAAATTCCCATTATTTGTATTATGACAGATATTAATTGATTTAAGAAGCCATGTTTCACCGGGCATGGTGGCACACACCTTTAATCCCAGCACTGGGGAGGCAGAGGCAGGTGGATTGTTGTGAGTTCAAGGCCAGCCTGGTCTACAAAGTGAGTCTAGGACAGCCAAGGCTACACAGAGAAACCCTGTCTTGAAAAACCAAAAAAAAAAAAAAAAAGAAGCTGTCCTTCCCTTCTTCTTCTACTGAAGACAAACTGAACAGATGAGAAAGAAGTAGACTCGATAGGACCTCTAGAGCCATAGAAACTTCTAGAAAAATGGGGGTGTGGGGGAGGAATCTCTTAAACAACGGAATAAGAACTAATATCATTTATAATAGCACCAAATCTTTGTTTTCATTGTTTAATCCTTACATTATTCTTTCTGCCTGATAGCTGTTAACACTTCCATAGCTTGAGCTAGGAAGACCCACCCTTGTCACCGTCCTGCCGTCCAAGGTCAGGATCAGAAAGCAGGTTTACCAGCCTTAAACTTGCTCTTTCTACTACCTTACACTGCCTTTCACTCTAAGGCAGGATCTCTGGAGAGCAGGAGTGGAGCTGGGCAGTGTAGAAATGGTCATGACTCAGCTCTAAGGGCCTCTGTGTACGTCCACGGCAAGTGGAGGGTGCCTATAACCCATGCTGCCATTTTCGCCGCCATTTGCATCCCCACCTGGATTTGCACTCTGCAAACACGTCCCATCCCTATTGACTGTGAAGAAAGAACCTTATGAAGAACCTTCCTCTTTGCTTTGGTTGACCAGACAACAGCTTTGTTCTTTCTTGGTTCACTTGCATTCAGTCTTGGCCTGTCACCTATGCTGGTGGCTGCGGGCCAGACAGTGGTGTAGCAGGGAGTGTGTGTGCTTTGGGAGAAGCCTGGCCCACAGAGTCACACAATTCATGTTTTAGTTGCTTCTGCTTTGGGAGGCCTCAGAGTAACATTACACAGAGACAGATATGTAGTGGGGACGAGGCCATGCCAACAGTCATGTCATTGCACCGTTGTTTTCTGTTTGTTTCCTGCAGAATATCTCCAAGAGACCTTCACTTCCCTGGGCTTTTGTGTCCACCCTTTCTTGTTTCCCAGCGCGAAAGATATAAGCCAAATTCTCCATCGATTTTCCCATCAGTCCCAACATGGGGACTATGACAGCTTTGTATGCGTTCTGGTGAGCCGAGGAGGCTCCCAAAGCCTGATGGGTGTAGATCAGCTTCACTCCAGGTTCTCCTTGGATTGGGTCAGGAGCATGTTCCTGGGGGACATGTGCCCTTCTCTCAGAGGGAAACCAAAGCTCTTTTTTATTCAGAACTATGAGGCGTTAGGTAGCCAGTTGGAAGACAGTAGCCTGGAGGTAGATGGGCCAGCAATCAAAAGTGTGGACTCTAAGGCCCCACCTCCCAGCCGCTACATGATTCACCGGGAGGCTGATGTCTTCTGGAGCCAGTGCACAGCAGACGTGTCGCAGCTCGAGCAGCCCTCCAGCTCCTCCTCTGTGTACCTGCAGACGCTCTCCCAGCAGCTGAAGCAAGAAAGGTGAGCCGCCGACCTCTGTGCCCCTGACCTTTTACTCTTTTAGTTTTTTGAGACAGGGTTTCTCTGTGAAACCTTGGCTGTCCTGGGCTCGCTTTGTAGACCAGGCTGGCCTCGAACTCACAGGGATCCACCTGCCTCTGTCTCGTCTCTGCCTCCCGAGTGCTGGAATTAAAGACGTGCACCACCATGCCTGGCCCCCTAACCTTTACTCTTGACCGTATGCATGTTTATCGCCTTGGCACCAAGGTGGAGATCACCACCTTACTTTGTCTGACGGACTTTCATAGGACGGAGACTTTCCCTCTGCCATTATAGCTGCTTCAGGGAATGACATAGACTCAGCACAGCTTATGGACACTTTGCATTAGTCAGATTGTAGTTTGGATGTATTTCTTACAGCCTGCTAATATAAGTTAAGCTTTACATAGGTTTGTATTAGAGAAGAAGTGTAGTGCATTCACTGTCGGTACCAGCACTGGTCTGGTTTCAGACATGGCTCCATTGAAGGTTTTAGCTTTCAAAGATAAAGGGATAACTGTAAACTTTCTTTTTTAAAGATGTATTTATTTATTACATAGACAGTGTTCTGCCTACATGTATGCCTGCACACCAGAAGAGGGCACCAGATCTCATTATAGATGGCTGTGAGCCACCATGTGCTTGCTGGGAATTGAACTCAGGACCTCTGGAAGAACAACCAGTGCTCTTAACCTCTGAGCTGTCTCTCCATCCCAACTGTAAACATTTTTTGATGTTTACTAGGAGGAAGGAACCATCACTGTCCTGGCTTCTAGTTAACTGAATGAAGCCACAGTGTCTTTCAATTATAAGATTAATTGGCCTTTCAAAAAGAAGTTTCCCCCCTAATTACAATGGATAATAACGTTTCTGAGCTACCAGTCAGATGCTTATATTCCGAGGACTCAGCTGTTGCTGCTAGCTTTCTTTCCCCAGTCTCCTCAGTGGTGGCTTAGCAGGGTATGTGGGTGTTAGGAGTGGCACAGCATTCCAAAGTAGATGCTCCAGGGGCTAGGGGTAGCACTGGCCTTTTACAGCCTTCCTGTCTTTGCACAAGTGATCCAGGTGGCTTATTCCCTAGCTAGTGTGTTCTCAGAAGAAAACATCCGTTGTCTCTGTGGAAGAAGGCTGACCACTGGGCCAGGATGCCGCCAGCCAGTTTGGGTTATTTGATAAACAACTTACAGAGAACTTAAAAAGGATATTTCCAAAGAACTTTAATACTCGTTGGCTCATTTAACCCTGATGACAAGCTGTCTTCTCTTTGGTGTTTGCATGTCATTACATTTTACCTGTCTCGTTTCCTCTAGGAGGCGCCCACTAGTAGATCTCCATGTTGAACTCATGGACAAAGTATATGCCTGGAACAGCAGAGTTTCTCCTAAGGAGAAATACTATCTCAGCCTGCAGCATACTCTGAGGAAGAAACTCATCCTGTCTCAAGCATGAAAACCTGAAGCCTTCCGGGTTCTTGGTATGTCGTCCGGGGTGGCTTGGAGCTGGCAAACCTCCTGATTGCTCGGGAGCAGACCTCGAGGGTTGTGCCTGCTTCTGGTTCTAATGCAAGCCCTTCTTCCTGATTCTCCTGCACGCAGGCCTCATCCTTAAACTCCAGCATGTCACTCTTCTGGCCACTAGGAGAGGCGGAACCCTCCAAAACTATGAGCCAAAGTAAACTCCTCCTCCTTAATCTCCTGGGTCAGATGTTTTGACACAATGTAGAGAATGGTAAAACACAAGGCTGTTGTTTTTTTTTTGGGTTATCTACCAAACTCCATGTCTATAGGATGTACATCTAATCATTTAGTAAATTATTAGCTCATTAAGTTATTAGAAGTACCTATTGCTTCAGAAACTAAGGATTGCTGTCATTGTATCTAGTGAACTTTCATATTTGTTTCCAAGTTTTATAATCTAGCTTTTTTGAGACAAGGTTTCTCTTTATAACCTTGGCTGTCCCGGATTCTCTTTGTAAACCAGGCTGACTTAAACTCACAGAGATCTGCCTGCCTCTGCCTCCCAAGTGCTGGGATTAAAGGCACTGGCCTGGCCTATATATAATAATTAAAAAAACCATTTTATTATATGTGTTTAACATTCACAATATGATGAGATATTTACATATAAAGATGAAAAAATGGCTACCTGTGAACACGGGAGAGCTGACCCTGTCCCTCATCAAGTATGCAATGGCTTGGCTAAAGGAGAGCTGACCCTGCCCCTCATTGGCTGCCTGCAGCACTCAGGAAGAGAGTGAACATGGTAGAGCTAGCCCTGAGGGCATGAGAAGGGGAGAGCTCACCCTGGTGCAGGAGAGTGGTGGTCAGCCACCATCCAGGGTTTTGAGTTGGCCCACCCCAACATCTACCTCATCTATGAACTGCTGGAACTTGTGAAGGGGCCAGTCATGCAGAACCAAAGCTGCAGGATCTCCATGGCACAGGGAAACAACAGGATATCCAAGAGGAGTCCTAATGAGGATCCAATATGGATAGTGTAGCAAAAGCCAGACGCCTCTAACCCGGCCAATGAACATTTGCAAGTAAAGCTGTTTGTGCAAAAGCCTATACTATGTGAGACATTGTGACACATTGTGATACACTGTAGCTTCTATGGATACTTTTGTATTTTTATTTTTTGTTTTCTTTGACAGGGGGAGATTGCAAGAGTGGGGGTAGATATGGAAGGATGGGGAGATGAATGGGATTGGGGTGCATGAAGTGAAATTCACAAAAAAAAAAATCAAAAAGTTAAAAAAGAAAAATGGTTATCATGTATTAGCTTATTTATAATTTCATATAGCTAACTTTGGTGGCAGAAGCAAGAAAGTTTACTTATTTATTAAATACTTTTGCATAATAAGTCACTAGTTATGAGCTCAGTCCAGCGCTATAATGAGGTGTGTGTATATATGTTTGTGTGAGAGACGGGAGAGAGAAAAATTCTAACATAGTATGATGGCTATTTTACTTCTATGTACTCTTGAGTAATCTAATAATCTAATTTCTATCTGTATTTAAGAATAGCAATAAAGGGGCTGGAGAGATGGCGGGGAGGATAAGAGCATGGCTGCTCTTCCAGAGGTCCTGAGTTCAATTCCCAGCACCCACATGATGGCTCGTGTTAAACGTCTTTTTTTTTTTTGACAGGGTTCTCTGTATAGCCTTAACTGTCCTGGACTCAGTTTTGTAGAGTTTTGGTGTAACCATCTCTTAAGCTTTTTTGTACGCATGAGGTTGAGTTATCACAAGGAAACTTTTTTTTTTAACAAATTGTGCTGTGCCTAAAATATGCCTAAAATAAATTGTTGTTAGACTCTTAAAGTTTGAACCAACACCGGCTACAGGGTTGTGTTGAACTGACTTCCTGGCTGGTTTTCAGAGACCCTCACAAAGGGGGAAATGGATGCAAAGTCCCACTCAACTAAAAAGCTATGTGCAATAGATACCTGGTCATAAAGGGGAAGCCACTGAGTGTATCAGCCACTTTCCAAGGCAGTCGCGATGACCAGGAGTAGTTGGCCAGAAAAAAAAAAAAAGGATCCCATATGTGCACGTGCACACTTTTTTTTGGTCTTTTGGTCTTTTTACGGATTTTCTTTCTTTTTCTTTTTCTTTTCTTTTTTTCTTTCTTTTTTTTTTGGTTTGTTTGCTTTGATTTTTTCAACTTTTTTCTTTTTCTTTTTCTTTTTTGAGAGCGAGTGACATAACATGAAGTTGCATTGGTGGGGGGGTGAGAGGATTTGGGAAGGTTATGGAAGGAGAAAGTACCTCACAGGGTCGTCTCAAGGACAAAGTATGAGGTTCTTTATAACCATTTCTGGTCTGTGCCCTTTGGGCATTAGTTGTGTCATTAGACCACACAATGAAGGGGGTGCTTTGGAAGGGCTGAATGAAACTTTGAAAAGTTGATGGGATTTGGCAGGTTGAGGTAGAGAAGAGGACAGAAACCAGGAGAAGGAGCAGACAGGAGAGATGCACAACAGGTTTTAGAAACTTTGGGTGTAACTTTTAGCTGGAAGGGATGTGCACAGTGATGGGTGGCGAGCCATCAGACGGAGTCCAAACGTGGAGAGCTTTGAAGGCCCCACCCTTCTCTTTTAGCTAATTGTTATGTAAGATAGTTTTCCTTACTTTAACTGTGGGATCTTCCATTCTTTCTTTGTTACTTTTGTACACAGCATTAGATGTCTTGTTTTTCACCAAATTTTCAAGTGAAATATTTTAGATGAACTAAAATATAATTATGTACAAAAGACAATGAATACCCAGTTTAAATAAAATGCTTTAAATATGTATATGAGTACTCTTTTTATTTCTTCTTCTTGAGACAGGGTTTCTCTGTGTAGGCTTGGCTGTCCTGGACTTACTTTGTAAACCAGGCTGGCCTTGAACTCATAGCTATCCACCTGCCTCTGCCTCCCAAGTGCTGGAATTATGAATACTCCTGATATGTGATATGTACCCTAAAACAGTTCAAGCTAATAGTTAGATATGCATTTGTTTAAGTATATAATTGTGATGGGCTACCAACCGAAAGGAATTTTATGTTACTATTAAGATTGTATGTCCAAGAATCCTGCTGACTTTGTCATTTCTATAGTTTTGGAAGTGGCTTGCCTGCACTTCCTGCTAACTTAGGTAATAGTTATTTCCTTCTCAACGCTCTGATGAAGTTGAAGACTAAATAGTTATAGTCTTACAATTAAGTTAAGCTATTTAGGATCTAAGAAGATGTTTTTAGATAAGTAACTAGTAAGGACAGAAAATGATTTAGGTACAGAACTCTGAGCTCACAAAGACAGAATAGACACTAGAGTGCTTTATCCTAAGTTGCCAAACACAAATGGACTGTTATCATATTATAAATTGTAAATGTAATCACATGATATTTTTCATAATTGTTTCATATTTGTTCTTACTGTATATAGTTTATTGTTGTAAGAGAAAGAGCCTTTGTATTTAGATAAAAAGGAGGCATCGTTGGGGGTTGGTCTGGTGCTGCTAATGTATTTGTTAATTACTGGCTCCCTAAGATCTGGCTATGCCCCAGATGAACACAGTTTCATGTACAAGAAGTGATTCTATGTAACTTTGCTCCCCAAGTATCCCTGATTGGTTAATAAGGTTGCTGACAGCCTGGGCTGGGCAGAGGAGAGGTAGGTGGAGCTAGCTTCCTGGGCTTGTGGTCTCAGAAGGAGGCATGGGGACTAGGAAGAAATGGAGAAAGAGAATGTAGCCTGATAGAGCAGATCCAGCAGAAACATGACAACTTATTGATGAGTAACTTGGGGTGTAAAGCTTGGAGACAGCAAAATAGCTCAGAGGGTTGATATCTGCCCAGCCCCAGTGTTGTAGGTTTATAAAACAAATCATAGTCTTTCTGTGTCAGTTCTTTTGGGAGCAAATCGGGTTATAGAAAAACTGTGGCTTTATTAATTTAATGCTACAATTATATGTATAAATAAGAGCATGTATTAACTAATGCATTTGAACACTGAATGCCCAGTTGGTTATGCTGTTTGGGAGGCATAGCCTTGCTAGGGGAAGTGTGTCATTGGAGGCAGGCTCCGAGGGTTCAAAGACTTACGCCACTCCCAGTTCGCTTCCTCTGCTTCTTCTGTTCTTCAAGATATGAGTGCTCATCTTCCTGTTTTTGCTTCCATGTCTTTGCTACGCCATTATGGACTCTAACCTTTTGGACCTATGAACATAAATGTTCTCTTCTATAAGTTACCTTGGTCATAGCATTTTATCACAGTAATAAAAAAGTGACTAATACAGTAGGTATTGTCCACTTTACAGATGAGGAGGGCGAGGCACAGTGATATCAGCAGCCTGCCTAGCGTCACCCCACACTATGGTATGAACTTAAGCTGTAAAGACAGTCATGCTGTGACCCATGAGCTCTGCAGAGTGTTGTCACCCGAACAATATCCATATAGCAAATGCTCATTGCTAATATTATATGGAAAAGTTATGTAAAACACGAGATAATATGTCTAGTATATCTCATAGGGAACCAAAAGGTCTGAAAGAAACATTCTAGAGTGGACAAGGAACGGCAGGGCTGTGGCGGATGATGTCTCCCTTGTCCGTTTTCTAAATGCTTAATACCTGTCCATACATTTGAGGAGGTTGCCTCCTGTGCTCAAGCCTCGGTGCTCCTTCCAGCTTCTGGCTTGCTTGTTTTAATTGCTGATAAAACCCTCCCTTTCTTCGTTCCCCTGTGACACGTATCCATCCCTCCTTCAGGAGCAGGGGACCCTGTCTAAAGTGCTCCTCTGAGGGGGAGAGGGAGCACGTCCCCTCCCCCATCCCCTCCCCAACTCCAGTTCCATCCCAGCCCCCACCAACTCTTCCCCTTCTGTGAATGAGCCATGGGTGGGGTCACTTGAGCCCTTATCACCCGCAGCATTTGAAATCCCTTCTCCCCACAGAGTAAAGGAGAACATTTCCAATAATAAGTGTATTTCTTATGCCACTTATTCTTGTTATAGTTGAGGTCAGCCTTGTAAAGTTGGCTAGGTAGTGAACCTTGCTGTACTCAAATCCCTCCCACCCCGTTTCATTTCAAATTGCTTTATCTTGGAAAAACAAAAAACAAAAAACAACTACTGTTCCAGGAACCGAGAATCAAGCGTTCCACATGTGTGCTTTGTGGAGGACATTTCCTCATCAAACTGCTAATAGTAGATGTGATGGCTAGCGTTCTAATTCTCACAACTGTTGAGATAATGGCTACATGATAGGGGTAGCCAAATGGTGAACAAGAGGCAGCCTTGTTGGATGGGAGCATTAAAGAGTAGAACCAGCCAGGCATGGAAGCACATACATGGGCTCATAGTGCCCGGGACGCTAAGGCAGGAGGATTGCCGCAAGTTTGAGGCCAGATGGTGCCATGCCCATCCCTGGTGAAAAAGGAAACAGGCGCAACATACTCAGATTACGTACCCTTGGACTGTCATACGAAAAGGAAAATTAATGGCATCCAGGTCCAGAGGGAAAGAAAGGTGCTTCCTGCTGAGGCTGAACCCTGACTTCCCAAGAGGAGAGCTGCAGCTTCAGAAAGTTGTCCTCTGAGCTCCACGCAGTGTCCTTCCTACACAGCATATGTGCACAGAATCAATACATGTAATTTTAGAAGACACAGAAAACATTGCCAAGCTGAAGGTAATCCCCCCCACCCGGTTTGGTCTCGAAATTGTAATCGTCTGCATTTTGTGCCTCTGTGATAAGTTTTGAGTTAATTTTGTAAAAAGCTAAGATTGGTATACAGATTTTTTTTTTCATGCTTTTTGGCTTGTTCTGCACCATGAACTGAAAGAGCATTTTCCAATCATATCCCTTTGATGCTTTTCAAAGGTCAGCTGGTTATGTTTGCAAGGTCTAGCCTGTGACCTTAGTTGTATTCTGTTGGCTCACTGACGTGCTAGTTTAGCATCGTTGTCTCTGTTGCTGTAACTTTGTATGAAGTCCTGATGTAAACAATGCTGGGGGATGGAGAATTTTGACTATAATGTGGTTTTTGTTTCGTCAAAGATTGGTTGTTGTTGTTGTTGTTTTGTTTTTCTGTTACTGAGTCTCAGGCCTGGAACTTACGGCCTTTTGCCTCTGCTGCCTGTGTGCTTGGATTCCAGGCACAATCACTGGTTAATTTTAAGGGGCTCTCATTAAAAATAACTCTTAAAAAATGTCTGATGTCTTTGGTATTTATCATAACACACATATGACATAATATCTGTTTTGTCTTTCATTCATAGGGCCATATTTGCATGTTTGCATGTTTTTATATGATATTAAAGCCATTCACATTTTTTCACTATTTAAACAAAGGAATAAATAAAACAAGCAAAATCCTCTTCCTTCCCTCCTTTCTCCCTCTCCCTCCCTCCCCTCCCCCTTCTCTTCCTTTTAACCAAATTACCAGAATCTAGTAAGTAGGACTGAGAATTTGTTTTGCATATTTGGACTCTGTGGATGACTGGCACTTTCTGTGTATAACGGTTACATTCACCTCAGTGGACCTTGCAGGCCAAGCTTAATAGAGCAGTTCTCATTTCAATTTTTCCTTTCTTTTCTTTTTTCCTGACCCCAGTACCTTTATCTCCCGGGTGCCAGGATTACAGGTGTGGACTGCCTGTCCAGTTATGACGGGCAGGCATGCTGCCAAATGAGGCCATCTTCAGTGTTAATCTCTCTTTTTCCAAAATTTATTTTTATTAGCTTTTGTTTATTGTGCCAAGTATGAGCTTCCTCACGATACTTCTATAGATGTGTATAATGCCTTTTGAAGGTATCCACGCCTGTTACCCACTCAGATGGATCGTCTTTTTTCCTTTCTTTGTCCAAGTCTCTAATAGTTCCCCTATTTTTTTCATGCTCCCTCCTGCCTGAATTTCACATTTGAGAGCTAGGCTTTTGGAGTCTGGCTTATTTTTTTTATAAACATGATGGTCAATTCCATCCCTTTCCCAGCAAATGGCATAGTTTCATTCTTTATGTCTGAAGCAAACCACCACTATAGAATATTTCATATACTTGTTATTGACTGGTGGGCACCTGGGCTGATTCCCAAACTTGGTTTTGTGGAGAGTGCTGAGGCCAGAGTGGGTGTGGAGTTTAACTAATGAAGCTGAGTTTCATTCTTCTAGGTCTCTCCTCTGAAGTGGTATAGACAAATTATATAGTAATTCTATTTTTCACTCTTAAAACTGTTATGCACATGGCTGTGTTGTCTCCATGTACGTCAGTGTGCTGGGTGCGCTTTGGGGGCCACAGGAAGGTGTTGGATCCCCCCCAAGGACTTCCAGATGGTTGTGAGCCACCATGGTGGTGCGGAGAACTGAACCTGGGTCCTCTGGAAGAGCAGCCAGTGCGCTTAACCACTGAGCCATCTCTCCAGCCCCTTAGTTTCAATGTTGAGGGGAAGGGAAGGCTTCCAAGCTGGTGGGACTGATTTCCATACCCATCAGTCACGTTTAAAGGTTCCTTTTCGGGCTGGAGAGATGGCTCAGTGGTTAAGGGCACCACCTGGTTTTCCAGAGGTCCTGAGTTCAATTCCCAGCAACCACATGTTGGCTCACAACTATCTAGAATGTTATCTGATGCCCTCTTCTGCAGATAAAGCACTCATATGCAATAAATACAATAAATAAGTCTTTGAAGAAAAAAAAAATAAAGGTTCCTTTTCCCTCTTGGTAACCTTGTATTTGTTGGCTTTTGTTTTCCTGTGATAGCCCTTCTGACTAAGATGAGAGAGACTCTCAATAGTTTGATTGGTTGACACCTCCCTGAAGGCTAACCGTGCTGAGCATGTTTTCATATATTCTTTGATCATTTGTTCATCTTCAATTAGAAAGTGTCTGTTATTTGATTGGGTTGTCTGTTCTTACTGATCAGTTTTTAAACTCCATTTTCTATGTTGGCTCTTAACTCCCTCTTGGATAAGCAGCTTGCAGGGATTTTTTTTTTTCTGCATGTAGTAAGTAGTCTCTTCATTCTGCTCATTCTTCCTTTCACTCTGCAGAAGGCTTTCAGTTTGATAAAATACCACGGAAAAGATCTTTCTAATTCTAGCTAGCATCTCCCAAGCTGCAGGAGTTCTGCCTGAGAAGCTGTTGTCTATGCTTGCGTCTTAAGGCCCCCATCCCCCACCAAGTTGTCCTATACAGTTTCAAATGTTAAGGTCTTGCACTAAGATCTATTTTGAAGCATTTTTTTTTTTAATAGAGTGAGAGATACGGATCTAGTTTCATAATTTTACACGGTGACTGTCTAGTTTTCCTAGCAACATGTGTTGAAACGGCTCTTTAATGTATATTTTTAACACCATCATTCAAGAGTTAAGTGTCTCTGGCTTATTTCTAATTGCTCTGTTTCATGAGGTTGTACTTATATGGTTCTGTAGTAACAATTACAATGAGAGTTTTTTTCTTTTTCTTTTTCTTTTCTTTTCTTTCTTTCTTTTTTTTTTTTTTTTTTTTTTTCTGAGACAGGGTTTCTCTGTGTAGCCCTGTCTGTCCTGGGCTTACTTTGTAGACCAGGTTGGCCTCAAACTCACAGAGACCCACCTGCTTCTACCTCCTGAATGCTGGGATTGCAGGTATGTGACACCACACCTGGCTGATTTTTGTCATTTTAATACAAGATCTGTGAAGAGGCATCCCAATTAAGAAAATGCCCTCATCAGATTGGCCTATAGACAACTGTGCCAGGCATTTTCTTGGTTAATGACTGATGTGGGAGGGGCCAGCTCACTGGGGAGTGCCATCCCTGGCCTGGTGGTCCTGGGTCATATCAGAAGGAGAACAGAGCAAGCCATGGAGAGCAAGCCAGTAAGCAGCACTCCTCCACGGCCTCTGCTTCCGTTTTTTACCTCCAGGTTTCCCGCCTTGGCTTCCCTAAGTGATTGTATGTGACGTGGGGGTTGTAAGAAGAAACAAACCCTTCCCTACTCATGTCTCTTTTGGTCATGGTGTATTATTACACCAATAGAAACTCTAACTGAGACGATTAGGAAAGGCTCAAGAGCCCTCTGAAGGATGCTGGGCCGCTGTGGTGAACAGCTGCGGTCTGCAGGGCTGAGGAGGGCACTCACGGAGTAGAGTGGCCAAGCTCACCAACACTGGGCCCTGATCTGGATGGCTATGCAGCTTTATCGTGAGAGAGATGTTGACTGGAGGGCGCGGCCAGCAGAGGAGCTGGGGAGCAGGGGACCTGTCCACTCAGATTCTGCCACAGATTTCTACTGGCAAGCCCGAGCCCCGCAGGGTGGCCTGTATGCTCTGGCTACCCTACCACAGGAGCAGGGAAGGGAAAGTTAGTTCCTCTCTGCCAGGCTTTGCATTGTCCTTTCAGCGCCCCCTACAGGCAAAGCTTAAAACTGTGCCAGATGGCCAGGGTGGCTTGTCACCCAGTTAGCCAGGGAGCTGCCTGGGCCCTAGGATAGTTAAGAATGGGGCCCAACAAATAAATAATAAACTTAACAAAAACACTGTGAATATTTGAGGGTGTTTTCTTTTTTGTAACTTGATTGTGTGATTTTTTTTCCCCTTCAGAAACAGGGTTTCTCTGTGTAGCCTTGGCTGTCCTAGATTCGCTCTGTAGACCAGGCTGGCCTTGAACTCACAGCAATCCACCTGCTTCTGTCTCCCTAAGCACTAGGATTACAGGTGTGCGCCACTGTGCCTGGCAGACTGTGTGATTTTTAAGCATGAACTTTGTGGGATACAATGTTGAGTTACAATGTGAAAAACTTGGGCACACCTGTTGGCTATACTGTCATAAAACAAGATCAAAGAAAGGTGACTTTGTACCAGAGGGCATATTGACCTTGGTTTTTTAATGTATTTTTTGGTTTTTTTTTAACCTTAGTTTTAAAAAAAATTTAAATTTCAGTTTTGTTTTTGTTTTTTGTTTGTTTGTTTGAGACAGGGTTTCTCTGTGCAGCCTTGGCTGTCCTGGGACTTGCATTGTAGACCAGGCTGGCCTCAAACTCATAGCGATCCTCCTGCCTCTGCTGGGATTATTACAGGTGTGTGCAACCTCACCCTGCTTGATTTTTGTTTTTAAAGTAGAGTTCACGCTCCCTAGTGTTTCTTGGTTCTTTTGTTTGTTTGTTTTTTGAGACAGGGTTTCCCCTGTGTAGCCCTGATGATCTTGGCACTCACTATGTAGACCAGGCTGGCTCTGCCTCCCAAGTGCTGGGATTAAAGGTGTGTGATCCCATCGCCCAGCTCTGACCTGGACTTGGTAGACAAGTTATTCTGTCCCTGTTCCCTCCCACAGACACATATGCACATATTTGTCTACACTTAAGTTCCCCTGGGTGCTAGCGGCTGCTTTAAGTATTTCACATGTGTCAACTCGGTTGGCTTTTCATAACTCTCAAGTGCGTTAATTATCACTATGAGCGGTATTTTTCAAACAATAAAATAATTAATAAGGGGCAAAGCACCAAGTCAGGCAATAAAAAACAATTGCCTGGCAGATGTGTCTGAGCTTCCAAGGAAGCTGGGGTAGAAAAGGGCATTCCCCACGAAGCGTCAGTGGCTGCCGCAAAGGGTTAGAGGAAGATGAATCACCCGCCGCGAGCAGTTGACTCCCAGCCGGCATTGTGTCTTGACTGGCCGGAAGCCTGGCTAAAAGCCAAGCTTCCTGCCTCCCTTCCTTGTCCTGGCAGCACCAGGAAGAAGGCAGCTCCTAGCTTGGGGGAGGGGACAATGAGTGTCTGTAGACACCAATGTGTGTACACCTGCTTTGCGTAAAACGCTCTATGCAAACATCACGTCCTGGGCTGACTAGTCCTTTTCCATGTGTGAAGACTGGGGCCCGGTGAAGCAAAGGAAGGGGTCTGAGTTCTTAGTGACAGGCAGGGCCAAGATTTGACTTCAGATCCATCTGAGACAAGAGGCCAAGGGCATTCCACAGTTGTCACTTGGAGGCAGGATAGGAAGGCAGGGACAGGGAGTCTTTGGGGACCTGAGAAGGGAGGGGAGCCCCTCACCTTGGGGTCCAGTTGAAGTTATGTGTCGGCAAAGAAGCAAAGCCATGTGCTTCAGGTCCCTTTGTTATCCGACCTGCAAGCCGATAATTTTCTGGGACTCTCACTAGAAACCCAGTTACTAGAACAAGATACATACTAAACCCTTTGCACCACTCTTGTGGTTCCTGGCTTAACTGTACCAGATTTTAATTCTATCCAAGGCTTATCTGGAGACACCGCGTAGTCTCATTAATTGGAAATGGAAAGGAAAGATGAGACTGAGAAAAGGCTTCCTGGCCAAGAGGTCTTGCTGGGCAGGCAAGTGGACTTAAATCCAAGTTCCCTAGCCCCCCCCCCCCCCAACACACACATGGCTATACGCGTCTGTAACCCCACTGCTGTGTGGCAGAGATGGTTGGCCCACTGGAGCTTTATGGCAAGCCAGGCTAGTTGGAATGCTGAGCATCATGTTCACCGAGGGACCATGTCTCACCTCTTCCACTATGTGAACATCCAAACATCACTACTTCAGTTTTCCTTGATTTCATGTTTTGACCTGTGAATTATTTACAAGTGTGTTAGTTAGTTTTCAGATATTTAGAAGATTTTCTTTACATTTTTCTGTTGTAGCAAACTCCTGGCTACTTACACCCAGATCACATATTTGGCAGAATCATGGCTGTTTCTCATCCCTTCCTTATTTACTGTAGTTGTGAAATTTCATGCCATTTGTGATAAATGCCTAATAGTTCCACCAGGGGGCAGCAAGGCAGCGTAAACAGGGAGTGTTGGCCAGAAGACATTGCTAGAGTGGGCTGGGGGAGTCTTTAAAAGAGGGGAGAGGGAAACTGCATAGGGGATTGGGATAAAAGCCAAAGGAAAAGTTGATGCTTATCTTACAGTATATTTCATCTTCTGGCTTTGTATATCAAGACTGGATTTCTCTGTGTGTCCCTGGTTGGTTTGGAACCTACTCTATAGACCAGGCTGGCCTCGAACTCAGAGATCTGCCTGCCTCTGCCTTCCAAGTGCTGGATTAAAGGTGTGTGCCACCACGGCCCAACTATTTTATGCCCTTTTATCTACTTGTTTTTACACAAACAAACAACCAATATCTATGTATGGATAAAGTGATTGCTGTTGAATTCTATAGTCTCATTGGGGGCATTTAAAACATTTTTTTTGGGGCGGGGGTGAGTGTTTTCTATGCAATGTTGAGGTTCACCACATACACGCCTAGTTCCAGGAAGAGGTAGGAAGAGGGCGTTGGGTCCCTTAGAACCGGAGTTATGAAGGTTGTGAACTAACGTGTGTGTGCTGGGAACCAAACTCAGGTCTTCTGCAGTAGCAGCAAGTGTTGTAAATTACAGAGCCATCTCCCCAGCCCCGAGTCACTTCTCAAGTTACACTTATTATCTACTTGTTCTAGAATGTGTGTATGTGTGTGGGCCGTGTCATGGCACGTGTGTGAGGTCAGAAGGTAACCCTCCTTCCACCAATGTGGGTCTCTTGGATCAAACTCAGGCCATAACAGCTAAGCCACCTCGCTGACCTGGTTTCAATATCCAATACATCTGTAGTCAGGTGTGGGGGGCACACTTACCAATTTATTATAAAAGGTTTTAGAAGGGAAGAGAAGGACGGGATACAGGAGGCAAGGTGCAGAGCTTCTGTGTCCTCTTGGTGTGGCTACTTCCACATAGTTTGATATGCAGAACCTCTCCAAACGTGCGTGTGCATGTGTGTGTGTGTGTGTGTGTGTGTGTGTGTGTGTGTGCACACGTGCCAGAGCATGTATTGGGCATCTTCCTTTAACGCATTCCATTTGCTCTCTGAGCTGTCTCTTACTGAGCCTGGAGCTAATTGGTTGTCTAGACTGGTGGTCATTGTGAACTCTGTGGATCCAGTTTTTTTCTTTCCTCTCCCAGCACTAGAGTTTCAGGTATAGACAGCCACACCAAGCTTTGATGGGTGCTGGGGGAATTGGAGCTCAAGCCCTCCTACTTGTGTAGCAGAAACTTTATCCTGTGGAACCATCTTCCCAGCTCCAAAGGCTTTTAAAACACATGTTTTTAATCATATGAGTGAAGAGAGCCACGCTGGAAAAGGGTACATCGAGTCCAATTTTAACTGTGAGCTCCTGGAAGGAAAATCCAAGTGGTAGCCATTTTGGTATTTTGGTGACCTTGAAGTTGCACCTTGAAGGTTGCCAAGAAATGCTCCCACTCTCTTCTTGATAAATGAGATTATTGGGTGACCCTGGAGGTGGCTCAGATGGGATTATAATTCCTTCTTTTTTTTTTTTTTCAGGTTGAGTTTCTCTATGCAGCTCTGGCTGTCCTGGAACTCCCTATGTAGACCAAGCTGGCCTCAAACTCACAGAGAACGGCCTCTTTGTGCCTCCTTGGTACTGGGAATAAAGGTGTGCACCTCTACACCCGGCTGGGATTACAAGTTTATAAGGTAATATCAGGAACCACTTTTTAAAAATAATAAGGCGTTTATATGTATATGTTTATACATGTGTGTACATGTTGCATGTGCATGCACATGTACTCATACAAGCATGCACACGTGCATGTATGTAGCTGGGAATTTAAAAAGGGCCCTAAATAATTGTTGATGCTGGAACTGATGCTTCTCAGCTGGAGGAGAGTTTTCTACCAGATTTCTCAGTGAGGGCGGGGGACGAGGGCTATATAAACCTTAGGGAGTGTGTAAGGGGTTTTGGTGTGAGTGTACATTATTGGCTGGGGCTGAGGTGCTGGGAATGCCTCATTGGCATGAAAAGGAAGTCTAGGTGCTTGCTGGACATGTCCTTATAAGGAGAGAGGATGTTTAACCTGTAACTAGGCCAACAGGCTATGTGACTACCTCCCCCAATAAACAGAGCTGTTTCACTGAAAACCGTCTCCAGAGAAGGCTGTTTCTCCCACACTGGTGCCGGCTGTGATCATGACAAATCACTGGCCTGGCTCAGCTGCACACCCACCAGTCCAGCCTGGTGCCTGAAATGGTGCCTGGGTATCCTTCGGGGAAAAGCAGGCCCGGGGTGGCATCAGAACACCTTAGATGACGAACCAGAAGCAAGGCCAATGATGGGTCAGTGGTGGGTGGGGCTGCAGTGTGAGCAGGACAGCAGTGTGAGTAGGACAGCAATGTGAGCAGGACAGCAGTGTGAGCAGAACTGCAGTGTGAACAGGACAGCAGTGTGAGCAGGATAGCGGTGTGAGCAGGACAGCAGTGTGAGCAGGACAGCAGTGTGAGCAGAACTGCAGTGTGAACAGGACAGGACAGCAGTGTGAGCAGGACAGCAGTGTGAGCAGGACAGCAGTGTGAGCAGGACAGGACAGCAGTGTGAGCAGGACAGCAGTATGAGCAGGACAGGACAGCAGTGTGAGCAGGACTGCCTAGATATGCAGATTCTTGACCGTCTATTTAAACTGCAGTTTTACTTCAGGACCCCAGAAGATGGACTTGGGGGAGCTTTGTGTCCCTTCGTCCCTCTTCCCAGTGCAGCTGCACAGAGAAAAAATTTCCTTTTCATGCTTTCCACTATTCATTTGTCTCTTTCAATTGGCTTATTAGGGACAGTTGTCCAGACCCAGCTTGGGACACAGGCTGTGATCCCCGACTTCAGTAACAATAGCAGATCCTATCTCAAGAAGAAGAAGAGGAGGAGGAGGTGGGGGAGGAGGAGGAGGAAGAAGAAGAAGAAAAAGAAGAAGAAGAAGAAGAAGAAGAAGAAGAAGAAGAAGAAGAAGAA
>OU015743.1:47025335-47051579 GCA_907169655.1 Acomys percivali | reverse complement strand
TGTGTGTGTGTGTGTGTGTGTGTGTGTGTGTGTGTGTGTGTGTGTGTGTGTCTCAAGTTCTCAGACCCTGAACACAAAATGGCGTTGGTTTGGTCTCTACAGAAGAGTTCAGCTGAAGGAGCAGAAGACCAGCTGAGCAGCCTGGAAGAGGCTCAGACCAACTGAGGCACCTGGAAAGGACCCTCTCCAGCCTGTTGAGCTGTCTGCAGGCTGCACAGTGCTGTGAGTTGTCACCCACGCTGGGGTGGGCTTTGGTGATGCAGCTATCTTTGAGCCATTTCTGCTCCTGTAAGTAACCCCAATAAAACTTATTGGCTCACCAAGCTGGACTTTGGTGGTATCTGTACTTTGGTCTGTCGTGTGCTCCCTGTCTGGGAGAGTAGATGTGTATATTGTGTCTCCCAGGAAAAGTTTTGTCACACAACACTGGAGCAAGAAAGTGACCCTAATAACTCACTTCTTCCAACTAGGCCCCACCTTCTATTTTTTGCCATTCCCAATAATGTCGTGATATTATGAGTCTATCGGTGTGTTAAATCTATTCCTTAGGTCAGAGTCTTCATGATCTAAATGATTCTGGAAAAATCCATCAAACTCAATGCAAGGACTCAAAACTATGACCTAGCAGAGGCTCAGCAAGCACTCACCTACTGAGACACACACTAGGTTGTCAAATGTACAGACTTAAAGAGTAGAATGTTAGATACCAGGAGCCAGGAGGAGGGAGAAAAGGTTACTAATAGATGGTCATCAAATTTTCATTTAGCAAGATGTACATGCTCCACAGATACGCTATGCAACATAAGACCAACAATTGACAATATTGTCATGTACTCCTAAAATGTTCAAGGGGGTTAATTTCATTAAATACTCTGGTCATAGCACTATAAGATTGATAAATGGGGACTAGAGTGAAGGCTTAGCAGTTAAGAGTACTTGCTGTGCAAATATGAGGATCTGATCCCAGAACATGTCACAGCCAGGCATAATTCAAGCTCCAAAGGCACAGAGGCAGGGGGCTTGCTGGAGCTTGCTGGCTGCCAGCCTAGTTCAGAAAAGCCAAGCAACAGGTTCAGGGAAAACCCTACCTCAATAGAATAGACAGAAAGTGATAAGAGGAAACACCAGAAATCTGTGTGTGCATGCAGAGGTGTGTGTACACCCCCATGCCATACACCCCACACAATAAAAATACTCACACACAAAGTGATGAAAAAGCCAATGCACAAAAAGGTCAATGTGGGCGCTTCCCTTAATAAGTAACAAAAATAAATCTGCACTTGATTCAAACACACATTTTTTTTCTGTTGTTGAGGCAGTGACAAGCTATGGGAAAAAGAAGTTTCTTGGCTCATTTTCTTTAAGATCTTAATTGGATTTATTTATAATTCTAGAATTGGGCAGCAGTCTGGACTAAAAATGGTTCAGAACACCCTGCTATACCACATGGGCTGGTTGTATTTATAGTCACATCCCAGTTCATTTTGCCAGGTGCACAAAGCACTGAACCCAGAGACACAACGTAGACAGTTTATCTACTGTCTGAGGTAGGGGCTGCAGAGACACCTCATGATGGAAAAGCTTGTGCTGTACAGGCCTGGTGATCTGAGTGTTATCCCCAGAACCCAGGTAAAATAGCAGGTTGGGGTGGCCCAAGTCTCTAACACTGTATTCCTGTGGTGAAATGGGATGCAAAGACACGGCAGAAGCTTGTGGGTCAGCTAGCCTGGGGTATACAGAGTGACAGAAAGGATGGAGAGACCCTGCCACAAAACACAGTGGAAAGAGAGAAACAAACCCTGAAAGTTGTTATATGTTACACACACACCACACACACACACCACACATACATGCATACACTCATACACATACACACACACACACACACACACACACACACACACACACACACACACACACACAGGTTTTTAATAGCCTGAGGGACCTAGAAAGACAAATTTTGCATCTCATACCACTAATTCCTAGCTCCTAGTCTTGGCATCTGAGCATATAACCTGGAGTAAGTAAAAAACAAAACAAACAAACAAGCAAAAAACACAGGTTAAAAAAAACCTAGGAAAGTAAAAGAGGATCATTGTAGGGGCACAGGGAGAGGGAAAGGGTGATGAACAAGTGATTTGTAGCGGGAAATGGAACAAATTGGGAACTTTACTTACGGAATGGTGAAGGAGATAAATGCAGATAAAGGAGGGTAAAATAAGAGCAAGGTGGGCTGGAGAGCTGGCTCAGTGGTTAAGAGCACTGTCTGCTCTTCCAGAGGTCCTGAGTTCAATTCCCAGCAACCACATGGTGGCTCACAACCATCTATCTATATGGGTGTCTGGTGCCCTCTTCTGGCATGTAGGAGTACATTTATACATAAAGAAATCTTTAAAAAAAAAGAACAAGGATATCTGAAAAAGTCACAGGGATTCTGCCTAAAATTATATATAATACATAGAAGTCTGCACATGTATACATACATAATTTACTGAAAATTTCCTGCCTGGGCTGACAGTGTTCCTCCCATGAACCACAAATTATATTAAAAAAAAAAACAAAACCCAACACCAGACATAAGAAACCTCCCTTGAGTTGTTAGTCAGGGTTGTCAAAGAACCTCCTAAAACATAGGTTATTGTTAGTCCCCTTGGGTGCCTTCCCGACGTGGGCGGTCAGTCCTTGTTAACATGACCCCATATACTAGGACACAGGACACAGTGACCCCTGAGCTGGATCTGAGTCCTCTCTGAGGACTAACTTTTAGGGTACTAGAAGGTGCCATGCAAATTTCCAGAGTAGGAAAACTGTGATGCCTATGAGTTTAACAACAACCAGCATGATATGATAACCCTAAAGGTGCAATAGTGGCACACATATCTTGGTGATAACCCAACAGCTCTTTAATTGGGTTTAAGGTGTGCTCAGCAAAAGGGAAATCTTATCTGGTCCTGGAAATCTAGCCAACTACCCTGGGCTAGAGAGGTCATGGATCTTGGGAAAGAACCCATAACTACCACTTTACTATATCAGCACAGTCCCTAAATACATTCTAAACATTTAGCCTTATACTCATATATGGTGTAGTCCTCACCTCTCATCAGAGAAACTTCTCTTTGTAACAGATGAAGACCATTATAAAAAACACATTTGATCAAAATGCAGAGAACAAGCGATCATGCGTTGCCCAGCTCCACTGATGCATCTACAACACAACGCCTGCACCTACGGCTCTGGGATCATTGCGGAAGAGGAGGAGGAGAGACTGTAAGAGCCAGAGGAACAGGAAGTTTGCTGTGATACCATATCTCCTAGAAATGCCAGAGAAGCAACCCTCATGAAGTCTCATCAACATGGTCACCTACACAAGACTCTGACTAAGGACGCCAGTACTAGGCATGCTCGCATAGAAGGGGGAAAAGCTCATAAGGCTGCAACCGTAGACAAAAAAACAACAGGCAACTGAATGGGAGAAACAGTCCTCCCTAGTGAAGAGCACCCCTTATTGATTATCTAGTATTAAGTGGTCAGTCCTGAAATCACCAATCATATACATACTAGTGACATTATATGGACTGATCAGGTTGTATTTATATATCATATATATTTAGGAATATGTATGATAAAGTTAGGAATATATATCTTTAGGTGTGTGTGTGTGTGTGTGTGTGTGCGCGCGCGTGTGTGTGAGAGCAATTAAAGAAAAAAGGGCCATGAATTTGGGAGAGTGCAGGCTGATGAGGGTACATGAAATGAGATGGAGGAAAGACAGGGAAGAAGGGAAACAATGTAATTATAATAAAAAAAATTCTTATAAAGAGTGTGAGTTAGAAAAAAATTCTATAAAAATCTCTAACGACCCAGAACTTTTGGAATAATTTAACACTCCCAAGCTTTTATAGTATGCTTGAAAGCTAAGACGGAAGGATAAGTCCCCAGCTTGATACATACTCACCATGTTTTGCTGTATTCTGGAGTTAGACAATTGGACCACTTCCCTGAGCATGTGGTCTTCCACAAGGCTATGGACTATGGTCATACCACCCTCAAACACACCTGGTATCATCTAAATAGACATAAGACTACAGCCAGCGTGGAGGCAGGAAGGGACGACTAAGTCTGACCACAGTTCCCTAAAGAGGCTGCTCTGCTCTGGCTGTGGCAAGTGTGGTGTGGAGAGGGTAGCTTTCCCTCTGTGAGGCTGCCAGGTGAAAACCGTTGTAATTGCCTATGGTCAGGCCTACCTAAGATCTGGGCCTGGAACAAGACTCTCCATCCCCAGCCTTTGATTTTTCAAAGTACATGGAGAGACAGGGTCATCCATCATAGTTCCAAATGGGTATGGCTTTAAGGAGCTGGGTAAAGAGCCGGTGTCTTAAGTGCTACGCTAAAGCACCCTACCAAAAGCATCTTATAATTCAAGGTATAGTCATCCGTCATGGCAGGGAAGTCAAGGCAGCCAGAGCTCAAAATAGCTGGTCACATTATGTCTGTAGTCAGAGAGGGGCACAATGAATGCATGAAGCCTAGGGGCCAGCTCTCCTTCTCCATTTCATACAGTCCAGCACCCCTACCCTGACCCCACCCCCACCCTACCCCCATCCGCCACCCCCATCCCGGCCCCCACCCCACCCCCACCCCTCCGCCCAGTCCAAGGAATGGCTTCACCCAACATTCATATGGCTCTTCCCACATCAACTAATGTAATTAAGCTAGCCCCTCACAGGCATGGCCAGAGGTCCATCTCCAAGGAGATTCCAGAGCCTGACAGATTGATTGACAGTTAACGGTGACTCTCAGTGAGGGCCACAGAGGACCAAAGTGATGATCAAGATCATTCCAGTTGGCATAACCAGGTCTTTCTGGAGGATGGAACACAAGCGCGAGCCCCAGCTACTGCCGAGTAGAAGAAACCAGGCTCCTCTGTGTCTTCTCCAAAGAGGATTATTCTTAAACTTGTTGATGGACTCTTCAATTTTTCCATCCTTCTTGACCTAGAGGCAAAATTTCAGCGGCAAGAAGTCAGTCACATAGACCTCCCATTGCCAGCAGGAAGTTTGAACTATGCAGTCATTTAATATATACAATGGAGCTGGAGATGTGTTTATGTCTTCAAAGTAAAGCAGTGCCCTCAATGATCAGCAAGCGTCAAAGGCAGACAGCCACATGAGTTCCAATTAAATAAACCCTAACAGGATCCTGGCCCACAATCCCAGCAGAAGCCCACTGCTCTACCAGAGGCCATACCAGTCCCTGGAACCTCAGAGGCTATGCCAGCTCCCAGAACCGCAGAGATTGCACAGGCTGCCAAAACCCCTGCGCAGACACAAATTGTGGGGACTTCTCAGATCCTGCCAGTGGTTTAAATAACGAGTCTGAGACTTCTGTATAGTTTAAAGCTGAGGTCTTTTGCTGGGGCAGTCTCCCAGCTACTATCTAAACATGACTATTCTATCACTTCAACCCACCCCGTGGCTAGCTCTTTACCTCCCTGCTCCCTTTGGTGTAGGATGGCCTGCTACTGGAACATTTGACATACTGACCACCATGGCGATCAAAGGAGTGATCTTCGGGGCTGGGTGTACTGGACACCCGGACCAGATCCCTTACATTGTAGTCTGGAAGGAATTAATCACTGATCCACCCTCTTGTGTGAGGCCCTTTCTCCCACAGACCCTAGCTGGAGTTCTGGCTTTCCAAGGATCCGGGGTCCCAGACAACAGAAACCTTGGACCCTCTTTCCAGCCCTCGGAACCAGTGTTCATGCAGGGTGACGGCGGACACCAGACCTACAGGATCCACTCCCACCTCCTCCCTACCCCGCACCAAGTGCTCACCTTCCACTAGCCCCTCCCCTCCCTCCTATGCCTCCTCTCCCTTCATCACCTCACCTGCTTGTCCCACCACCACCTCTCACCCCAAGCCCTGAAAAGGGCCCCCAACCTCTCCTAGTGTGCCCCTGTACCCCCGCCTTATAGATCTAGTACAGGCAGAAGCTCCGGGACCCTCGGCCTGGACTCGCAGCAAAGGACCCTTAGAGCCAGATCCGCGCTCATTTCCCCTCCGTGCCTATGGCCCACTGGGGCAACAACTGCTCCAATAGTGGCCCTTTTCCTCAGCTGATCTGTATAATTGGAAGACACAAAACCCGCCTTTCGCTGAGAATCCTACTGGACTAACTAACCTCCTAGAGTCTATTTTGTTCACCCACCAGCCGACCTGGGATGTCTGCCAACAGTTGCTTCAGACCCTCTTCACCACTGAAGAGAGAGAAAGGATCCTATTGAAAACCCGGAAAAATGTACCAGGGATAAATGGCCTCCCAGCCGTCCTCCCTACTGATATTGATGCGGGGTTTCCCCTTATTCGCCCCACCTGGGACTCCAACACAGATGCAGGTAGGGAGTGTCTCAAAGTCTGTTGCCAGTCTCTGTTGGCAGGTCTCCGAGGGGCTGGCAGAAAGCCTACTAATTTGACCAAGGTAAGGGAAATAAGACAAGGGAAGGAGGAGTCGCCAGCAGCTTTCTTAGAAAGACTGATAGAGGGCTGGAAAGATGGCTCAGTGGTTAAGAGCACGACTGCTCTTCCAGAGGTCCTGAGTTCAATTCCCAGCAACCACATGGTGGCTCACAGCCATCTGTAATGTGATATGGCGCCCTCTTCTGGCCTGCAGGACTACATGCAGACAGAGCACTGTATATATAATAATAAATAAATAAATCTTAAAAAAAAAAAAAAAAGGAAGCATTCCGTCAATACACCCCGTATGACCCCAGTGCAGAAAACAACAAAACCATGGTAACAGTGGCTTTTGTCAAGCAGGCCTGGCCAGACATTAGGAGAAAGCTACAGAAGGCAGCAGGGATGCAGGACAGGTCATTAAAAGATATACTGGACATGGCAGAAAAAGTATTTAATAACAGGGAGACTGAGGAAGAAAAGGAAGAACATGCGGTAAGGGAAAGAGAGATCAGGGAAGATAAACATGACAAAAAACAAGAACGGAACCTGCAGAAGGTCCTGGCGGCAGTGGCTCATGATAGGCCCCCCTCCTACGGGCGCCCCGACAACAGAACAAACCTCCCCTAAGGAAAAACCAGTGTGCCCACTGTAAGGAGGAAGGTCACCGGGCCAACGATTGGCCCACTCTACGGGCAAAACAAGGAAACAAAAAGGGTTTGGTCTTAGAAGAAGAGGACAGTGATTAGGAAAGTCGGGGTTCAGGACCTCTCGCTGAACCCCGGATAACTTTGAAGGTCGAGGGGAAACTTGTCCATTTCCTGGTGGATACCGGAGCCCAGCTTCGGTGCTCACTTCGGACTCCGGATCTTTATCGTCCAAAACATCCTGGGTACAAGGAGCCATGGGCACTGAAAACTCCCTGGACAACCAAACGGACTGTTGGTTTGGGAAAAAGACAGGCATCCCATTCTTTCATGGTTATCCCAGACTGCCCCTGCCCGCTCCTAGGCCGTGACTTACTTAGCAGGATGGGAGCCCAGACCCATTTCCTGCCCACAGGGCCCCAAGTTAAAGGGACCATGGGGCAACCTGTTTCGGTTTTAACCATAAACCTAAATGAAGAATATAAACTCTTTGAGAAATGGCCAGCCTCTGACACCTCAAGCTGGTCCCCAGACACGGCCATGGTTTACTGGATAGAAGCTCACCCCAAGTAAATATTAGGGTATGGGACATCCACCCCACGGTCCCCAATCCCCACACGCTCCCCTGACAGGCAGTGGTATATCGTGTCAGACCTAAAGGATGCCTTTTTCTGCCTGACATTGCCCCACCCCCACAGCCAAGAAATCTTTGCCTTTGAATGGCGAGACCCCCCAGAGAGAAACTACAAACCAATTAACATGGACACGCCCACCGCCGTGACCTACGTGAGTATCGAGCTAACCACCCTGATGTGACTCCCCTGCAGTACGTGGACGACGTCCTCATGGCTACAGAACCAAGGAAATATGTAAAACAGGTCCACATGTGCTGCTTCACACACTCGGGGAGCTAGGCTACCGGGCTTCCGCCAAGAAGGCCCAAATATGTAAAAAGGAAGTCAAATGTTTGGGATATATTTTGCGGGATGGTCAGCGATGGCTCAGCCAAGCCAGAAAAGAAACGATCCTAAGCTTGCCTGTACCTAAACACCCGCCCCCGACCCCCCATCCCTCCCCACTCCACAGCCCCCCCCCCCCTCCCCCCGGCAATTAAGAGAGTTTCTGGGAATGGTTGGATTTTGCCACCTATGCATCCCAGGGTTTGCTGAAATGGCGGCCCTCTTATATCCTCTTACCAAGGGAAGCCAGCCCTATCAATGGACTGAAAAGGAACAAATGGCCTTCGAGGCCATCCAAAACGCCTTATTAAAGGCCCCTGCATTAGGGCTACCAGACTTAGAAAAGCCATTTCACCTGTATGTGGACGGACGGGGAGGCATTGCCAAAGGGGTCTTAACTCAAAAATTGGGTCAGGTTGAGAGGATGACTAGAACAATCCAAGAGACCTAACTAAATTGACCTTGGAGACTGGTGCAGGCTGGGCGACGCTCTTCCCCCTCATCTTCCTCAGGGTATGTAACACACCCTACAAATTGCATCTAACTCCTTATGAAATCTTGTATGGGTCCCCCACGCCCTTGGCCTCTACAGGACCAACCTTTCAGCTCTCAACCGACCATCCTAGAGATTTAATGATAAGATTATTGGCTTTGCAGACCTTGCGCCAGGAAATTTGATCACAATTATCTGCCCTTTATCTCCCAGGGACCCCTGAAATCCCCCATAAATACCAGGTCAGAGATCAAGTCCTCCTGTGATGGCACCGTGCGGGGACACTTGAATTCATTGGAAAGGACCCTACCCCATTCTCCTGACAACCCCAACAGCACTCAAGGTTGATGGGATCACCACCTGGGTCCACGCCTCCCACATCAAGCCAGCACTCACCCTCGTCCATCCTGAGAACACCTGGGAAACCCACAAGACTGACAACCTGCTGAAACTCAAGCTCAAAATGAAGTTCCTGTTCACACTTCTAACCATATGTACTATGTCGGGGAAACCTCCACCTTTCCCCAGATGCCCATGATGCAAACCTGGTGTGCACTTTCAGCACTAGGGGAAACCATCTGGTCTATCACTGAAGACCACCCACCATGGACCTGGTGGCTGGACCTGACCCCAGACATTTGTATGGTGGCCGGACTTGTTACCTGGGACATTCCTAATCATGAGGACAATACACACCCTCCAGCTGGGGGGGAAAAAAAAACAACTGTGTCCCAAGTGCAGCAACACAAGTGTGGGGGAGCATTATTGGAAAGCCTGGGGATGTGAAACCACAGATGATGCTTACTGGAGGCCCACCTCGTCCTGGGACCTGATCACTGTAAGATGTAATAGTTCTTATGACCCTACAAACTCAGGAGAGAGAAATCCCATTAAGTACCTTGACTCTGGGTGTGCTTTGACTACCAGCCCCCCAGGGCCTTGCAAAAACAAATTCTGCAACCCCACTGTTGTTAGGGTCACTAAAAATGGCAAGCTAAATAGAGACTGGTTCCAAGGAAATACTTGGGGGCTGCATATTTATCGGGGAGGGAACTACCACCACCCACTTAAAGTGATTTGGAAAGGAATACCACTAGGGCCCAACCCAGTCATAGCTGACCCGGCTGCACGGGTTGCCATTACCCCAGTGGCCTTAGAAACCACTCCAGTGGTAACCCAAGTCCAACCTGGCAAATGTCAACTTAGCGCCTAAGAGCATAGACCCACTCCTCAACCTAGTGGTCAACACTTACATGCTTCTAAATGCCTCCTGCCCGAATCTGACTGAGAGCTGCTGGCTTTGTCGTCCCCTCCAGCCCCACCCCCACCCCATGCAACCTCCTTACTACCAGGCTATTGCCATAAATGCTAGCTACCCATTAAACACTACCAACACCGATCTCTGTAGATGGCAACCGCACCAAGATGCTCGGTTGTCTTTACCCTCCATTGTTGGTCAGGGGCTCTGCATGGGAAAAGTTCCTAATCAGTACCAGAAACTTTGCCTCCAAGAGATAAAGGTGACCACAACAATACCTATGTATTTCCTCTCCCCCCTCATGCCCTCCCACCCCCGACAAGCCTGGTGGGCCTGTGCTTCTGGGATAACCCCATGCCTTTACTCACTTGCCTTAAAAAAATGAAGATGATTTCTGTGCGTTGGTACAGTTAATCCCTAAGATTAATTACCATAGTTACAATCAATTATTGAACACTTGGGACAGTCATTACACTCGTCCCAAAAGAGAAATTATAACAGGCCTCGCTGTTTCACTGCTCCCAGGGCTTGGTGTAACAGGGGCTGCTACGGGAACATCTGCCTTAATAGTACAAGATAAAAGTTATCAGGGACAAGTCACCTTGAGCAGGGAGAGTGCTGTGGGCCTACCAGGGGCTGCAGAGGAGTGGGAGTGCAGATTGAAAAATGCAGACTACCAAGGCACTGCTGGTTTCTCCAGTTCTGATCTGCTCCTGTACCAGGGGTCTAATCCGGCCTGTGTCTTCCTCCCTCCTGAGTAGACCAGAGACCCCATCTAAACAGCCTTCCTGCAGCAGCTCCCCTCTCCAGGTGGCCAGACGGGAATTCCAGACCAGCGTTATTTCCCGGGACATTGACACAGCAGTCAAGTTTATTGGTGCTGGGGCCGCCACAGTTGGTGTGGCTGAATCAGGGGCTGGCATTGGAACAGTGTTTGGTAGCTTGATTATTGGCTATGCCAGGAACCCGCCTCTCAAGCAGCAGCTCTTCTCCTACACCATCCTGGGCTTTGCCCTGTCTGAGGCCATGGGGCTCTTATGTTTGATGGTTGCCTTCCTCATCCTCTTCACCATGTGTGGCTCCATGGGGTCACCCAGCTGTCCCTGCTGCTCTGACTCCATGCCAGTCCTGGTGCTGGAGTGTGCTAAGCTTTACCATTAAACGACAATGTTTCTCTAAAAAAAAAAAAAAAAGTTATCAGGGACTTAGGGCCACCATAGATGAAGACATTAAAAATCTAGAAAAGCCGGGCAGTGGTGGTGCACGCCTTTAATCCCAGCACTTGGGAGGCAGAGACAGGCGAATCACTGTGAGTTCGAGGCCAGCCTGGTCTACAAAGTGAGTCCAGGACAGCCAAGGCTACACAGAGAAACCCTGTCTCAAACAAACAAACAAACACACAAACAAACAAACAAACAAAACCTAGAAAACTCCGTCTCACATCTAGAGGAATAATTAAGCTCTCTGGCAGAGGTAGTTTTGCAGAATGGACGAGGCTGGCTTGGACCTCCTATTTTTACAGCAGGGAGACCTGTGCGCGGCCCTTAAAGAATATACTGACTACTCAGGGGGTCATCAAAGAGTCTATGGCTAAGGTTCATGAAGGGCTAGCCACAAGAGAGAAGGAAAGAAGAGCCTCGCAAGAGTAATTTGAGTCTTGGTATAACGGTTCCCCTTGGCTAACCACTCTGATCTCGACCCTATTTGGTCCACTGATAATTTTATTTGTTTTGGTCACCCTTGGCCCCTGTATTCTTAACTGGCTGATATCTTTCATCAGAGAACGCATTAGTACCATCCAAATTATGATGCTGAGACAGCAATACTCCACAGTTAATACCGGGCTTCAACTCCAAGAACATGAACTATGAAATTGGTCTTTTATCTCAGAATTCTACCAGACTTTTAAAGAAGAGCTAATAATGCCAATACTCCTCAAGTTATTTCATAAAATAGAAACAGAAGGAACATTCCCAAATTCATTTTATTAGGCCAGAGTCACCTTGACAACCAATCAAAGACTCGACAAAGAAAGAGAATTACAGATCAATTTCTCTCATGAACATTGATGCAAAAATACTCAACAAAATACTTGAAAACCAAATCCAAAAACACATTAAAAAGATCATCTGCTATTATCAAAGTCTTCATCCAGAGATGCAGCTGGGTGGGGCATTGCTGGGCAAGGTTGAAGTCCACTCCCCTCTGGTAGGCCGTTGTACCATGCTTGGAAAAGAGAAGACTCCCTTTTTGATCCCATCTGGTAAGAGGTAGCACAGGCTTGGTCCTGTTCTGATAAAAACTTCAAAGCCTCCCCTGATTACCATGAGTGTTTTTCTCCTTCTCAAGATAAGGTTCTCAAGATACTTACTATAAACAGAAGCCATATCCTGAAAGCTCTTTTTTTTTTTTCTTTTACAACTCCCAGGGCTTAAATACTCCAGATTAAAGAGTGAGGGGAGGGTCACCTTTTTGGTCCTCCCTTTCCAGCCTGTGTGGTCCCCTGCATCCTTTCTTCTCATCCTGCCTTTTTGAACCTTTTTGGCCTAGTGTGGTCCTTTTTGTCCTGTCTGTCCTTTTGATCTTTTAGCTTTTGGCTCAACTTCTCTTCTGCATTGAATGCACGAGGCTTAGAATGCACAATAAAGTTTAACTTCTGGCTTTTTTGACTGTCTCTTTTTGGCTCATGATTCCAGTGGCTACTTTCTGCACTTTCCAAGCCCAGGTGCTACCAGGACATCCATTCCTGCTTGCGAGAAACAGCGGGACAGTGTGTGTGTATGTGTGTGTGTGTGTGTGTGTGTGTGTGTGTGTGTGTGTGTGTTCCTACAGAGAGGCTTGAGAACCTGGTTTCTCTCTGCAAGAATCTCATCTGGTCCTCTGTCACAGTGGAGCTGTTCACCAGCAAACTATTGGAACACACTCAGGCCTCGGAGCCGTTTGTGAGAAAGGTCCCCCAAAGTGTGGAGGAGCGGAGGATGACACAGGGATGCTCCAACATACAAAAATCTGTCCATGTAATCCACCATATTAACAAATTGAAAGAACAAAAACCACATGATCATCTCATTAGATACTGAAAAAGCCTTTGACAAAAATCCAACACCCCTTCATGATAAAAGTCTTGGAGAGATCAGGGATACAAGGCAAATACCTAAACATAATAAATGTAATATACAGCAAGCTGATAGCCAACATCAAACTAAATGGAGAGAAACTCAAAGTAATTCCACTAAAATAAGGAACAAGACAAGGCTGTCTACTCTCTCCATATCTATTCAATATAGAGTTGATATTTTACTTAGAGCAACAAGAAAACTAAAGTGATGAAGGGAATACAAATTGGAAATGAAGAAGTCAAAGTATTTGCACATGATATGATAGTATACTTAAGTAATGCCCCCAAAATTCTACCATGGAACTCCTACAGCTGATAGACACCTTCAGCAAAATAGTTGGATACCAGATCAACTCAAAACAAAAAAAACAAACAAACAAAACAACAAAACCCAGTAGCCTTCCTATATACAAATGACAAATGGGCTGAGAAATAAATCAGGGAAACATCCTTCACAACAGCCACAAATAATACAAAATACCAAACAAGTGAAAGTGTTAGACTCAGACCATTAGAGTCTATTCCTGGAAGCCCAATTGAGAGTCAGAGTCCAGAGTCGATGCAAAAGCAAAGGAATTTTATTAAGCTGATGCATCAGGGTCCACCAAGCTCAGAAGAGCTGGGGACTCCGTCCTGCAAAAGCTGAGGGTTTAAATACCCTTTACAGAAGCAGAACTCAGCAACAGTGGTTAGTTAACAACTGATTGGCTAACACTTAAGGTGACCTTTTAGGGGTTGGGGGCAGTTGATTCTGGCAGATTTTTGAGGTAAGATATGTGCATGTGGCCTTTTCCTGGAGGCGGTAAATTCCGAGCAGGCGGGGTGAGGTGGGGGGCTCTGGCTCAGCTGACAATGCTAACCTGTTCTGTTTGTTCTTGCCGGCCGTCAGCCTACGATGCTATTTTTAAGGTGGCTGAGCTCAGGCCACCTGGAGTCTTACAGAAGACTTGTATGACAAAAATATCAAGCCTTTGGAGAAAGATATTGAAGAAGATATCAGAAGATGAAAAAAAATCTCCCATGCTCATGGATCAGTAGAATTAACATAGTAAAAATGACCATCTTACCAAAAGCAATCCACAGATTCAACACACTCTTCATTGAAATTCCAACACAACTCTTTACAGACCTTGAAAGAATAATACTCAACTTCATATGGAAAACTGAAAAAACCCAGGATATCTAAAACAGTCCTGTACAATAAAAGAACTTCTGGGGGTATCACTACTCCTGATTTAAAGCTCTACTATAGCGTCGTAGTAATAAAAACCATAGGGTATTGGCATAAAAACAGACAGGTTGATCAATGGAACCGAATCAAAGCACAGACACAAATCCACACACCTAGAGACACGGGTTTTTGGTGAAGAAGCTAGAAATATACACTGGGAAAAAATATTCAACAAATGGTCCTAATTTATTTGAATGTCAGCATGTAGAAGAATGCAAATAGATCCATATCTATCACCCTACACAAAACTCAAGTTCAAGTGGACTGAAGACCTCAACATAAAACTGATACACTAAACCTGATAGAAGAGGAAAGTAGAACTAGTCTTGAATGCATTGACACAGGAGACAACTTCCTGAACAGAACAGCAATAGTGCAGGCACTAAGGTCGACAATTAATAAATGGGACTTTGTGAAACTGAAAATTTTCTGTAATGCAAATGACACCATTAATAGGACAAAACAGAACCCTACAGAATACACAAGATTTTTACCAACTCCATATCTGACAGAGGGCTAATTTCCAAAATATATAAAGAACTCAAGAAGCTAGGCATCAATAAACCAAATAATCCAATTTAAAGATGGCGTATAGACATAAACAGAGAATTCTCAATGGAAGTATCTCAAACGGCCTAGAAACACAAAAATGTTTCACATCCTTAGGCATCAAAGAAATGCAAGTCAAAACGACTCTAGAATTCCATTTTATACATGTTAGAATGGCTAAGATCAAAACCACAAGCGACAGCTCATGCAAGTGAGGACGTGGAGGAAAAGAAACCTTCCTTTACTGGTGGTGAGAGTACAAACTTGTACAGACCCTTTGGTAGTCAATTGTGGTGTTGTTAAAGTACCAGTTTTACTAGGCCTTCCATGTTGGCGCCAAATGTTGTTGTTAAATTACCAATATGGTCTAATACTGTTTATTATTAGGCCTACATTTATTATTACAGAAATAAAACCCATGAGCAATCAATCAACACACAGACACTTAATATATTTTAAAATAGCCTTAGTTAACCAGGGCAGGTTAATTGAGTAAACTACTTCCCATAGTAGGGTAGGTATGGGATCCCTGCCCCACTCCCATGCCATCTGCTTCTAATAATTTCTATTGAGCTGCCTCCGATCCATCCATCCATCCATCCATGCTGACCATGCGCTTCTCCACTTAACCCATGATGGTGCAACCTTCTTCTCGCCTCAGTCTTTCTTCTTCCCAAGATTCTCTGTCTCTCTAAGCCCGGGAACCTCAGCCACATCTATACCATTTGCCCTGCCCAGGTGCAATGGCTTTTTATTAATTAGCATCAGAATACATCAGACCAACCCCAACAATATGGTGTTTTGTTTTGTTTTCAGAAAATTGGCAACCTGTCTACCTCAAGACCTAGCTATTCCACTTTGGGCATATACCCAAAGGACACTCTATTCTATCTCAAGGGCATTTGCTCAATTATGTCCATAGCAGTTTTAGTCATAATATCCAGAAACTGGAAACAACCTAGATGTCCCTCAACAAAGAATGGATAAAGAAAATGTGATACATTTGTACAGTGGAGTATTACTCAGCTGTTAAAATAGGTAACATTACAAAATTTGCAGGCCAATGGATGGAACTAGAAAAAAAAAATCACCCTGAGTGAGGTAACCAAGACTCAGAAAAACAAATATGGCATGTACTCACTTATAAGTGGATATGAGCTGTAAAGTAAAGGACAATCATGCTCTAATCCACAGACCCAGGGAAGCCCAAGTGTGGATGCATGAATCTCCCTGGGAAGGGGAAATCCAATAGATACAGCAGGGGGCTGGGGATAGGTGGGGATGTGAACAGGAGGGATCAGGTTGGGGAAGGATGGAGGGAGAGACTAATGGCATGGGTCTCAAGCTGGACCAGTCATTGGTTGGCCACTCCTACAAGTTCTGCACCACTTTATACCCTAGCACATCTTGTAGGCAGGACAACTTGTAGGTCAAAGGTTTTGTGGCTGGGCTGGTGTTCCAATCCCTCCCCTGGAAGTCTTGCCTGGTTACCGGAGATGGCTGGTTCAGGCTCCACATCCTCCATTACTAGGAGTCTTAGGTAGGGTCACCATGGTAGATTCCTGGGAGTTTCCATTGCACTAGGTTTCTAGCTCATCCTCGGGATGCCCCTCAATTCCAGTTGTCTCCCTTAGTAACCTCCCCCTTCATCCTCCCCCAACCTGATCCCTCCTGTTCCCATCCTCACCCATGCCTGACCCTGCCTGAAAGGCCAGGAACCAGAGGCTGGATGCCCAGAGACCTAGGATAGAACCAAATGCAACCAGAAAAAAAAAAAAGTCAATGAAATGATTCCAATTATATTCTGCTATATTTGTAGACAGGAGCCTAACATAACTGTCATCAGAGAGGCTTCATCCAGCAACTGATGGAAACAGATTCAGAGATTGAGAGCCAAACAGTAGGCAGAACTTTGGGAATTCTGCAGAAGAAAGGGAGGAAGGATTGTGGTCAAGGACACTCACAGAATACCCACAGAATCAACCAACCTTGGCTTATAATGGCGCACAGAGACTGAACCGGCAGCCTGCATTGGTCTGACCTAAGTCCTCTGTATCTATGTTATGGTTGTGTAGCTTGGTTTTCTTGTGAGACTCCTAACAGTGGGAGCAGGGGCTGTCTCTGACTCTTTTGCCTGATTTTGGGACCTTTTCCCTCCTACTAGGGTTGCCTCATCTAGCCTTAACATGCCTAGTCTTATTGTAAGTTGATATGCCATGTTTGGTTGATGTCCATGGGAGGACTGCTCTTCTCTGAAGGGGAAGGGAGGAGGAGGAGTGGATGGGGAGGAGGAAGGGAAAATTGCTGTCAGGATGTCATATATGAGAGAATAACAACAACAACAACAACGCAACCACTTGCAATGTGTACCGTATTTTTCAGACCATAAGACACACTCAGTTTTTAGACAGTAAAACACACACACACAAAAAATACTCTGAACCAAATTAGTACTAGTATAATAAAATATTTTTAAAATATAACAAAATATGGTAATATTAAAAAGAGTTAACAGGAAGAAAGACTTAGAGACTCAAGCACTTTTCTAGTTTTCTGGAAACCCCAAAAATGTGGCCCCACTGGAGTCAAGGAGGGAGAAATGGTAGCTAGAGCTGCCTTATTGCTACACATCTTACTGCACTCCCCCAGCCTCGCGCCCTGCAGCAAACACGCACCTGCTTACTCTGCAGGCTAAGATGGGCATTCAGCTCAGATGGGGTGGGGAGGTAGGGGGTTGGAAGTAGGGGTGGGTGGGGGTGGTGACCCGGCAGAGAGGCTTGCAAACTGGTTTCTCTCTGCAGGAGACTTCTTTGTTGATGTCCGATGGACAACAATCAGACCATAAGGCGCACCCTAATTTCCCCCCACTTTGGGAAGGAAAAGATGTGTCTTATGGTCTGAAAAATATGGTATATTACAATGACAGGTGGAAGTACACAAGGTGTGTCTTTAAGAAGCCATACCCAAGAGAGTGTCCATAGTGCTCAAACTTCTGGTTTAAGCAACCAGAAGTCCCGGTGGGCATAATCTGAATGGAATGGAAAAGTTCATGTCATATGGAGTGGTACAGTGTCCGGGAAGGCCTCTGCTATGGAAGGCAGAATTGCCCCAGTATTACACCCCACTTCCTTTTCTGAGATATTCTATTTTCCCACAACTTGCATAGGAGCAAGATGGCATCGAGGAAGGTGTTTAATGAGTTTGGTGCCTGAGAAGTCTGTAGAGGAGAGCAGGGCAAGAGCTCTGCACAGCTTCATTCTTCAGGGAATGATCTGATGGCTTCTTCCCCCATGGCTCCTGGGTTCCAAGATGCTCATACTCCATTGGTTGGGGACAAACTCCCCTATTGACCACAGCATTGGCCAGGATGGCCTCTTCTATCCATCTGCCACAAAGATGAATAACTCTGGCTCAATCCCTCTTGTGACCCAAGTTTCTCTTCGGCACATTGGCTTCTATTCCATGAGGATAACAGAGGCCAGGAAGAAAGACCACCTTAAGGACAGCGTTGGGTTAGAAACCTCTAGTTGATGGTGATCTTTGACATTCTCATGGAAAAAAGCATGCATGCTCTGCACCTGAGCGGTAAGTGTAGAACAGTGCTGAAAGGCATTAGGTCTGTAATAGATGCTCGGAGACCACCACTCACACATGCAATCGGGGAAGAGTGTTTTTATTTCGAGAAAGTAAGATTCCTGCATGCAGGGGTCAGCCATTTTACAAAATGGCGACCCTGGATATTGGTTCGCAGGCCTTTTTATGAGTAAAGAGGGGAATTCTAGCAAGAGTTAGGTACTCTAAAACCTGATTGGTGGGCAGCAAGGCAGTTACATGGGTCAGTTTTTGATTGGTCCGTCTCCAGGTGCCCAGCAGACCACATTCTTGGGTCTTGAACTTTTAACTACAAAATGAGAGATACCTAAATCATATAAGGGTGTCAAGCACAGATGCCCAGTCTTGAGAAAAGATTTCCCCACATTCCTGTGGTTATTTCTAGGCTGCTCTTCTGGTGGGGGATTTTTATGGTCTGTTCCTAGAACTGATGATTTCTTGGAGTCAGGCTAGGTCAGGCCTGGTCCTATAATGGAGACCAAGCACAAAATGGAGTTAATGTCGTCTTTTATTCTCCCCTCAAATATTGTTCTACTTCAAATCCTTGGGTGGGGCTTAGTGGTTGATATTGGGATTTTGGTTTGGGTTTTTGTTTCTGTTTTTTGAGACAGGGTTTCCTTCTGTAGTAGGCCCAGCTGTCCTGGAACTCTTTGTAGACCAGGCTGGCCTCGAGCTCACAGAGATCCACCTGCCTCTGCCTCCTGAGTGCTGGGATTAAAGGCGTGAGCCACCATGCTTGGCTAACTGATTGTGGGATTTTAACACCATGAGTTGAACAGTAGAGATCCACTGGGCCTTCAAAAGGAACGCAGGAGTTTTGATGGATTCCCTGAAGAATGAGAAGGAGGCCGTACCTTAGAGGAAGGGTCAGTGTGGTGGTTTGAGTAGGAATGACCCCTATCGACTCAAGTGTTTGACCCCTTGGCCCATAGGGAGTGCCACTATTAGGAGATGTGGCCTCCTGGAGGGAGCATGTCACTGTGGAGGCGGGCTTTAAGGTCTCATAGATGCTTGAGCAAATTCTGATGCCTCAGTTTCCTTCTGCTGCCTTCTACATCAGCACCATTTCTGCCTGCACTCTGTCTTGCTTCACACCATGACGATAGATCGTGGACTAAACCTCTGAAACCGTAAGCCCGCCTTAATTAAATGCTTGTCTTTATAAGAGTTGCCATGGTCATGGTGTCTCTTCACAGCAATGGCAACCCTAACCAAGACAATCAGACAACATGACAAATGCACAGGGCAGATGATCTATACCTTTCCAGACACTGAGAGCCAGACCGCTTGCCTGGTGCCTGCTGTCTGTCCATGGTGGTATTTTTCCTCTCATCGGTCATTTGACCCTGTTCTGTAATTGCTTACCCACAATACACAACAACATCCGCCACGTGGGGTGGGGATAGACTGACTTTTAGGTCCTGCTGTAGTGCCATGGCTGGCATGCCCTGTCAGCTACCTGGGGGCGGAGCTTCCCCTCTCCCTGAGACTCACTATGTAAATCAGACATTTTGATTTCACGGCCTCTTTCCCACTTTCCAGCCCTGCCTCCTCTACCCCCCTCCCCAGCACAGCTCCCCCTTCCCCGCACTGCTTCCAATAAACCTGCATCTATCTCAGGGGCTCTCGTGTTTGAGCACTTAGTCCCAGCTGGTGGCTCCCCGGGGAAGGTTGTGGGAGTGAGTTCCTGGGAGCAGCCTTGAGGTTTTATAGTCGAACCATAGTTCCTGTCTACCCTTCCCCCCCCCCCGCCCCCCATCCCCTCGACCCCGACTTCTTTTCAGACAAGTTCTTATTCTGTAGCCCAGTTTACATTGCTGCTATCACAGGGCTCACCCAAATCCTTAGTGTTGGGAAAGGGAGCTAGGATGTGGTAGATGAGATTTTAGTCCGTCTGTGTGGGGTTTCCGGCTCCATAATCCTGGCTCAGTTGCTGTAAGTACGCTACGATTTCCTAGAACACGGTTAGGAGCCAGGACTCCTCCTCCTCTGCGTGCGCTACCTAACAGTTCAGCTGCAGGCCACTGTAACCCTTCAAGAACAGGCCTAAAATATGATCTTGGGAGAAGGGTTCATTGCTGAGCTTAGGCTGTGGTTCACAAGTGAAATTTCTCTGGAACTTGCCAGCTCTACTCTTCTTGCCCCTACCTCCCTGAGTGCTGAGATCGAAAGCACTGCACCAGGCAGGTTACCCATCCATCCGGTTTTACGTGGTGTAGGCTTTCTGGCACGCAAGGGTGTGGGCTGGGGGTGGGTGGGTAGGGGAACAAGGAAGTGTCCTCAAGAATTGGCGGGAGCAGAGAGAGAGAGGCAGCCTATGGCCTCAAGGACTGCTGCGCTGGCACACGATGCCACTTAATGATTAACTGGTCGCCTCTATATGAGTCATTTCTGTTCTCTGGGTAAAGTTTTCGCCTTAGTTCTTTCAGTTGCCTTTTTCTTCTTGAAGGTTGGAGACCACTTGACAGGCTCTCCTTCTTTGACCTCGGGTGACCAAGTTTTAAAGACTTGCTTCTAGAAATCTCTAGTTAACCTTGGCCCTTCCGCGTGGGAACAGGAAGTGAGCGCACTCCCCGGGGCAGCGGGGTGGAGGCTCCGAAGAAAGCAAAAGCTCCCGGGGGGCGCCGCACACCTCGTCCGTCCGCAGGGCTCTCGCTCGAGCTGGGAACTGTGAGGCGCGGTGCAGGGCGGCAGAGCAGGGACTCGGCGGACAGGTGAGTGCTGCAGAGCCGCCTCGCTCCACTCCCACCAGCGGGCCACGCGGCTCCTCCGGGAGGCAGGCGATCGCGCGTGGTACTGCCCGAAACACAGCCGCTGAGGTGCCACCCGTGCCCGCGGGACCCTCAGCGCCCTCTTCGTCGCCTCACCAGAAAAGTTTATTCAACTTCTTAGGCTTACTTTCCTTGTAGATAAACTGTGGAGCCTAGAGCGGAGTTAGTCGTCGGGTGACATCACTGTGCCAAGTCCTCTGGCTTCAGGGTGTCTCCTCCCGCGTTTTACGTGCTCTTCCCAGTTTTTAAGAGACACCTCCCAATCCCAATCCCAAATTCTCTCCCCCTCTCTCTCCACCTACCCACCCAACTTTCTCCTCCTCCTTCTCCGTCCACCACTTCCTCTCCTTTCGGCCTCTCCTTCTTCCTCTTCGCCTGCTTAACCCCCCCCCCCCCTGCCCAGTTTCCCTTCCAAGATCTCCTGTAGCTCAGGTTGGCTTCAAACTTTCTAAGTAGCTAAGACCTTGAACTCCTGATCTTCCCGCTTCCACCACCCGAGTGTTGGCAGCACACGGGGATTGAAAGGGGAGGAGGCGCGCACCAGCTCTGCACTTAAAACAAGACTACACACACACACGCCTGAGGCCAGTAATATCTCTATATGTGTTAAGCAGTTACTACAGTGACTGGCTTTAAGTAATTATCACATAGTCGTATTTCTATTTCTTAGGTTTTTTTTGTTTTTGTTTTTTTTTTAAGGGAGCCCTCTAAGTTCCTTCTGTTTTGGCTAGGTCTCAGTTTCATTCTTTTAAAAAATGCTATATTTCCGTTTTTATGTGTATAAATGTTCTGCCTGCATGTATGTATGTGCACCTGGTGTCCAGGCCTGTCACAGCTCCCTCCAGCTGGAGTTATAGACAGTTTGAGCCACCAAGTGGGTGCTGGGAAGGGAACCCAGGTGCTCTGCAAGAGTGGTAAGTGCTTTTAAACTGCTGAGTAATCTCTCCAGCCCCAGCAGATCTCTTTTTATAAATACGGTAGTGATCAAATTAGGATGACGAACACGCTTGCTTCTTACAAATCCTATATAAGAAGACACAAGAACTTGTATGTAGACACAGAAGAGTTGCTGGTCATAGCTGTGTGTTTTCTGTGTCTTTTCACCCAGATGGGAGAAGGTGACCTGATTGTACAGGTTATACCGCTGGTATTTGATTTTGCCTAGAAATGCCTCAATGAGGTAATCAAATCCGTTTGATTTGTGGGGAAGTCCACTCCAGGGACTAATATGGTTTCTCTGGGCGCTGCAGAGCATGGCTGCTTCACCCTACCAGCTTGCTTGTTTTATTTTTATTGTAGCTTCCAACTTGAAATTTTCTACTGAGAAAGTAGGCATCTTTGGCTTTACTTAGCATTCCTCAGGTTTACTGATTCATTTAATATGCCTCCCATGCCTTAGCGGACTTAGCACCCATGGTGTTTATAATCAGTGCCCCTTTACTGGAGTGTCTTTTCAGGCTGTGGTTCTGTGGCTCAGGCATTGCCATGAAAGCTGCTTTCAGGAAGTTCATGGTCTTGGACAGAAATTCTCAGAAAAGAGGGAGTCAGATCTGGGGTAGAGGTTGTGTAGGGTGCTGGGGAAAACTATGGTATCTCCTGGAGTGGATTGGGCCACAAATGGGATTTGACTCCGTTGCTGTGGTCTTGCCCAGGTTCGTGGGCAGAAGCAAATGCCAGCTAAAGGTTCTGGTACTATGGTGTCACCTTTGCCCAGCCCTCCTGGGTATAGATGTGCTTTCAGACACCCCATTCAGTTGTCTCAGTCGTGAAGTTGGGGCTCTTTACACTGAAAATTTATGTTCTATTTTAGGTAGCAGAAAACGCAGTTTCAAAGTTCTTTTCTTTTTTTCCTTCTTAACACCAGAAAAGATTTGAACTATTAAACATCAAGGAGCTCATGTGTTTGTATGTTGGTTTGTAGTGAAGGGCACAGGATTTGCCTGTGATTTTAGAGGTATTTTTGTTGTTGTTGTTGTTTGTTTTTTTGTTTTTCCAAAACAAGGTTTCTTTGTGTACCCCTGACTGTCCTGGACTTGATTTGTACACCAGGCTGGTCTAGAACTCACAAAGATCCACCTGCCTCTGCCTCTGCCTCTGCCTCTGCCTCCCAAGTGCTGCAATTAAAGGCATGCGCCACTGCCTGGCAATTTCAGAGTTCTTTAAAGTAGCTGGAATTGGAAACTGTCAAACTAGGACCAAAGAGAACGTAACATCCCTGTTTAACAGTAAGAGTTAGCTGCGGAAGTTTGCAGACCCTAGAGGCCCAGGGTTTCAGGCCCATCAGTGATATTATCAATAGTTATGAAGTGAAAATGTTGTCATAATGACTAATTCCCCAAAAGCTTTAAAATCCTGAAGTATGAACAGAAAGGTTTTCTTTTTTTTTCTTTTTTTCTTTTTGAGATAGGCTTTCTCTGTGTGGTCCTGGCTGTCCTGTACTAGCTTTGTAGACCAGGCTGGCCTCGAACTCACAGCGATCCACCTGCCTCTGCCTCCTGAGTGCTGGGATTAAAGGTGTGTTCTACCACCGCCTGACCTCAGAAAGGTTTTTTAATATCATCTCGTCCATATTTCTCATTTGGACTAAAGAAATGAGGTTTTAGTTGGTAAAATGGTCATTAAAGTCTCCCAGCTGAGTGAGGTGTGGGATCTGCTGAGCAGTCACCTCCTTGTCTCATAGCCAGAGCCCAGCACGCCTGGGGCCTCTTTTTGCTGGTTGATAAAATTTTAGAAATTCATTCATTCATTTCCTTTATTTTCTAAAAGTGCATAGAATAAAAGGGTTTTGGGCATATTCAGATTTTTCTAAATTTCATAAGTATCAGTTGTAATGTTTCCTTTTTCTTTGTGACCTTGGCTGTCTTGAACTTGCTTTGTACACCAGTCTGGCCTTGAACTCACAGTGATCCACCTGCCTCTGCCTCCCCAAATGCTGGGATTACAGGCCACCACACTCAGTTGTTAACTCTAACTTTTTTTTTTTTTTTTTTTTTGGTTTTTCGAGACAAGGTTTCTCTGTGTAGCCTTGGCTGTCCTAGACTCCCTTTGTAGACCAGGCTGGCCTCGAACTCACAGCGATCCACCTGCCTCCGCCTCCCAAGTGCTGGGATTAAAGGCGTGCGCCACCACACCTGGCTAAGACCACACCTCCTAATCCTTCTCAAAGAGTTCCAGTAAAAGGGGACCAAGCAGTCAAACACAGGAGCCTCTGAGGGTTGTTCTCAGTCACACCACCACACTGTCAATTGCTTTGAGGTTTAGCTTGCTCTTGTTTTTCTGAGGCCTCCTTAAGGTGTTCCATTGAGTTGCTAATTTGAAACTTCTCTGACTTTTCCCATTTATTTACTGTGTGTTCATGTGTGTAGGCATGTGCATGCCACCGTATACTGTCCTTCCACTGTGTGGGTCCCAGGGGGACACACTCAGGCTTGGAGGCAAGCACCTTTATCTGCTGAGCCATCTTGCCAGTCGCTCTCCAGGGTTTTGTTTTTAATTAATTTTTTTTATCATTTAAAATTATGTGTATGTATATATGGGTATGTGCATGTAGTCAGTACAGTGCCCAAGAGGCCAGAAAAGGGTGTTGAGTCCCCTGGAACTGGAGTTACGGGTGGTTGTGAGCTGCCTGATGTGGGTGCTGGGAATTGAACTCTGATCCTCTGTAAGGGCTCTTAACTGCTGAGCCATCTCTCTTGCTCCTCTCTCTGTTTTTTGATGTAGGTACTTGTAGTCATAAATTTGCCTTTTAGGATAGCTTTCATCGTATCCCATAGGTTTTAGGATGTTGTGTTTTCATTTTCATTTGAATCTAGGGATTTTTTTTTTACTTCCTTCTTGATTTTTTTTTCAGTGAACCACTCATCATTCAGTATTGTATTGTTTAAGCTCCATGGATTTGAATATTTTAAAAAAAATTCTCTGGCTGCTGATTTCCAACTTTACTCTGTTGTTGTCAGACAGAACAGGAGACACTACTTCCGTTTTCCTGTATCTGTAGAGGCTTGCTTCTCGTCTTCCGACATCTTAGAGCGAGGTCCAGGGAGCAGTGCGTTCGATCTGTGGTCCCATGTCACTCAGATGGTCTCCTGTTTATTGACAAAAATGAGGAATTGAGGCCCCCCCAGCCCCCACCCCCCCAACCCCAACCCCAACCCCCCCCACCCCAACCCCCGCTTACTGTGCTGTGGCCAGTCTGTGACTTTATCCTGAGTAGAATTTGGTTAACGCACATATTAGTGTTTAGAACTGCAATGTCCTCTCCACAGACTGTTTCCTTGATCCATATGAAGTGACCTGTATCTTCCGGCTAGTTTTGGCTTGAAATCTCTTTTGTCAAATACTTGAGCAGTGGCTCTTGCTTGTTTCTTACATTCATTTGCTTAGATGGGTCCTATTTTTCTTGTTTTGTTTTTGTTTTTTAATCCAATCTTCAGTTTGTGTCTTTTGATTGTGATACTGAGACCACTAGTACCCAGAATTACTACTGAAAGGTGTTGCTTAAGAAATAAGTTCAAGGCGGGCGTAGTGGCGCATGCCTGTAATCCCAGCACTTGGGAGGAGAGGCAGGTGGATCGCTGTGAGTTCGAAGCCAGCCTGCTCTACGAAGCAAGTCCAGGACAGCCAAGGCTACACAGAGAAACCCTGTCTTGAAAAACAAATAAACAAACACACAAATAATAAAAAAAACAACCTAATTAATAAATGAGCTAATGAAGTGAACAGGTGGTTCTCAAAAATTGAAATAAAGGTCCAGGTGGTTGTCTGAGGGGGCAAAGGCACTGGCCACCAAGCTGTACAACCTGAGTTCCATCCCTAGACGCACATGATGGAAGAGGACAGACCCCAAAAGTTGTCTACTGACTTCCACAAGTGGCAAGACTGCTCCTTATGTTCCAGTAAACAAACAAATGCTAAGAAAACACAAATAGGTAAAAACAATGAAAACTGCTCCACATCAGTGTGAGAATTGTGAATTAAAGTACATTGAGATTCCATTTTATCCCTGTCAGAATAGCAGTCATAAAGACAACAAATAACAACAAATGCTGGCAAGAAAGTAGATAGAGGAGAACCTTCTGCACTGCTGATGGGAGTGTAAGCTCGGCCAGCCTCTGTAAAGTCTACATGGAGGTTGTTCGAAAAATTAA
>OU015743.1:47020975-47025325 GCA_907169655.1 Acomys percivali | reverse complement strand
TCACTAACCCCTCAAACTACGTATCTTCTGATACATGCACACCCCGCAACAAACACAGGCACGATCTTAGCGATTTGACTTTTTTTTTTTTTTTTTTTTTTAAAGCCTACAGTGCCAGGAATTGACTCCAGGGCCTTACACATGCTAAGCAAGCATTGTACCATTAAGCTACCTCCCCGGCCTATCATTTTTATTTTTTGAGAAATTAAAAAGAAACAAGCCGGTCCAGAGAATGAAATACTACGAAGCACAGATTTAAAAACCCAGAAATCTGTACCGGCGGCGAGGTTAAAATGTCTCACAAGGGACCTAACGAGTTACTTTCAATTAGAAAATGACTGGGCTGCTTGTAAGTTTGATTGAATGGAACTCCTGCCTGCCGTGTCTTGTTTGGGCTCCTGGGTGGCTGAGGGGAGCCCAATTCTGGGAGCAACCTTGCCTGGAGGCAGAGGCAGCGCTAAAGGTTAGGATTTGGCCTGATGGAGCCTTTCCGATTCTCTCAGGCTTTGGATGACGCGGTGACTTTTATTCCTGGAAAGTTCTAGCAAGTTTCATTTTATGCGCCCACCTTCACCCTCCTCCCCCAATCTTGAAGGAAGTTATCTAAATCACCGGAGGAGCTGGACGTGGCTGATTATTCATCCAAAGACTGTGATTAGACGCAGTCACCTGGCACGGAAGGCTGTGGTGGGCTCCGACCCCGGTTCACAGGGCTAACATAGCCGACTTGCCCCTCCTCCGCAGTGGGCTGGTCACATGCTCCTTTTTTTTTTTTTTAATTTTTTTTTTAACATGCTCCATTTTTTGTGCGCAGCTTTTTCTTTATTTTTTCTTTTTGAACTTTTAATATTTTAGGCGGTTGTGCCCATTTGAAAATATGACTTTTTGTCTTTCTCTGTTGAATTCCTCACTGACTTTAAATAGAATAAAACAGTACATCTTTTATGCATGTGTGTGCATGTTTGTGGGTATGCATGCAAGTTTGTCTGTGCCTGTTCTTCAGGCACTGTCTATCTTGAGTCTTTTGCTGGCCCAGGCAGGGTGCCTGGTGGTACAGAAATTCCACATTTTTCGTGTGTGTGCTATTGGAGGCCTTGAGTGACACTTGTGAATCTGTCTGGCTAGCTGATCTAAGTTGCGATTTAGTGCAATAGGAAAATAGAGACTGTAGTGACAGTTTCTCCAGAGGCTTCTAGTAAAATGAGATACAGAAGATGCTTTAAGCTGCTATTGATGCTTCTGAACACTTATATGTTATAATGGAAACACTGATTTACATTTAAATATTTTAGGTCACACATACATAAGATAGTGAATGTCTCTATGTGTAATATAGAGGAAATATATTTATTGAAATTATTTGACAGCAACAATAAAATATATGCACAATATGACAAACTCCCCAAATTTGTTTATACTTATATATTTATGTAGAGAGATGTGAATAAATTTCAGAATGCCAACTATGACCAGAGAACTGTTTCAAAATGCTAAGATTTAAATGATCTTATTTTGATGCTTTTCTACACTTTCTCTGTGAGGTATTTTACATTTAGTGGTTTCAGTAACAGGAAAATGTAACTGCAAACATTATTTAAAAAAAAAATTAACAATGTTGATTTCCCATGAGTTCAAGTCCCCAGTCTAGGTCCCATAAAACAAGACCACAGCGTGGCCCCTGTTCATATAGAGCAGGCAGCTTAGCAGTGTTTTTTATGGTCTTATAAATTCCATGAAATTTATAAGATTGCTTTTTGGGTGCTGTGACAACCAAACAAGACTATCACGGGCCGTGGAGTGGCCTGGGAGCTAAGAAAGATGCCTGGTCAGCAGTTATGACTTGACAGAAAACTCCGTCAGAAGCACCAATGTATCAGTAAGGTGAAGCGACGAGTGAGTGGCCATGGGCATAGGCTCAGGGGCCAGTCACATGCTGTCCGGAACCACTGTCCTCCTGGCCTCCAATCATAATGGGCGGCTGGGTTTAAGGACATGAATGTGGGAAAGGGATTTGTAAGGAGGAGGGAGGGTGACAGAGATGGTGGGGATGTCAAGGGTAAAGAGAAAGCATTGCAGACGTAAGTGAAATGGTCAAAGAACAAGCCTAGCCCATCAAAACAATTAAAAGTTTTGAATAAAAGAAATGCAGCAGGGCACAGTGTCAGCCTTTAATACCATGACTCGAGGAGACAGAGGCTGGTGAGTCTCTGTGAGTTTGAGGCCAGCCTGGTCTACGAAGAGAGTCCAGGACAGTCAGGGATATTACACAGAGAAACCCTGTCTCGAAGCCCCTCTTCCCCCTGTCAGGAAATACGTTGAATATGTGACATCTGAAAAGACTTGTTAACTTAATTCCTTGATCATATAATCTTTCAGAAAAGTATTCTAAGGAATGCATTCAGAGATTTGCACTTTAAGATCATTTTGAATTTAATAAGGGCTGGTTATGTGAATTATGTCCTTATGGTAGATACCTTATAAATATTAAAATCTGTGCTATAGAGAAAAAAAGACATCAAAATGTATTTTTCAGTATAGTTAGTGGGGAAATAAGTATGAATAAAATATTAAGCAGGGAAAGCAGCAAACTATTACTGGATGTTTATCTTTGGTAGAATTACAGGTAATTTTTCTTTTCTTTTTTTTTTAAATTTTATTTATTATTATGTATACAGTGCTCTGCCTGCATGTACACCTGCAGGCTAGACGAGGGCATCAGATCACATTATAGGTGGTTGTGAGGCACCATGTGGTTGCTGGGAATTGAACTCAGGACCTCTGGAAGAGCAGTCGGTGCCCTTAACCTCGGAGCCCTCTTTCCAGCCCCCCTGGGGTAATTTTTCTTTCTTTCTCTATTTTTTTTTTTGTTTGTTTTTTGATTTTTGTTTTTTGAGACAGGGACTCTCTGCGTACCCTTGGCTGTCCTGGACTTGCTTTATAGACCAGGCTGACCTTGAACTCACAGCGAGCTGCCTGCCTCTGCCTCCCGAGTGCTGGGATTAAAGGCGTGTGCCACCACCCCTAGTTGGTAATTTTTCTTTGTATATATTATTTTTTCTAAAATAACTATTTTAATCAGAAAAAAGATAAAGAAGGAAATCTTTTTCTTGTGGATTTGTTTCCCTATTAAATGGGATTTTAACAGATTAAACTGGTTTACAAATTTAAGTATGTTTGGCCCAATGCTAATAAACACAGCTGGCCCTAAGTTGGAGGGGGGTCTTTAAATGGAGGCTTAGATAGGTAAGAGTGGGTACAGAACAGGAAATGCAGAGACTGTGGTAAAACTACGAACTGCTAAAGGGCTGGACCTTCTCCTCGATGCTTTGCCACGGCCAGGTCCGTGCTTTCACTCTCCTTAGGCAAGACAGAAGCAGCTTTCAGTGAGGAGGGTCCGGGCCCTCTGTGCAGGCACGGCTACACAACCCTGTGTGAGTACACTTACTAATGCGATCTGTCGGCTCACAGCAAGACACGGGGTTTCCCCACCATTTTCAATAGCTGAGTTCCACGGGCATGAATGGCCCCTCGGGTAATTGAACAGCCATCGACCGTTGTTTCTGCTCTGTTGTTTCAAGCCAGGCTACCACGTATTTGTCGCACCTATATTTGGTTTTGAAGTCATCTACATTTAAGTATGAAAACCCCTGGAAATTAATTTGTGTGGTCAAAGTGTATTCTACAGTTTAATGACGAAATTACCCACTTACTTGTTTTTATTTCCACCACCTCCACCATTTGCCAATTCAATTGTTGAAAAACTGGCCTCTTGTTATAATTGTGGTTCACTTTTGTAAATGAAATTGAGCTTTTCAAATTTTTTTTTTTTTTTTTTTTTAATTCTCAGAACAGTAGAAAGCTGTCGATCTTAAATCAGTCACTGTACTATCTCTGACCTGCTCTGGTCTGTACCTGTTTATACACTGGGTTACTGACCTTTCTCACCTTTTTTTTGTGACTCCAGATCTTGCTGTGTAACTTAGACTGGACTGCGATCTGCAATCGGTTGATAGGCATGTGCCACCATGCCCAGGGTTCCTGTTCCGATTCTGTCTCTCTTTAAATTGACTTAATGGAAAAGAAGAAAATTATCCCCTCCACCATTTGAAAATCATAATATCAATGTTCGCTTCCGTTATCAAGTTTGTTTTAAAATTGTGTTTGTGTTGTAGGTGTGAGCCTGAGGGTCCGAGGTCTCAGAGGCACCTGCTGAGACTTCGAGGGTCTTGTGCCCTGCCCATAAACAAAGAACTGCACTGTGGATTGTGATTTTTTTTTTTTTAAAGTGTATTACAGAAGAGAAAAACACTGCTGCAGGAGGAAGTAGGCTACTGTTCTGGGACAGTTCCA
>OU015743.1:47010975-47015975 GCA_907169655.1 Acomys percivali | reverse complement strand
TATGATAGCAATAATGTGACCATATTCTAGTTTACTATATTTTGAATTTTTACATACAGAAACCAACAGTTGCTATAACCAGGGAGAGGAAAGCCATTTCTGAAAGGGAAAACTACAAGTCTTTTTGAGCCCTTGGAAAAAAAAAAAGAAGGAAAAAAACTATTCTAATACGAAAACAAAAGATATATTTAGCTTATTATGTATCCATGCATTTGTGTTAATGCTTTGAGAATGAGTCTTGCTATATAGACCTAACTGCCCTGGAACTACTATGTGAACCAAGTAAACTCTGCACTTTTAGCAATCCTTCTTCTTCTGCATCTTGAGCGCTGGCGTTACAGGGTGAGCGGCCGCGCCCAGCTAAAAGTATTCTGATTTTAATGTCAGGTGTGCAATGGAAGGCCGTTCCATTGTCTCCTAGCGCTGACCCAGCTTAGCATTTTCAGCCATGAATGTTCAAGAAGGACTGTTGACATCCTTTAAGACTCAGCAACAAGCCGGGCTGTGGTGGCTCACGCCTTTAATCCCAACCCTTGGGAGGCAGAGGCAGGCGGATCTCTGTGAGTTCGAGGCCAGCCTGGTCTACAAAGCGAGTCCAGGACAGTCAAGGCTATGCAGAGAAACCCTGTCTTGGAGGAAAAAAAGACCCAGAAACAATTCTCTTTGCTGTAGGGGACGGGGGCAGTGTGAGATAGCATGGAAGTGATGGAGCAGGGGAGAGGTGGACGGTTTTCTCATTGAAGGGTCTCAGACAGTCGCTATCCGGACTCACCTCTTGAGGACAAGGCATCTCTTGAGTAGGGCAAAGATCTCCTCAGTTTCTAACTAGGTAGGAAAAGGAAGGAGACGAGAAAAGCTTTCAACACCCCAGGTCCTGGGTGTTTGCATCCTATTCTGGCTAGTTTTAATGTCGACTTGACACGAGCCTGAGTCATTTGGGAAGACGAAACCTCAATTGAGACAATGCCCCTACTGGATTGGCCAGGAGGCAAGTCTGTGGTGCATTTTCTTGACTGATGATTGGTGCGGGAGGGCCCTGCTCTCTCTGGGTAGAGCTACTCCTGGGCTGATGGTCCTGGGTACTACATGAAGGCAGATGGAGCAAGCCGTGAGGAGCAAGCCACTAAGCAGCATCCCTCCATGGATTCTGCATTGATTCCTGCTCCCAAGTCCCTGCCCTGACTTCCTTGGATGAAGGACCCTACAAGCTATAAGAGTAAATAAACCTTTCTCTCCCCAAGTTGCTTCTGGTCATGGTGTTTTCATCCTAGCCATGGAAAGAAACTGAGACAGGCCCTGTGACCAGGATATTCCCTCTCTCTCTCTCTCTCTCTCTCTCTCTCTCTCTCTCTCTCTCTCTCTTAGAGGTTGGAGTGGTTTTGGCATTGGTAGCTGAGTGTTATTTCATGTTACCTCAGCTTCACAAGGTCAGGAGAAAGGGAGCCTTCTACCCCTCACTTTACACACAAAGATATTTACAATACTCTGAGGAAGCCGTTTCTCAAGGCAGACTCAACCGGCAATCCATTCTAGACCCTTTGGGGTTTCTGTACTGAGCCCTTGTGTCTGTCCAGTTTGTCTCCATTTTTTTTTTTTTGCATGCACTTCTCCTTCAAGAACTGCTTTTCTTGCCTCCTCCCCGAAGGTCTCTTGTCTGCAGGAACCCCTATTCACAAGACTGTTACTGCACCCTGGAAGGAAACAAGTGGCTTTCTGTATGTCCACCTCCCTAAACAAAAGCTCCTGAGAAGCAGGAACTTCTTGTTTTGTTTCATGTTATTGCCCATTTCTTCCCTCTAAAGTGTCTGGGATAGCCTAGATGTAATTTACATTTGACAGCTGGTAGCTGGCACTTTACTTCCTCCCTTGATCATAGCATCTTGTGTTGACCTAGGTTGCCGCTCTCCTACGCCTTGACAAGAATGGATTTCAACAGCTGTCTTTACCAAATTGCTGAAAACCTGGGCAGTGAAGAACTGGCTGCCCTCAAGTTTCTGTGCTTGGACCACATCCCGCAGAAGAAGCAGGAGCCCATCAATGATGCTCTGATGCTCTTTCAGAGGCTTCAGGAGAAGAGCATGTTGGAGGAAGGCAACCTATCCTTCCTGAAGGAGCTGCTTTTCCGCATCAATCGCCTGGACCTCCTGACCAACGTCCTAAACAGCAGCAAGGGCGAGATGGTGACGATTCTGGACAAAGCCCAGGTTTCTGCCTACAGGTGGGTAGAGATGCTGGGGCCGGGGGTGGGGGCAATGGGAAGTGTGGGCCAAGGGACATGCCTCTGAGGGTGCTGCTGCTGCTGGGGTCCATTGTGTGAAGTGACTGTGAGACTCCGGGCTAGATGTGGATATCTAAGGGCTAAATACATAATTCAGAAAGAAATGCGAAGGCCATTAAATGATTTATTTTTTTCATGCAGCATGGCACAGAAGGGGACTTATGGGGAGAAGCCTAAGAGGCCAGTGTGATGTGGATATGATCAAAGCCTGTGTAGTAGTTACTTTCCGGCTGCTGTGGGGGAATGCCATGACCAAAAACCAATCTGTAGAAGAGGAGTTTATTTTGGATTACAGTTTCAGAGGGCTGATAATGGCAGAGAGAAGATGGCAACAAGCAGGCTGCTGGCAGAAGCAGGAAGCTGAGAGCGCTCATGCATACAGGAAACAGAAAGTATGAACTGCTAGTGGGGAGAGGCAAAACTCTCAAAGACTGCCCCAACGATGTACTTTGCCCTGCAGGGCTCTACATTCTGTGTGTGTGTGTGTGTGTGTGTGTGTGTGTGTGTGTGTGTGTGTGTGTGTGTAAATTCTGTGTGTGTGTGTGTGTGTAAATTTTCTCTCTCTCTCTCTCTCTCTCTCTGTGTGTGTGTGTGTGTGTGTGTAGCCTTCACTATCCTGGACTCTCTTTATAGATTAGGCTGACTTTGAGCTCAGAGATCTGCCTGCCTCTGCCTCCCCAAGTGCTCTATATTCTAAAAACTCCATAACCTCTCCAGACAGCCTGAGGACCAAGCATTCAGGTATATAAGCCTATGAAGAACATTTCTCATTCAAGCCACCACAACATGCATCAACATCTGTGAAAGAATAAGTAAGTTTAAAAATTTCATTTTTCAAAATAAATCATTCCTGTTAGGTAAGCTGATACTGAGATAGGCTTTTTTTTTTTTTTAAAGATTTATTTATTTTTATTTTATGACATGGGTATTTTGCTTGCATGTGTCTGTACACCATTTTCATGTATGGTACCTGCAGAGGCCAGAAGAGGGCATTAAATCACCCGGATCTGGAGTTACAGACAGTTGGGAGCTGCCATGTGGACGCTGGGAATTGAACCTGCGTGCTTGAAAGAGCAGTCGGTGTTCTTAACCACTGAGCCCTTTCTGCAGCCCCTGGAATAGGGTTTTAAATAAATATTTTAGTTTTCACCTTCTTCTTTCTTGTTAAAGAAAGTGAAAACACTGAGGGTTTTAATCGATGAGTGTGGAAACACTGAGAAAGAGAAAGGAGGGTGCCAGCTGCAGTATGAGGTAGCCAGCCACAGCCCTCAGCTAACGACTGGGCTCTGAGAAAACCAACAAAGCGCTGTTGCCCTTTCCCCTTGGGAAACAGTAACTTTGTAAGTGGCCACACATTTATGTACTGTTCTTGCATCTAATGTAACACACTGTAACAGATTGGATTGTGGGTAATGATGACTACTAAGAGAGTCTCAGGCTACTTGAGGAAAGGAAGCCAGACTGCCCCTGGGCTGGGCAAAGGAGAGGGGGAAATGGTGAAGTCTAGAGGTGCGCTCACCTTCAGCTGTCTTTTCTCCCCTGCTTGAAATGCTTCCTTTTGCCTGTGCCTCAGGGTGAATTCTCTTTAGGAACTTAAAAACCGAGATTAGTGGCCTGGATTGGTAAGAAGACACTCTCATCTTGGTGGCTCTGCTTTCTGACACCCACAGCATGTGTTTACTTTGTCCACAGTTAGGGCCTCACCACTTCCCACCCTGACCGCCCTTCCCGCCTACTTGTGATGCAGATGGAGCCCTTCTGTGGCTTCGGGACTCAGGTGACAGGGTACTTTCATGGGATCTGCTCTCACACAGACTGCTTAGTTCTGGTAAGCCAGACTGAAGCCCAGCACCGCACTGTCTTCAGGAGAACAGGCTTTGTGTATTTGTTACCTTTCTTGCTGCTGTGGCAAAAGCTACTTCAAGAAAGAAGGGTTTAATCTTGGCTTATGATCTGAGGATTTGGTCCATCGTGATGAGAAAGTCATGGCAACAGAGGTGGAGGTAGCTGGCTGGTCATGTTGTATATGCAGTCAGGAGGCAGAGAGAGACAAAAAGCTAGTGCTCTGCTCAATTTCCCCTTTACGCTGTCTGGGACTATGGCCTGCTAAGTGATGCCAGCCTTTTCCAGCGTCAGTCAATCCGATCTAAAACCCCCTTAATGACATGTCCAGAGATCTGTCTTCTCAGTCACTGTGGATGCCTGTGGCAGCATTAACAGTGGCACTGTGAAACAAGCTCTGTGCCATGACAAGATCATGGTTCTGTGACAAGGTCTTTGGCCTCTTCTTCTTTTCAATGTGTCTTGTGCTCAGCACTCTTTGATGTACGTTTCAGTTTTGGCTTTCTTCGTCATCTCTCCTTGTTAGGAGTCATGTCATGGGAAGGCCTGGCCAGCATTAGCAGCCACTCTCTTTCCTTCCCGTACTGGCTTCCTACTTCAGGCTTGAGTGCTGTGATATTGGTAGTGGGTGCGTTATTTTCCTAGGTCTGTCACAGTAAAGTGTCATGAACCCAGTGTTTAAAACATTAACTTAGCCCAGGGTGGTGGTGCACGCCTTTAATCTCAGCACTCAGGAGGCAAAGGCAGTTGGATGGATCTCTGAGTTCAGGCCAGCCTGGTTTACATAGCATTCCAGGACAGTCAGGGCTACGCAGAGAGAAACCCCGTCTTGAAACAACAACAACAACAACAACAACAACAACAACAACAACAACAACAA
>OU015743.1:46968834-47010965 GCA_907169655.1 Acomys percivali | reverse complement strand
AACAACAACAACAACAACAACAACAACAACAACAACAACAACAACAACAAATACAAAACCTTATTCTTTCATAGTTCTGGGGCTCAAATTCAGAAATCAAGGTGCTAGCAGGATTGGCTTCTCTTTGGAGAGCCAAAGAACACTCAATTCTTGCCTCTGTTTCCTGTCTTACAGAAGTGTCTCTCTGAGTTGTTGGTCTCAGTGTTTTTCTTTTTCTTGTTAGGACACCAGACACTGGATTAGGTCTTCCAGTATGACCTCAATTTAATAAGATTTTGTCTGCAAACACCCTTTGACCACATTAGGCCACCTTCTCACACTGTAGGTATACAGAGACTTTTGACGGGACTAAAGGATGTGAATCAGCCCGGAATGCTGTATTGTTTGGGTTTACCAGAGTTTTGATTTTTTTTTTTTTTAAATAAGGAGTTTATTCATTAAGGCACCTATACATCATAAGAAGTGATGACCCCAGAACTAGGGAAGTCAGTGGTGTGTATCTGTGTGTGTGTCCTCAACTTGTGCCGTCAGCCCTCCCCTGTGAACTAGGCTGAGGCAAACCACAGTGCCAGACAGGCATCTTCACCCTTCTAGCACAGAATCCTAAGGCCCCTGACTAGGGCGGGACCTGTCAAAGGCTTAAACTCTTTGCTTGCACACAGCAGGGCCACTGCTGAAGGCTTGCTCACCATTTTCTAATATGAACAAGGAGCATAAAAAATATGCATGTAGTCAAGGCTACACAGAGAAACCCTGTCTCAAAAAACCAAAAAAAAAAAAAGCATGTGCGGTGACTTACCACCATAAGAAAACTGTAGGTGTTTTGCTTTTGTTTGTTTGTTTGTTTTGCCTTGGCTGTACTGGAACTCACTCGATAGACTAGGCTGGCCTCAAACTTAGAGCGATCCATCTAACCTCTGCCTCTCAAGTGACATGTGCCATCACTGCCTGGCTTGGTGTTTTATTTTTAAACTGTAGTTTCTGCTTATGCAGTATCTTTCAGACTTTTCCTGCTTGTTACTAACGAAGTGATCAGCATGAACTTAGGACCCCCAAGACCCAGTTCTCAGCACAAAGGAGATTTATTTGCCTCAGAGGGACAGAGGACAGGGATGAGGGACAATGACAGGAGACAGAGGAAGAGGGAGAAGGGAACCGGGGGTGGGGGAGGTGGGGGGGTGAGGGGGGGAGTATTTGTCCCTGAAAACAAAGGACTGCCTCTGGATAGAGAGGAGACAGACATGGCTCATGGGAAAATGGCAGTTTATAAAGATAAAGGGGGAAACCCTGTGTTAGGATGAAGTGTTTAATTGTAATTAAGCATGCTAATCGGGGTATCCAAGGGGAGCTTTTGATTGCTGGTTTTAGCAAGGCAGAGGGAGTGGGGGAGAGGGGCAAGGCTTGTCAGACCATGTTGGCCAGAGTCCCTTCAACCAGAGTCCCTCAGTGATGAGGGAGAAAAGGGGCTGCTGTGTGACAAAACTTTTTCACATATGTTTGCTCACCCCAGACAAGAAGCCCATGCCAGGCCAAAATACCAACCCTACCAAAGTCCAGTCTGGTGAACCAAAGAGTTTTATTGGGATTATTTACAGGAATATGGGTGAGGGATTACTTACAGGAGCAGAAATGACTCAACGACAGCTGTATCACCAAAGCCCCTCCCAGCATGGGTGACAGCTCATGGTGCTAGGAACCTGGAGCTGACTGTGCAGCCTGCAGACAGCTCAACAGGCTGGAGAGGGTCCTTTCTAGGTGCCTCAGTTGGTCTGAGCCTCTTCCAGGCAGCTCAGCATCTTTCTCACTGAGAGGGACTCTCAGCTTTTATTGTTTACGCTAGTGAAGCTATTCAGTTTCAGGGACTTCCTGAAGCTATTTTGAGTTGTTTACCTTTATACCTAAGGGGTTTCCCTGCAGAATAGAAAGTTTCCATGTTGAGGAAACTCTTACATATCAGGGTCAGGGTACTTTGTACTAAAGTTGAAAGACCCACAGTAGCTTGGGGCTGGACTGATCTTGGCCAAACTGAGAATGCCTTACTGAAGTATCCTAACTGCTGAGCGACCTCCTCATGCCAAGTTTTGTTGACTTATAAAACATTTTTTTAATTCATTTGGCAAGCATTTTCTGAGATCCTAAATGTGCTAGGAAATAATTATGCTTCTGTGACTTATTGAACTCTTGGTGTGCTTTCATGTGCTGCCTAACAATTTGGGCCGTGATGGATTGTGTAAGTGACTCTGGTCCTGTGAGGTTATGTTGCCTAGTGACAGACATCATAGGACTCCTAGTTTAAGAGCACATCGTGATGTTCACAAATGCATCTCAGACTGTGCAACCACCAAAGTGACATGTGCACTGCAGAGAATATAATTTCCCCAAGTCATCGCACTTTGACCTTGATTTATTTATTTTTTAATAACAACACAGGAGCAGCAAGCTTCTTTCAAATTTAGTTGGACGAAAAGGTGGTAGGGCTTTGCCCAGGGTGGGTTGGATGGTCCCGACTCAGTAGACTCTCACGATGACTCCAGTGTCTTCCTGAGGCTCAGCAGTCAGAATTACCTGGTTATTTTAAGGAGGTCCTGGGAGTGAGACCTGCTGTTAACTGTGTGATGATGGGACATGATCTAGAACGTGTTTCTAAAGTGTCTCCGTTTCCCGCCGCAGGGTCATGCTCTTTCAGCTCTCAGAAGAAGTGGACAAGTCGGCATTGAAAGAATTTAAGTTTCTTTTGAATGAAAAGATCCCCAAATGTAAGCTGCACGATGACTCGGTAAGACCTGGCATCTCCTAAGATGGGCCACATTGGGTTTCTGAGACCAGACAGGACTGCTCACCACAAACTGGATTCAAGGTTGTGTGCTGTTGTTTTTGAGACATGGTGTCATGTAGCCCTGGCTGAATCCAAACTTGCTATGTAGCCAAGGATGACTTTAAACTTCTCATCTTCTGCCTTCACCTCTTGGGTGCTGGGATGACTGGCGTGTGCCACCCGTCCTTCTGCGTGTTTGATAAGCACTCTGCCAGCTGAGCTGCACCCTAGCCCCTGGGTTCTCACTTCTTACCCGGGGGCAGGGGGGGGGGAGGAGAAAGTAGTTAGACAGGACTAGTAGGTATGGCTCTTGTGTTTCTGTACACTGACGTGTTACTGCTTAGCCATGGGGCAGAGCCAGGAGCCAGAGAAAGCAAGTTGTGCAGTTTGACAACGCATGGGACTCAGCAGAGCCAGGGAGAAAAGGTGACTTGGGGTCACATCTTCCCCACTTCTGCTGCCCTTGCAACAAAATACCTCATGTTTGCTTATGTGTCTTTATGAGTAGGTTGTGTGATGGCTGTGTCTGTGTCTACATGTTGTGTATACTGTGTATGTGTTTCTTATGTACATGTATGGCATATGTACTTCTGTGTGTGCCTCTGTGTGACTTCTCTGTTGGTCTGAGACTTTATGTGTGTGGTACCCATGTATGTGGGGTTCTCTCTGTCTCTGTCTCTGTCTCTCTGTCTCTGCCTCTCTCTCTCTTTCTGTCTCTGTGTGTGTGTTTGCATGCTGTGTGGTATATGGTCTAATTTTGAAGTATGCTTTGTCCAGATGTATCTCTGTGCCTTTGTTTAGTGCGCATGCGCACACAAATGTGTGACATCTCTGTGTGTATGTGTAGTGCACGTGTCTCTGTGTGTATTAACTGAGGTTTAGAGGTGGCTGATGTACCAGGGGCAATGCCAGGGTATAATATGGTCTCCAGGGCTGTCCCATCCACATACTGCTTGAAAACAAGGCTGGGGACCGGGTGGCATCTGACATGCATGGCTACACTCTAGCTTTCCTTTTATTTATTTATTTATTTATTTATTTATTTATTTATTTATTTATCTTTTTAGGCCAGAAAATACAGAATGGCCTTCCTGATTACTGTCACCTCTGAGAGATCAGCATGTGCTCAGAGGCGGGAGGGCATGGGCCCTTGGTTTGGAAGACGTAGAAAGTCAACAACACAAAAACCCTAATCCTCGCGCCCCGCCCCACACCCATGGCCTGTGCACTCAGTCTGTTTGTCCCCTCGCTCTCTCCTCCCCAGAGCCTGCTGGATATTTTCATAGAAATGGAGAAGAGGGTCATCCTGGCTGAAGGAAACTTGGACACACTGAAATCCATCTGTAAACGGGTCAACATGAGCCTGCTGGGGAAGATTGAGAGCTACGAGCACTCGAGCACAGGTAGACAGCTGACGGCTGCGAGTCGGCAAGGCCCTCGGGGCAGCAGCTGTTTCTGACCAAGTTTTTCTCTTCTTAATTCAGAGAGAAGAATGAGCCTTGAAGGAGGGGCAGGGTCTTCAGCTTCGCTTCCGGATGGTAATGCCTACAGATGCACTTCCTAGATTCTCAGTTGCTTGATTTCCTCTTGGCCTGTTCCCACTACCTTCCGTCACATCTCGATCAAGAAGAGAGTTGAATTTGTTGCTTGTCACCTCTGAAGCTCTCTGAAAGCCTCACGGAAACTTTTGAAATGAGCACACAGTCTGGCCCTCTTTGCTTTTCCCAAGAGTCATGAGGCGCTAGATTCATTTTTTTTTCCCAGAACATTCTTTTGTTTTGTTTTGTTGAGAGCGGGGCGGGGGGGGGGGGGATCTTTCTACATAGCTCTCGACATCTGCCTGCCTCTGTCTTGAGTGCTAGGATCAAAGGCATGCACCACAACATGCCTTTTCCCCGTAGAACATTCTTGATCAAGTTTCTTCAGGTTTCTCTGCTCTGCGAGAGGCCCCTTGGCCAAGTCCTTTTCTGTCTCCTGTAAAGTCCAGGATCCCAGGTCTGCACTGCACCTGAGTTTCTCCACAGTGTGCTTGCCTTACCCTGTGATGCTGGAGCCAAGTTGCCTAGCTCATCCCGGAAGGGAATTTGTCTAGACCTCTGTCTATTTTCTTACCAAGGAAAGATAGAACAGACAGAAGGTTTTCTTCAATATTTTTTTTTCTGAAACAGGTTGTCTCAGGGTTTTATTGCTGTGAAGAGACATCATGATCATAGAAACTCTTATAAAAGAAAACATTTAATTGGGGCTGGCTTACTGCTACAGAGCAGACATGGTGCTGAAGATGGAGCTGAGAGCTCTACATCTTGGTTGACAGGCAGCAAGGAGACTGTGCCACTGGGCATGGCTTGAGCATACATAAGATCTCAAGGCCCACCTCCACAGTGACACACTTCCTGCAACAAAGCCACACCCACTCCAACAAGGCCACAGCTCCTAATAGTGCCACTCCCTATGGGCCAAACATTCAAACACATAAGTCTATGGGGGCATACCTATTCAAACCATCACACAGGGTCTCCCTATGTAAACCTACCTAGCCTGGAACTTAATATGTAGAACAGGCTGGCTTCAGCTCGGAGAGATCCACTTGCTCTGCCTTCCTCTGCTGGGATTAAAGGCCTGCGCCATAACAACAGGATCTTTCAAATTTTTTATTTTTAAATTTTTATTTTTCAATTATGTGTATGTGTGGGAACATGTGTACATGAGTGTAGGTGCCCATGAAGGCTTAGAAGAGAGCATTATATCTTCTGAAACTAGAGTTCCAGATGGTTGTGAGCCACTGTGTGAGTGCTGGGAACCAAATCTTCATTCTTGCAAGAGCAGCAAGTGCTCTTAACTATCGAGCTTCTCTCCAGCCCCCTCCAAAATTTTGATTAATCAAACATGTCTAAGGCTATACCACCCCGAATGAGCCCGATCTCATCTGATTAATCAAACATACAAAATTATAAGAACTCCCTTGGGGGCAATTTTTAAATAGCATCACTACCACTCTGCAAATATTAATATTGGTAATATCTTGTTTTTATTATTGCTTTTGCTGTGTGATGCATTTTGAATCACTCTTCTTATTTTAAATGTGTGTGTGTGTGTGCGCGCGCGCGCGCGCGCACGCGCAAAGTGAGTTTATGCACACCACATTTGTGCGGGAGCCTGGATCAGTCAGAAAGACCACATCAGATTCCCTGGAACTGGAGTTACAGTCAGTTGGGGGTCACCACATGGGTGCTGGGAACCTCTTTGGTCCTCTGCCCTGAGGAGGATCACTCTCCTTTCAAGACCATGTATGAGTAAGGCAGCCAATTCTTCCTCTGGCCATGCCTGCCTAAGCCCAGCTGTTCCCAGGTTCCTTCAGCATGTTTGAGTCAGTGACTCATCCTGAGCTCATGTCTTTCGCCATGACTGCCTGGTTCTCTAGAGGCATGCTGAGTGCAAGGCAGTTTCAATGCTTATTTATTTATTATTATTATTTTTTACTTTATTTATTTTTATTTTTATTTTTTTTGGTTTTTGGAGACAAGGTGTCATAGCCCTGGCTATCCTGGAACTCTCTTTGTAGATCAGGCTGGCCTCGAACTCAAAGCGAGCTGCCTGCCTCTGCCTCTCGAGTGCTGGGATTAAAGGTTTGTGTCACCATGCCCAGCCTTGGTGTTCATTTTTAAAAAATACCTTAGGGTCCAGTGCTTGCATACAGGCCAGGTGATGTAAGGTCCATCTCTGGAACCCATTAAGAGGAAGGAGGGAACCAAGTCTGGAAAATCCTCTTTGGTCTCCACGTGCCATAGCATGAGCGCCCCCTACATCAGGCATAGGTGCACAGATGCTCGCGTGTTCACACACAAGTGCGAGTGCACATGCACGCAGGCACACACATATGTACATGTGAATGTATGTGCACGTTCACCCTGAAAAATTACTTTAAGGTCCTTAGGTTGTCCTGAGTGTTAAGTACATCTTTACCGAACAACCTTTGCCCGAAGCCTCTCATTCTGCATTTTTTCTTTGTCCATTGCAGGCGAGATGTACTACAGAATGCAGGAAATGTGGGACTCCCCAAGAGAACAAGACAGTGAGTCCCAGGTACCCCTCCTCTCTCCCTCTTTGCATTGAAGAGTCTGTTTCTTGTTTTTGTTGGCTCCCTTTAAGCTGCCAGATAAGCCAATAAGGGGCAGAACTTTTTGGAAAATTGTAGAACTCTGGGGTGGGGGGTGGGGGTGGGGTGGGGGGAACTACAAAAGAACCCAGTTAACGATGTAGCCTCTCCAGTTTTCTGTTTATTAATTATTTACCAGTTTCATTTGTTTGTATTTGAGACAATTGTGGAGGAATGTCTTGAATGGATGTAACAACTGTCAATAAAGTGCTGTTTAGCCAATAAGCTGGGCAGAAGGACAGGAAGTGGAAGGCGGGGCTTCTTGGAGAGAGAGTGGAGCAAGGATGGTCAGTTAAGGAAAGAAGGTTGACAGTGGGTGAGGATGGGTGAGAGCAGAAAAATGGCCCAAGGATCATAGTGGCAAGTGCTTGGAATATATGTGTGTTATTAGGTTTAGAGTAATTTATGTTAGTTTAGGAGTAGATTTGTATCAGTTTAGATTCTGCCCGGCACATAGTGCTAACAGCTTTAAAGTACCCTTCAGACTCTGTGTCTTTTATTAACAATCTTAGGCCGAACTCATACATTTTTACTGTAACAAATTGGCGCCCAATGTATTTATTGTATCCACACCCTTAAAAAAAAAGACACTTTGTTATGGTTTGGTGGGGGGATAGCTCCCTAAGAGCTAAATCTGTATAGCAGAAGGCTCCTGGATCCTTTTTGGCTTTTTTTTTTTTTTTGCTTTTGTTGTTCAGGGAGAAAGGCAGAAAGCTGAGAGATGCCAGGCTAAGTTGCCAACAATGAGAAGGGAAGAAGGAACCAAATTCTTTTCCATAGAGTTGATAATGGCTGAAATTCAGAACTTATTAGCTGCAAGGTGTTTGTCAGCTCTCTCTGGAAAGGGTTCACCTATGCAAATTAGCAATAACTAAATTCAAAAGAATGGTGGGCAGGGCTTCTCTTACTGAAGCCTATATTGACACAACTGACCCAAGACTTAGAATTTTTTTTGTTAACTCTTGACTATTACTTGAAATTTTTGTAGATTTTGACTGGAATTGGGATGAAATATTTGTGCAGGGCGGTGGTTGGCACACACCATTAATCTTAACACAACGGAGAAAAAGACAGGCGGATCTCTGTGAGTTCTGGACTAGCCTGGTCTCCACAGGGTGTGACCCCCTGCTGATAAGTCACTTGCAAAAACAGCCTAGATTTAAACTGACAAATTTTTCCTTAACAGACATGCAAACTGCATGCCTCCCACTTTGAAAAGCCTTTGTATGCTGAGTTAAAGTGTCACTGCTCTGGTAGCTGGCTTATCTCTCTAAGCATGAGCTACTTTCACGGGGACAGGTGGCGGTCACACAAAATTCAAAAGGACACCGAGGACTTACAGGTGACAAAGTACACATCAGCCTACTTAGATCCCAAAAACTCAAAGGCTAAAATTCATATACTTAAAAAGGTAAGCTTAATGCCTTCTCCTTTGCTCAAGGCAACCAGCTTGTCTCTAAAACGGGATACATTTTCTTGGGAGACAGGTAGCAGCCTGGCCTATCCATCAGGCGCCATAGAGCCTAGAGAAGGACATTTAGTTTAAAAGGTGGAAGTGTCCACCCCCCATGGAGAGAAGGAGTGAGAAAAAAACACCTGCAACAAATGTAAAAACCCAGGTGCATGGTGCCTAGGGTATGCATAAACTCAAAAATGGGAGTTTATTTAAGTGTGAAAACCCAGGTACAAGATACCTAGGGTATGCATAAACTCTGAAATAAGAATTTATATAAAGTTTAAAAGGTGGAAGCTTTCATCCCCTATGGAGAGAAGGAGTGAGACAAAAACACCCTTAAAAAATGTAAAAACCCAGGTACAAGATGCGTAGGGTGTGCATAAGTTTAATTAAGGCTTAATGCCTCTTCTTTTGCTCAGGGCAACTGGCTTGTCTCTAAAATGGGATACATTTTCTCGAGAGACAGGTAGTGGCCTGGGCATACATCAAGCACCACAGAGCCTAGAGAGGACATTTAGAACTATACAATCTTGTTTTGATTTCAATTAAATAATGATTGTATGTTCTTTGGTAATGGTAATATTATACTTCCTTTTTGAAAGAGGTCAAAGTAAAACAGACCTGGAAGATAAGGAGACTGCTAACTTAAGTCAGTCTGTACGTACATGATTTCAAACTACAGAACCAGCCTTGATTGTTCTGTGCATCCTGCACACCTCATGCATTTATATGGTTTTAGAACTGTATAATGCTTGTGAGAAATTATATATATATTTCAGAACAAAAGTACCAGACACTGATGCTGTATGAGACCCCCCGACAGGATTGATCCTCCAGCATGCTAATATGCTGACATCCTGCATTCCTCATGTTCCATCCACAACTACTTCAGTTGCTATTCGTCATCAGAACAGAACATCTCCCAGGACAGCTTTGGAGAAAGCTCCTGATTCCAATTGGTCCAGCATTTCAGACTGTCCCACACAGGACTTTTTATTAAGCCTGAATTTCTCAACATTTAGAGACTGGACCACAAATGCGATCTCAGCTTGTCTGACCATTTTCCTAGTTTTATTTGGGCCCCTGTATAGGTATTATTCATCCCAAATCAGACCGAAGAAGCCTTAAAAAGAGAATACCATCCCATTTCCCTTAAAGGGGCCTTAGGTAAGGCTTTGGGCTATGGATGTTCTTCATTGGGAATTTTGGTTGTGTTACTATTGGTTTTATCTAGAAGAGAACAAGGTTGGACTCAGGGATTTTTCACTGTGAATATAGAAATATATTGGAATGATAGGACAAAAGGTAGATTATTGAATCTTCAACTTAAGGCCTTAATTGTTACTCACAAGTTTATTTTTAATTCATTGGTATACAATATTAGATATTGATGTAAAGTAAGTTTATTTTTAATTCATTGTACTGTTCAATGTTATCACAAGACTATACATCCTAGGTTTAATAGATGAGGTAAAAGATTTAGATAAGGTCTTTGAAAACCTCAGAGACTTACAGAATATGGCATTTAAGGAAATTTTATTTGTTTTGAGGATTCTTTGAAAATGAGACAGGTTGACTCCTGGCAACACCAGCCTGCCTCAAAGAAGGTGATAAGCATCAAGGAATCTCCTTATGGAGATGGCTTCAGGTGTGGCAAATCAGCCACTGGGCAAAAATGTTCTTGTTTTCTTCCACAGACAGAATTCTGCCTGAAATGGGCAAGCTTAGATGCAGGTAGAGTTGACGGCCAAACTCTGCCCAGAGAGGGTAGGCAAGTCCTCAATAATCCCTGCTTCACAAATATGTCTGTCAGATATATTGGGTCAGAAGGCTGAAGATGATGCTCCAACATGTTAGAAAGTTTTTGGTGATTGTTCAGACAGCGAGGTGTCTCTGTCATTTTGCAAGCTGCTAACCTGCATTTCCTATTTACTGAGCTAATTAATTTTATTCCTTCTCAAGTCTCTGATGGGGTTGAAGACAGCGAAACATTATGAGTATAACATGAATATAACGTTTGCTTTGTGGTTCTTGTGTGTGTATATTGTATATTGATGTAATAATATAAATGTATAGGTAAAAGGCTTTTTTAAAAAAATTAGACTAAAAAGGGGACTTGTGGAGGAATGTCTTGAATGGATGTAACAACTGTCAATAAAGTGCTGTTTAGCCAATAAGCTGGGCAGAAGGACAGGAAGTGGAAGGAGGGGCTTCTTGGAGAGAGGGTGGAGCAAGGATGGACAGTTGAAGAGAGAAGATTGACAATGGATGAGGATGAGTGGGGCGGAGAAATGGCCCAAGGATCATAGTGGCAAGTGCTTGGAAGATATGTATGTTATTAGGTTTAGAGTAATTTATGTTAGTTTAGGAGTAGATTTGTGTCAGTTTAGATTCTGCCCGGCACATAGTGCTAACAGCTTTAACGTACTCCTTCAGACTCTGTGTCTTTTATTAACAATCTTGGGCCGAGCCGATACATTTTTACTATAACAGGGCCACAAATTGGCCTTGAACTCTGTATGGAGCTGAGGATGACCTTGAACTCCCGATCCTGATCCCCTTGCCTTTACTACCCAAGATTTACAGGCATGGGCTCCCACACCGGGCTGTAACTTTATCATAAGATCAACGGCAGAGGTACAGGAGTTGTTGACGGGGAGAGGGTGTGTGCGGCCTCTCCTCCTCTTCTAGCAGGCCTGGGGCGGGAGCTTCAGGAGGAGTGGCTCTCCCGGCCTTGTCTTCTAGCCTGATGCTGCAGAGAGGTTTCTCCTTTGTGTTAGGCAACAAACAGGATCTCAGCATGTCCTAGGTTTTGTCTCAGTGAAGTCTGTAGGGAGAACCCCTTCTTAGACACAGCTTCCTCTTAAGAGTCTACAGTAGCTCACCAAGTTTAGCTCAGCCCAGGAACCTCCCTGTGTCAGGAAGCAGCCCCTGCACACCTTGAGAAAGAATCTGGATTAAGGCAGGTACCTGAGAAGAGCCTCAGGCCTTTTTGGCTGGGAAATCAAAGACAGGTCAACACCGTGTGTTTCTGGGTGGCATATATACCTTATATACCTTACAGTTATGTCCTCACCAAGTGGCTGAAGATATGTTACTATCTTAGTAACTGCTAGTATCACAGTATCAAAATACATTTATGTACTATAAGTAGGAAATACATAGGATAGTAACAAATACTGAATATATTTTGTGTTTAATAAAGGACTTTATGCCGTAGAAAACGTATTAAAAGGGGAAGGATTTGTACAACACGAAGAGAAACTGTAATGTGTTATAAAGCATATTAAACTACTAGAAGATTAGGTGAGTTGTCCGGAGCCTTAAAGTTTCAAGCCATAAAAGCTGGTGTTTGTAGTGCTAGCCTGGGGTCCTTTTCTGTACTTCAGGAGACAGCACAGGCTTTTACCTAAACGCTGAGACTCTCAGCCTGAAACAGCCATAAGATAACAGTCAGAATCCAGGCCCTCTGGCTTTTACTGTCAGGCTTCGGTAAGCACCCCTTAACCAGCTCCTTGCTCTCCACCCGTTCCTTTGCACTGGGTTAAGGCATTGACTTTAACCATCCAGAGGCCGCACTGTGTCCTACGTCAAGAGCAGGCCCTCAGCTGTTAGGCAAGAAAGGCAGGATCTGAGTATCTGGCCCGGGTGGTGAGAGATGCTGAAACAGGCACAACGGCAGTAGGCCGTGATGACCGCGGTGATATACACACAGGGTACTCCGCAGGCCCAGGCCCACTTAGCTGTGCAAGGGCAGGGGTGGAAAGTAGTTTTTCAGGGAAATGGCCCCCGATCTGGCTGTTGTGATGGAAGGAGCAGGGGCTTGCTTCCCAGTGGCACTAGGCAACAGAGCCTCTTCCTGGGCAGTTGTTGTGTAGCTGCTGTCTGAGCTGGGCTTTTGTGTTCCAGACATCAGACAAAGCTTACCAAATGAAGAGCAAACCTCGGGGATACTGTCTGATCTTCAACAATAATGATTTCAGCAAGGCGCGGGAGGCCATACCCAAGCTGCACACAATGAAGGACAGAAAAGGAACACACTGTGATGAAGGTACAGTGGAGTCTCATGGGCCTTCTTTCTTCTTTCTTTCTTTCTTTCTTTCTTTCTTTCTTTCTTTCAATTAGAAGGGAGAGAGCAATGGTTCTACCTAAAGGATCCTTTATTTTGAGAAAATGGATTCATAGTTCAAGAATATGTATCAAACATTTTTTTATTCATTCTCTCTCTCTCACTTTGGTTTTTCAAGACAAGGTTTTTCTGTGTAGCCTTGGCTGCCCTGGACTCCCTTTGTAGACCAGGCTGGCCTTGAGCTCACAGAGATCCGCCTGCCTCTGCCTCCTGAGTGCTGGGATTACAGGCGTGTGCCACTGTGCCTGGCTCATTTATTTCATTTATATTTCTTTGTGGAGGTAAAGAACATTCTTACATATCAGTTAGCTTTCTGCTTTTTTAAATAATTAGGCTTTTAAATCAAAGTAATATGTTCATCAAGATAAAATGACAACTCTTACTTATAATAGGTTTATAATGGGGAGCATCCATGCTCTTTAACGCTTTTTAAGTTTTATTTAATTTTTATGTCTATGTGCCTCTGTGTGCATCTGTGTGTGTGTGTGTGTGTGTGTGAGAGGGGGGGGGAGGGAGGAGGGGGTGAGAGTGAGGAGGAGGGAGAGCCCTTAGATCCAGAAGAGGACAACAGAACCCTCTAGAGCTGGAAGCCGGAACTGGGAACTGAACTCCAGTCTCTTACAAGAGCCAGGCGTGGTGACGCACACCTATGATCTAGCACTCGGGAGGCAGAGGCAGGTTGATCTCTGTGAGTTCGAGGCCAGCCTGGTCTACAAAAAGAGTCTAGGACAGCCAAAGCTACACAGAGAAAAACCCGGTCTTGTAAAACCAAAAATGAACCAACCAAACGAACAAACCAAAAGAAAGAAAGAAAAATAGATAGAAAAGAAAAGAAAAAATGAGAGCAAAGAAAATTCAATGTACTGGATGCAGGAAGTCAGATTTCTAACCTGAGTTGTTTCTAAAAACATAGCAGTCACTATGGATTGCGGTGTGCAGATTATGAGACCTGGGAATCTCCTGATGACCAGGCAGCCCCCCTCCAAGCACCCTGCCGCAGACTCATCGGGGAACAGAGTACACAATCCCAGATTGAAAGCTTTCTCTCAATGGTTTAGTCAGCCAGTTAGTTAATATCAAAGAAAGGAAAATGCAAACAAGAAAAAAAAAAAAAAAAAAACAACAATGTAAATGAAACTAACATATTGCAGGGGGAAAAAAACCTAAAAAGCTGTATTTAGCTGTGTGGTGGTAGCCCTTGACTTTTATCCCACCGTTCAACAGGCAGAGTCAGGTAGATCTCTGTGAGTTCGAGGCCAGCTTGCTCTTACAGAGTGAGTTCCCGGACACCCAGGGCTACACGGAGAAACCTTGTCTCAAAAAACAAAACAAAACAGCTGTATTTAGTATTCTCACAGAGATTAGTCAAAAAGGTTAGTAAAATGGTACGAAAAGACACAGAATAGAAGAACTCATTTAAAAATGAGTATATAGGAACATTGTGCTAGAGAGATGACTCAGTGGGTTAAGAGCACTGTCTGCTCATTCAGAGGATCCAGGTTCAATTCTTTGCACTGACATGACAACTCACAACTGTCTGTAACTGCAATTCAAGAGACTCAGTGTCTTCTTCCAGCCTCTGTAGGCACAAGGCATACATGTGATGCACACACATACATGCAGGAAGAACACCCCCACATGCAAAATGATAATTAAAAAAAAATGTAAAATATGTGAGCAACAATAAAAGTATGGAAGGTAAAGTCTCAGAAAGTTGGACCAAAAAAAAAAAAAAAAGAAAGAAAGAAAGAAAGAAAACTCATCAAAGATACCTGATCTGTGACCATGAGTCACATAAAAGAAGACAAGGCAAGGGAAGGAGTGAGGGTCGGGGTAAGTCAAATATGTAAACCAGTCAGGGATCAAAATGTCATTGAATTTCATGATACTGAATTTGGAAGCTAAAAGATGAAACCTCAGAGCAAAGGGGATTTTTGAAAAGAACACCCTGTATCTAGCCAAACTAGCAAAAAGAATGTTGAATGATTATTCATTATTGATTTATTATTTTAATAAATCAACAGCTACTCCTTAACCAGCTATATACCCAAATAACCATACAGAGAGACTGGGATAGATTTAATTAGCTTAGAGCACAACACCGAGCAACAATTACTCCATCCTAAATGTCACGCTAGTACAGCTTCCTCCCACTCAGGTTTCCCACACTATACTTGCTTTTTACTCACCTTTTTACTTACAGGCTCTGGCTCATTCCTCTTGGCGTTTCCCTGGTCCTCTCCACGTGCATCCCTCCTGACCTTCCTGCTCTTTCTCCTCCCCTCACTGGCCCAGGATACCCTACCCTATTCCTTGTATTGCTTAGCATTGGCTGGTTGGCTTTTATTGGCAACACAGAGAACAAACGGGAGCATGTTTACACAAACCTGAGACAGGAGATACTTAGAATAAACATCACAATGCAGTGTTCATATTGAAACCAGATCGTGGTGTAGAGAAATCAGCATTTGAATGAACAAGGGCAAACTGTACATAGTCCACAAGAACATTATGCCAATAAAAGAGTGAGAGCAGAAATGAATCCACAGTGTGCAAGAACTCAACAAATGTACCTGTGCACGATGCTTTCAGCTGGCAGCAATAAACATTAGAAGCCTATAGGGCCCAGCTGGTAATACAGAAGGCCTCACTCAGGTTCTAATGCTTTTTGTTTGTTTGGTTGGTTTTGGTTTTTGGTTTTTTGAGACAGGGTTTCTCTGTGCAGCCTTGGCTAATCTGGACTTGATTTGTAGACCAGGCTGGCCTCGAACTCATAGAGATCCACTTGCCTCTGCCTTCCCAAATGCTGGGATTACAGGCGTGTGCTGCCACCAGCCTGGCCGGTTTCTAATTCTTGCCTGCAGGGTTTTATCCATCTCTGGGCTGTGTTCTGGGAACTATTGTAATACATGGTTTTCGTATCTTATTTTTCAGAGGCTTTGACTGAGACCTTTAAGGAGCTTCATTTTGAGATAAAGTCTTATAGAGACCACACAGCGAATGAAATCCGTGAGGTTCTAAGATCCTACCAAAGTCTTGACCATACGAACAAAGACTGCTTCGTCTGCTGTATCCTCTCCCACGGAGACAAGGGCATCATCTACGGCACTGATGGGAAGGAAGCCTCCATCCACGAGCTGACATCGTATTTCACTGGTTTAAAGTGCCCTTCCCTAGCTGGAAAACCCAAAATCTTTTTTATTCAGGCTTGTCAAGGGGATAGCTACCAGAAAGCTGTGCCCATTGAAACAGACTCGCAACAGGATGATGATTATTTTGAAATGGACTCGTCTCTCAGGAATTATATTCCAAATGAGGCCGACTTTCTCCTGGGGATGGCTACTGTGAAAAACTGTGTTTCCTACCGAGATCCCATGCATGGAACCTGGTATATCCAGTCACTTTGCCAGAGCTTAAGGAAAAGATGTCCTCAGTAAGTTCTGCCTACGGGGCGCTTCTCAGTGGCATTCGGCCTTACTCAGTGCTGTAATCACAGCCCACTAGGGGTGCTTTATGGCTCAGATGATGAGAAGGACCCACTGTGGTGTTTCACTCCTGAGTTCTAGCTGAAGCTCACACAGCTGTATTTCCCAAGTCAGTTGCAAAGTGGGAGAGATGGCGCTAATGTTTTTACTGAGGCGTTTCTTTTATTCAGTAACCAGGGCACCACAGAGCTGAAAGGATGCTAATATCATACAGTCCAGCTCTCTTGTATGTAACATGACCAAGGCAACCCAGCTCCTTTGGGGAGTCTTCCAAGATAGAAGAAACCTGCTTTGTTTAACATTTCACCTTTGTCAGAAGTCATATTCTAGGGCTGGCAAGATGGCTTAGTGGGTAAATGCACTTTCTGCCAAGTCTTGAGTTAGATCCCTCAGACCTACGTGGCAGAGAGAACCAATTCCTCCAAGCTGTTCTATGACCATCACATGTGTACCGTGTGCATATGCACGCATGCACGCGCGCACACTCCCACAGATACACGTGCATAATCACATGGGCACACACGTGTGTACACAGGCGCACACACTTGGGTGCACACACAGGCGGGTGTGCACACACACATACATACAAATAAGTCATTGTAACTTTTAAAAATCAGGAAAGAAGTCCTATAGTTAGCTATCTACGCTGACTCTTCTTAGGAAACTGTAGAAGCCCTGAAAGGTGGGAGGCCCTGCGTCCTATGGGCCATCTTCAGTTAAACCAGGGCTCCATATTCCAGGTTCCCACGCGCACACCCAGCTGAACAGTGGCGCGTGTCTACAGGACCCTTTTAGATCTGTTGTTCTGAGTGTATGAGGAGTCAGAATGTCTCATGGCATGTGGGGAGTAGACCAGAACATCAGTGTGGTGGCTTCATTTTGTAACGCAGACCCGGAGTCCTGCAGGATCTGTGTCTGCGGCACAGATGAAGGAGTTGCCCGACGAGATTACAGTTGGCGACAAAGGCGGGGAAGTGGATACGGGAACCATTTGACTTTTACTTGCAGAGGGTAGTGGCCGATGTGGAGGCATCTGTCATGTCCAAGTGGCAATACATGGGACACAGTGAGGAACACACAAAAGGGGCGGGTGTGTGTGGAAGAAAATCAAATCTGATAGGGAGACTCTGAGCAAACAATAGGTAACTCACTCAGTGTGCTCTTAGAAAACCCGGAGTTGCCGGGACAGCTGTGGGAGGTCTTCATTCGGTGACTTCCAAGGCCTGCTGCTCTGAGAGACAGAGCTAGAGCACCTCCCTCGGGCGCAGCTGGCGAGCCGGTGGGCACTGTGCTACCCTGATGGACACTTGACGCTGCTTTGTTTTACAGAGGCCACGATATTCTCAGCATCCTGATTGGCGTGAACTATGACGTGAGCACTAAAGACGACAAGAGAAACATGGGAAAGCAGATGCCGCAGCCCACCTTCACGCTGAGGAAGAAGCTCTTCTTCCCGCCCAATTGATCCGTGGGCCCCGGGGCTGACAGCCATGTACCTTTGGTGGGGGGAGGTGCTTTTTAATTTATTTTTTAAAAGGATTTCTTTTTTTTTTTTTAATTTATAGTTATATCATTTCCTCCTTCTCTTTTCTCCCTTCAAACTCTGTCACCTACCCCTCTTTGCTCTCTCTCTCAAATTCATGACCTCTTTTTATTATTATTATTATTATTAATGTTACGTGCACGTGTGTGCCTGCTCAGTCTGTACACTGTTACTTGGATGTATGTTTTTACGGCTGGCCATTTGATACCGACTGACTAACTGGTGTGCTTTTCCATCTCTCGCCTTCTCACCACTCCTTAGAGTTATCTGTAATTCTTTGGATAAGCTTTGGGTGTGTTTTCATTTCTTTTAAATTCCCCTTTAATTCCGAGCAAAATCTCTGGCAGTTTTAAGTAAGGTGAGGACACTGGAGCAAAGCAAGGCAGTAGTCAAGCTCTGCTGCCTTCCACTCACTAGCGCAATGTTTTTTTGACAGAGCATTCAAATTCTGTAAACATTAGGCTCCACGTCTGTAAGGTGGGAGCACAAAAATTCTTTAATCAATGAAGCCCTTAATGAGGCATGGTAATGTGCTAAATGCTCATGTTCTATCTCAAATGCCATTCTTTTTTTTTTTTTTTTTAAGACAAGATTCCTCTGTGTAGCCCTGGCTGTCTTGGAACTCACTCTGTAGACCAGGCTGGCCTCGAACTCAGAGTTCACCTGTCTCTGCCTCCCGAGCGCTGGGATTAAAGACTCCGTGAAAACGGGCGCATAGGAACTCAACTGCTGTGACAGCACACAAGCCCTTCCAGGCTGCAGCCAGCCAGCATGCCAGCATGGAATGGGGAGGTGAGGTCATGGACCTCTTAGCATCTGACAGCTGCTGGGAGGGGGTTGGGTCAGTCTTGTTTGGTTTTGTTTTGAAATGGTGTGACCCCCCGGGAAGGCCTGAGTTCGAGGCCAGCCTGGTCTACAAAGCGAGTCCGGGAGAGCCAGGGCTACACAGAGAGACTCTGTCTTGAGAAACAAAAACAACAGATGAGACAACAAATACCACCAAAACCCCCCAAAAACCCTGGAAGTTGCGTGAGGAGGAGGAGGGTAGTCTGGAGGGTGAACCAGGGCCAAGCCGGCAGAGGTGAGCAGTCATTGTACGACATTCTCAGGGTCAGTCAAACATTATTAAAATAGGTTTTTCTGTGCACTACGGAATTGCTCCGGGTTAATTTTCATTAGTTTGTGGACACTAGTTCATAATGTATCTCCAGGGTAATTTCATGACCAACTGAAAGCCCTTCAGAGAAAGAGCTGTTGGGAAACGCACGTGATGATAAAAAGAAAAGGACCTCCCTTCGGTTTTGGAGGGAGTAACTGTAAAAACACTTATGTGGCTTAAGTTTACTTAGTGCAGTTAAGAACTGACTTGAGGGGCTGGCGAGATGGCTGAGAGGTTAAGAACACTGTCTGCTCTTCCAGAGGGACCTGGGTTTAATTCCCAGCACCCACATGGCAGCTCACAACTGTCTGTAACTCCAAGATCCAGGGCATCCAACATCCTCACAAAGATATACATGCAGGCAAAATACTGTGGCATATAAAATAAAAAAGAATTAAACTTAACCAGGATGAGGAGGTGGCTCAGCCATTAAAGTACCTGCCAAACACATGTGAGGACTGGAGCACTGATCCCTAGACCTGACGTAAATGCCGATGGGCATGCTGGTCCTCCTATGACTCCAACACTTGGAGGGGGAGATGAGATCCCTGGAGCAGGCTGTGTAGCCAAACTTGCAGCATCAGCTGCCTCCATGCCTTCCATGAAGGGCAACTGGAGGAAGACCGCACGCATGCACGTGCACACGCGAAAGCATGCGTCCCCTCACATGTGCAGTTTATGCACATGTGAACATGCATGTAAATACCCCCCATGTGCATACACATGAAAGTTAAACTTGTCAGTTTTCACACTGCTATTATATATCTTGAATAAACGTATGTAATGTTTTTGTTTTAAAAAAAAAAGTCAAAATGAGGGCTGGTGATATGGCTTATTGGGCCAGGGGGCTTGCTGCCAAGATTGGCAACAGGGTTTGATCCCAGGGACAAACATAGTAGAAGGAAAGAAGTGAGTCCCGTCTGCTCGGACCTCCAAAGCACACTCTCTCACATACACACAGCACATGACTGGACAAATAAATGCAAACACATTTTAAGTAAAAATGACGGCAGTTGTGGTGGACCACACCGAACACTTGGGATGTAGAGGCCGAGGGATCGGGTCTTTAGTGTCATTCTCAGCTACATAGAGAGTTGAGACCAGCCTGGGCTCCATGAGACCCTGTTTAAAAATAAAAATAAAAATGATATTTTTGTTAGTTAATAGGTAACTTATAAGTTTTTAATTAATGTATTTCTAGTTAATGGTCCATCAGAAAATTTTATTTTCTTCCTGGAAGTCTTTGTGAAAGAAGATTTTATTTAAGTTTTATAGGAGAATGATATTTTTAAAAATTCATTTTTAAAATGTTATTTTATTATGAAAATTCTCACACATATACAAAAAGTAAAGAAAGAAGAAGTAGCACACAGAAGCCATGTGTTCACACCCGTCTGCTTTGGCAGCTGTCCTGAGGTCTGTCCCCACTGTGTCCCTGCTGGCTGGAGTCCCATCAAAGTGGAATATTTTCACATCCGTTTAGTTTAGATACCCAAGTGTCTTTAAAAATGAGGTCTTTCTTAGATAACTCAAGCCTTCTTAAACATCAAATAGCGGTAGTCAGAATCCCCTGACAGCTGTGCATTTTTATAGTTTGTAATGACTCAGGATACAAATGATCTATATCTTGAATTTTGTTTGTATTTCAGATTACATATTAACGTATACATTTTTCTATATTTTCATATAACTTTTTAAAAGAAGCAGTTGTTTGTCCTATGCATTGTTCTTTAGAATATATTTTACTGAACTTGTACTGACAGAATTTTATATTTTTCTGTTCCCTCCTAAATAAACTGTCTGTGAGAAGAAAAAGCCATTTAAAAAAAAAACAAACAGAAGTTATCAATTTACCTTACTGTTCCTAGGGGATTCTTTGGTTTGCCTTTGCTTTTTTTTCTGTTTTCTGTTTTGCTTTGCTTTAAATGTGCACACGAAACATTTAGCTTCTAGTACTGGCTTTTCCACTGTTTAACATTCGTTGCCAACACTTAAAAAAGGAACACTTCCACATTAAAAAAAAAAAAATCAGAATTTGTTTTGCTTTTTAAAATCCTAGTGACCCTATGCACCTAAATGGCAGGCAATGCAGTGAGTCTAACAAGTGCCATGGCCAGATGGGGTGTGGCCAGATGGGGTGTGGCCAGATGGGGTGTGGCCAGATGGGGTGTGACTCTGAGCTCACTAACCCTCTCTGTCTGCCTCGGCCTCCACTGAGGCTTTAGCTTGTGTGACTGGGTCCCTGGCATCCACCCCATTTCCATGTAGGTGTTATCTGTCCTGTGGGTGTTTGGATTCTAATATTGTCCAGGGACTGGACAAATTGCCAGTTATTGTTCCCGCATCACTGAGCTAAGGAGTATGATACGTGAGCTTTTGGAATTAAATTAATGAATTGTCTTGCTTGCTCTCCCCCTCTCCGGGAAAAAGAGTTACACCTCCAAAATGCAGGCATCGCTCAAAAAGAAGAGCCTTCAGACTAGTCACCAATAAAAATATGCGAAAAGCAGAAAACAGTGCACAGCCCACGGAAGGTCCGACTCCGGGACAGAGGACATTGGTTCTCGATGAAGAGTCACGATATAATTGTGATAAGACTTCAAACATTTCTAGCCATTCTGAAGAAAGCAAATAGTATTAAAAAAAAAAAGACAAAAATAAAGTCAGAACCACCCAAGAACTCAACCTTTTGTGTATGTCTCTCCAGAAAACCCTTGCAGAAAACCTTGCTCAACCAGTGTTGCTCCAGCCACCAGAGCACAGTTTCTTTCTTAAGATGCTTGGTTTTTGTTGTTACTGGGTTCAGGAGGCTCAGACTCATACACATAAGGAGTAGTGGAGCCTGACTTCTCATATCTTTCTTCCGAAGTTTCCTCGTTCTTTGCTGCAATCTTTTGTCTGTAAAACAAATGACGCATCACTATATCACTATAGTCTCAAAGGGCAGAGGGGACATAGGTAGGGTATTTGCTGGTGGGCAGGTGAGATGCTGCTTTCTTCTTGCCTGGGGAATCGGTCTCTCTCATCATTGCAACTGCTTTAACTCTGGTAAAACGTAGTGTTTGGATGATCATATTCCCAGTGGAAATTGATGCGCTGGGTAACCTATCTTATAGTTTAGTGGTTTGTAAAGGCCCTTCTGGGAACGGTTGTGCTGACTGGCCCCTGGTCTCAACAGGAACCAGAAGTGCCCAGGTCTGAGAGCTAAAGCTCTGAAATGCCACCCTCACTTGCAGGATGAAGCACCTCAGAAACCCAGACCCAAATTTCCTGTTTTACAATGCTCGGTACATAACAAACTACCTGCCTCAGACCACAATCTACTTCCATAGGAAGTGTGTCCGGGCCCAGTAATATACCTCCTCCTATGTGATCAGGACCATGGCACCTCCAAGGAGTGCCTGAGTGCCTGGTTTGTCCTGACCTAGTCCTCACTTGAACATCCATTTGCTTACAGAGGTAACTCAGCCAAGTGCCCCTGTGCCTGAGTACAGTACCTGAGGCAGACGTTTTCTTCTTTCAGGGTCTGTATGGTGTACTTGTACTTTTCTTCAGCTTCAGCAAGCTTCGTCTGGAACAGCTTCTCCAGATTTCCCACTAGAGCTTTCTAAAAGACATATTTGAATAGCTGTCTTCAGACACAGTCCTTGGGGCAAAGCTCTTGGGCAGAACAGCAGTGCCCTGGCTCCTTCCATAGCCCCGTCCTCACTCCAGCCAGGACTCACCTCCCTCTGGAGCTCCACCTGGGTATGGTAAAGGTTCGTGTTCAACGTCTCCAGGACAACAGCTTGTGCCCGCAACTCAGCCTCCAAGATCTGCACAAGAGGAAATCTCTCGTGACGTCACGTTGATGCCATGTCCCCGAGACAGGAGAGAACTCAAGGACTATTTCTTTCTCCCCGGCACTTGGAATAGAATGCACCGTGCCAACTTCAGCTTCTTCCTCTCAGAGCCCTTAAAGCCAGCCAGCCACCATACTGTCATTTCTACCTTTCTCTTTAGCCTCAACCATCATGGCTGCCACAGCAGCCTTCATCGGAGTGCAAATGGTAGCCACAGTGGTCATTGGCCTCATGGACTTTTTTTTTGGTTTTTCGAGACAGGGTCTCTCTGTGTAGCCTTGGCTGTCCTAGACTCACTTTGTAGACCAGGCTGGCCTCGAACTCACAGCGATCCGCCTGCCTCTGCCTCCCAAGTGCTGGGATTAAAGGCGTGCGCCACCACCGCCTGGCTTTTTTTTTTTTTAAGATATAGTATTTTTATGATTTTTTTGAGAATTTCTTACATGAATACAATACATTTGATCATATTGATTTCTCACTTTCCCCTAACTAGACGCATCCCCACTTCTTCCCAATTTTGTATCCTCTTTTAAAAATGTATTCTTTAATCTCTGTGTGTGTGTGTGTGTGTGCGTGTGCGTGTGCGTGTGCGTGTGTGTGTGTGTGTGTGTGCAGGAGCCAGAAGGAAGCATCAGGTCCTCTTGAGATGGAGTTATAGGTGGTTGTGACTGGATGCTGGGGCCTACGTTCTGGTCCTCTGGAAGAAGAGCAAATGCTCTTGGCTATGGAGGCATCGTGCCAGCCCCACGTTGCATAGTCTTTATTACAATTCCTCCTCCTGCTGATGCCAGCTCTGTGGTACTCTGAAAAAGATGAAACACTGAAGGCTGTAAAGATGTCTGGAGTTCAGAGGTTGCGAGGGGTGTGGTGGGAGGGAGGATGATGGGAAAGAGGGCATTTTGAGAGCACAAAAGTATTTTGTTTGAGTCAGCGATGATGGATACCTGACAGGATACATCAACCAAAACCCACAGCATGTGCTCCATAAAGAGCGGCCCACGATGTAAAGTAAGGACCCTAGTTAACAACAGTGCATTGCTACTGGCTGCTCAGTAACTAACACATCACCCTCGTGCAAGCTGCTAGCAGGAGGAGGATGAGGAGGATGGGAGATGATATGGGGACTCTCAAGACGATGGCCACCAAAATCTGCTCTCACAGATAGTCCACTGACTAAACAAAATACTGAAGGAAGCACTGCAAAAGCCCCGAGAAAGTATAACGCTTAGGTGCCTGTCGGAATACTAGCGTGGCTGGAATACAGAGCGCAAGCAATAAGCCAAGGTGAAGGCACACAGAATCAGTCATCCTGGAGGTCATTATAATCTGGGGAGAGCAGGGGCCACCCAAGGGTTTAGGCACATGCGTTTTTTGTGCAGGCATCACTGTCTTCATCTTGCTCCATGGAGCATGGGCTGGAGGGACAGAACACGGGGGTGAGGAGAGGGCGCCGTTGTAGCTCAGGGCATGGGCTGGAGAGACAGAACAAGGGGGTGAGGAGAGGGTGCCGCTGTAGCTCGGGCGAGGAGTAATAGACTAGATGAGGGCAGCTGAGCCTCAGAGAGGTCGAAGGGAGATACTAGAGTTTGGAGCTCAGAGGTGAGGTCAGGCCAAAGAATCAACCCCAGGCAGCAACCCAGAGGGGACCTAAGAGTCAGAGCCTAAGAAGGGAGATAAAGCATTCCAGGGTGGGCTCGAGAGATGGCACAGCAGTTAAGAGCATTGATTGCTTTCCTGGAGGACCCAGGTTCAATTCCCAGCAGCCACATGGCAGCTCACAACTGTCTGTAACTCCTGTTCCAAGGGATCTGACACCTTCACACAGACACACATGCAGTCAAAACTCCAAATGTACATTAACGCAAAAATAATTTTTAAAAAAGAAGCATTCTAAGGCTCAGAAGCTCAGGGACAAGAAGAACCCACCAGGAAGATGGAGGAGCAGGCAGCCAAGTAAAGGAAGCACCAGATGCCCAGGGAAGCCAAGAGGAGGGATGCATGGAAGGAATGGCCAGTGATGTTCATCCTGGGTGATGCAGGCAGTGCCAGCCTTGGATTTTAACAAGACAGAATCAGAGTGGATGGAAACAGATGCTGGGCTGAGGTGTGGAATGGGTGTGTCCTAATGGAAGGCCCTGTCTCCCATAACTCCATCTTGCAGAAAGTCCTCTCCTCAGGTGGCCTTCTCCTCCTCAGAGGAATACAACTCAGATTCCCTGATGTGGTGGCCAGATTACTGCACTGACCTGTGCTGCTTTTTGTGGGGCTGTGTAAATCAGCTCTAGTCTGCAGTGAGGAGCCCCATAGCCTGTCTTGAGGCCCCATAGATGATGATGCTCCTGACATTGTCCTCGGGTCTCGCCGCCTGTCTCGCTGCTCTCTACGCACACCAGCTTCTTTCACTATGTCAGGCTGGAACTCCATCTCTGCCTTGTGCACATTCTGAGACTCAGAAATACCTATCTGTATCCAAATACCAAATACCGCACAGTAACCCTTGCTGACGTGTTGCCGCTGTGCAACCACCCAACAGGGATAGTGGTTCTTTGCTCTGAAGAAATAATATCACGCTTATACTTTATCATAAATGCATTTTTCTTATGCCTGCATGGTTGTACATGCCTTTAATCCCAGTACTTGAGAGACAGAGGCAGGAGCTCTCTGTAGTTGGAGGCCAACGAGGTCTACATAATAGGTTCCAGAACAGCGAGGGCTACACAGTAAGACTTTGTCTTAGAGACAACGGCAGCAAAAACAAATAAACCAAGAAGATCCACATACATCTCTCTCTCAACTTCTAGTGCCTCACAGTGAGAGCCCAGCAGTTATTATGTGTATTTTGTCAGGCACTGACAAGGTTTCAGGCCACTTAGTCTCTCCATGTCCTCAGAGGCCCTAGAGAAATTCCCATGTAACATGCATATTCCCATGATCTGTGGACTGGACACGTACCATCACAGAGTACAACCACACTGAGCGCAGCACTGTTCTCAGCCACGTTTGCATTCTTTCATTCACTTATCCATTCAAGGATCAACTCGTGTTTATTTAAAGCCTATAGTGAGCTTGGTGCTATTTTAGGAGCTGAGGATTAATGGTTGAGAAAACACACAAAAAAGCCTTCCCTGAATTTATCTACTTGGATGAGTAAATTAATGTAGGAAAGCAAAACAGAGAAACAGAAGTGTTGGAGCAGAAAGCTGAGCCTTTAAATCGAGGCTGCCAGTTGAGTAAAGACCAGAAGAAGGAGCCGGGCGTGGTGGCACACGCCTTTAATCCCAGCACTTGGGAGGCAGAGGCAAATGGATCGATGTGAGTTCGAGGCCAGCCTGGTCTACAAACTGAGTCCAGGACAGCCAAGGCTACACAGAGAGACCTTGCTCAAAGAAAATCAAAACCAAAAACCAAACAAACAAGCAAAAAACAGAAGAAAGGAGGAAATTGCCATGGAAATTTCTGGGAAAGACATGTTTAGGAAGACAGACTGTCAAAGGTAAAGACCTCCAAGGTGGGACACTCTGTCCCTTTAAAGAACCAAGAAGAAGTCCAAAGACTCTGAAGAGGAATGCTGGGAGGCAGAAATAAAGGCGATGAGTTGAGGGAGCAAAGGGCACAGGTAGAGCTAAGATCAACTCGCAGTTCCACGGGGTAGGCTGGAGCAAACCTGAGGCAGAGGAGTCGGGAGGACCTTCAGAACAGGGTTGCTCTACACCGAGCTTTAACTCCAGCTAGCAAGACTTGACAGGATTGGACTGTTTCCAAACCGCTCAGCTGTGTCCCAGGACAGTCTGGAGCGTGTAAAAAATTAGAAAACGGGGGCTGGAGAGATGGCTCAGTGGTTAAGGGCACCGCCTGCTCTTCCAGAGGTCCTGAGTTCAATTCCCAGCATCCACATGATGGCTTATAATCATCTATAATCTTATCTGATGCCCTCTTCTGCAGATAAAGCACTCATATACAATAAATACAATAAATAAATCTTAAAAAAAAAAAAAAGAAATAGAAAATGTATCCGATACCCAACAAGACAAGCTTTACAACACCTAGCACTGACTGAAAAACTCAGCAGGCTTTCAGACAAAATGAATCAGACGGACGGACTCAGAAATTACATCTGTGACAGAATTAGCAGAGAGGCTCACCAGAACTGTTTTCAGGATTCCCTGGCTCTGAGACTACGACCTCTGCCTTGCGGGATGTTGCGGTTTGTTTGGCCCCTAAGTTGCTGGCCCCGCCAGGACTTGAAAATATAATTTCTTCATAAAGTCTGTGTAGTGACTGATATTTTTCTCAGACATGTCTATTCTGGATACAAATTAAATTTCCCAGTGAAAGGGGAAACACAAGTTACTTTTGTCTAATGGATTTTTTTCCCCATCTGCCCTCAAAAATGGCCTTATGGGTTCCAGCAGAAGGGAGCCCTGCAGAAACCGCCATGTGTATGGTGCACACCCAAAGGAGAGGCTTAGAGATAAAGTTCTGCAGGAGACATTTGGAAGAACATGGAGGAACCATGATTGTGCTGGCTTGAGTAGGTATACCCCCACTACCCCCATAGACTCATGTGTTTGAATGCTTGGCCTTAAGGAAGTGGCTCTATTAGGAGCTGTGGCCCTGTTGAAGGAAGTGTGTCACTGTGGAGGTGAGCTTTGAGGTCATATGCCCGGTGTGATACACAGTCTCCATCTGCTGCCTGCGGATCAAGATGCAGACCTCTCAGCCCCTCTCCAGCACCATGTCTGCCTGCCTGCTGCCATGCTTTCCGCCATGATGACAGTGGACTGAACCTCTGAAAATTGTAAGCCAGCCCTAATTAAATGTTTTTCTTTATAAGAGTTGCCTTGGTCATGGTGTTTCTTCACAGCAATAAAACCCTAACTAAGACGATGAGGCTTCGTGACTCAAAGTCCTGCGTTTAAAGCTTTGTTAGTTATATACATTATTCAGCATTGATGACCACACAGTCTAATGCTGAAATGCTGATGCATTTGTTCACAGCTGGCTCTGAGATAGGATGCATTTGTTTTACATACAGTTCAAGATTGACTCTGACTTACCGAGTTCAGCACTTAGATTCAGGTGCTCCGCTAATTGTACTGGTGTGGGTAAAATTGCATTTCATTTCCCCAAGAGTGTGCCATTTGAGAGACACTAGTTTCATAGAGTTGAATGGAAATGCCCACCTCTTTGGACTTTTTCAGCTCCTGTATTTTCAAGGCATCTTCATCGCAGCGTTTCATGAGCTCCTATGAAGAATTGTGTTTGGAAAGGTTAGCACTATGGTCCTGGATATTCTCTTAGGGAATTAAGAAGCCACAGAAGATTCAGAAATAGAAAACTCAATCAACTTAGGCACTATCGACTTAGGTATATGACAAGCTCTAAAATTTACACAGATATGCAAAAAAGTATGAAGAAAATAAAAACCATCTTGGGAAACAATACCAAATTTAATAAATAGGATAAAATAACAAGAGGGAAAACAAAACAAAAAACTAATAGCAAAGTCAGACTATTTGCATGCACTAAGTGGTTCTAAGAGACACGTTGTTGGCTTGGGTGTAGATAAATGATTAAGCAGAGTGGGAAAAAGAATCTTGTCCTCATCCAAGGACATCAAGACCACTCAGGGAGGAAGGAGACTTTCTTCTTTAAAGATGATGCTGGAATAATTGTATATCCACATAGAAAAATTATCTATGACCTCTGCATCACTCGCCACAAAAATAATTCAACATTGATCATAGAATCGGAAATGCTAAAATTACAAATTTTTTTAATCCTCTAAAAAGAGAATATTTATGGCCTTAGGACAGGCAGTAGTGGTACAGGGAAGAGAGAAAAGGCTTTTAATTATAAAAAGATTGAAATTAGAAATTACTGCACATTGAAAGATAACATTTACAAAATGAAAAAAGCAAACCACAGGCTGAAAACCACTATTTGCAACATATACACACAATATTTGTATGCATGTCTTTTAAATGACAAAAGAGTTAAAGAGACATGTCAGAGAAGATAGTAATATGGCAACCCTACTCCCCATCTGAAAAACTGGCCAGTGTGCTTAGTCATCAGAGAGACTAAAAAAAGGAAAAAGGGAAATGCTCCTCCATACACACTAGAATGGTCAAAATTGAAGACTGGTGCATTAGCTGTGGAGGGTTCGGTGCACTGACTGTGGAGGGTTTGGTGCACTAACTGTGGAGGGTTCGGTGCACTGACTGTGGAGGGTTTGGTGCACTGACTGTGGAAGGTTTGGTGCACTGACTGTGGAAGGTTCGGTGCACTGACTGTGGAAGGTTCGGTGCACTGACTGGAAGGTTCGGTGCACTCAGAATCCACATATTTACGATCTCAGAGTAAAACAACAATTCTGCTGTGGAAGCCACACATTCCTTGCATGTACCCTGGAGCTTTATTGATGGCAGGAGAAGTAGGAGGATTTGTCTATAATACATTTGTACAAGTGTTCATAGAAGCTTTGTTTAAAAGGCAACAAATGGAAGTAATCCTAATAGTCCAAACCAGGAAAACAATATACACATTATATGACATTTCTACAAAGGAATGCTACTAGGAACAGAGCTGGATACGGCCCATGCTTGTAGTCCTAGTGCTGGGAGGCCAAGGCAAGATGATGAGGTACTCAGGGTCACCCTGGGTTACACATCAGCTGGGGGCCAGCCTGGGCTACAAAGGGAGAACTGCCTCAAAACACTTTTACAAAGGAACTTATGAATTTGAAAAACAAATACTTTTATCGGTTATTTCTAGGGGAAAAGTACATAAAAGGACATTGCACAGGCAGTGGTGGTACATGCCTTTAATCCCAAGACCTGGGAGGCAGAGGTAGGCGGATCTCTGTGAGTTCAAGACCAGCCAGAGTGAGTCCAGGACACCTAGAGCTAAAACAGAGAAGCCCTATATTGAAAAAACAGCAAACAGCCAAACAAACAAAGCCAAGAGTAGCTTGGATCCCCAGCATCCCACCATGCTGCTGTGATGTCCCCGCGGCCACCAGAGCTTTCTGTTGGGTGAAGATGATGGTGAAGGATGAAAAAGGATGTGGAAGCTGGAGGCAAAGCAGCAGGTGACTCAGCGATCCAGATGGGGTGCCTGCAGGGAATGGCGCCGGCATGCTGAGTCAGATACTCTGAGTCAGGAAATGATCAGGACAGAAACAGGGTACCCACAAAACCACCAGACCCTACAGGAAGGGAGGTTTGCCGAGAAAAGGGAACAAGACCCTGCCAAGAGAAAACTCAGGGCAGAATTTCATCAACTATGAAAGGGAAGGAAGTAGTGAGACGTGAAAAGAAGAAAGCAGGTTGTAGAAGGCACAAAGCAGTCACTCATATCATAACAAGTCCACGGTCACAACTGTGCACTTCTGGCTGGGGGTCAGAGAGTCATCTTCCAGAGACTGAAGTCAGAGACAAATGCCTAGTGGGTACCAAGATGGATGCCTAGCATAAAATGGAGTCTCTTTAGCCATCACACTGTCACAATTTAGTTCCATAGAAGCCCATCGTTATGGCTCTCCCAAAGAAGCCAAGGTCCTGTCAGAAAGAGGAATGGCCAAGCCATCCTCTCTGGTGGCTCAGGAGGACAGAGCACCTTTGCTTTGAAACTGGGTAGAGCTCATAGACGGTGTGTGTGGGAAACAACATTCTTTTACCTGAAGCTACTTAAACTTAAAAATAAGAATCAAAACAAAACAAAACAAAAGAAAGAAAAGAAAAACCTGTTTAATCATCATATGATGATTGACTTGGCATCTGCATTGTCCTTAGAAGTTCACAGAGAAGAATGTTTTCTACACTTGGTTTTCAACAAATGTTTTAAGGTTGATTTTCACATTGCAGGATGACTAACAACTGTGTTTGCGGTTATTTTATGATAAATTATGCTATCAGAACATGTTGTTGGTTTTTTGTTGTTGTTGTTGTTTTGTTTTTGACAGGGTTTCTCTGTGTGTCCTTGGCTGTCCTGGACTCGCTTTGAAGACCAGGCTGGCCTTGAACTCACAGTGATCCTCCTGCCTCTGCCTCCCGAGTGCTGGGATTAAAGGTGAGCACCACCACACCTGGCCAGGGGTTTTGTTTTTAACAAAATAAAACAAACAAAAACTACTGATAAATTGAGACTGTGGTGGCAAGTGTGAAGGAGATGGGCTAAATGGAAGAGGAATTAGATGGTTAGAAATTCACACATAAATGAAATATTCAAAATATTGAGAATATTTCAAACACTCCATTTTGCATGAAAAGGATGGAGGAATCCAAGAAAGCTTACAGCTTGTCTATTTAGGGGTGACGCCCAAGACTTGACCCCAGAATGGTCCTCTAGTCGGCTTGGGAGGCATTCTGGCAGCCTGATGGTGACAATGGCTAGCTACAGAGTTCTGGCTTTCTGATGCGACTACATCGGCTGCCAGCAAACCTTTAGTGCATCCAAGAGCTCAGAGATCTGGCATGTGAAGTGTTTGGGGCTGGCATGCTAACACAGATGTGTTACACAGTCAGTCTCTGTCTGTTTACTGGCTAGCAGCACGTGTATATTGGATCCTGTCTTACTTTGGCCTTTAGGTAGCTACTTTCATTTAGTAGGAGTGGGGCATGACCGACATGGCTTGATTAGTTGACACTAGAGTTTCAATTTGGGCATCACCACAATCACATTGGCCTGTGGGCATGCCTATAGGGCATTTTGTTGACAGTCAGTTGATGTAGGATGGCCCAGCCTACTGTGGGAGTACCATCCCTACCTAGCAAGGTAGTTCTGGGCAGTCTAAGAAAGGCAGCTGAGCAAGCCAGGAAACAGCGTTCCTGTGTGGTTTCTACTTCAAGTTCCTTCATCAGAAGTTGAGGGTGGCCTTCAACCTTTAAGAAGAAACAAATCCGTTTCCTTCGGTGTGCTTTTGATCATGGTTTACCATAGCAACCCAAAGCAAGCCAGAACAGTCATTCTTTTTGCATATATTTCCAGGAAGGTGGAATGAGGAGGAATATGTTCACAGGGGGGAAAAGTCACCTATGTATGCAGGCCCACCAGGCTCAGCGGCACCTCCTGGACCACATCTCAACCAGTGAGCACCCCGTTACCTCTTTCTCTCGACCGAAGTTATCAAAGATAGCACCCAAGGATTCGTTCATTTTCTTCTTTTCTTCTTCCGACTCTAACTCAAACTTTTTTATTATCTCATATTCTGTGGAGTTGAGGGAAAGAGAGAGGGGGGGGGGGGGGAAGCAGGTTTGTATGTAAATGTAGGTGAAGGCAGGCCAGAGCAAAGCCAGAATAACTGAACACAGAAGAGGTTCCAGATGGGACAGAACCTGAGGGCCTTTCAGCCTGGGACTGACCGCTCTGACCCTCAGCCGGGGAGATGCCTGGGGTGAGGCTGGCCTCCTCCCTGGCAGGCAGGGAGGCAGTGATAGGAGCCACGTGGGCTTAATGGCAGCAGGTTGGTTATTTGGCTGCTTGCCATTGTTTTCTCTGTGCTTTCTTGGGCATTTTCCTCTTTAAAGCTCCTGGCCAGCTAGAGTTTTCATAATAAAGTTTCATGCCTAGGCCTGGGACAGCGGTAGGGTCACCGGCTCCCAGGGCTGGAAAACCTGGCAGCAGAGCCCCAGTGCCAAACACGAGGAAGGGAAGACGAAACACAAATTCCCTCAGTGTCCAGCTGCAGGGGTGGGTGGGTGTCTCTGGGCTGACTGAGTAACTGTGGTCTGGGCCTACATGATGTAAAGCTAAATTCTGGTTTTTCAAATTAGGGTTTTACCCGGACTTAGATCGTTTTGCAGTCTGGGACTCCTCTGGTGCAAAGTCCTGAACAGTAGCGTCACATTTCCTTCCCAGCCTCAACTGCCCTACCTGGGCCGTCCTTACTAGGGGAGCTGACTTTCCCAGAAGCCTTTGCATTTCAGTCATCAATTGGATTTTAACCACCAAACGGAGCTGGCATAGGCATGCAGAAGGCTCCCACCTGTCTCAGTTACTCCTCTAGACCAAGTGACAATTTCCACCTCTTCCTATTTCTTGGGAAGTTCAGTGGGCGTGAGCTACATCTATGGAACACTTGGCATTATCTATGCACTAGTCAAGTGTTAGAAATACTGAAATACACACACACACACACACATTAGTTTTTTAAGACAGGGTTTCTCTGTGTAGCCTTGGCTGTCCTAGACTAACTTTATAGACCAGGCTGACCTGGAACTCACAGCGATCCACCTGCCTCTGCGATCCACCTGTCTCTGCCTCCTGGGATTAAAGGAATGCGCCACCTCACCCAGCTTCTACATTTCTTTATAGGTTACAATACCTATATTTGTTGCAGCCCATGATGTGCAAACAAGTTTTGTTTATTTGTTTGTTTGTTTGTTTGTTTTAAGCCTTCCCTTCTTTGTTTCCTAGTGACTCCAGGCACCTTTCATTCAGACCTTCAGCATCTGGCCTTTCGCCCTCGGTAAACCCAAGGCCCCTTCCCTTAAGTCAAGGTCAAGGTGGACAGGAGGGTTTGTCTGTCTTTGTGTTCTGACTCTTGTCATCAGAAAAGCCAGCAGCTGCTGCATCACTCACTCTGTTGGAGCAGGATCTTTTCCCTCTCCATCTTCTCGTCCTTCTCCCACTCCGCCTTCCGCCGTGACCACTTATCTTCCATTTCGTCGTAAATGCTGTCCTGTGGAGGCACGAAGGAACCATGGATCTCGACACCTTTTGAAGGCGATGGGTAAGGCTCTCTGTATCACAGAATTGCATCTGATTCTGCATCTATCTGTAAGGCAGCCTGCTGTAACTCTGGGACTTCCTCAAGCTTGGGGAATGGTCCTATTTTGCTTTCTATTGCTGTGATAAAACAGTTTGATTAAAAGCAACCTGGGTAGGAAATTGTCTCATTTAGCTTATGCGTTCCCCCTCCCCCCACTGCAGGAGCTGATGCCACGGGGAGGGGGGGTTGCTGCTTACTGGCTTGCTCCTGTGGCTTGCTCAGTCGGCTTCCATATACACCCCAGGCCCATCTGCCCAGAGGTGGCCCCACCCACAGTGGGTCGGGCCTTCCCACATCAATTATTAAACAGGAAAATGCCCCACGGACTCGTCTACAGGCAATGGAGACATTCTTAAAGGAGGCTGCCTCTTCCCAGGTGGTCTATTTTGTGTTAAGTGGACAACAAACCCGGCCAGCGCAGGGACAAGGAGAATGACTCCAGCGCTCAGCTCGTGGAGGGTGGAAGGAGGGAAGACGTTTTGGAATGCAATTTGGCTCTATCTGTGAAAGACCTCAAATACATTCATTCCTTTGAGCAGCACTCCACTGCTAGGATCAACTATGTTCAAAGGGCTATTTTCTGACGCAGCAGGTGACTGAAACAGCACATGGTCAGTGGGAGGGAGACAGTGAGATCTCAAAGGCGCTCTCAAAAATGCCCACTCTCAGTGAAAGCTTTAATGAAGCCCAGGTGTTTACAGGGGTTCTTTTCGGTGTAACTGTTGTTGGTTATTTCCACTAAAAAAAAATACAAACATTATTTGCTTTATGTGTATTAGTGTTTTGCCTGCATGGATGTCTATGAGCCTGATTCTTAAGGAGGCCAGAAGAGGGCGCTGGATTCCCCTGGCCCCATGGTTACACATGGTTTTGAGCCATCATGTGGCTACTGGGAACTGAACCAGGGTCCTCTGGAAGGGCAGCAGCAAATGCTCTTAACTGAGGAGCCATCTCTCCAGCCCTTATCCCTCCCCCCTTCATTAAAAAAAAATAAAAAAGGAACAGCTATTACTTTCATGACCACAAACACATTTTTTTTCAATAGGCCTCTTCAGAGTTGCACGGCTGGTTTGTCAAGCACGGAAGCCACTGGGCTCGTACATCCTTCTGGGTACAAGGGTGACACTGTGTAGACTCTCCACAGGTCTAGACTGAACCCCGGGTAGTCAGGCAGGGATGCGCCTTACTTCTCTTCCTCTCAGACTCTCACCTGATACATGTGAAACATATTTTTCAGATACTTATATTCTTTGCTCAGCTCCTCTGGACAAAAAGAAAACAAAGTCATCACTAGTCCTGCAACAGGCACACTCTCCAAAACTCACATGCCCTCCTCAGCACCACACCCACGCTCTTCCCCGAGGTGACGAAACCTTCACCGGACTCCCAAACCCAGATGTCGGATCCCACCTGCACCAACTGACGCAGGGCCTCTGGGGCAGGGCCTGGTACTTTCTGACAAATTTGCTTCTCGAGAAATTTCGAAACTCAAATGCTGTGCTCAGCCATTTTAATAAAAGCCCCCAGGGGTAATCTGAACCCGTGTGAAGGAGGAACAAAACCTCCCAGCATGCACCTGGAAACCTCCCAGCATGCGTCTGCTTCTCCTTTTTGTAACATTTCCCTCTTTACAGTGGTTAGGAAAGCTACACATTCTCTTTAGGAAACTGGAAAACAAGCAAAGTGTAATTAAGACACTAACTTAAAATCCAGGAAGAAGGCTAGAGTTTCTATTTCTCCCCTTGGACATTAGTCTATAAACCCAGAATCTTCTGAAGGGTACATGCTCTGCTTTCCCCAACAGCAGTGTAAGCAGTGCCATCTGATCAGCACAGCCCTGCATCCTACCGAGCCTTGCAATCACAGTCCGCCAGCTAGAATTTAATAAAACACCACCATTTTACATTTTACATGAGAGATAACCCCGAAGAAATCATAATGATATAATTTTAGTGCTTTAAAACGCACTTTTAAAAAAAATGTCACATTCTCATTTCACTGATAAAAAAAAAAAAGCCCATTTTCAGAGAAAAGCAAGGACATGGTCCTCTCGCTTTCCAGTTTCATTCTTAGTCACTCTCACCCCCCTGAGCTTCAGATTGGAAATGTTACAGGTCTGCCTGTGCCAAGCCATGGCCATGGGGCACCAGGGCCCAGGCTCCACCTTTCCTGGGCTCCCTCCCCGGGGGCCAGGCAGTACCTAGTTTCTGTTGGGCAGCAGCTTTCTCCACCTTCAAGGCGTCTTTGTAACTGCTCTCTAACTTCTCAAGTTCCACTTTGTGACCCTTTCTGAGATCCCTGTGGGACAGTTAGTGAAAAGAGTCAGCAAACGGGCTCAGCAGGTAAAGATGCTCACCACGGAAGCCTAGCAACCTGAATTTAATCCCTGGAACCCACAGTGGAAGAACTGACTCCCCAAAGCTCTCTTCTACGAGCCACAGGAACACTGTGACATCGAGTGTATTCACTGCGCGCAGGTGCCACCCCCCTCAACCCCCATACCCGCCCCGCGGGCCCCCCACCCATGTAGAGGAACACAAAGTCTGGAGTTGAGCTGCTGCACTGACCTGCCCTCCCCCCTCTATCCTCCCCCTCGCTTCCTGAAGCATTCTTCTGGTTTCTATCCTGAGTGAGGCATTTCCTGCAGTCACCGCTTTGAATAGAACTTGGGCAAGGGCCTCAGATTCCCCTCAATAGTCAACAGTCTTTGCTTACAGCTCTTTTGTAGAAGCACCCAGAATAAGTTTAGGACTCTAAGTCCAGCCCCCCCCCCCCCCCCCCCCCCCCCCCCCCCCCGATTCATATGTTGATAGCGTTTGAGTATGACAGCGAGGGCCTCCGGGCATTAAGACATAGGGGAGAAACTTACACACATTACTAAAGGGGAAAAGGCTAATCTGCCAAGCAGTATTCCAACATTAGGCAACAAAAAATTTGGAGACAGGAAAAACCAATCAGCGGCTTCTAGGTTTTGCCTTAGAAAGGGGTCGGAGAGACTAATAGTTGGAGCACAGTAAGATAGTAAACCTACTGTGTGCAGCTGTCTCACAGTGAATACAGGTCCACACAAACAAAGGATGTTCTGCCTCAGGGGTGACTCCCAAGCAGGTGATAATGATGTGTCAATGCCGGTTCATCAATTGTAACAACTGTAACATCTTTCAGGGATGCTGAAAATGAGGGAGGCTATAGGGTGGGACCCACAGGGTATGTGGGCACTCTGTGCCTTTCTGGTAATTTTGCTGCAAACTTTAAACTATTAATAAAACAACGAAACAAGTAAATAAATCAATGGCTAAAATACTACGGCTCAAATAGGGGTGCTGTTTCTCCTGGGATTTCTGTTTTATTATAAATGATTATTTTATTACAAACGCTTATGCAATAAACATACTGTTTTAATTTATGAATAAAAATGTAGAATAACTAAATCAATGTAGCTGACACAACCCTCAACTCAATGATTAATTTTTTAATGTAATAAGCATATTTGAAATTCACTTTTTTCCTTTTAAAAAAGTTTTTTGTTTCTTAATTTTTTTATACATACATGTCTCTGCATGGGTTTGTATAAGTGAGTGTAGTGCCTGCAGAGGCCAGAAAAAGGTATTGCATCCCCAGGAGCTGGACAGGCAGTTGTGGGCCACCACACCAATGCTGGGAACCAAACTCCGGCCCCCTGCAGGAGCAGTATGTACTCTGAACCACTGAGCCATCTCTCCAGCCTTAAAACTTACTTGTATGCAATCAGAATTGAAGAACACAATATTATTATTGCCCTAAGGTCTGCCAAGCTCTTTGAAAAATTATTTCTCCTGGTTTGAGATTTTTATACACTTTAAAACATTTTTATTACATTTATTTATTTAGTGTGCATGGTGTGCGTGCATGTGTGTGTGCATGTGCGCGTGTACACTGTGTATATGCATACATGGAGGCCAGAGTATAACCTGAGAGACTCTGTGTTCTGTCCTTGGAGATCAAATCCAGGTCATCAGGCCTGGTGGAAGCACTGGCACAAATTCTGACCATCACCCCTCACTGAGCAGCCTCAGTAACCATCCATCTATATTCTGTTTTCTGTGAGTTTTAGATTTCAACTATAAATGAGAACGCACAGAACTTGTCCTCACCTGGCTTATTTCACTTAGCACAATGGCCTTCCGCTCCACCCGAGTTCTCACTACTGAGAGGATTTCTTTCTCTTTGGAGACAGCACCATTTTTTTTTTTTTTTTTAAGTCTCATCTGCTTACAGAACATAGGCTGTTCCGTAATGAGGTTATTTTGCCTAATGTGCGTTAAGCATGGAATTCAGACTCTATTTTATCAAGAACCCAAAACTGTTGTGAAAAAAATAATCAGAAAGTAATAATAAACAAGTGGCTGTGGATGGTGCAGTGAGTGGGTGCTTGTGTCCTGCCAGGATTCCTTGGGCTGCTCAGCTTGGACAGGAAGCCTCGGGGCTTTAAAAGAGTTTTTCCCCCACTTCCACCTCTTCCTCCTTTGTTGCCCAGGCCCTGACCTAAGATCCAGGGAAAGCAGATGTAAGGAGGAGGAAGAAAGAGAGGAGTGACAGAAGCTTCGTGGAGAACAAAATAGCCTTTTCTCAGCAACCTGTGAGAAGGAAAATTACAATGGAAATGAAAAGAGTGAGTGAGACAAAAGCAGGAACACAAAACATGAAGCGCTTCATCTTAGCGGCCTCGAAGGAGGCCTGCTCTCTGAGGTGTCCCACACACCATAACCAGCAGCGCTTGGCACCCCCGGAGGTCCCCGGGGAACGGGAATCCCACCAGGGCACAGGAGCCTGGGCTCTCGGCACACAGGCCTGGGCCGCGGAGCGTACCTGTTCTCGTTCTCAAACTTTTCTTTTATCTCGCTGCAGCGGAAATCCATCTCGTTGGAGAGCTGGAAAGGAGGCCAACATTAACACAGCATGCTGCACCCCAGCCCGCTCTGATCTACATCTGTGAAGCCCCTCCTTTCAGGGGACACACCCTGCTCCATCCCTCCTGGGCGTGCTCTGTAGTGACCACACACAGCGGTGGGACAGGTGGGACGTATAACTGCCCTCTTGCCTAGTCAGTCCACCATGTCGGTGGTGCAGAGGCACCAGCTCTACTGCGTAGCCACTGGGTCTGGTTCCTTCTGTCCGTTTTTTGTTGGTTTGGTTGGTTTTTCGAGACAGGGTCTCTCTGTGTAGCCTTGGCTGTCCTGGACTCACTTTGTAGACCAGGCTGTCCTCGAACTCACAGTGATCCACCTGCCTCTACCTCCCGAGTGCTGGGATTAAAGGCATATGTCACCATGCCTAGCTAAAGATTTATTTATTATTTTGTATACAGTGCTCTGCGTGTGTGTCCACTTACAGGCCAGAAGAAGGCATTAGATCACATTGCAGATGGTTGTGAGCCACCATGTGGTTGCTGGGAATTGAACTCAGGACCTCTAGAAGAGCAGACAGGGCTCTTAACCACTGAGCCTGTGACCTATGGATTCTTTCACACTTGGGAATCGCTTATTTAGCAAGAGACTTGGCTGGAAGAGTCAAAAAGAACCAACAGACAGACTGCAGCCATACCAGAGGGCTCCCCGTGGCCACACACTCCCTCCTCTGTCCTCCTTGCCCTTTGCTGGGGAAACAGCCAGCTTGCCTACAGGCTCCTCCTCCATACTGTGGGCCTGATGCAGCACGCTGAAGCATTGGGATGTGAACTCCTCAGTGTCTCTGCCACAAAGTTGTCTGTCTGTCTGTGGTGTTAATAACTCTTCTAAAAACTTCTTATCCCTAACAAGCCATCTTCAGTGTTTTCCTGGATTATGCAATGAGACCTTGCAAAGGTCACACTACAGTGGGCTGTTCACAAGTAGGAATATTTTCATCCACTCCCTCACCTTCATAAAGACAGTCTAAAAAGTTGCCTTCTATATGGCCTGTGCTGGTGAGTCAAAATGTGAGTTTGCAAGCTGGAGAGATGGCTCAGTGGTTAAGAGCACTTGACTGCTCTTCTAGAGGTCCTGAGTTCAATTCCCAGCAACCGCATGGTGGCTCACAACCATCTGTAATGGGATCTGATTGCCTCTTCTGGTGTGCATGAAGACAGAGCACTCATACACAAAATACATGAATAAATAAATCTTTAGGAAAAAATGTGAGTTTGCTTGAAGCTCATGCCAATTTTTCTTGTAGAAGATGACATCAACCTGGCAGTGTTTTGCAGAAAATACAATAACAAATCAGAGGTTCAGACAGCCTGGGACAAACCAGCATGAGAGGCTGCTGTGAAGAGGCAGAAGTGCACAGGTTCACTTCAGTAACAGCAGGGTGCATGCTTCTGAGCATGGCTCTGGTCTGTCACTCCAGCCCTATGGTCGCCAGGCACACCTGCCTGGCACACCTGCCTGGGCTGGGGAAGAAAGACTCTAAACTGGACATGATGACCAAAATGTTCAAAATGTCACCCGTTCAGAAGGTTCAAGACTGTGAGAGGACCCCAGCTGACTCTCAAGACTGGGCTCTGAGAGCTTAATAGCCACAGAGAGTGGACTCTGGGGCTTTCTAGAAGGTTTCGCACAACACGGGAGGCATTCGCATGCTGGGGTCAGCAGCACTAGCCTGGCGACCTCTGACACTGGCCTATCTCATGACAGTGGCCAGAGCAGGGGTGGAGGGGTGGAGGAGGATCATCAGTGTCTCCAGTATGGAGGGGACGGTGTGACCACCTGGAGATCCCCAGGAATGGAATGCTTTTGAGTTCTTACAGTGGTGGATGGGGACAGATGCAGGGAAACACTGTCGAGTCCTGCAGCTGGATAGCATGGTTCACTACAGTGAAGTGCCTGGCGTGCCGCCTGGCACTTAAAGGATCTGAGACTATTAGTCTTGGGAGCATGGTGAGTGCGAGGATCACTCACCAATTCCTGGGCGGCCTGGTGGTCTCTGTTCATTTGTTCTATTATTGCCGTTAACTCAGAGATCTGTTCCTCAAGATCAGAAATGATATCAGTCCTGTGGGACAAACACTGCTATCACCAACGAAGCTTGTTATTCATGCCAGCCAGGCCTCCGAGCTGCCTGGCTCTGGTCTGTTTTGGGCCGGCTCTGCCACTGTGGCATGGGATTCATGGAGGGTAGTCTTGAATGAGGCATTTCATAGTAGGGCGGTTCGACCTTGTACCTGGCCCTTAAGGTGATCAGGCTGTGGTGTGGTGCCCTACTTAGCAGAAGAGAAATAAGAATATGTTGGACACTTATCAGAGCTTATCAGTAGTTGAACGCAAGAGGGAGAAGTGCAGAGGACTAGGAAGTGAGAAAGTTGGGAAGACTGATGCTGACAGCCAACCATAGACAAGGTATGGCGATGGATGGGACAGAGAAGGCTTAAGTGAATGAACACAAAGATGGTGACTTTGTGTCTAGCTTGAGTTACACAGCAATATAGTATTTCTCTATATAGCCCTGGCTGTCCTGGACTCACTTTGTAGACCAGGATGGCCTCAAACTCACAGAGATCTGCCTGCCTGTCCCTCCCAAGAGCTGGGATTAAAGGTGTGCATAACCATTCCTGGGATGGAGGGCTTTTTCAAAAGTGTTTTAAGAACACATAATGGCTGTATGTCATGGGGGAGGGCTCCATGATATCTGTGAACTATTTAGTCGAGGAGGCGACACTGTGGTAGAGCTGTGATGAAGTTCCTAGGTCAAGAGGTTTTGTTTAGGCATAAGGTTATTGTGTAACTTAAATGCTGATTTCTGCACCATCGATGTCTGGTTGCAACCCTTGTTCTGAGACTCTCCTGTCTCAATGTTGTGTAAACACTGATCCCATTTGTCCCCTAGTATGCCAATAAGGCAGCTTACAGCCAATCGTTGATCAGAGAGAGAGAATAGGGCTGAACTTCCTGCCAGCCAGGGGAGGAGGTGTTAGAGGAGGAAGTAGGGGATGCAGCCACAGGCAGATGTCCTGGAGGGACCAAGAAAGAGAGTTCAGCAAAGAAAGCTATAAAGCATAAGTATCTCTGGGATGTAAGCTGGGAGGAAGCCAAATTAGCTTAGAGGGTTAAGAATAGAGTAATCACTGCTCAGCTATTGTGCTGTGAAGCTTATTATTAAACAAACATAAGAGTCTCAATTATTTGTGTGAGAGCCGGGTTAAGAGAGAAACTGAGAAACAAACACAGGTTTGTAAAAATAACTATAACAGTTTTGTTTCCTCGGCATTGCCAATTTCTCTCTTGGCATAGACAAGGCATTGGGTGAAAAAACAAGAGCAAGGATGAAGGAGGAGAGAGCTAGCATGATCTTCACTTTAAACAATAGTCACCATTTACCCCCAGGGACAAAATGAGCTTGGGCAGTTTCACTCTGGCACTGGTGACAGCCTCCTGAGGAGACCAAGAGGTAGCTCGGAATACTACTTTGACTAAGGGGCATATCAGCCATTCTCTCTCTGCAGCGGGCGGTGGGTTGAGGTGGGAAGAGAAAAAAAGATGGGGGGATTTAATCCCTACCTCAGCCTTGACGGGATGGGAAGTCAGGGGTACGGCTCTGACTTCTCTGAGCCATCTGAGCTTAGTAACTGCATGGCCTCCATTGCGTGACCTCATGTCAACCCTTCACAGAGGTAGCCACCGCCAACAATTTAGATGTTACCTTTGCCTTTCTATGAATCAACACATGGGTGTTGTATCGACATATGTGTGTATTTATGTATGATAGATTCGTGTGTGTGTGTGTGTGTGTGTGTGTGTGTGTGTGTGTGTGTGTGTG
>OU015743.1:46945113-46963002 GCA_907169655.1 Acomys percivali | reverse complement strand
CTGGTAAGGGGCACTTTGAGAGTCTTTGAACAATGGTGTGTGTGTGTGTGTGTGTGTGTGTGTGTGTGTGTGTGTGTGTGTTTCCCCTTCTTTTCCTTTACTGTATTTTCTCCCCGGTGTTTTAGCCCTGGAGGGCTGGGTATAAGCCAGAAGAGCTTTAGTAATTGGCCAGCAAGAAAATCTTGCCAAGCTCTTACCTTAATTCTTTCAAATATTCATTCCCCACACGGCTCCTTCCCAAGTTGAGAGTCTTAAAGAAATCATAATGTTTTAGGGAAACAAAACCCCATCAGCACAAATCTGGGTTCATTTCACACCAAATCACGGTGTTTCAGATCTTTAGAGTGCTTATCTCCAAGCGGTTGAGAGGCCAAGGTAGAAATCTCCAGCACTGCCTTGAAGACCCGCAAACCCAGCCAGGAGTTTTCAGAAGGGCTGAGCCCGTACACCAGGAGCTTCGCATAGAAGACAGGTAGGTCAGTTGTTCCCAGGTCTTACAGTGACAGTCACAATTGAGGAGAAGGTCACCCTCCACCCCGAGTCCTTTGACTGAGCCTGACTTGCTAGGTTTGTTCCACAGAGATGGCTGCGGGGGAGGGTTTGTTTCTTTTGTCACTATGGAAACAGAGTGGTGGTGCCTCATTGGCTCAAAAGCTCTCTGTTCCTAAGGAGGGAAGGTTGGAGAAGCAACCGGTTAAATCTTCCCACACTCAAGTCCATGTTGGCTCTCAACAGCAGGGAATTCCTACAAGGTTTTTACTTCATTATCAGACTTGAGGCCGAAGTAGCGTAATTTCCAGGGCAACAGACTTACTTAGGCGGCACCCGCAGGCCTAAGTGGCACGTGACCACAGTCTCTGGGATTTCTGTAACTGATTTTAACTAACTCTGTTTTCTCAAAAACCTAGAACTCTACAGTGGCCACTTGGTTCTTTGAAGATCAGCCTTTGAGACCTGTGGCTGTCCACAGAAACGGGCAAATTTTCAGGTACGTGTGGCTTCAGTTTTTTTCTCCCCTGAACAAAGTTCATCTCGCCAAATAAAGCAAAACAAACAAACAAACAAACAAACAAACAAACAAAAAAGAACGATCAAACCAAAACAGTGCTTGCCTATTCATTTTGATTTTACAACTCACTAAAAGACACATTTTCTTCCTTTTTCTTTTTTTCTTTCTTTTTTTGGTTTTTCAAGACAGGGTTTCTCTGTGTACCTTTGGCCGTCTTAGACTCACTTTGTAGACCAGGCTGGCCTCCAACTCCCAGCAAGCCACCTGCTTCTGCCGTCCGAATGTTGGGATTCAAGGCATGCGCCACCACACCCAGCTTAAAAAGACACATTTTCTAATCAAGGTTCACAAACAATACCCCATTGCTTACTATTCTGTTTTTCTTTTCTAAATCAAGACTGCTTCTAATCCATTAGGCTGACTTCCTGATCCTGTGATGGCCCACATCTTACAGTTTACAAAGGCTTCGGGCATCTTCCCCAACGCCAGGCTCTGTGACTTAGGCACAGGAGCAATCCTTCAGTGCCACTGAGCTGAAAGGCCAGTTCAACAAAAGCACAGTGGATCTTATGCTAAGAGACCCAATCTCTCTTTCACTCTCATGCATCAACGGGAACTTTAACCGGAGAAGGAATCTGACTAGATCTACATGTAAGAAAGATTATGGTGACTGCAGGGTGGAGAAACCGGGTGTGCCTGGGGGGCATGATGGGGGATAGAGAAACCATGTAGGAGTGCCTCCGAGGCCTGGTGAGTCCTAGATTGGGCCAGCTGTGGAGATGTCCAAATGACAAGGTGGGCGGGGATGTGGACCGAGGCAAGGACCGAGGCATTGTGACTCCTGGGCCTCCAGCTCAGTGCCTGAATTGCTGTTGGTTCCATCCACTGGGAGGGGTATATTGGGGAGGAAAATTTGGGAAGAGCCTTACATCCTGTTTTGGACATGTTGAGGTACCAAGAGGACACATACGTGGTGATGTGTACTGGAGAATTTATTAAAAGTTCCTTGGGTCAAAGAAGGGTCTAGAAACACACTAAGTGGTCAACTTAGGGAGTAGGTGAACACATAGGGGGCAGAAGATGGCCTGGAACCTAGCTGTAGGCTACACCAGTATTAACAGCAACCATTTTTCAAACTGGCCAGGGCAAGTGCACACCGCTCTTATTTATTAGTGGCTTAAGGCAAGGATGCCTGTCAGCCTCAGACAGGGAGTCTGGAGGCAGTGTGTGGTCAGTCAGTGGGAGGACTCAGCTGCATGCCTGGGGAACCAAGTTCTGCTACGCCAGTGCCATTGTGTCACGTGAGAGAAACCTCAAAGTTTCTACAACTCCAGAGGTCATGAACAGACAAGATGGACACAGACTTTCAGAATGTAGGAGGGGAAGAGGAAATTTGACAGATTCAACCGGATTACTTTGCCTCTGTTCATCGTGTAATTTTATATTTAACCTTTTTGTGTGTGTACTAATAAGAAGGAAAGTTTAAGTTTTGAGTGAGCAGTGGCTGAAAATGAAGAAAGAAAACAGATGCCGAGGGGAACCTCAGTCACCTGTCCCCTTCGCTGCTTTTCTAGTGTGACTTCAGTTGTCTTCTTGTGGTGGCCAGACAGAGGCACACTTCTGCAACTGAGCTACATGCCCCCCTCCCCGCCCCCAACACAGCTACAGTTTTGTCAGCTCCAAAACAACAGAGGGGGACCAGAGCACCGACAGTATAACCAAGGACAGTGAATGGAATCATATTCCAGACAGCTGTGCTGCCAGAATTGGTTTGCCCATGGTTGGGGAAGGGACACCTTCCTGTGTGACGCTGCTGCCCTCGTGAGGTGGCAAACGCGGTGAGCCAGGAGCTTTGCATTTAGTGCCAAGGTATTTGCTGTGAGAATTGGTCCAAGGAGGTAGCGAAGGCACCTCTTTTGGGAGGAGGGGGAGGGGAGAGGCTTGCAAAGATCTCCTGGGTACTCAGTTGTCTTTGGCCACTTCTGGACTTCCCAGGTCTGACTTTAGGATGCTGAACTATTCTTGAGAGGTTCCAAGCAGAGCTACAGATGTACGAAGCTCGCACTTCTGTGATCACATCTGGAGGGAGCACTATTAGGGGGAGGGTAGGTTCATTCATTCTCCCTCCGCCTTTCCCCGACCCCCTCACTGATGAGGAGAGCTGGGATCTCACTACAGGGTACAGGCGGGCCTCCTGCTGACAGCCCCACCGCTGCTGCCTTCCAAGTGCTGGGCTCGCAGGCATGCACCACCCTAGCTGATAATCCCCACCTCTCGCCAAGGTTTGTGTTGGCAGGCAGGGTCAGGGGCGGATAACGCCTGAGAACACAGGAGGGGCTGGAGTGGCCATGGCAGCTGTGCAAAATTCTGCTAAAGGAAAGTTGTCAAAGGCAGGGCTCACCCCCAGCTTCATTCCCCCTTTCTTTCTTCTTTTAATGCTTTAATCTCTAATTGCACTTGGCAAAATTTCTGGCCTATTATAAATGATGTCTGAATGTGATGTGAACATTTTGTTCTTTAACAGTTTAGCAATTTCAGTGAAATAACAAAAAAATTTAAGTTTTGTGAAATAATATTTCTTGGATTGACATGTTTTTTACTAATACCTCTTCTTTGGCACATTTTGCAGGCTGAAAAAACAAAACATGTCAGCTATTGCTAGTGACACCACTTGCCAGTCTGTATTTAGACTTTTTTTTTTTCACTTAAAAAATTGTGGCATTTGGCATTTCATGTAAAACAGTAAAACAGCAGCAGCAGCAGCAGCAACACCACCACCATCCTTGGTATTAGCATAAATCAAACTTAACACAGTGGAAACAGGCAGAAGCCAACACGGCACTCAAATTCTCCAATCTTGTTGTGTTTTTGGATGTATGAATATTGACTAATCCTTATTTGTGAAAGATACTGACAGTGTTACAAAAATTTTATGTAAAAAAGTCGAGTTTTAGTCCTGCTTGGTGGCACACGCCTTTAATCACAGCACTCAGGAGGCAGAGGCAGGCTGATCTCTGAGGGTTCAAGGCCAGCCTGGTCTATAAAGTGAGTTCCAGGTCAGCCAGGGCTACACAGAGAAACTCTTCTCAAAATGAAAAATAAAAAAGAAAAAAAGAAAAAAAGAAAAGGAAAAGAAAAGAAAAATGTTTTATATTTCATTCTCGATAAAAAAAAACACAGCAGGGGATATATTGTTTTTTGTTTGTTTTTGAGAGTTTCTCAGGAAAGAAAAAGAAAGCACACTCCTAGTTGTTTATGGGAATCACAGACCAGGCTGGTCTTGAACTCAGAGATCTACCTGCCTCTGCCTCCCCAGCGCTAGGACTAAAGGCACATGCCACATCTGGCTAGTAGGGGGATACATATATCTCAATGGTAGAGCACTTGCCTTCAAGGGAGGCCCTAGGTTCAATCTCCAGTACCATAAACAATACAAAAGCCAAGTTGTAAAGGAGAAACAAGGATATTGGAAGATCTTTTCTATTGAGTCCAAAACGTAGAAACAATTTCTAAATAGCTATGAGAGCAAAACTTGTGAACTATAACAGAACTGTACATACTTTCTCAACCTTCCTGTATTTACTATCTGCTGAGCAATGGTTTGTTGGTTGGTGTTATTTTGGTATGGGGCTAGTGTGTGAATACACATATTCCTGTTGAAGCCTAGTACTAGAAAAGCCTGTGAGGGCCGGCAAGTAGCTCAGTGGGTGAAGGTGCCCCATGCCAAGGCTGACCACCTGGATTCCATACCCAGAAGCTGTGAGGGTGAAGGAGAGAAAAGACTCCTGCAAATTGTCTCTGACCCCCAATACGATCCCCACATTAATAAATTTTCAAAGATTAAAAATATTACTAGTTGACTATTAATGACTTAACCTTTTTTTTTTAATTAGTTCAACAAATATGGGATGCTTTATAATAAGAATCAACATAAAGACTTCATGCTGGACTGTAAAGGGCTGAAACAAAACTCACAGGGCAACACAGGACAGTTTAAGAAGCCACTTGTGTTTATTATTTGATTTACAGTTTATTATCAATTTACAATTGATAGAGCAAAAGAAGGCGCATAGAGAGCTATTTGACAAAGTTAAGTTCCAGATACGACACAGCAGTATTTTCCTGGAGCTCCCAGGACCCCATGCCGTGCCTGCGGCCACACGTGGCTGCGGACTAGTCAGGGAGTGGCACTGCGCGTGCCTGGGAGTGCACTGGGAGCAGAGGAGGCCCCAGACACAGGCCGCCCTAGCTCCAGATGGCAAGCTGATGTGAGGGCCACCCACTGCTAATTGTGCGCTAGGAGCCTGGAGTACAGGGTAAACTGCCTGCATCAGATAGGCTGCTGTGGGCTGCTTCCTCTCACACCCCTTGCCGGAGTCTGATCATTTATGCCAGACCAAGCTCGAGCAGAAAGACAGAAAACAAAACCTTGTTAATTAACAATGGTCATGAACGACTAAAGATGTAAACCTAAAGCTATTTACATGGCATCTGGGATCTTCAAAATTCAGGGCAGTTTTAATTCTGAGCTCAAGAAGACTGTCCTACTAGGTAACAGGATACTCAGAAATACCTGAGCCATCATGACGGAAACTCCTGAAGGAGTAAACAATTGGGTTTTCCCACGCAAGCATGAAAGCACGATTCGGCTGATACTGAAACAAAACAAAAAGTAAACAGTATCAAGGCTTAACAGTTCCGTGGAGGAAGAACTTGCTGGAAGGCTGTACCAAAATTAATTTTAGGTGAAAACTTCAAGATCTGCAAAACCCAGTTTGAAGACAGGACTCACTTGCAGATAAAGCATGCACAGGTGCAATTACTATGCTTGGACAGAACAGCAAGATAAAGTTAATCTTCAAAAACCCAAGTCTGTCTTGTTTTTGGTTTTTTAAAACCAGATGTGCTCATCTGTCTGCTGAGACACCACTCTGCCTCCAGTGGCCACTTAGGTAAAAGTACAGAATTATTCTCAGCAAAGAACTCCACAAAAACCTAGCTTAATTTGTAGTGGTTTACGTAACGTGTGTACGCAAACCTGGTTATTTAACACCTTCCTACCCCGCAGGCACACTTCCCCACTTCATGCTGCTCCTTCCTAGGAGGCTGTAAATGTCTAAGCAACAAGCAGGAAGTGTCCTTTCTTCAGGAACCAAGACAAAGCTTTAAGGTTTTGCTGAGGGAGGCACCCAGTTATTTATAGACTAGAAATGCAAATGCTCTTTTCTTTTAAAAAATGAATTGGAATAGTTAGGACATTCAAACACCAGGAACTCCCGTTTTAACACCTGCTCTGCAGGGTCAGTGACCCCGAGCCCTTCATACACGCGTGCGCGATGATCTGGTGACAGCAGCTAAACTGGGTAGAGGGTGGGGACAGTTCTCCACCCTTTGTTTCTGAGAATTTCACTTAGAAAAGTTTTATCAAAGGTTCTAGAAATATAGAAAACCCATCTGTTCCCACCATTGTTTGGATGTTTGGTTTGAACCCTTTGAGAGCATCTCTTCTTGGGGAGGAGGCTCGAGAAAGGGACTCCCGGGCTGAAATGAATTCATTCCTCTCAAGCAAAATATTTGCAAATTAAGCACCAAGAGGACCAAGTAGAAAACTTCCTGCTTTCACTAACAAAACAAGTGGTTCCCACGCCCATCTTCTCCCCAAGTGTGGTATTCTTTCTTGAACAACCTCCTGAGACAGGGCCATGTCATCTGCGGAGGCAGACCCTGACCTGCCACCTCAGAAAGCACACCTGTTTCTCCCCACGTAAGGCCTGCATCACACTGTTGAACGCCCGAACCACATCTTTGTCTCACCTGGTTCTCAGCAAGCCTTAGCTCTCCCTTCTCTACCTCTGCAGACACCAAGAACGAGGTATGCTTTACTGTACATAAGGAAAACAACAAAATCCAACAAAAATACTCTTAAAGCAAGCACCTGGGTTTTACTTCAGTTTATAATTTAATGTGCCTGAGAGTTTTTGTGCAAATACATGTCATCTTTCATTAAAAATATGCAATAGCACACTTTGGAAAAAGTTATGTTACAACTAACTTTTCTTTTAAAATGTACATATATAAATATACAACATAATCTAATGCCCTATTGCTTGATTGCACTTCTGGTTTAAACTCTTCCGGCCTCCAAGGAAATTTGAGAAACATGCAATTATGTTTGCATTCCTTGGCCACCGTTTTGTCCAGAAGAAATATCCTAAAAAACTTTTTTGATTCCGATTTTTTTTTTTTTTGGTTTTTCGAGACAAGGTTTCTCTGTGTAGTCTTGGCTGTCCTAGACTCACTTTGTAGACCAGGCTGACCTCGAAATCACAGTGATCTACCTGCCTCTGCCTCCCGAGTGCTGGGATTAAAGGCATGCGCCACCACGCCCGGCTTCTTGATTCCAATTTAATCCCCTAATTTCCTTCCTAAATCCCTCCCAAGCCCACTCACATTACTATTTAAAAACTTTTTGTTGTGTTGTACAAAAATACAAGTTAAAAAACAAAAAAAAAAAAACCAAAATTGACTTAACTATAAATACAAAGGGATCTACCTGGTGTGTTTGGGTTCTCAGTGCCTGAAAGTCCTGAAATGCACAAGTCTCCACTTCTGACGTAAAGAACAGGATAGAATCCCTTGTTGTGCTAAGCCATGAGTGCCACGGGGTGGATGCATTTGACCAGGCACCGACAGGGAAGGCGTCTCCTACCAGCTCAGTAACAGACAACTTGTGACACCGATCCTCTGGGACAGCTTCCTCCCAGCCACTGCCTTGGCTCTTCCTGGGTCCCTTCCTTCCGAGGCAGGCTCTTGTACTGAATTCTCGAGACACAGGTACTAGCAGTTCAGTATTACTGTCATTTTCCATAGGATTAGATTTATTTTTCTATTCACTTTTTATTTTCAAGGCAAGGAAACTCAGATGAACGAGCAACTAACTTTCTTCCGTTTCTGTCTCCAAACTACTCACGTGCCCACTTTCTGTTTACCTCCAAGCCCTCGTCCTCGTGTGTCCACCCCGTCACTACACCCTCTCCACATACACAGTCCTTCTGCGACATTGCTTTTCTCTCAGGCGGGTTCCCACTCTCCAGTGCATCTTTATTCTGCGTGTGCTAATGTGTAAATGAGGTCAGTTCACGCTGCGCCTCAGTCCTCCTTCAGGACACCCATTTTGGGTGAGGTTGTGCAAACTGGGGTTCCAAAGCTGCCCATCATGACCGGAAGACTCTGATTTCTCCTCAGTCCACCCAATAAACTTCCACTTGAAGGTAAATAAGCAGCAGGCTCTGGCTTTTGCAGACCCATCTCTGCCTCTCGGCCTTTTCCGTTCTCCTGGGGATCAGAGGTCTTGACCACGCGAGCTATCCCCAGCCTCTTCAGCCTGTCTACCAAGCTCATCTTCAACTGGCCGACATCAGGAGGGGTCCTCGAAGGTCTCAAGCCATACATTTCTTGTAGGAATGTTTCAGCTGGTCGGGATGCCAAAAAATTCTCAGAGACATGGACTCGGGGCTCAAAGGGCAAGGGAGAGGGGCACGGTGACTGTGAAGGGGAGTTTGGGGGTGTGGAAGGGGTGGCCAGGGTCTTGGGTTGAGGCTGTAGGAGGGGGCTTTCCGCAGCCGGGCTGTGGTACACTTTAGCAGAGATGCCCCGCTCCTGCAGGAGTTTGGCTAAGCTCCTGGTGCTGCTGAACGTTACGGTGGAGTCGCGCCTGTTTGTGATGGACTCCCCGATGCTGAGTCTATAGGACGCGGCAGGAGAGTTCCCGGCTGTGTTGGAGGAGCTGCTCCCACTACTTCCACAGGACAGTGATGGGAAACCAGAGCTGGAAGACAGAGGGAAAGTGCTTAGGAGTCAGAAACTCACGCTGGCATTTTACTTTTATTCCTTGCTCTGTTCCATGAAGAAAACACAAGGAAACAGGGAGTGTCCAGCCTCATATGCAGAGCAACCCCTCCTTTGCAGGAGGACGGCCAACCAGTTGTGTTCTTAAGGACAGCCTTTCCAGTTGTATTTCACTAAAAAAGGGTAAATGTCCAATTGTTAAACCGCCATTTCCTTAAGCAGGGTTAACTCCAACGACAGCGACATCTGCATACTCATGAAATGCCTGGTCAGTCTTGCCTTCCAATGTGTATTCTTAAGAAATTAAAAACAATGAAAAGCTCTGACAGCTATTAAATCTTGTTTCTTATTCTATGCTTAAATAAGAAAAAAGAGCTAAATAAATAATATATTTAAGGTCATAGTGGAATGGATGGCCTGTCTTTAGTCCGCTTTCCTCCATGAACCAATGTTACCAGGATTTAATATATTTTCACTGGTACAAAATGATCACACGTATCATAGTTTCAAGATTTTTAAAGAGCCGGGTGTGGTGGCGCACACCTTTAATCCCAACACTTGGGAGGCAGAGGCAGGTGGATTGATATGAGTTCAAGGCCAGCCTAGTCTACAAAGTGAGTCCAGGACAGCCAAGGCAACACAGAGAGACCTGTCTTGAAAAACCAAAAAAAAAAAAAAAAACAAACCCCAAAAAAAGATTTTTAAAGATTATGAACTAAAGACAAGTAAAAAATTAATACATTAGCCAATAACTTTCCAGAGCACTAAGTTGTACAAAAGCATTCATGAAAGTCTGACTTCTTGGTCAAAGTGCTCAGTTGAGAATCTCTGGTGTGACTCCCACTTCATGCCAGAATTTCCTGTCCCTCCCCAAACTGTGTACCTACTAAACATCCCTGTAAGAGACAATTTTCTAAGGCTTATATAGCGTGTAACAAATGTAGACAACCTGCAAATATGTTCGAGAGAGCCTCTCCTAGGATCTTGCCCTCCATGTGTTTCCGGATTGTTTCATCTTACATATGCTTTCAATGGTCGTCACTTATTCCTCTCCTTGCTGGCAGCTAGAAACTTGAGGCTCAAGTGCAAGGATTGCCTTAGGTATGCTCGTCTTCCTGGTAGGATTCACACACCAGACTTTACTCCTCTATCTGCCATACGCTCTTACTACTGACTTGCCTCTGCATCATTTTTCTGATTTCTGATTATGCTTTCCCTACAAAGCCCAAAGTATCTCTGAGTACCACCTCAGGTTCTTTGGAGAATTGGCAGGCTAGAACCAGCCTCAGTTTGCCTCAGGACGTGAAGTCTGTGCAGTTAATAATTCGGCATCGGCAGTTGATGTAATAACTTATAGAAATGTCTCTGGACAGAGTTGGGTGAGCGAGACAGGCCTAGGGCTGGCCCTGCCAGAAAGAGCCACACCGTGAGGCTTAGGATGAGGACACATTGGTGTAGAGGCTGGAGCTCCACCACAAGGGCGACCAACGATGCCCATATAACCAAACCCTGGTAACAACTCTGGAGACAGGTGCTGAGTGAGGTTTTTTTGGTTGGCAGGATTCCAAGTGCACTGTCAGGAACTGAAGGTAAAAGTAATGGTTCCAAGAACAAGACACGCTGCATGGGTGGACACCCAGAGCCTTTACTAAAGTGTCTGTTCACATCCTTATAACGTGCATGCCCTCTCTTGCAGTGAGCGGAGCCTGAGTTAACAGCTCTCTGTGGGTCTGGTAGAGCGCCACATCTGGAGGGTGTGGAGCCTCCCATGCTTGATGAACATCAGGAGTGGAGGTGGTCTTGTAGAGAGTGCAGTACCTCAGACCCTGCATCCTGAGTCACTCTGGGTACAGCCTCAGGTGGGTCATCTGTGTTAGCTGTGTGCTCTTGGATCATCACCTTAATTTCCTATGCCTCAATTTCTCCATTTTATCCAGCATATTCTGCCTACTTCAAAGAGTTATGAGCAAATGAGAAAAATACAACATCAAAATATTCAAAAGACAAATAGTCATAGAACACTAACCAGAACCCTGGGAGTTAAAACTGAAGGTAATTTAAAAAGAAACCGTGTGTGAGGCCCTGGTCCCCAGGCCCTCTTACCTAGGGGTGACCTGAGTGATGTCAGAGGGGTGTAAGATCCTACAGGTGGTGAAGGTGAAGGTCGAGTTCGTGCAGGACAGACACTTTCCTGGGTTCGAAGTTGCAACTGAAATAGAGATTTTTAGAAAGCCAAACACAGAATTGAGAGACCAGGTTAATAACATAAAAGGCTCGGCATTATTTTGTTAGCATTACAGCATTTATAAACTGCCTTTTGTAGTAGAATGCTCCTAAATAAGGAAATGAAATAAATATAAAGAGTACACTAGTATTAACTGATTAGTATATAACTCAACTTTCAGTACTTTAAAATTATAAATGAGTAAAAATAGCTTAAAAATGAGAGAAAAAGACAGTCTGAAACACACTAAAAAAATTAGGATATAGTCATGTAGGCACCTAGGTTAAAGTACTTCCCTGGTCTTATGGTCATGTGTCATAGTTTTCTAGATGTGACAATGAGGCCTCTTAGGAAACAGAAGGGCCACTCAGAGTCCCTGCTGTCCTCAAACAGCAGTTACCAACAGAAAAGCATTTGTGCAGCTAAGTTGAAGTTGTATCAGGGAACAGCTTTTATTCAAATGTACAATCAACACCCAGGCTATAATTATTCAGACTTGGGAATCTGGCAGGCATTTTCTTTGGGGAAAAAGCTGTCAATATTTTCCACCAATGACAAATATAAGCTTCAAGTGAAAATCAGTTTTGGAAAACGTAAATCTTCTACAGAGTGCTTGAAGACACCCCCAATCCTCGTAATTAGCAGGGGCATCAATACATCCGTTAATTCAAAGTGTCAACATGTGGGTATATGTGTAGTGTTGTAATGACCAATGCAGATGCCAAGCCATGCAAGAACCTTAAACGATCCAGGAGAAAGAAAGCCAGACAAACACATTTTAATGAAAACACATGTGAAAATTCATTAATAGGGCTTCAGATTCCACATTGCTGTGACCAGCAAAGAAACTACCACTTACCAAGTTTTAAAAAACTGATTTCAATCAATATCTGTAATTCTTGAAAAGACTATTAAAATAATTTTTCCTAGCCAGATGGTGGTAGCACACACCTTTAACCCTAGCATTCGGGAGGCAGAAACAGGAGACTCTTTGTGAGTTCGAGGACAGCCTGGTCTACAGTCTACAAAGCAAGCCCAGGACTGCCAAGGCTACACAGAGAAACCCTGTCATGAAAAACAAACAAACAAACAAACAAACAAACAACAAAAAGAAAGAAAGAAAAGAAAAAGAAAAAATTCCTTTCCTAGCTACATTTTCATCTGAGAGTAAGTTTTCTTCATACTGTTCATACAAAACACACTGAAAGCGGAGTTCATAACAAGAATCTTCTATTAAGTCAGAAATTAGAGACTTGCAAAATTGTAACACAAAACCATTTACTTACTATGTACAATACAGTTGTTCTTCAGAAAACAGTATTTGCATAACAGAACTTTTATTTTTCAACGAGTTAATTTTTCTAAGTTCTCAGTTTTTATCCTAATGTAATTAGGGTTATGCCACTAGACATAACCCATATAGATAAACCTGGGATTCTCAGGGACCTGAGACTGAAAGCTTGCAGAACCCTGAGTGATCTGACTTCTCACTCTTCCTACTTGTGCAGGCTGGCAGGACAGAAGGGAGGGACAGAAATGCAGCAATGCCGGATGCTCTTGCGATCTTATTTCCCTAGTGTGCACACTCTGGTGGGAGCATGCAGGGGGAGCTGGATAGCCACAGATGGACAGTACCACATACCGGTTACGGCCACGTACAAGCGTGCCCTCTTCTCACCTGTAACTGTTTGGCCTGCTGAGGTGATGGGCGGGAGGCAGATCCCTGTGGCGGGCGTGGGTGGCACAGGGCTCTGCTCCACCTGAAGAGGCTGCTGAACCTGAAAAGTGATTCCTTCTTCTTCATCCTCCTCCAAGTCTGAGATGTGATAGACGATGTCCTTGGGCATTTGGGTGAAGCCTTTGGTGAGGACGCCTGGCCGTGGGTCTAGAATGGTCCCCAAGTTTGGTTGGGCGAGCTGCTGCCAGTGATGTAGAGTCTGTGACCCTGAACAGGCAAGCGGAGAGGCGTGCTTTACATGGTGGGCAAGCCCGCAGCCCTGAGGAAGCTAGCCTTACATGAGTAAGAACATTAATGATAAAGACAGAGACACTTAGTTGGTTTTGATATTTTGTTAAAATTTGTAAATTTAAGTTCTCTGTAGAAAACTGACACGATGCTAAACACATGAGCAATAAGTTTTCTGTTTCAAAAGAAAAATTTCAAAAGGACGTCTAAAGAGGAGAAAAAAAACCCAATAACATGGTTTTAACAGGACCCAGGCAGCTCAGGTAGGAAGGAGGCCGCCCTCTTCAGGGATGGCTGCACCTTCCCAGGTGGCAGAAAACCAATATTCACCTGGCTTAGCCTATGAACTTGGAAACAAAAACTGGGCAATAATCTTTATTTCTTAGTGCACGTCTCTACTTGCTCAGGGCTCTCCTCTCCCTGGAGTCCCAGGAAGGACAGGAAAACGTAGGTGATAAAGAGGAGAACACGTCCCTTTGGTCCCGGCCTACGGCACTCTGACGGCCTTGTACCAGATGTGCCACTATGGTGATTTCATCCTAAAATCGGCAACCCTGACCAATCCTTGCATCAAACCAGGAGTCTTTACAGGCTCCCTGCTCAACTTCTGCTTAATAAGGAGCTTTTAGCACAGCCTCAGAGAATAACATCAACACCCACAAACCAGGCATTTACTTGGATTTAGGTTATATGTTAGACCTATGTTACAACATAGCCATCCCGTGTGCCTCTATGCTGAGGACGCTCCTCCTGTGGACTCTTCTCATTTGTCACAACCTGTTGGTCCTACTATGGTGACTGCTATCAGTGGCATGCCATAGCAGCGGCCAGGATGAGAGCCTTCCCGCTTCCCTCTTCCACAGACACCAAAACATCAGAAAAGAAGGCATGGCTGAAGACTTGCTGACAAGGCCTCATCACTCACTAACTGTCCAGTAGGCAGCCTGTGCGCACAGGGCTCTCACAGTTGCTGCACAGGCCTCCATTTTAGGAGGGACGGCTGACGTACACACAGCTTCTAAACGTTGTTACTGACATATTACCTTCCAAGGGCTTTACAATCTGTAGCTTTTCTGGCATGAAGCTTCGAAGGCAGCTGGCACTGCCGAGGTCTGTGGTGTCTGACTGGTCAGCGCAGGATGAGGCCAGGTTCTCTGTGGGGGCGTCACAGCTGCTAATTCCTTCTTCTTGCTTAGCCAGAACCTGGATCTTCCGTTCCCATTCTTCAGCAAAGAACTGCTTCTCACTTAAGTAGTTCTGTCTTCGCAGGCTGAGGCGATGCAAGGCCATAGCCAAATCCCTATCTTCAGGGGGTCCCGGGTGGCTCATGGGCTGAGAGCTCCTGTGGGAAAGTCACACTCGCTGACGAGACTGTAGACTGTGAGCAAAAGCTAGGGCTCTCTTTCCTGTAGTGCTGGGCATTGACAAGGCTGACCTTAAGTTGAGCTGGGCGTGGCGGTGCACACCTGTAATCTCAGCACTCAGGGAGGCAGAGGCAGGCAGAGTGCTAGGAGTTCAAGGCCAGCCTGGTCCACAAAGCGGGTTGAGGACAGTCAAGGCTATACAGAGAAACCCAGTCTCAAAAAAGGCAGGGAGGGCAGGGAGGCTGGAGAGATGGCTCAGAGGTTAAGAGCACTGGCTGCTTTTCCAAAGGTCCTGAGTTCAATTCCCAGCAACCACATGGTGGCTCACAACCATCAATAATGTGATCTGGTGCCCTCTTCTGGCCTGCAGGTGGACATGCAGGCAGAACACTGTATACATAATAAATCTTAAAAAGAAAAGGAAAAAAAAATGAGGTGTTTTCTTAGCTATTGAAAAATATAGAGATATCACTGATTCTATAAATCATTGTCATAGATCATCTCCAATTACTTCTAACAGGAAATATGTTGTGTCTGCTAACTTTTCCATTTTACATAACTATGAAACTGCAGGTATGTCTGTGTACCTTTACGTTCGGGTCAGGTGGTCAGGAAGTAAGGGTTACCACAGTTCACAGACTCTGTCACTGAGAGCAAGAGAAATGCTAACTATACATGATTACATGAAATTATCACCAAATGTAGTGACTTTTAAAAACGGGACTGGGGTGTGATGGTACATGCCAGTAATTTTAGCACTCAGGAGACTTGAGGAAGGAGAATCAAGATTTTGATTGTAGTCTACACTGAACTGAAAAACACTCTACCTAAAAACAAAAACAACAACAGGAAAAGAAGAAAGAAAAAGGAACTAGTGCTGAAAAAGCTGTGAAAAAGTTTTATCTTTGGGCTACAAACATTCCCCCAACAGGCAGAATAAAAGACAGCAGGGACTATCAGCTACAAACACTGCATTCTCATCTGTCTCTGATGCAGACTTCCCCACGTTTCAGCATTCTGAACTCACGGGGAAGGACACTGCAGCTGAACATGCACACCTCTCCTAATGCAACTGTGTCAGCACAGGAGGGCACAGGAACGCAGTGAGAGCAGCCAGCTGCAGAGCCGTCATGGGCAGTGTGGGCAGTCGCTGGGCTCTGCTCTGCCCACAGCATACATAATGAGTGCAGGCCCACCTCCAGGCCCCGCCTTACCCTGGAACCTCCGTGCCGACCCCTTGGTTCAGGAGTGTTTTGTCCTCTGCTTGCTGGACACCAGACTCAAAGGGCTTTGCTGTCATGATGACACTGGAACGGTTGGAGCCTGGGATGGGTAGCAGGGCTGGGAATGTGACAGAACGTCCCCGAGTGTCATTGGCAACCTTGACCGTATCAAACACCCGCTTCTGCTGGGCCCTGTCAAGAAGGGAAGCATTCATTCCTGTCACTGTTGCCCACTAGAGTGCTTCACAGGAGCATGTAGACAGAACCAGAAATAACGCCGACCTGAATACTCTCGTTTGGGGGAAATGAGAAAATGAAGTTTCATCCAGGAGAGCCCCTCAGGAGACCATGCCCTGAGCAGCAGGCATTCCCTCCTGACCGGTGTTGGTCACTTGTACCGTGGCTTCTCCCCCAGGACATCACCCTGCCCACCACCCTGCAGCACACTGCACTCCCAGGCCGGCCGCTGCTTTTGACTTTCGCTCCAGTGGCGCAGTAACAGCCCTGTGACCTGTACTTACTTTTGTTTAAACACAGACTCCTCATCCAAACTCAGCTTCTTGCGCATGGTCCCCTCAATCTCATCAGCCAGCGATTCCTAAGAAAGGGAGTTCAAGATCTGCATGTGGTCTCCACCGTAAATAAGCTAAAAGAGCCTGCGCAATACCGTGCTCTTTATGTTATAATAAAGGAATACAAGAAAACCAGGACAAAAATTCTAAGGGGGGGAGTAAGACTGTGGAAATACTTTTTTCAAAAACAATGTCTTTTTTTTTTAAAAGACTTATTTATTTATTTTATGTGTGAGTGCTCTATCTGCATGTACACCTGTAGGCCAGAAGAGGGCACCAGATCACATTATAGGTGGTTGTGAGCCACCATGTGGTTGCTGGGAATTGAACTCAGGACCTCTGGAAGAGTAGTCAGTGCTCTTAACCTCTGAGCCATCTCCCCAGCCCTGGAAATAAAGACTTTAAAACAAGAATCAACTATCTTTTCATGAAGCATTTTTCTAAGGTGGCAATGACAACATTATGTGTGTAGACAGACAAACACAGAAGGTCCAGCAGGCCAAAGACCAAGGTGAATCTGAAAAGCGTTTTCTTCTTGCTTGGTTGTAATTTTGATATAAGGTTAATGTACTTATATGGCTTTGAGCATTTACTCAGAGGTGAGGGCTCAACTAGCATGGATGTCATGCTGAGGATGACTGAGTCTGAAGGGACTGGTATGAATCTGATTTTAAAAATAATAATGATGATGATAGTAATAGTAATTATTATTAGGTTTTTTGTGACATGGTTTTTCTCTGTGATAGCCCTGCTGTCCTAGGCTTGCTTTATAGAGCAATCTGGCCCTGAACTAACAGAGATCCACCTGCCTCCTGAGTAATGGGATTAAAGGTGTGCACCACCATGCCTGGTAACTCTGATTTTTAACATCCACAGATACACAGATGTAAAGAGACATATACATGGGGGTGTGTATGAAATTCATATATCTCCTGATTTGACCTACTGAGAGAGTCTAGAAGCCAGGACACTTTAGTGGCAACTGGTACACCAGGTCTCAGGCTCACAATGTCACTTCTCTGTTCAGACTGTGGGTGTGATAGGAATAGGTGATTTACGTTCCTGCCGCCTTGACTTTCCCACAACAGACTTGCAAACCTAGAATTATGAGATAAAATAAACTCTTTCTACCCCAAGTTGTTTTTTGTCAGAGAACTGTATCACAGCAATGAAAATGAAACTAGAACAACAGTTTTCACAGAAGTTACCAAAGAACCCGGGACAGCTAAAACCAATGGCTGAGAGTTTGATGAAGACATTTACCCTTGACCACATGGTTAATGTAGCATCCGCTAGCTTTTGTTCATGTATAGTTAGTAATGTTATCTATTATTAATTATTAATTTTTAATATTAACTTTCAAGTGTAAAAAACTACAGACAACACTTTAGCCAAAAATTCTACATTAATAAACATTGACAATAGGATGACTGTACCTCCTGAACTAACACATTATTTCACACTGAAATAGCTACATACAAAAGGTATCCTGGCTGGGCATGGTGGCACACACCTTTAAACTCAGCACTCAGGAGGCAGAGGCAGGTGGATGCTCTGAGTTCAAGGCCAGCATGGTCTACAAAGAGAGTCCAGGACAGAACCAGGTGTGTGTGTGTGTGTGTGTGTGTGTGTGTGTGAGAGAGAGAGAGAGAGAGAGAGAGAGAGAGAGAGAGAGAGAGAGAG
>OU015743.1:46933052-46945103 GCA_907169655.1 Acomys percivali | reverse complement strand
AGAGAGAGAGAGAGAGAGAGAGAGAGAGAGAGAGAGAGAGAGAGAGAAGGTCAGAGGAAAACTCTATGGAGTTGGTTCTTTCCTTCCACTTTTTTTGTTTGTTTGTTTTTGTTTTTTGGTTTTTTTTTGAGACAGGGTTTCTCTGTGTAGCCTTGGCTGTCCTGGACCCGCTTTGTAGACCAGGCCACCCTCGAACTCACAGCGATCCACCTGCCTCTACCTCTCGAGTGCTGGGATTACAGGCGTGCGCCACCACGCCCGGCCTTTCCTTCCACTTTTATGTGGGTTCTGGGTATCACACCCAAGTCTCCAGGTTGTGCGGCAAAGGCCTTTTACCCACTGAGCCATCCTGTTAGCCCCCAAACACATCCTTCAAAGGACATTTTTGGAGCTGGGTGCAGTGGCCTGCACACGTAATCTCAAGAAATCATGAAGCTGAGGCAGGAGGATCACTTGAGCCTGTAAGGCTGAAGCTAGCCTGGGTAATGTAGCGAGACAACCCCCCCCCCCCTCAAAATGAATGAATGAATGAATGAATGAACAAATAAGTAAGGAAACAAACACACACCATAGTTTACAAGTCATGGACTAAGGGGCACTGCTGGGAGAACTGGGAACACTTGAGTGGGCTCTGGGGATGAGACCACAATGCTGCATGGCGTCCCCTTCATGATGACAGATGGCTGTACTGCCATCACTCAGCCCGTCCTGGTCTTTACTAAACATTGCCCTGTCTTTGTAAGCATAAACACAAGCACTAAGGCGTAACAGGGATATCTGCAACTAGCTATAGAACAGTTGAGGAAAACAAAAGCAACCACCAGTCAAGCAAACAGACACTGAGAGGAAAAAGCAAACATACTAACCAATACGTCGAAAACCAAGGAATCTATGTGAAGAATAAATAAAAATTCTTTGTACTACTTTCTGGAATTTTATTCTAAGTTACAAAGTATTTCAAAATTAACAATTAAAAAGCAAACTGTTGAGGATGTAAGCTGTAGAGTGCTTGCTGAGCATGCACAGGACCTGAGATCAATTGCCTGCATTGGTAAATAAACGATATGGTCAGCGGGTAAAGGAGCACTCGGCCACGACTGACGACCTGACTTCAGCCCACAGGGCCCACATGGTGGAAAGAAAGAACTGACCCTGGAAGGCTGTTCCACCAACTATGAGAGGAAAGGACGTGGGGAGACATGAGGAAGGTAATTACTGAAGAAATGCCTAGGGAATGGGGTAAGGAAAAAGAATTAACAGGAAAGGAAAGAAAGAAAACAACTGGTAATAGGTGTTGATACACACACACATACACACACACACACACACACACACACACACACACTCTAAAATGGAGAATAGACTCTGGCCAGTCTGTGCTACACAGCAAGCTGGAAGCCGGCCTAAACAGTGACAGTCTTTAAAGTAGAGTTGCACATAGTGTCTGTAAGAACCAAGTGTCACAATAGCTCTTTGAAGCAATGTGATAAATTCTCATAAACTCAATTTTTAGTTGAGTTCTACCATTTCCCAAATGCCACTTATTAATAAATTTAAAAAAAATCAAGATTCCTGCAAGAGACTTGCACTCTAAGTAGAGTTAAACCTACGAAGAAACCTCAGAGTTATAGATAGAGGTGTGGATGTTTAAAATATGCCGTAAGGTTGAAGAGATCCCTGAAGCTGGCATGGCAGACAGAGAGAATCAACTCTGAAAGTTGTTTTAGAGCTTCTGCTGCTGTGACAAAACACCGTGAAAAGCAACCTGGGGAGGAAAGGGTTCATTTCGCCTTAGAAATTAGACGTCCATCATCCAGGGAGGTCAGGTAGGAACTTGAGGAAGGAGCTGATGCAGACAGAGGCCACGGGAGCTTGCTGCACCTGCTTTCTCATAGCTCAGGACCCCCAGCTCAGGGGTGGCACCACTGCAGTGGCTGGGCCCTCCCCATCAATCACTAATTAGGAAAATAGGCTTGTCCCTGGGCCTGTCTTATGGAGGCATTTTCTCAATTGAGAGTCTCTCTTCCCAAATTACCCTAGCCTGTGACACATTGACAGAACACCAGCCAGCACAGAAGCTGCCTCTGACCTCCATGTGTGCACATGACAGGAGCAGGCACATGCATATGCACATACACTAAATGGAAAGCAAAATCTTAAAAAAAAAAAAAAAAAAAAAAAAAAAGAATATAGATCTGTGGGCAAAGAGGCTTGTTTCCAAGTCTGACAGCCTGAGTTTAATCCCTGAGTCCCACATCATGGTGGAAAGGGAGAACCAACTCCCGCAAATTGTTCTCTGACCTCCACACCTGTGTTATGGATCATGCATATCAAATGCACACAAAGCAAATAAAGACTTAAAAGGATGGCTTAAAGCCGGGTGTGGTGGCGCACACTTCTAATCCCAACACATTATACAGAGAAACCTTGTCTAGAAAAAAAAAACAAAAAACCAAAACAAATATGGCTTAAATAAGTGGTAGATGATGGATCTACTCTAGGATAACTGAGTGATCTGTGTACATAGATCAGAACCCAATTTCCTTAGCATTTACCTCAGATACTGTATCAAGTTTAGTAGGTCAACTGTGAAAATAAAGAGAGCTAAGGAAGCTGGGCGTGGTGGCGCATGCCTTTAATCCCAGCACTCAGGAGGCAGAGGCAGGTGGATGGCAGTGAGTTTGACGCCAGCCTGGTCTACAAAGAGAGTCCAGGATAGCCAAGGCTATAAAGAAAAACCCTGTGACAAAAAACCAAAACCAAAACTAAAACCAAAACCAAAACCAAAAAAAAAAAAAAAAAAAAAAGAGAGTGAGCTAAGGAAGATGTGGATACACAAATTAAATCTTGATGAAGTAATTGTGTCTCACAAATAAGAGTGAAGCACGTTCTCTCTTTCCCAGCTAGCTTACAAACCACACGCTGGAAAACAGAGTGGAGGCTTCTTTCTGGTTTCTTACCCCTGTGAAGACTCCGTAAGACTGGGGGAAGCAGAGGTGAGCAGCAGGGCTGGCTTTGCTCCGCAGCTCCTTTATCTCCTCCTGGGACTCGTGCAGCATTCCCAGGCACTCCATGTTTCTGTCCTGTAACTCGTGAAGCTGAAGAGAAAGTAGTACACTTGGTTACCCCAGACAACCCTGGTTAACCGTGAACCCCAGGGGTATGGAGTTTTGAAGGGGCATTAATTTTATTCAGGGCCCAGCAGTCTGTATAAGTATCACTTCAAAACAGACTCTGAAGCAAACTCAGTAAGAGCATCTTCATGCTGAGCCGCCAGGATCTGAGAGGTCTGGGCAAGTGTGGCCGGGACGACCTAGGCTGTCAATTCATTCAGCAGCAGATAGCGCACGCCCAAAACACCCGTGGCGGGAATGTGAAAGCGCTCTCCAGTCAGGCTGAGCACAATAGTACATCTTCTCATGAACATCACCTTGAAGTCTTTAAGGAACAAGGTCAAGAGTCTAGAAAATGGGATATCAGGGTATCCCAACAACCTAACCCCCCTCCTCAGTCTGACAATTGGACACACCGCAGAGTCTATTTTCACTGAAATCATTTCTCCACGTGTAGCATGTATCCAGTTCTTCAGGATCACCAGGGTTGGGGGATCTTATTTAAAATGTGCATTACCCTGCCTCCCATTTCAGACAATTGGCAGAGGCCCCCTTTTTTCTTTTCCATGTGTTGCAAAGCCATCCTGAATGAGGAAGACCTGGAAACTTATGGGACATGTGACCCATATTCACTACTGCATGGGCAAACACCAAAAGCACCAAGCACTGGGGAGGGGGCAGTGTGTGTGTGTATGTGTATGGGTGTGGGTGCATGCTTCACCACACCATCAACTTCCACAAACATCATTTGGTGACCCTGGGAAAGCTGGTATGAGATGTTCCTGCTTAAAGAGGAACTGGAGCTGCTGCCCAGCTGTCAACCGCGGTAACTGTGGACACTAGTCAGTGAGCAGACACGGGTGAATGCTGCCCAAGCACATCTGGAGATGCTCTCACCATCAGTGTGGTGTGATGGAGCTACAACAAAGCTCTGGGGAGGGAAAGCTCCTTAAGCAGCCTGCCTGTGAAAGCTAAATGCTTCAGCAGAAGGGCTGTGGCGATTAAGCTGCTGGGGGCCCCTGTGTCCACATAGGGAGGTTCATTAAATGATAACAAATCCTCTTAAAATAGAATGTGCATTCGAAACTGAGGTGGAGTCACACCCAGAACTGGGAGCCAAGGTAGGAGGTTCTTAAGGTGGAGGGTAGCCTGTGCTACATAGAGAGTTCCATACTAGCCTTATAGGCCACAGAGAAAACTGTGTTTCAAAGTTAAAAAGGTAAGTAAATTAAAGTAAAAATGCACATGCGGCTCTCACTTGATTAGCTGAGTATAAAGCCAGGTTGGTACCTAGGGATCTATTTCAAACTCACTGTTCCCAGTGATTACTGTGAATGCTGGACTGCCACTAAGTTAAATCTAGTATGTAAGTACATGACAGAACGGAAGAAATTTTTGCTATTTTGCTTCCATACATACAAAAATACTTCCTATCAGGAATCATCTTACTGGGCTAGTTAACATATATTGATAAAAAGGCCCTACATTGAATGGAAGACCCAGATATTAATCAACATAGCTATAGAAGAAAATAAAAAACAACCACAAAAATCCCAGATTCTTTGACAAAAACAGTGCTGGGAAGGCTGGGTGTGCACATGTGGAAGATTGAAACAGACCCTTATCTCTCACCATGCACAGAAATCAGCTCCAAAGCGTAAGACTCAAGACTCTGAGACTGTTAAAGGAGAAAGCAGAGAAGAGACTCTAGGTGCGGGCACAGGCACGGACTCCTGGGACAGGTGCCCAGTCACTCTCAGGAGATCAACAGGCGGGACTTCGTGTGAGAAAAAGGCTTCTGCACAGCAAGGGAAGCCGTTACTGTGTGAGGAGACAGCCACAGAATGGGAGAAGACCCTCGCCAGGTCAGATCTAACAGAGCGCCAACGGCTACAACACACAACTGAACCTAGATAAGAAACCAAGCCACCCATCAATAAAGGACCCAAGGAAACAAAACAGTTGTTAAAATATGAAATGCAAATAGCCAACACACACATGAAAACTGTTCAGTGTCACTAGCCACCAAAGAAATGCAAGTTAAAGCAATACTGAGATTCCACCTTACCCTACGGTAGCCATAGGCAAGCAAGCGACAGATGCTGGGGAGCATGTGGACAAAGGTGAACCCTTCAGCAGTGATGGCGGGAAGGTAAGCCAGTCCATCCACTATGAAAACCAACATGGAGGCTCCTCAAAACACCCCAGGCAGACCTTCCACATGACCCCGCTGTCAATCCTATGCATTAGCCAACAGACCCCAAACCGGCATATCACAGATACTTGCTTCCCAGTGTTTACTGCAACACTATGCATGACAGAGACATTATGGACTGAACCTAAGTGTCTAAAACAGATGCAGGTAAAGAGGACGTGGGTGTACCGATGACATTCGTTTTGGCCACGAGTTAGTACAAAGGTATATGTCATCACTTGCAGAAGAACACATACAAGTGGAGGCAGTCGTACTGAGGGAATTGAAAGGGCCTCAAAGACAAACCTGTTTTCTCTTGTTTTTGTTTTTTTAATCTTATATAGCTACATAAAATCATGCTCATTTATGTGACGAAAAAGTAAAGGTAAAACTCTTTGGAGGGGCAAAGGGGACTAAGAAGGTGGGGAATGACGGTGGGGGTACGAGTGGAAATATGCTTGACATATGATATATACTATGTGAAAAAAATCAAACTTCTAGTTTCTTAAAGAAAGTCAAGGTTTTCTCTTACTTGGGAGGAAGGCTGTGATTAGCCTTGAAGCAAGACTTTTCCAAAGCTTTATTTCTTAGGTCTCATTAATTTCACCTCAACTATGTGTTGTTGTATTTGCATTCCAAATCTGGCAGTTCTCTCTAATTCTTATGAAGATGGAGGACACGCCTTCTCCCCCTCCTGCATGACGAAGGTAAGGAAGCGCTCGTTACCTCCATGGTCAGCTGGCGCTGGGCGTCTTTGGAAGCCTGCAGGTGGAGTCTCAGTTCTTCCTTCTCGATCACGTGCTAACAACATACAAGAGGGGCACGTGAGGCACTCACACGGGCAGTGTAACTCCTCCTTCCCTTCAGAGACACACCAAGAGTGCCTGTCTGGGTGCAGTTTTAGCCTAGAGCAGTGAACCTGTCAGAAGCCAGCTAAGAGTAATAATGTAAGGAGGATGCAAAATACATGTGTTCAGAGGGTCTGGACATCACGACCTTCTCAGGACAATCTGATACATTTGCAAAAATAAGCAGTGCCTTGGGAGTTATTTATGGTACCCTGGCAGAGGAGCGACACCAAGACAACAGAACAAACCATTTAAAAGGGGTAGAGGCCGGTTTACTCCACTCGGCACGTAGCACTGGCAGGATGCAGCGCACCAGAACAGCGCTTAACCCTGGGCTGAGCGGGCGACTGACTCACCTCTTTCAGTTTGTGCTGAAGGTCCACAATCTGAGACAACAGGGAAGAGATCTCCTCCTGGTATCGAATCAGCTCGTCGCTCTTGCCGGACAGCTCTTCAGTCATTCTGGACATCTGTGCATTGGTTTCACCTGGGAGCAAAGCAAATGTCTAGAGCGAGTCCCTCTGGATCTCTGCTGTGCTGCTGATCTATGTATCATGACACTCTGAGACCCACACTACAGCGAACTGCTGTGACATTAGGTCTCTGTCAGCATAAAAGGCTATGCATATTTACAGAGCAATTAAACAATGTCTTTCCATGATTTCAACATTTCTTTTCTTTAAGATTTATTCATGTATTATATATACAGCGCTCTGCCTGTACACCTGCACACCAGATCTCATTATAGGTGATTGTGAGCCACCATGTGGTTGCTGGGAATTGAATTCAAGACCTTTGGAAGATCAGCCAGTGTTCTTACCCTCTGAGCTCCAGGCCTCAACATTTCTTTTAGCTCACATTCCTGGCAATCAAAGCACATCCCTTAATGACAGAGCTGGCACTGAGCGACCATGGTGAGGCTGTGTGCCACCCTTTAGGCTCTGGCTCTATGCACTAGCTTTCTGACTTCAGCGCAATGTGCCCTCTCTCTGACTATTCCTGCAAACAAAGTGAGAGCTCTGGTTCTCTTTTTCTCTAAGATGCTACAGCTTATTTATAGGAAGTCAGGTCTTTACCTAGTGACGATGGTAGCCTGAGCAGATAAGTACCTTAAAAACCCCTATGTGTCTTAATTAGGGGTATGGGCACAATGTACTATTCTGATTGTCAGTAACTGTTACAGCTTGATCCTCAACGATTGGTTGAGGAACTTGGTCTCTGGCCAAGCTTGGTGTGCAATGTGGTGGCACTGAGGTGATGGGAGGCTTGAAAGTAGAGCTTAGCAGGAGGAATTCAGATCACTGGGTACTGCCTTCAGGAAGGATCAACACGGGGCTCTCTGAGAGGGCTAGCTCCCTAAGCAGCAAGCTGTTGAACAAGACTATCTCACGTGTCTGGCTCTTTCTCCATACAGCTAATTCCCTTTCTGTTTCTCCATCATGTTAGCCACTAGGGGCCCTCAGCAGGATGCAGCTCTATGGCACAGAATGGTGAGCCAACTAGCTGATGGACTCTAGGTAGCCCAGGTGCAGGTGTTCTGTTCTACTGACACAAGAGCAGACTAAGACAGCATCACTGGAAACCGGTTCTGTGGACGCCAGTGGCCTGGTGTCTGAGCTGGAGATAGCCCACCCGAAGAGCAGAGTATGTCACTGCTTACGAAGTTCTTTAACGCAGTCACTGACGAGCTGCTGCTCCTTCTCTTCATACGTAAAGGTTTCTGTCTTGATGTGACAAGCCTTCAAGGGGGGAGGGGGAGAGACAACAATCAAGGTGACAACATTTCCTAATCAATTTGCAGTAAACGCTACAAAAAGTTTTGCCATTTGGAGAATAAAGCTCATTACTTATAAAGGAAACAAAGCTATCCCATTGAGTTTAATCTCTCATTGCAATAGAATAGAAAAAGTATGACAGACAAAGACGTCCCTTCACTCCTTGCAGGGCCTCTGCACGTGCCTGCCCACACACTCCATCTGTGTGATGCACCTCCAGCCTCAGCTGCTGGCCACCTGCTTGATTCACACCACTTTACAAACCCAAAGGAATTTATCATTTTCTGACATAATTCTTCTCAGTCAGTTTCTGTTAACTAAACAAGATGAACACACTTGCTGCTGCTGCTATCTATTCCGAGCTGTTCTCAGCAAGCCCTAGGTGACAGTGGAAGGCACAGAGGGGACTGGGATGCTAAGCTGTACTTCACGGCCATGGTGCCCAGACCTGAGCAGACCGGGTCAGAGGGAAGGAAAGGGAGACGGACCTTGGATCTGAGGGCCATGTTCTCTTCTTCCAGCTCCCTGAGCTTTTCGTGCAGCATGTCCAGCTGCAGCAGGCCCTGCGATAAGCTGAAGGACTCATTGAACCGCAGCGGCGTGGAACAGCTGGAGTCAGTTTCACTCTCCTCGGAAGCAATGGAGACGATTCGAAGTAGCTCATCTTTCTTGGATAGCTCATGCTGCAGTTGATTAACCTGCACACAGTGTAAGCAGAGCATCAGACACTATTCACCTGCGACCTGGCGTCCCATCCACGGAAGCTGCTTTCCCCCACGGAAGCCTCCCACCACATCAGCCTCCAGACAAGTGTACGCAGAAGACTGAACATACATATTGTCTCCCAAGCTACCCATTTAGGCCAGCAGTCAACAAACACAGCCTTTCCTAGAGCACACATGAAGAGAGCCAGTTTTCATACTCTGCAAAACAGTAATATAAAAATCTTCAAAAAATTTCAACAGATCCACTTTAAAACTCATCCTCATGGCTTGTAATTTTTGGTCACCTAACTGGGGAGAATAGAGACCCTTAAACAAACTAGACATTAAACCACTGAGCTATCCCGACAGGCCCCCACCTTTTCCTCTATTTTTATTTATTTATTTTATTTTTCGAGACAGTGTTTCTCTGTGTAGCCTTGCCTGTCCTGGACTCACTTTGTAAACCAGGCTGGCCTCGAACTTACAGAGAACTACCTGCCTCTGCCTCCCCGAGTGCTGGGATTATAGGCTTGTGCCACTGTGCCCAGCTTTTCTCCTATTTTTAAAATTTATTTTATATTTTAATTTTCGAGGTACAGTTTCTTGACAACTTGTCCAGGCTGGCCCTGAACTTGTAGTGCTCCTGTCTCAGCCATCAGAGTGGCTCCGATTCCAAGCCCGTGCCACCAAGCTCAGTGATGACTGGTATTTTTAAGCTGTCTCTGACTATGCAAGTCTTCCCAGCATGGAAGACCACATTTCTAGGAGATAAATATTTTCAACACAAAGGACCAAATGTATTCATAAATTACAAACAAAATCAGATAAAAAACAAATTATTGCTGGGCATGGTAGTGCATACTTTTAATACCAGCACTGGGGAGGCAGTTAGGTGAATCTCTTTGAGTTCAAAGCTAGCCTGATCCACACAGCAAGTTTCAGGCCAGTTACAGCTGCATGGTAAGACTTTGTCTCTTGAAAAAAAGTTAAGAAAATTTGAAATTTAACTATTTAATGAGTTAACATAAGTACTTTATAAAGTACTCACTACACTTACTGATGTAGAATATACATTTATCCTTTTGTTTTGGTTTCTGAGTAAGATGCATTTGGGTATCTTGACACTAAAGGCTGTCAAATAAAAAGCCCACTAACTATTCTGGAGTTGTTGGTCAATGGGGCCCTGTAAGCCCTCAAATACTTTGGGCTGTAGCCACTGCTCTTAACCACCCTCCAAAACTTGATGGTAAGACCCTGTTGCTGAAGATACTACACTACATACTTGAGTCATCAAACCCAAAGAAATCAAGTTGGTACTCACTTGGAAATTTAATCCCTATTGGCTAGTTTTCACAGTAATGGCAGGTACTATACACACTACTGGGGCACAAAAATAATCATCCTTTTACACAGCTGAGGACCCTCACATCTACAACAAAAACCAGCTTAACAAGATATGCCCATTGGTGCAATAGTGGCACAAATGTCACAGGAATAAATAACCACTTTCTGATTAGATGTAAAGTTTGTTCCACAAGATATAACTCATACTTGACAGTATTAATTTAGGGTCAAGAACTCATGCTTGGGTAGGTCATAGGCCCTAGGAAGGACCTACTAATATTATTCTGCTAAACAGATATAGTACTAAATTAACTCCTAATGACCTAGTGGTATACTTTCACCAGAAAAGTTTCATTTTGCAGTATATGGAAATACATAAAGTCAATAGGGACTGGTGTCATTTACCTACTGTCAATATTTTAGGAATATCCAAGGAAATACATTTCTCCACTAAATAAGACCTCATTATTATTACTCCCATTCCAAAACAAGGCCAAAGGTTTACTTGATCAAAGGCTTGTCCCAGCTGCTCCTCCAGGGCTTCATTCTGCTCAGACAAGACATGGTTCCGCTTTAGGAGAGCTTGCCCAATCCGGGCAGCTAGCTCGAGATCTCGGTCCCTCTGTAAAGCAACAAATACAGATTTTCTTTGAGTACAAAAAAAGCAGATGGCAGATAAGAAATTCTGAAGTGGACTTTGCTAATGTTCAGAGACAATCTCCTGTAAAGCAGAGATTCATGTTACGACCTTACTAACTGAATGCACACGGGGCCAGGCACACTGAGTAAATCTTAGTCAAATGGGCCACTATGTGGTGATGAAGACAAGAGGTCACCTCTTGGTACCAGATAAGGTTTCACTGAGGTCCCATGCACCGCGGCCTACCAATCTAACTCTGTAGGTAAGAAGCTAGAAAACTAGCGTGAGTTTTAGAGATAGGAGGGCGGTGGGTGTGGCTCGATAGAAAGAGTGTGCTCCCCCACCCAGCCCCAAGACAGGATCTCTCTGTGTAGCCATGGCTGTCCTGGACTCCCTTTGTAGACCAGGCTGGCCTTGAACTCACAGCAATCTGCCTGCCTCTGCCTCCCTGAGTGGTGGGATTAAAGGTGTGTATCACTGTGCTCAGCCTGAAGAGCGTGCTTTTAATGTTTGGGGCCTTGGGTCAATCTCCAGTACCCCCCCCCACACACAAAGAAAAATTAAAGTGGATAGAGCCCGTATAGTAACCAGTACAGTAGAGCCAGCCAACGCTTGTTGAGTATTTCAAGTATGGCAATGGCACAGATGAGGTGTTCAGGATATGGGTCAGGTAAGTATACTGGAACAGCTCCATTTAGGGGAGACTACATATGCATTCAGAATCAGTAGCTTAGAGGAAGCCATGGCCTTAGAGCCCAGTTCAGAACTAGAGGAAGAATGACAGAATTAGGGACTGGAATTTATGAGGTCATAGGATTCTACCTTGAGCATGGAGAAGGAAGTCTGAGAAGCTGGTGGTTATAAGCAAAGCATGTGGGGATCCCATTCAGTGATAATGAAGGCCTTATTTGTAGAATGAAAAATTGTTAATATACTTTAGTTGCCTTCTATGTGAATATGAGTTCTGTTTATACTAATACTAGATGAATAAAATAAGCCTTTCTCTAATACATGAAAACTGATCAATTACGCCCACACTTCAGGGCAATTTGCCTTACTTTAATGTAAGCTAAGTGGCACATACGGAAAGCATTCTGAGGGTAGACAGGCATGTCAGAGAGGAAGGCGTCCATAAGACCAACTGAAACTGAGCTATAGGAGAGAGTATTGCTGCATGCCAGCTGGAAAAGATATGGTATGTATGTTAAACTTCCACATGGGGCTGGAGAAAGGCTCAGTGGTTAAGCTGTTCTTGCAGAGGACTCAAGTTTGGTTCCAGCACATATGTGGTGGCTAACAACCATCTGTAATTCCAGTTCCAGAGGACTGGACACCCTCTTCTGACCTCTGAAGGCACTGCGCGTGCATGCACGCATGCATACACACACACACACACACACACACACACACACACACACACACACACACACACA
>OU015743.1:46922316-46933042 GCA_907169655.1 Acomys percivali | reverse complement strand
ACACACACACACACACACACACACACACACACACACACACACACACAATATCAGGCAAAATAAACAACAACAACAACAAACCCCAAAACCCATACATATTAAAAAAAGAAAACACCTTAAAACTTCCACAGGCAAATAAATGTAAGCTCAAATAATGGCACAGGCTGGAAGTAAATTGAGGAGATGCCCCAAACTGCAGGTGTTGATTGAAATATAGCTGCCTTTTTACTGGGCCACTTGGCCTAGAGTGACTAACAGCAGGGACAGCTTAGAGGTGACTTTTTCAGGGCTGGAAATATGGCTCACTGGTTAAGGGTTTGTACTGCCCTTGCAGAGGATCCAAATCCCAGTTCCAAGCACTCCCGTTAGGCAGCTCTCATCTCCTACGGCTCCAGCTTCCAGGGACCCAGTGCCTCCTGGGCTCCTAGGGCACTGACTCAAGAGCCCCCCCTCCCCAATGAAAAGTAAAGCCTTTTAAAACAATTACTTCTTCCGAAGACAGGGAGGCCAGGCAGCATTATGTCTGCCCAGAGCGGCAGGAGCCCTGCCATTCGGCATGCCAGCTGGCGCATCACTTGCTCAGCTGCAATAGTCAACGCCCAACAGCCCACGGCTCAGGCCGGGGGTCACGTCTCCACATTCTAAGCATTTTAGGTTTTCATAGGAAGAAAGAAAAGATGCATGCCTACCTCTGCCAGGAGGTGTGTAACCATGTCAATGTCATTGTAGGTTTTGGTCATCTGCTCCACTCTGTCTGTGCCTAGAACTGAGACAGTTAAAACAACTCTATAAGCTTTAAACACACCAGATAACCTGATTACCCATCCAAATCCAAAGGATCAACAAGCCCTACACGTTTTACAGAAGTCACCGAGAAGAATAAAAATACATGTGAAAACAGTGAAAGAACAAGTGTTCATGAATGTAGCCCCCAAAGATACATCTACCATTACAAAAAAGTGCACACTTACAGTAAACTGAGAAAGTATCAAGTGGTCAAAGGCAATTAAGTCACAGCTACTTCTTTTGGCGCCGGGGAGGTAAATTTGGGCGCTCACAGTTGAGGGTGCACTCAGGGAGGACGTTAACTGCTTTATGTTTTCATGAATTAAAGCTGCTGAGGCCTATGCTGCTATCACAGGACTGAGCTACAAAGTCCTCACCACTTAAAACTCAAGAAACAAAGAGAAAGGCGAATAGGAAATAATTTTCCTTATAAAAATTCCCAGAAAATATCAACAATCAATAAAAGGAACACTAAATGGACTCAGTATGGTATAGATACACATATGTAGATATAAATGTAATATAAATATAACAAGGTATATTATGTAAAGCTAAAGTATGTTAGCATAGAAATGTAACAAAAATTACAGACTATGAGGTCATAAACTTGAGGCGGTATAGAAGCTGAAGGAGGCTAGAAGGAGGGTTGGAAATAATGTAAATCATTTAATATTTTTTAATAAAAAAGACAATTTAGAGAGCCTTAATTTAACTTACTTCAGCTATTTAAAATATTAAGGACGGAGATACATCTTTATTTGGCCTTCTTCATATTTCAAGTTTAAACAATATTTACACCAACACACACACACACACACTCTCTCTCTCTCTCTCTCTCTCTCTCTCTCTCTCTCACACACACATATACACACACACACACACACACATACGCACACACACGCACGTACACACTTGGGAGCAGGTTAATAATTACTAGAAAATAAACATTCCAAACGAAACAAGTCACCATTCTCTAACAACAGTCTGTCATTAAATGACTGGAAAACGAGATGCCTCGGCTGGCTAAGGCCTGCTGCCAAGCCTGTGACCTCAGTTTGATCCCTGGAGCCCCTTGGTGGAAGGAGGGAACCAGTTCTCACAAGTTGTCCCCTGACTTCCTCCATCCGTGCATTATGGTACAAGTGCCCCCTACCATAAATAAATAAGTAAATAAACAAATGTAATTAAGATAAACATATATGTTATGGTACAAGTGCCCCCCTACTATAAACAAACAAACAAACAAACAAATGTAATTAAAAACAAAAACAAACCTAAAGTGCTCGCTCACTGGGAAAATGTGTAGGATTTGATGCAATATCCTAAGCAAGTCAAATGATAGGACTTTCACAAACATATCAATGCTGAGCTTAGAGACTTTTATTACATATTTTGGCAGCTACTGTGTACATAAAAAACAATTTTATACTGAATAATAGTAAAACAAGTTTTAAAAACTCCAAACTAAAATAAAATGGAAATAGGGCTCTGTACATGGGACAAATTTGGCTCGGGCCTTCCACTGTAGGGTCACTGAGGAGAAATGAGGACCACTGTGTAATTCACATGTGTTTCTCCTTGGCGTGACTGAACGTACGCAGGAGCATGCCCGTAGTCCCCAGCACTCAGGTGGTGGAGGCAGCATGAGCGATCGGTTCAGGCCAGATGCACATGAGTTCAAGGCAGCACAGGCTATGTAATAGCTTGTCTTTCAAAATAAAATACAATAAGCTCATGCAGCTAAGGGCTATGCTCTTTAAGGGGTGGTGTGCTTCCGTGACTGTGTTTAATAAGGAAAGGTAGGAACCAAAAAGTCATCACACAAGATACCAAAGTACTGGGACAAAATACCAATATACAATTACAAGTAATTGCATACTTTCTTTTTTGGTTTTTCAAGACAGGGTTTCTCTGTGTAGCCTTGACTGTCCTAGACTCGCTTTGTAGACCAGGCTGGCCTCGAACTCACAGGGATCCACCTGCCTCTGCCTCCCTAGTGCTAGGATTCAAGGCGTGTTGCACTACTTTTAAAACAGTTCTGTTCTCTCCTCACCCTGAGGAAAATGTCAAGTAAAAGACAAAAGAAGTGTAAACTGTTTGCAAAGCTCAGTCAAAAGCATGGCACCAGGTCTCTCAGATCTAACAACTGTAATCTCTCCCTGTCCTGTCAGGCAAACACTGAATAATGGCTACTAAATGCTAAGTGTCTTAAAAGTGTTTCTGACCTTTATTTCCATGTACAGACTCTGGCTAGGTGAAAAACAAACAAACAAACAAACAAACAAATGCAACTCACTCATGTATCGGAAGGTCTCTTCAGCAAGGACTGGAGAGAGGGTCTCGGCTGCATCCTGCTGCTGGTGTGATGACTGTGACCAGTCTTGGTTTTCATAGAGAAAGAGAGAATCTACCCTTAGCTTGTACTGTGGCAGCTGTTCTTCTAGCAGGTTCACCAGTTCGACTTCAGGGAGATCCTCATTGGAGCAGACATCTAAGAAGGAGAGTCCCCGTAAGTGAATCTAGTGTGTTGCATTTACCAAGCTCCAGTGAAATTAGTTTTCTGAAACTAGGAAACCAGCTCTGGAGAGATGGCTCAGCGGATAAGAGCTGCCCTTTCAGAGGACCCAGGCTCAGATCCTGGCACCCACACGGCAGCTCACAACTGTCTGTAAATCCAGTTCCAGGGAATCTGACATCCTCACACTTGCAGTCAAAACACCGACGTACATAAAATAAAATAAAGTGGTTTTTTTTTGTTTTTTAGAAAAAGAAATCAGGAAACCAAATAACTGTTAGACAAGGTAATTTCTCCCCTGATTTTTATTAATATATTCCAGTGCCTCAGTTTGCCTTCCACATTTCTTTGAAAAGAGAACTTTTGAACTAAAAATCATATTACAAACTTAAATCATATGCTGCCTAAAATATATTGCTTAGTGATTATGAGCATGTTTTCAAAATTTAAAACAAACAATACATTTTTTATTTCCTTCTTTTCATCTACTTTAATACTAGTTAAAAGCAATCTATTTTAGCTTATCTATTTGGGGCTGGGGAAGGGAACAAGAACAAGCAGCAGAGAGCAGTCTGTTCATAGGGACAGAAACTGTGTTTTCTTTAATAATAACGTTTGGACTTTGTGGAAGGGCTTTTCAAAGTCTGGAAACGTTACACTTACTGTATTGTCGCAGCCCCTACAAACAGGAAGAACACTAACATTCATCAGGCTCTGCTAGTGGAATACACATTTTGTCATTTTTACTTTGAAGATGGGGATATGCTTAAAGCACTAAATATGTAAGAAGAAAATATAAAAACGGAGGGAAAAGTAGTTTCCACCTAAAATCCTCCCTTGCCAGGCCTCGCTTTTACTATGGTACTTGGGGCGGAGCACCAACTTGTATGCCAGCTCTTGCTTGAGGCCTGGTTCTCACACTGCCGTGACACCGAGGTAGTTCTCGCTCTCGCCTCCGCTTCTCCATCCGTCCATCCGTAAAACTGAGCCGGTGCCTGGAGGCACTTGGCCTCCACGGTGGTCGTGTGAACAAAACCACTTATTTCTTGGTACAGCGCCTGGCTCAGGTGGAGACAGTGCCTACATGTTAGTGGTCTCTTTCTATTTCCTCCTCTTGTGTGTGCGTGTCTAGCTGTGCATGTGGAGGTCAGGGAACGACGTGGGGTGCTGGTCCTCACCTCCTACCTCATCGGAGGCAGGGACTGGTTTCTGCCACTGTGTAGGAGTGCCAGGCTGGACAGGCTGCAGGCCTCGGGATTCTCCTGTCTCCAGCTCTCATCTCATCCCGGAAGTAGGTCATGGTGCGTGACAAGTGCTGTATCCACCGAGCCAGCACCCCAGCCTGGCTCTTTTTGTTATTGTTTTACAACCGAGCCTTTAGACCTTGTGGTGGTTATGCTAATTGTCAACTTGGCGGAATCTACAGTCACCTAGGAGACAGGCCTCAGGAAATGCGAGTGTGGGGTTATTTTGATTACATGAATGGAGGTGGGGAGACCCACACGCAGGCTCTCACACATCTGACATACCATACATACTTCCATCCAGGCCTGAATTCTCCAGGTGCCCACTCTCCTATTTTTCAGTCTTAATACTAGAAAGTACATGGGCTTTGGCGTCAAATCTGACTCTTCCGCCCATTAGTGATGGGCTATTCTTCACAAGCCTCGTCGTCTCTCCTGAGCCCCACTCCCCACACATTTGCAAGATGCAGAGAATTGCCTAGTACACCCGGGGTCATACTTGACACACAGCAGACATCCAGTGAATACTGTAGATGTCACCAGTCTCTCACACGCTGTCTCCCGACACAGCTGGGGCTTTCTTAGGTGTCTACTCCTGGCTTCATGTTTACAGATTACCCAGCATTTAGCAACTCCCAAAGTTAGTGTTTACAAACAAGAGTTATCTCTTTCAGCACAATTAAAATACCAGGGCTTAAAATGGAGGAAGTCCAGGATGTCAGAGCTGCCCTCCTACCTTCAGGAGATCTGGCATTTCCTTTGTGGGAGTATAAAGAAACTTGCTCTAGTTGGCAAAGAAGAACCATTTAAGAAAATGAGCTTTGAAACAGTACAGTTCTATCAGTGCAGCACAAGGCCTACGCCATCGCCCATCTCCATCAGCCAGAAGAGAGGCAGCGGCCTCATAAGCACAAGAGGTGATGTGGTGCACTTAGGCCTCAGTCAGCCCTAAGGAGCCGTCTAGCCCTGGCAGAACTGCTGCCTGAGCCCTGAGAACACAGCCACGTTTCACCATTACCAGCTCAAGTGACTGTGCACATTCTGCTTGCTGCACACACAGCACAGATCGCCATTCGAGCACTTACATAAGAGAAACGGACTACAAAGTCATGCACAGCAAGGCACGCCAGGCACTGATGGCGATGCGGAATGCAAGCAATGCCCATCATTGCCTTCCCTTCAACACACTCGCTCCCTTCCAGTCACACTGCCTCCGTCTACATCCACAGGTTCTTTTTGGTTTCTTCAGAACTGGGCACCCAGAACTTGAGTGCCCTTAACACACTCAATTCATCCTCCATACTTTCAGCATAGGACTCTCCTATTTAAGGGCATGAATTTCATCTCTCCAGAAGATAGACAGACAGACAGACAGACAGACAGACAGACAGACAGACAGACACACACACACACACACACACACACACACACACACACACACACAGAGCTCTACCTCACTGAATACCTGAGCCAATTAAAGTAACTCTGGGCTTGGGCTGGAGAAATGGCTCAGAGGTTAAGAGCACTGGCTGCTCTTCCAGAGGTCCTGAGTTCGATTCCCAGCAACCACATGGTGGCTCACAACCATCTATAATGTAATCTGATGCTCTCTTCTGGCCTGCAGATGTCCATGCAGACAGAGCACTGTATACATTAAAAAAATATATAAATAAATAAAATCCTGGGCTGGAGAGATGGTTCAGAGGTTAAGAGCACTGACTGCTCTTCCAGAGGTCCTAAGTTCAATTCCCAGCAACCACAAGGTGGCTCATAACCATCTAGAATGAGATCTGGTGCCCTCTTTTGTCATGTAGGCACACATGCAGGCAGAAGATTGTATACATAATGTACAAATAAATAAATAAATAAATAAATAAATAAATATATCTTAAAAAAGAAAGAATACTGAAGTATGGACGAATCTAACAAAGATGAAACATGACCCCAAAACAAGACCCTTATCACCAAATGATTTCTCAAAACAAAACTGAGCTCTCGACAGAAATATCACATATCTAGAATATATCAGGAGCTCATGGCTCAACATGTAAATATTTAGTTATTTGATTTTTACATGAATAACGTAAATCTAGAAATGGTCGATCACTGCACATGATCAGCTGCTCCATGGCATTAGTCACCACGGGAATTAAGGAAGACCCCAAGAGGCTGCAGAGCCCACTACAGGAACAGCTCACAGCAATGGGCTGGCCTCCCAGGTGCTCATGGTGTGCAGGCAGCAGTTGGCACAGCAGAGCCTACAGCCTCTGCTGGCCTTAAGAACAAGTTTTATCAGAGCACAATCACGCTCACTCTTTCATAGTTACTCTATGGCTGTTGTCACAGCAAAGAAGGTTAGTTCCGACTTATTGGCATAAAAATAATTTTAAAAGCACACACACACACCCAAAAGCACAAATAAAAAAATCTTGCTGGGCGTGGTAGTGCATGTCTTTAAGGGAGGCAGAGAGGCAGGCAGATCTCTGTGAGTTTGACGGCGGTCTGGTCTACAAAGTGAGTTCCAGGATAGGTAGGGTACACAGAGAAACCCTGTCTCAGGGAAAAAAAAAGGCAAAATGAACAAACAAACAAAACAAAAAAACAAACAAACAAAAAGAAAAAGAAAAAGAAAAATCTGAAAAAGCACCTTGTCAACAAAAGGACAAACTCAATTCATCTCAGGTTCTAGTGCAAGCAAGTTTTGTCCACAGACGAGCAGAGCGGGCTAAGGGGAGCCCGCAGCTGGAGGCGAGGCCTGGAGATCTGGATGTGAGAGAGCTGGACGGCATGCTATACAGCTCTGGAGCTCGACTGCACCAGTCACATACTTGTCAACACTCAAGCAGGGTATGTCAAATGGGTGACACTTTCTCTAGCCTAGTAAACAGGGGATAATACAGCTGAATGAAAAGCAGCCTTGGCTTCTTCCTTGGACTTGGGCGTTTAGAAAAGCAGGACCACACACTGACCGGTTCTGGGGAAATACATCAATATAGTAATGTATCCTTAGCAAATGTAAGTCTTAACAAGTGAGGTGATCTAAAAAAGGCTACACAGGCCAGGCGTTGTGAGCTAATGACTTATTACTATGTCAATAATGATGATGATGATGATGTGTGTGTGTGTGTGTGTGAGTGAGGGCAGGCACACGTGTGTCACAACAAGTATGTAAGGGAACACTCAGAAGTGGCTTCTTGCCGCTGTCCTTGTTGAGGCAGGGTCTCTCTCATTTCTGCTACTAGTTGGCGCAGCTCTGCCTGTGCCTCCCGCTCCCCACAGGAATGCTGGCATTACAGCTGGCTTCTGTTGGTCCAGCTTTTTTTCTGTTATGCTGGATGTGGGGATTGAACTTGAGTTGAAAGGTTTGAGTGGCTACTGCTTTCCTCACTCAACCACTTCCCTGGCTCCATGTAGTGAGTTTTAAAACAAAAACTTTAGGGAAAATATACTTCTGAGTATTCTGAGTTTGTAAAAGGGATTTTTTTAAACCTATTTTTGTCTGTTTCTGCCTTTGTCTGTGAGGATATGAGCATATGTGTATGCAAGTATGTTCATGAGGAGAGCAGAAGAGGACACTAGATCCCTGCTCTGCCATTCTCCTCCTGTTCTTTTGAGGCAAGGGCTGAGCCAGAAACCAAGGAAGCTTCAGAGATCGTCTGTCTCTGCCCCACTCAGATCCAGTGCTGAAGGCATGTGCAGGACACCCAGCTTGTTACATGGGTGCTGAGGTCCAAACGCTGGTCCTCACGATGGCGCAGTAAGTTTCTTAACTAACAAACCAATTACCAGCTCCTGAGGTTTTTCCTCTTTTTTTAAATTTAATTTAATTAGTTAAATTATTTATTCTTGCAGATATAACATCAACGGCCTACAACTCTGTTTGCATACCTTCCCCAGTCCCAAGGGCCTCTTGTGTGCCAGGCACTGTGGTCCGATGCTTGTAGGTAGACAAACACACGGCACTTATACAATTCCTGCTCACAGGGGCTCAGTGAGTATTTGGGGGTTGGGCCCAGATAAAGAACTACAGAGGAGGCAGGTTCTGATAATGTGAGAGGAGAGCAGGGGTGGACTGAGTATAGGTTAGACTGTCTCGGGACCACTAGGCTGCAAAGGGAGGTCACACAGATCACACTGGGGAATGTGCATGCTGCCCCGTAGGAAATGGCACGTCAACATTATAACACTGAAACTCACCAGTGATGCTCTCCGAGTCTCTGTGATTGCTGCTCATGAGGTTTTCTTTAGCTGTTGATGAAGTGAAAATGGCATTCTGGGATTGACTCATGCAGAATCCGTTCCTGCTTTGGTTGAAAGGGGCAGCCTTGGTATGACTCAGGGTAAAGGAAATCCATTAAGCCATCTAGTAAAGAGATGGGCGTGGTCACGTGGCTATTTTCTTAGTTGAGTGACATGTGCAGCTGCAAGCGCTCTCATGTGATTATCACCCCTTGGACAGTCATGGCCTAAAACAAAGAACAGACCAGGAGGTTAGAATTCAGCATGCTCTTTAATAACAGGACTCCAATTTCCTGGCATGCCTGTCACTAAGAATGTTTTTCTAGCCAGGTATGGTAGCACACGCCTTTAATCCCAGCACTTGGGAGGCAGAGGCAGGCGGATCGCTATGAGTTCAAGGCCAACCTGGTCTACAAATCGAGTCCAGGACAGCCAAGGCTACACAGAGAAAACCCTGTCTCGAAAAACCAAAACCAAACCAAACCAACCACCCAACGAAACAGACAAAAGAATGTTTTTCTATGATATACATAACAACATGAGTAAATCTCAACGTAATTAAGCCAGAGGAAAAAAAATCAGCTCATCATTTATGATTCCATTCTTATAGGAATTCTAGGGGGAAAAAAAAAATATGGTACCAAATAGCAGATCAGAAGTGACTCAGGCACAAGGGAAGAGTTTGGGGCTTCAAAGTGCACAACCACGATGTCAAACGTAAGCCAATTATACAAGTCAAGTATAAAGTTGGTACATATCACGTTTCAATATAGTTATAAACTTTTACAGAAAATCAACTCATTACTACAGTTGCCTATTAGAGAGTAGATACAGGAGCACAAGGCCTGGAGGGGAGACGGAAGCACACGCTCGCTGGGCTCTTATACTGTACGTGCAATAGTAAATGCTACTTGAAGGCAAACTATGACGGTGGAAAGATGTACATGACGAACCAGGAAGCAAATAATGTAATAACTCAAGATTTATAGATAATAAACCAATAAAAGTGATAAAATAAAATGATTTGCTCAACTCTGGCCACTACTAGCATTCAGGTCATTTGTGTGGAACACACTGAATGCACCTTAGCAGCACTGGCCTGGCCTGACCAGGTGCTAGGAAAGCCTCCTGTCCAGGCCTTCTAGACGCAACAGGCAAAATGTCTGCAGCTGCTGTGAGGTATCCCTGTGGGCAAAACTGCCCTGAGCTGAGAACCACGATATAAAAGAAACAACATCACTCAATTAAAATAAATGAAAATGTAAATAAAGTATTTTTATCTGCTAGACTATCAAATTGCTAAGCTTTACTCATTCTTGAATAGACAGGGCATGAAAAAGAGACTGTTTTAAAGCTCTGCTGACAGCAGTGTACATTGCTATAGGATTTTAGAAGGGCTTTCCCAATGTCTACCGAGCTTTTAGCTGCACGGTAACTGCAACTCAATGCAGATAGTCACTGAGCATGCAAGACAGAGACAAGGATGCCCAGGCAGTTTTTCAAAAGCGCGCACACACAAGTGGAATGTCTGTAATGATATGCTGTAGTAATGCATATATGCAATGTATAATGTTTTAGTCATTTAGTAATGTGCATGGAAGGAATCACAGGCTAAGCCAGGTGTCTGAAATTCCAACACGCAGGAAGGAAAGGCAAAGGAGGCCAACTGGGCTACATAGAGAGTTTCAGGGGAGCCTACACAGCTTAATGAGACCTGGTTTCAAAGAATCAAAGAGCCAGGCATGGTGGCACTCTCCTTTAACTGCAGCATTTGGAAGGCCAGAGGCAGGTAGATCTCTGTGAATTTGAGGCTAGCCAGTACTATATAGTGAGATGTTCTTATAAAGAAACACTAAGACAAAAACAAACAAAGGTGGCAATGCACTACACACACACACACACACACACACACACACACACACACACACACACACACACACAC
>OU015743.1:46880235-46922306 GCA_907169655.1 Acomys percivali | reverse complement strand
CACACACACACACACACACACACACACACACACACACACACACACACTGATACTTGATAGAAAAAGCTTCCTAACCCTTGATCAAGTGAAATAAAAATTCAGTCAACAAAATACTAGAATGTAAAACTAAGCTTTGCAAGATCCACTTCTGAAAGCTGGGTTTCCTTCTCCATTTACAGACTTGTAATTAGACTACAAGAACAGACGTCTATTCTCTAACCCCATAAGTGCATTGAAAAGTAACTTTCAATTTCTAAGAAAGCCTTTTATTCAAATAGGAAGTACAAATTTGCCCCTGAAGGAAGGTAAAGGGTGGGTAGTAAAGAGGGAAAGTGAAAAATGACGAGAATTGAAGTATCTCTTACTGGTTCAAGTTGATGATGATGACTCTTCCTCCTCCTCCTCCTCTAAATCATGACTTGATCAAAGACCACTGTGAAAACATTTAACTGTAACCTTGAGACCATCTGCCTATCGCTCTGTAACACACCAGTTGTTTTATTCTTACACTGATGCTGTCAGTACGCCTCCCCCATTCTTTTAAAGCGATAGTTGCACGTATTCGTGGCGTATCCTGAACTCACTACACTGTAGATGAGGATGACCTTGACCTTCTCATATTGCCTCCACCCCCTGGAATGACAGGGCTGAGTCACCACGCTGGCTTCCATTTGTTTCTTCTTCTTCCTCCTCCTCCTCCTCCTTCTCTTCTTTTTTAATTTTCATGTGTATTAGAGCTTTGCCTACCTGCACATCTGTGTACTATGTGCATGCCTGGCGTCTGAAGAAGAGACAAGAAGGTGCCAGATCTCACAGCAGGCACTGACAGCTGGGAGCCACCAGGCTGGGCTTAAACCCAGGTCCTGAAGAGCATGCTTCTAACCCTGTGCCATCTCTCTAGCCCTCCATTTCTGGTTTTTAACCTTACTTCTTAATATTTATACATATCACCTAAGAATACAAAAACTTATGTGCAGGTTCCGATCAGGGGTTCACACCTTTGCTCTAGAGAACCACCTTTTATATTCTCTCTGGAGTTTTCTTGATGATTTGGTCTGAGCAGTTGCATACAAGAATAGAGGAAACTAGACTGAACTTAGAACTTAGTCCATGGTAAGAGTCATACAGAAAGAATGCAGCCCTCCAGGGCAATCCAGGAACCTGCCCAGCCTGCACATGGGACACCAGGTCAGGGGTGCTTTAGTAGTGTAGCAGTGTTCCTAGGAACTCCAGAAATCAGGCCGCAATCTAAACTTGATCTCCTTAGTCAAGGCCGTTTGGGGGTGGCAGCAGCCACTGCAGCAGTTTATGGATCTTGATGTTAATGTCAGAATTTTAACCTCATTTAACTGTGCTTCTGACCTTGTGCCCATAACTTAACATTTCTGAGTTTTATTTCTTTTTTCCAAGATGGGGGCATTCACAAATAAAAGGGGTCAGATATGAAGACTAAACAAAAAACAAAATTTCCTAGTTCGACATCTGAGACACAGCAGGCACTCAATGCTCACTCTTTAGCTTTTCTCCATCCTGTAAGCCCAAGGAAAGCTGTCTATTTCTGAAGTCGCTGGCATGTCTGGATACGGCACAGGCACACCTGAAGGTCAGCTGAGCAATTGTCTATGGGACAGAGACAGGAACCAAGAGGACAGAACAAGTGGCCTGAGGCTGGGACCACTGAGACGGATTAGCAGCACACTTCATACCCTGCGGACGTGCAGGAAGCTCATTTGTGATGGGAAGTCTTCCAAGTCTACAATGTGACAGCCTCTGCGAAAGCTCTCCCTGAAGCTATCCCAAGCTACGGTAAGAGCTTAGCCACCATCAACACGTGACCTCCCAGTTGTGGAGGTCAGAGGCATGAACCTGCTCCGCTGCCAGGCACTAAGGTGTCGGCGAGGCCATGCTTCAGGGCTCTGGGCCTCTTCTTCCATCCTGAAAGCCAGCAGCATGGCACCTTCCAACCTCTTCCTCTGTTTCCAGTGTCACACTGCTGGCTTCTGCTGCCAGATCTTCCTCTGCCCCCCCCTTTTTTTCTTTCTTATAAGGATCCTATAATCAGTGTTTACGGGCCAAGTGGACAGTCCAAGTCCTTCTCAGGATCCTGGCTGCAAAGTCCCTGTGCCTAAGGCAGCATTCACAGGTTCCAAGGACTCGGAGCTGCATGGTGTTAAAGGCTGTGATTCAGGTAACCACAATGGCTAAGAATCTGAATCCCAGTGCAGCCACATGCTGGTTGCACAGTGTGTCACCTCCTTCCGTCATGTGTGCCTGGGCATGGAACTCAGATCTACAGGCTGGGTGGAAGTGCCTTTCCTGCTGAGCCTTCTTGGAGGCCCTGGCTGTGGAATTTTGCACAAACTACTTAACACGTTTTTCCATCTGCTAAATGGGCTCAACAGCAGGACCCGCTTGCGGGCTTTGAGATGAGGATAAAGGAGTTGTGAGGGTGGCCTCAGGGCCATTGGGGCAGTGTTGGGACCCAGGAAAAGGCTGCCAACTGCTATGTAAATAGTGCACTCATCTTTCTACCACCACCAAAGTGTTATTTTATTGTGATTATTATTAGTGTTATCTAGCCTTTCCCAATGGCTGGCACAGTGGAAAGGCTTACCACCCACGGCTGGATGGCATCTTCTCTCAGCACGGCACGCCGTGCTTCCTGGGTGTCTTCTGACCGCGATCTGGTCTGGGGGCAGCCATTTTTTTTCTTTTGATGTATGAATAAACAGGAAGCACACTTCAGAGTCCTAACTCTCGGAAACTAAACTCCGGCAAGCACCTCCCATACAGTTCTTTGTCCCTCTTCTGTGTCACTTCCTTTCTCTGCTGGCTCTTTATTTAATCTTTTTAGCTACCAAGCCAAGCACTGCACATTTAACAAGAAACGGACCTCTGTGAAAATGCACTTTTAGTAGAAAATCAAGTAAAATAACCAACTAACTTGTTTCAATAAGAATGGCAATTAAAAGGAACCACCAAAGCGTGTCACTGTTATAATCATTGCTGGCACAAGACATCATGACAAGGATTAGTTCCTTGGCTCAGCCATGGAACTCAGTGGCTGGCAGTGAGAGCCTAATGGAGACACTGTGCCTAAAAAGAAGTTGATACTTCCTTAAAACAGGATACGTTGGACAAAACAGCCCTATGGAAAAGACTAGAAACTCAGGGAAATCCACCTTATGGGAAGGCAGAGCCTGGAATTACAGTAAATGCACATTTAATGAAATACTTACATTGAAAATACATCTCAAGTTTTCATTTTACCAACAATACTGTGGGGATTACCTTGACACATGTGTTGGCTGCTGAGTTGTGTGTAAGAGTGGGAACAACGCCCCCCCGCCGATCTGCAGCAGCTCCCCAGGCAGTGGCAAACTCAGCCCAACCACAGGCAGGCTCTTAAAAACGAAAGAAGCCTATCTTGCTTCTACATGAGATAATTAACTTTTGACTAACTGGTTGTAACATATCTGGCTATACCTTAGGTAAAATTTACCAAAACTTCACAGGAACTACTGTGCCACATCTAGACTGCCATGCCCTCCGTGCTTAGAGCTACATGGAAAGGCGTGGGGAGTGTCACCACATCTGTTACAGTTATTTATAAAACTGTTTGTTTCTCCTAGTTTCTCTCTTATCCGGCGACCACACAATTAACTGAGACTCTATTATATTATTCAATCAAGCTTCACAGAGAACTGAACAAGTACAAGCACTGGACAGTTATTAATCTATTCTTAACCCACTAAGCTGATCTGGCCTCCTCCCAGCATGCATCCCAGTGACACTTACACCTTGTGGCTTTCACGTCCATCTTGACCCCTCCCATGACTGAACCCCCACCTCCTGCTCTAAGCCCTTCTTCCCTGGCTGGCAGAGTGCAGCTCAATTCTCCCCCTGCTCATCGGCTGGCTGTAAACTGCTTTACTGACACACTAGGGGACAACTGGGGAGCAGAGTTTATGCAACATTGAGACAGGAGATTCTCAGAACAAGGCTCGCAACCAGATATGGGGGATACAGAAATCAGCATTTGAATTACACAATAATCTTAGGCCAATAGACATCTTGAAGGTGGAGATCACACACTGCACCCCGTGGCGAGGTAGCAGGGAGTGGGCTACATCCAGGACAGCCGCTCTAGCAGCAATTTGCCCATGTTCCTTTGTTTCCTAACTGCCATTCAATTTAATGAGCAGTAGTGTTTTCAGAATATGAAATACACAGAGGCAGCTTCTGCTTATAGACAAACTGGACCCAAAAGGCTGTTATGTCCACACAGTAAGCATCCAAAACCATAAATAAGATTTAGGCTTTGGGGGCCAACACTTCCTCCCACGTGACATATTTTGGGCTTGTTTGTGTGCCGACACCAACATCTGTGGTAGTAGGTGACCCCTCCCTGCCACAATCTCCACCACCAGAAGGGAGGTCACCCCTGGCAAGGAAGGCACCCCACAGCAGAGCTTCACTTGAAGATAAGAAAGGCCTGAGCCCTGGGTGCTGGCTGTGGTTTGATAAATTTCCACAGAAGCCCTCTATCGCCCACTCCACACACTTAGCCTTTACGCTCTTAACTCCTAAGCTGTACCTGAGTTACCCTCCGAGGAGGCAGTCCACGTGAACAGCGGTCCTCTGCCCAAGCCACTTCAGATCATCACGTCATGTTTCTTCACCCCTGCCTGATCATTAGTGGCAGAGGCCGCTCTCTTCACACGCCTTAGAACTGTCTTTCATAACCATCTCTAGTGACATGCGTGCAATGCACTTTGAATCCCCAAATCTCCCACCACTGCTGCTTTTAAGGCAAAATGGAATTTGTAATACTTATGTACTTTTTGAAACATGGTCAGGCTGGCTTCAAACTTGCTATAGCTGAAGATGATCGTGGCTTTCTGACCCTTTTGCCTCCACCTCGTGAACGATGGGATGACAGGTGTGTGCCACCATGTCTAATTTACTCAGTGCTGGGGCCGATGCCCAGGGCTTTCATACACGTCCATCAAGCGTGTATGAATTTCATTCAAAACCTCAGTTATAAGTTTGAAGGAGAGTCTGTGCTTCAGAAGATTTGCAAGGAAGTTACTACATAAGACCAGGGCAAGGCTTCTCGGCCCACCCACTGCAACAGGTGAGGGACTGCTTGGCACACACTCAAGAAGCCTGGAGAAGTTTGCCTGGTACCTCCTGAGCAAAGGCACGTGTGTTCACTGTAGTTTTGAGGGTGTCCTGCTCACCCTACTGAGGTAGCAATGGATACTGTGTCTCTGTGTTTTGTTCGACAAATAGAATGAGAAGAAAATAGCGTGCTGATCCGTATCTGTGATCCAAGACCTTCGAATGACCCCGTCCTGAATACAGCTGAAAGGTCTGAGAGTGACAGAGAAGAAGTCTTGGTAGGTGAGGTGCCACTGTGAGTTGATCCCTTTCACAGAACAGGAGCGTATTATGCAGCCTGGCTTCTGCTTTCCACATTCCCTTTTCATCTGAATTGGGGGTGGGGGGGCGGGAACCCAAAGCAAAGGGCTATTTATTATGAACTTTTTTCAGGAAAGCAAAGTGTGGTCTTTATTGGGTACTTAAACAGTATATTTTCTCCACCTTGATAATTTACATTCCAGGCATGCTGGGTGCTAAATACAGCATTTAATAGGGATTATCACTATCTTTGGGTTTTATTTTTATAGCACCATAAAAGCTAAGCATGTCAGTACATGCATATACTGGTACTCAAGAGCTGAAGGTGAGAAACATTAAACAGCACCTTTCATTTGTGAGAGACTATGACACAGTGCACACTGTATAACTCACTCTCAGGCACTTTGCACTTCTCACTAGTTCTCCATATTCCTTAATTTCTAAGGAATTGAAACTGGAAAATAATCACATCTGGTTAACTTAATCTCACTGTGTTTCAACTACCTCAATATGGAAATGGGAACAGTATTTACCCCTTACAGGACTGTTTATTTATAAAACATATGTAACAGTATTTAATATATAGTGAGCATTAGCTATTTAATATGTTAAACTATTATTGCGTGTGTGTGTGTGTGTGTGTGTGTGTGTGTGTGTGTGTGTGTGTGTGTGTGTGTAAGGGAGAGAGAGAGAGAAAGCAGGAGTGTACATGCTACAGTCAAAGGGCAGCTAGAGTAAGCTCTCTCCTTAAACCAAGAGTCCTGGAGATCAAAGTCAGATCGTGGGGCTCGCTGATCAAGTACTTTAACCGCCTAACCTACCTCCTGGCTCAATAAGCATTATTATGTTTTAAATATAGTGTAAAAGTTAAGTACTTAGAGTAGAAACGTAAGTTACAAACAAACCTTTTGGCCACATGGACACAGAAGACGCACAGCTCGGCAGCTCTACCTTTCTGCCTTGCTAACGGCCTTCCTCCAGCAGCCTGCTAAGGAGGCTCTGGAGCTGCCGCTAGCCGCGACGCAGGAGGAGCTCTAAGAGAAGCGACTTGCCCCTGTAACCACTGCAAAAGCTTCTCATACACAGTTCTTTTCCAATAAAAATCTCAGACTGGCGCAGCCATTCAAAGGCTCTCAGCAGCGACAACTTGTACCCTCACATCAAGAACTTCTGCTCCTGGGGATACTATCTACTCCAAAGAAATGTGATGTCAGCTATAGAGACACGGCCTGTAGCACTGTTCATGACAGGAAAGCAGGGGCCCACTCCCTTTAAACCCTGGGTGAAATGTGGTAGAAAAATACCGTGGGGCAACATGCACCAGAATCATGTGAAGAGAGCAACTATCAATTCCACTTGGATAAGTGAAATATCCCCCACATTTAATTTGCATACTTAGTATTGATAAATATATTCAAATGTTTGCCTTTGGTGTGAGGAAAGTGAAACTCTGAAGTTACAGGGTTTTAAAAGGACTACTAAAAGCCCATGAGATGTTCAAGACCTGTTGCTGTTGGGCAGTTTGCCGTGTAATCATCTTTGCAGTCCCTCCACCTGCACAGGCTAAGCTTGCTCCTGGGCACGGCCACATGTGCCGGGTGGGGCGCCACGATCGCTGCAGTGCCCCGAGGGAAACCCATGCGGCACAGTTGCGCTATCATGGTGTCTGCTGGAGCCTAAGCGCTGCTCCTGAGCTACGCATGTTCAACAAACAGAAGGGTAAGAGCGTGAAAAGCCTCAGTGGCGATGCTGAGGAGTGTGGCTACTAAGCTAGGAAACCCATGGCAGTGAGCTGCATCAGAACGCATGGTGCTTAGGGGCAAACACGGTGAAAGTGCAAGCACGGTGTATGATGAAGTGTATTCCTCCATTTCATCTGCCGAGACCAGCCACAGGCTGCACAGCACAATTCTATTCAGTTGTTTTACTCTTTCCAATGCAAAGAGAAAACATAACACGCACATACTCATGTGCGTACTTTTGTCTCTCGTTATAAATATGATTAAGTGCATCTAAAAATTTAAGACAGCATACAAAGTACCAAATAAAAATTACTCATGACTTTTCACCCTCCTTCACAAGATACAATATTTAGCTGTTAGCAAACTATTTATTTTTCCATGTTAACATATTAGCTATCTAGCCGATGTACTCACAACTATCCAGTATTTAGAATATAAATTACATAACCACCAATTATTTCCATCAATGATTTCCAGGCAGTTAATAGGTTATTAATTCACTTTAAAACTCAAGCATCTGTAACAAGACTCAGCGGACATTTTCTGTAAAGAGTCAGGCCCTACAAGTTTTAGTGAAGCCAGAGGCCATCTGCTGCACAAGGTTGTCGTTTTCTTTTGTTGATTCCTTAAAACACCACCAACCACAGCACAACACCACCATTCTTAGCTGATGACGCCCAAGCTCTTGCTGGCTGCCATGGCATATTTGTACACACAAGACCATAAGGACGTACCACACGTAATACAACAGGTAACACAACACGTGCAAGTAAACTGAGGAAGCTGTGCTGGTACAACTACGCTTCTCCACAGGAATTTCATTTGGTGCTTGATGTCTCAGAGTAACAATAGCAAAGGACAGAGGAGTTATAGTAAAATGCTTAAAAGAACAGGATGTGGGGGCACATGCCTGTGATCCCAGCACTCAGGAGGCAAAGGCGAGAGGACGGGGCGGGGGATGTGGCGGGAGGAAGATACTAAAATAGACTTGCCTGCTATTTCTGTATCTTTAGTTTCAGGCTTTTCTTCCCGCCATGAACTCTCTTTCCCCCAGGCTCACTGTCATGGATGCTGAGAAACTTGACAAACCAGTACTATTCGGCAGTCAAAAGTCATTCAGGGTTAGTCATATGATAGTTTACTCAAAAGAAATGGGATAGAAGACAATGCTAAATATAAACTCCAAATGAGCAAACGAGGGTCACATTTAGCAAACAGTGGTGCATTATTTTTCTAAGAAAAACAACTTGCTGTTTAAATTCTATCCTGTTAAATAAGCATTATCTTCTCTATGTCACTTGGCGAAAGAGATACATAAAGGCATATAACGCAAAAATCAGAACATTTTAATCAATGTTTTCCATGATAGGTTTCTTACAAGTTTAATATGCAATATTTAAATAGTTGAAAGTCTGATAGCTGAAGAAACTGTGTGACTAAAAGCAGCATCGGATTTTCCCCGAGTAAAGTTCACATTGTCCTCAGCTAAACCGTGGGTAGAACAGCTTCCCTCAGGAGAAGGCTGTGGGGAAATGCTTGGTAAGCACATGGGCCAGGACTGGCTGCAGCCCAACCACCAGGGAATATGTGGACAAGTCACTCAGAGTGGAAGGTCAAAGAAGCTAAGCTGCTCCGAGGGAGGCAGGGGAGCAACAGGCCTTCCTGTTCCTGAGGAGAGGGAGCAGAGGTCTAGCAGAGGATAGCAGCTCAGAGCCACAGGAATGCCGAGGCCGCAGAGCCCTTAGGAGGGTTTTAGCCATCCACCTCTTCAGTCTTGAGGGTCTAGAGCAGCAGTTCTCAACCTGTGGGTCGTGACCCCTTCGTAGGGGATGTCGAATGGCCCTTTGTAGGGGTTATATATCAGATATCCTGTGTATAGAATAGTTACATTATGATTCACAACAGTAGCAAAATTAGTTATGAAGTAGCAATAAAACTAATTTTTGGTTTGGGTCACAGCAACATTGGGAGCTATATGTTAAAGGGTCACAGCATTAAGAAGGCTGAGAACCAATGGTCTACATATTCTGCTGTCATGTGGGTTACAGAAGCACTAAAACATTAGCTCATGGGGTACTTGCTCTCAAAAATTTACATCTCAGGATATTAATAAAACCACCAGTTACTTCAAATCTTTTTTAAACAAGAAAAATGAACATTTGTATGACTACAGCAACAGATAAAATGGAAAAAAATGAATAGAGGTCTTTAAGTGGGTAATACAGAGTAAGTAGTATAAACATGTTTTGTGGGTTTCCTGTTATTTTAATGGAGGCATTTTATGTAACAGATTCTGAATATATTGTAAATACGTCTGTACTTCTGGGATGAAACAAACCATCCCAGCAAGCCAGAAAGCACAAGTGGTAAAATTAAGACACCAGATTACAAGAGGTTGGCAATCGAGTTTCTATATCCACAGAATATTAAGAACTAACTAAAAAGATGCAACCGTGCTGTCAGACGTAGGACTATTCCTATAAAACCTGCTCTTCAAACAGCTAAGGCCCTTGAAACAGCATGTAATACTAAAATTCTAAAAACAATAGCAAGAAGAAAACTTATGCTCATATAGTCCCTATATGCCTTTAACAATAAAAATACCTTGGTCTTGATATTAAAGCCATCAAAAATCCTTCAGTTGCTTAAAAACTGTAGAACTTAGAGCTTTCAGAAGCAGAAGCTCCCATACGTCAGAAGGGTGCACCCAAAGCAAAACTGCAGGCACCATGGCTCCGCAGACAAGGCATGCTGTGCTCACAAATATCCAGGGATAGGGGACAGCTTAAAGAGGACTGAGTCACGGTCGGATGAAGGGATGTTTATTACAAACATATGTATAAGCAATGTAGCTCTGGAATTAATTATCTGCATACCTAAGACATGAAAGTGGTAATTCTATCACACAAAAGAATTTTCAATTAGATTTGTCATAGACCTAAGCCTTGTTTTTCAAAGCCAGTTGTCACAAGCATCCCTACGATTTTTAAGGCAAGGTTACCTTTTCTGAGATTTATTTTTTGTTTATGTGTAGGAGTGTTTAGCCTGTGGTGTGCACCGCATGCCTGCCTGGTGCCTGGGGAGCTCAGAAGAAGATAACAGATCTGCTGGAGCTGGAGTCACAGACTGCTGTGAGCCACCGTGAGGGTGCTGGGAATGGAACTCAGGTCCCTGCAGGAACAAGCGCTCTTCACTGCTGAGCCTTCTCTCCAGTCCCCATGGTTACTTTTTGAGTGAAATTTTATATGTAATTTGTTTATCAATAAAATTCAGGGAACAAAGAATAGATAACTTTTTGAGCTATGGCTGCTGTAACTCAGGAAACAATTGGATTCCACGCTTGAAGGGTGCAATAACTGGGCTGCTGAGGAAATCCACAAAGTCTTTCTCTGCATTTTCAAGGTTTTCCTATGAGCCCTCCTCTTTCTCCCCTTACAAGTCACATGGCTCCAAAGACCTTCCTTTCCAACTCCATGACAGTCACACCTCAAGTTTCTATCTTTAGCTCAAACTGGCATTTCATAAACTTAAGCTGGAAATGTCATTATCAACTTATATTGGTACCATAAAACCACTGCGGCCTAAACGCATCTTTTCTCCACTCTCTCATGATACCAGCCGTGTTATTATTATTAGCTTTTCCAGCCTCACTTTATCAGCACGTGTAACTCTAGAATTATCTGTATATCTCAGGCTCATCTACACTGCACAGCCCAAAACTTAGTCATCTTCCCCTCTTCTCTGCTCTCTACTTGGTCTCCATTCCCATAAGTGTATTCTCTAAGACACTGCCACCGCCTTAGGTCACACCTTTCCCTTCAGTGACTGCTGCGGCAGTTGGCTATTTGCCTGCTCTGCGCCCAGCCATTCTCTTTGCTGTCCTACCCCTATGCCTTCAACGTCCTCAATCTCTACACCTGTGGCAGTTTGGGTGCTCAGGCAAATATTCCTATAAAGGAAAATGTGCTAAGTGTGGGGAACAGATATGTAATCCATCTTACAAGCTTGCCCACTATTCTGTTTACTGTGACATGTCCTCCAGACCTGGAAACTGAGCACAGGCAGACAACTTTAGTCTCCAGCCCTGCACAGCAGGAGAAAGGAAGAGACTTCTGAGCAACCCTAGCTCTTTGACCCTGAAATTCCAGACTTTTCTGAAGAATATGTCGAATGAGACTAGACTCAGAAGTTTCTAAGGTCATTTTCTAATGGAAACAATTCATAATAATGGCATAAGAGCTTCCTGAGTTTCAATGAAAAATTGTATTCACATTTCTGCCCAAAACTGGCTTTCCTAAGACAGCACCTAGTGTAGACTGAGTACATACTACACCTTGGTACTGAATTCAAAGCTTTCTACCCATAATCCCCTTTAATCCTCACAGTAGCCCCATGATGTGGATATTGCTGACACTGGTTTATAGACAAGGACTCCAAGGCTTACTAGTTGATTACCATGCTGAAGCTATTGAGAGTCGGGGATGGAACCCCAAGCCTATTCTACAGTTGATACCTCTGACCTCTGAGGTCTGACAAGTGGTTGGGAGAGAGGATAAGAAGTGTACATCATGGGCTGGAGAGATGGCTCAGAAGGTAAGAGTACTGTCTGCTCTTCCAAAGGTCCTGAGTTCAATTCCCAGCAACCACATAGTGGCTCACAATCATCTATAATGAGATCTGGTGCCCTCTGTTGGCATGCAGGGGTACATGAGGTAGAGCACCGTACACATAATAAATAAACAAATAAATACACAAATAAAGTGTACATCATCTGAAAGGGTTTCAGAGATAACTGTAAAACAATTTCCCCACCTAAAAAACAACACACACTGATTCCTGAATAAAAACTCCAACCAACCAAACAAAGAGTTATTTGGGGCTGTAGAGATGGCTCAGTGGGTCAAGGTGCTTGTTGCCAAGGCAAATGGAAGGAAAGAACAAACTCCTGAAAGTTGTCCTCTGACGGCCACATGTGCCCTCCCATCCACACTCACACTAATAACAATAACAACAATAAATAAAAGCATAGGTGATAAGATAATTTCCATTTATAGCTAAGAATAATGGCTAAGGGAGGGGGAAATGTCCTTTGGTGACTTAGGTCACTACTGTAAGCAACAATTATTGTATATGCAATGTGCACATACCTGTGTAATGTGCAGGCCTCAGAGTCAAGCTTTCAAAGACTTCTCTCTATATCAAATGCCCAAATTGCTTATTTGTTTATTTTAGGTTTTAAAATTCACTTCTAATCTTGCTTCTTCGTTCCCTGTGAGGCTATTAATCATTATTCATGCCACTGCCAGCATGCCTCTCCCTTTGCTAGCTCGGTGTTGGGGTGAGAAACCAGATAACCAGGTTATCAGAGAAACCACAAGGTTGCTGTTTGAGACTGAACCCCAGGACCTGTTTTTCTACACCTGGCACTTCCTCAAGTGCCTGTTTTTTTTTTTTTTTTTTTTGTTTTGTTTTACCCTTCGAGCACCAGGGATTTAGTTGGCGGGAGGCCTTCTCTTCCTTTGGCACTGTCACCAAGTGCTTTTCTCACCTGGCGTTCTCTCCCCTAGGCTGGCTATGAACACCCTGTCTTCTCTATTGCCTCCCAGGGGAGGTCCTCCTTTTTCCCTTTGTAAGAATTCTCCTGTTAATCAACAGAGACCAGGAGTGGATTATAAACATGAATTCTTAATTTATCATTGCTATTCGTTAGCATTTCCTACTGCAGACAAAACTACCCTAGAAGACAGCTCACGTGTTGTCTTTCTCGCTCTGCATATCTTATTTTGCATGACCCAAACCTAAAAGATGGCAATGTGAACCTCCTGGATTAGTATTAAAAGTAAGTAAGCTAGCCCTATGTGGTGGCCCAGTCCCCCGGCCCTCTGGAGGCGAGTTCGAGGTCACCCTAGTCTTCAGAGCAAGGTCTAGGATAGCCAGGACTACACAAAAAGACCCTATCTCAACCAAACCAAACCAAACCAAACCAAACCACACAACTAATCAAGCTGTTACGAGTTTTTATATATAAAATAAGGTAATGATAGATACAAGATATGAGACATTATGTTATACGGAGTTTATTAAATGAGCATGGGGAGAGAAGGAAGGGGGGAGGGGTACCTCAGAGAGAGAGACAGAGACAGAGGCAGAGGCAGAGGGGGGAGAGAGAGAGAAAGAGGGGGTGCTGAGGGGTAGAGAGGAAGGAGAGAGAGGCGGGATGGAGGAAGAACAGCGAGATTAGAGGGGTAAGAGAAGGGCCACACGGACAGTTTGTCCTTTCATATGGCGCTGGGCAGGGCCATGCCCCCGTGGCAGGTAAGCAATGACATCATAGATAGCGGACTGAAGCAGAAATCTAACATAAGTAGTTTAACAAACAAAGTTGATTACAAAAACAATTTTAGTACAGTAACAATTAAATGAATTGCCTTAAAAAGCAAACCCAAGCTGGGATTAAACATTCTAAACAGACACTGTATTGGCTTTAGGAAAACTGCATCAGCTGGGCATTGTGGTGTAAGCCTATAATCTCAGTCTGAGGTGAGACCAGAAGATTATACATTGGAGATCAGCCTGGGCTAGCCTGGGCTACACGGTAAGGCTTATTAAAAGCTCCAACTTCACATAAAAGGGTTTGGTGTAGAATGACCTGTTGTTTTATAATAATAACAGCACCTAAGTACCCACTCTTCTTGCAGTTTAAAAAAAAAAGCCGGTTTTGGCTCATTGCTTAGACTTCCTCTGGTCTCCACTAAGCATGTGCAGTTAATGGACAAACCATTTCAAACAAGTCCCACGTCAAAAAGTAACCAGACATCTTAAAACGTTCACAGCTGCTGATATAAGCCTTGCTTGTGGTCTTTTAATTTTGTGATTAGAAAAGAAGACAAAATCAAACTCAGTAATTTAGCAGGATAAAAAGCTACGGTTTGCTGCTTTGGGTCTTACTGTTTTCCAGTTGATAAAGCTATGCTTTAGCAAGAGCAGTGCAGCCTCAGACACATCCCTGCTGGTTTCTAGGCTCCTCCTCTCTTCTTCCAGACAGACTGTTCTTTCTTACCCAACAGGCTTCCCTTTGTTTGATTGATAGCACTGGTCTGAATAGGCGACTCCCAGCCCTGGACATGACATGAGCGCAGAGCTTAGGTGCCAGGACCCCAAATACCATTTACTTTAAATAAGTTATCAATCTTTGAACAGGTTACTTTTTGAAACTGACTACATTTTAAACACAAAATAGTTAAATTCTCCTGAAGTGCCACAAAGCCACATGGTGTGGGGTTCCTGCAAATGTAGTCACCTAGTGGGGGCATCATGCCACAGGCATGCCCTCCACGATCTGCTTAGATGTCCTTTTTCTTTGGAGACTATCCTGTCTCTACTGCCCCCCGCCCCTTCCCCACCATCCTCAGCATCTCTCATTCTTCACACCAACAGCCTGGGCGCTGTGGCTTCCTTCCCCTCTCCTGCACACTTGATTGGGGTAAAAGGCAACCACCTCTGAAAGGAGGAGCTGCAGCAGGGAGTGGCCAGACCCTAAAATCCCAAGTGGGAGGCTAATGCAGGAGGACCCCAAGTTTGAGGCCAGCTTGGCCTATACAACAAAATTGTCTTAACAAATTTCTTAAAAAGATACTTTTCAGTTTTTCTGCTGTGTATGTACATACATTATTATAAAATAATTACATGTAAGTTACTTTGGGACTCAATCCTGCCTTCTCTGAACTGTGGTCTACTGGACACCCCTGTCTACAACGTCACCATCTTCCTCGGCTTATCAACATACTGAAAATCTTCTTTACTAATTTTGTAGTCAGGGTCTCTCTTTGTAGCGCAAGGTAGCCTGGGACTTCACATGTAGCTCAGGCTGGCCTGGGACCTCACATGTAGCTCAGGATGGCCTCCAGCTTGGGATTCTCACGTTTAGTTAAAATCTTCTGTTATAAAAACCAGGTAAGAGTGTAAAAAGCTCCCTTCCTGGGGGCTTCGGAGCTTCTCACCAGCCTCCGCCCTCTCAGGAGACGCTCATTCAAGGTTCTTAGAAAGCATCTGTTGTCATTTTTTAGTTCCTCATCTCTCAGTCATACCTCCTTCCATTCTGGCACAACCCGAGCCCTCCAGAAACAGCTCTCTCCTGTCTCCCGCCCCCTCTGGTAACCAGTCTGTAGACATCTTTAGTCACTACATCATTTCTAGGTCAGCACTCACGCCTTTCCTCGCCTTCTTGTCGTCTACTTCTTCCCTCCCATGCTTATTCTCAGACTTCTCATGCATTACCTTGGTAGTTGGAGTGAAAAATGTCCTCTGAAGCCCATGTATTTGAATCCTCCATCCCTAGATGGTAGTGATGTTTGGGAAGTTTTGAAATGGGGGGGGGGTAGGGGGGAAGGGCTTACTGGAGTAAATATGTCACTAAGGAGAGATGGGCTTTGAGGTTTTATGGCTTCATTCCAGTTCCTGTTTTTTTCCCTCTCTTCCTGTGTCTTTTCTTTCCTTTCCCCCTCTCCCTCCCCCATCTCAGCTGCCTGCCCTGCGCTTCTGCCTCCTCCCCTGCCACAATGGACTCTGTGCCTCTGGAACTATAAGCTAAAATAAATCAAGATTTTTTTCCCACAGCAACAGAAAAGTCCCTAATGCAATGACTCCAACTCCTTTAGAGCCTTAGATCTGGAACTGGTCAGGCTTGACTGGAACCTTTTTTTGTGTGTTTGTTGTTATTTCTGTTTCTCGTTCCCTTGTGTGCTAGCCCATCGCCATCACACTTAGCCAGCTCTTCAGCGCACTCAGAGCACTCAGCCTGGCTCTTCCGTCCCTTCCTGAGTTCTAGTCCCACTTCTTCCACCCTGATTAGAGTGGATTCAGGGATTCTTCCCTTCCTCACCACATCCGATCCATTAGCAATCCTGGAAAATCTACACATCTGCCCACTGTGCCCCGTGCCTTCTTCTTCCTCCATCGTATTTCAAGCCATCACCATCACCCCATAGCCCTCGGGGCTCTGGCCAGGACTCCAGCACGAGCCCCTGCTTCCCTTCCTTCTCTACAAGGCAGCAAGAGGCATGTTTGCAAAACCCAACTACTTAAAAAAAATTAGTTTTTTTTTCCTTTCTTGACGACAGTCATTCTGACTGGGGTGAGATTGACTCTTAAAGCAGTTTTAGTTTGTATTTCCTGCTGGTTAAGGATGTTGAATAACTTTTAAAATACTTTTGGCCATTATTATTCCTTCTTTTGAGAACTGTCTATATGGCTCATTAACACATGTATTGATCCTAAAGGGGTTCTGGAGTTTTCTATATATTCTAGAATTAACCCCCTGTCAGATATGTAGGGCAAAGGGTCCCTTCCATCCGTAGTCTGTCTCTTCTTTGCTAATGTGCAGAAGCTTTTTAATTTCATGTAATCCCAGTGATAATTCTTAGGGTTATTTCCTTGTGCTGCTCTTGAGTAAACACTCAAAGGATAAATCAACACATCACAGAGATGCTTGTGCATCCATGTTTACTGCTGCAGTACTCACACTAGCTAAGAAAACAGAACCAAGTTGAATATCTATCAACAGGTAGATGGACAAAGAACAGATGGACCACTTATGCAGAAGAATTTACTCAGCCGTCAGGACTGTAATCATGACATCTCAGGGAAAACGAAGATCAATACATTAAGATAAGCCTGACTTAGAAAGATAAATACTGTGCTTTCTCTCATATGCAGAATCTAGATTTAAATTAATATGTTAGTAATTGAGGGGGGGGCAATCAATAGAAAGGATACTATGAGGAGAGGAAGAAATCCTAAGGCTGGAAAGAGGGTAATGGAATAGATGAGACATGAAGGCAGAAGGGGAACCACTCATAGGGGGAAGGGACAAGCAAGGAGGGCGGCAAAGAAAGCAGGCTTTGGTCATATGTGTATATATAGACATACATACATAGACATGCACATATGCATAACAATGCCATAATGAAGCCCAAAATTAGTTTTAAAAAACCCTACAAAATAAAGCCCTGCCTCCTGTAGCTCACTCTCTTCCACACTGTACTCCCCACAGAACCGGGTCTTTTGTTTCCTTTCCCTCCTCACCACACTCTCCCATCGCAGCCTCTGTCACTGGCTCGCTGTAGGAGCACTCTTCTGTTCTTTATCGCTAACCACTTCTCCCCTGCAGGCCACAGCCTACAAGCCGCCAGCCCGAGACCTCCTGGGATCTAGTCAGCATCCCGGCCTGTCTGCTCTGTTACATTCACGTACCCATTACATTTGACTCAAAGGGGAGGTGCTACCTCCCTTTGTCCTCACTGACCAGAATGGAAACTCAATGACAGGACCTCAAACAGTTCAGTAACTTGATGAGATAAGCTGTCAGGGGCCTGTTTTGTTGTTTCAAATTAGAGTCTTGTTTCTTACAGTGTGGGGGACTAATCTGGTGTCTCCTGCAAGTACCCTATTTTATCTCCAGGCCTGGGATGAACTAGTTAACTAAATTGTTGAACAAATTCTTTCCCCACTGTCTTACATAATTTATCAACCTTTTTTGTTTTGTTTTGTTTGTTTGTTTCAAGGCAGGGTTTTCCTATGTAGCCCTAGCTGGCTGTCCTGGAACTCACTCTGTAGACCAGGCTGAACTTGCACTCACAGAGATCCACCTGCCTCTGCCCTCCTGAGTGCTGGGATTAAAGCCATGTGCCACTACTGCCCAGCTAATTTATCAACTCTTAAATTATATCCCTTAAAAAATATTTTTAAAAATCCCTTTTTTATCTGACTTTTTGAAAAGCTCTCTGAAGAAAAAGAACTCAGCATCTGGCAAACACAAACAGATAAACACATAGAAAAACTCCAAAGGCCTCAGTGATCTTTACAAAATGAATTGGTTCCACTTCTCCAACACCGACAGGCCTGTGCATTTGTTTCCTAGGGTGAACAACCTGCAGTTCGGCGTGACTGAACAGGATGTCCTAAAGTGTGTCAGCAGTAAGGCTAGGAGTGATGTAGGCATGTTACATAGTAAGTGGTTAATTATAAAATAATTTCAAAAAATAATTCTATTAAGAACTAGCCAGTAGTGTATATATCTAACAACTTCCAATAAATATTTCTTGAATTAAACTAAAGGTATTAAAAATAGATACACAATAGCATACAACAGTTCCCGCTGAAAAGGAGAATAACCAGCTGGAGCCTCTGAGCTCTCCCAGGGAAACGGTTGGTGACCTTGTTATCTAGATGAGCTCTAGATTGTATGAGCTAATCTAAAGAAACAAGATAATAGATATTTAGTGGGCATTACAACATCTCTATCCCATAGACAGAGACCAGGGGAGGGGACATCGTTGTAGCTGAAATGGCTGTCTTCATATAGATTTAAGATTTTAGTGGGTTTCTTAAGTATGAAAGATTTGGCTGCGAACAAGGGCATCTATAAAACAAAGTAAACAAACAAAGGAACAACAGGACCGGAACCCAACAGAAAAGGAAAGGGGGAGGGAGGGGGAGGTCCCAAAGCATGTTAGCTGTTAGTGTGAGGGGGAGGGATCATCAGCAAAGTGTTTGGAGCTTTAAACTGAACGAGTTCAAGTTAAGAAGTCTGAATTTCAGTCCCTCCCTGCTTTCTGCCACAGGTGGTTGAGGACCTTGGTTAAGTTCCTGTATTTTGGCTCATTACTTGTGCACAGTTGGAGAAACTACTTAGCCTCTATTTCTGTATATTTCTGTATACATTGAGATTTACAGTACATTTTTCATAGGCAGCCAGAGGAAGGGATTACAAGAGTGTAAATATTATAAAAATGTCCCAAAGATAAAAGATACCTAAAAAAAAAAAAAAAAAAAAAAATTCACTTTTTAGGGTAGCAAACTACAGAATATTTTGTGACAATTGTGTAAAGCTTTACAATCTATGTAGGCAAAGTTAAAAGAAAAAAAATCAAACATAAAGCCAAAGCTTAAGTAAAAATAGGTATAGGCAAATTCTTTCTAAATCATCTGGCCTAAGGTTGGCTGCGACTTTTTTTGCTCTGTGTATTTATTTGGTGTGTGTCCGTGCCTGTCCACACCATGGTGCACATGTGATGCTACAGGGCAATCCACGGGAGTCAGTGGAATCAGAAATCCCATCATGTGGGTGCCAGGGGTCAGTCTCAGGAGACAGGTGCCTTTACCCAGTGAGCCCGATCCACACGTCCAGCTGTGACTTCTATAGTCTACCTCATATTTTGAGAACTTATGCCAACTGGTCTCCCTGCTTCAGCTGGTCTCCCGTTTGTGACAGTCTCTCTAAAATGCAAACGCACTGCCGCCCTACTGCTACAAACCCCTCCAGTTTATTCCTCCAGTTTAAATCTCCGCGGATCTCACACAGAGTCGTCCTTATCTTCCCAGCCCAGCCTCCAGCTTCATCTCTCAAGGCTCCCCATGAGCCCTGAATCAGCTAGTCACATCTCAAAGCCTTTTTGTAAGCCATGCCCTTTGCCTGCAACACCTGTTTGTTATTTGCTGGGGCCACAAGGACAAAGTACCACAGACTGGGCAGGTTAAACACCAGAAACGTATTTTCTCTTAGTTCAGGGAGCTGGAAGCTATTGGTACGAAAGTATTAAAAGGTTTAGTTTTTCCTGAGGCCTTTTTTCTTGGCCTTCTTGATAAATTTTACTTGTGCCTTCCTATGTAGGTGTATCTTTTTTGTGTCTTTTTGTTTGTTTGGTTTTGGTTTTTTGAGACAGCCTTGGCTGTCCTGGACTCACTCTGTAGACCAGGCTGGCCTTGAACTCACAGCGATCCGCCTGCCTCTGCCTCTGCAGGGCTGGGATTATAGGCCTGTGCCCAGCCCATTCCTTTCTTTATTTTTTTAAGGATAAATTTCTTAACAGTGAAAATTATCCTCATCATCCAGGACAAAAGCTTACAGAAAGTATTTAATAAAGATTTGACGAGAAGTAGAGGGAAGAACATGGGCCTTGAAGTAAAAGATGCACAGGTTCAAATCCTGGCTCCCTTATTTCCCCAGGAAGGTCTCAAAGTCACTTAATGTTGTTGAATTTCTATTCTAAAGAAAGTACGGTAGTTGTAATAATAAACAATTGAATGACAATAAGACTACTCAGATAGGGTTTTGTTACGCAGTTAGATGCTGAAGTAAAGTTTTGGTTGTGATAGCCACTTCTACCATTCAGCAATTAAATGATTTGGGGTACATTTAATATTCTTCTGCCTTCAAACAAACAGACAAACAAAAAACCCAAAACGAACAAGAATAAAAACCAAAACACCCTCTGATGGTGCTATTACGGCAATAGTAACTAGGTAACACATTCAATTAGCTCTGCAGCACACTGTATTATTTCTAAGCTTCTATACTTGCTATTACAAGAACAAAACAGGCCCAAACAGATACGATTGGATGCTCAATGCGACTAACCCGTCAATAACTCGGGTTTCTTTCCAACTAAATAGAATAATTTAGTGAGGTTCAAAAACTCGTCCAGGGCCAGCAAGGTGGCTGAGAGATAACGATGTATGTCATCAAGACCAACGACCTGAGTTTGCTCCTCAGGCCCCACCTAGTCTAAAGAGAAAACCAAGTCTTACAAGTTGTCCTCTGACCACCACATGCACTCATGCAGGAATGCTCCCAGGCACACATGCACAGCAATAACATGCAAACAAACAAACCTAATTTAAAAACCAGATACACATGGTAACACACAACTTTAATCTCAGCACTCCAGAGGCAAAGGCAGGCGGATTTCTGTGAGTTCCAGGTCAGCCAGAGCTAAATAGTGAGATTCTGTCCTAAAAAAGCAAGACAAGAAAAAACAAAACAAAACAAAACAACAAAACCCAAAGCGGAAAAAAGGGAACATGATGTAAATGAGCTGAAGATGAGATAAAAATGAGTATGAATTACAATGCTACCGTCTCACATCTCTTCTGTTGGCTTTCACATATTTTGGGCAGTGCAATAAAAATTTTTAAAGGCAAACTTTCATAGTCTTTATGACTATGGATGTTAAGTATTCATAGTGAAGAGTAACACTGCCTTGTGACTGTGGATGTAAAGCATGCACAGAATAACCGTAGAACCATAAAGACTGTGGACTGGAAAGGACCTTTGTGATACAAGTCCAACCCTATCATTTTTTTTTAAACATATGTGCATCCATAAAGATTTGGAATGAGCTCTTAAGTGCCTTAATAAGCAGTCCTGTGAGGGATGAGACTAGCAAACAGAGCGTGCAATTTGTTCAGAGTACCAAAGTAGGGGTTACAGACTTATCCATATCCAAGGTATGACGGAACTAGCACTAGGAAATGGAAAGAAGACGGAAAATTCTTTCTAACCATCCAGCCTTTAGAATAAAAGATACTTGATCCATAGCTTTGAGGCAAAAGCAGGTCTAGATGCAAATCTCGCCTTGTTACATAAAGTCTTCTGAGCCTCGCATTATGAGCACCTGGCTTGCTAACGTGATTACGTGAACCATACACACACAAGCCTGGACTGGGGTGTCTGGCAGATTTCAAGGGTTCAGATGTTGGTTCTTTCCTCCTTCCATCTGTCACATAAGGAAAGATGTGTAGGATTAACGACACCGTCTTTCACATAGGTGTGTGTGTGTGTGTGGTGGTTAAAGGTCTGAGGCTTGTTGGATACTACTTAATTTTAAAAACAGAAAGCTGGATAGCTGCTGAGATGATAAAGTGCTTTTAATTTTGTCCTTCCCCACCACCAAATGTCCTTCACAATTTGTTTTCAAGTGTCATGTCACCACCATTCATATGCTATTTGGAGATCACTGTAGCTCAGACTTTTAATAGGACAGCAAAGATTTGAAGGTCACAAAAACTCTTTACTAAGGTAGAGAGTTCGTTTTGTTCCGTGGTCCATATACGCTAGGCGAATTTCCAGTGAAAAATTATCATCTTTCCTGACACATAAAAAGGTGCATAAGCAGGTTCTTGACTTCACTACCATAATCGTAATAAAAAAAAAAGTGTTTGGGACTCAAAAGTGCTGGCACTGGAAAGGACATCTGCCAATATTCCCAATATTCATTCTTTTCGCTTCAACCTAAAGTCTACCTACCTCCTCCCCCATTTTTTTTTTCTTTTAAAAGACATGGGCGCCTGGCTCCAAATCAATTGCAAAGAAAAGCCCGACACAGAAAGCTCTTTCTGCAATCCTCTCCTCCCATTTACATCACAGATGGCCACCGAGAGCTTAGGGTTTAACGTCCAGACACTAAAGCCACTCATCCTAAAACGACGGAGCTCCAGATGGATGATGCTGTCTGGCAGAGGATGGGAGGCTGCCAATCTTCAGAGGCGCAAAAGGGGTGAATCCAGAGGCTAGAGTCCAGCTCCCATCACTTCGGACCCACACTTGAGAAACATTCCTTTCCCATCTCGGGGCGGGGTCCTCCGGCAAGTGACCTCCGGGGACCGGAGGGACAGGGGGAAGGAAGGCTCCTCTGCCCTCCAGAGAAGTTGACAAGGGCAACTCCTAATCGCACGCGGGAGGTTACTCACGGGAATGGCCCGGCGTCCTCGCTCCTTCGCCGGGACTCACTCTGGAAGAAGCCCCTAACACTGCGGCAGCCTACGAGCAGCAGCCGAAGCTGCCGCCGCCACAGCTAGCCGCCCGGGCGTGGCAGGGACTGGCGGGCGACTTCACATCATCATTCGGCGACCTTGGAGCTGCAGCGACGCCGGGTCAATGGCAGCCCCCGCCCGGCCAGAGAAGCCAGGAGACCCACTCTCCCAGCAGCCTTTGCAGCCCTAGTGCACGGCCCTCTGGGAAATGTAGTTTCCTTTCTGTCCCGCCTACAGCTTGAGGGATCCGCCTCCTCACTACCCAGCTGGAAGCTGGAGGCTAGGTGGGGCGGAGCGGCCGGCCCCGACCCCGCCGGGGTGGGGCGGATCCCGTCCCGGCTTGTTGCCCCGGGCTGGGGCCAGAAGTTCAGGCCGACAGGCCCTGTGGCAGTCGTGCTGCACTTGTGTGCCCTGAGGCCCGCGCTGGAGCGGGCCTCGCTCCTCGGGGAGGCAGGTCCCGGGGCTCGCGCGTGTCGCCTCCCCTCAGCGCCCACCGCCCGAAGAGTCAGTCGCTGGCCTTGGTCGCCGCCGGGGTAATGAGGGGAGGTGGGCGGGCAGGGGACGGTGCGGGGACCCGGGGGGCGGGGACGACAGGGAGCGCAGTTCGGTAGGTGCACGGCGGAAGGCTGCTAGGCTCCTCCGCCGCCGAGCTGGCACGGCCGGCCAAGCCTCGGAGTCTCTGCGGGAGCCCGCGCCGTGCGTCCCGGCGAGGCGCCCGAATGTCCAGCGGTGGTGCCAGGTGCAGGAGCCCAGCCGCCGGCCCCCCAGCCCCCCCAATTCTCCCCCCCAAATTCCCCCCCCCCCCCCCGCCCGGCTCTCACCTTCAGTGGTGCACACAGGCCTGGCAGCTTCCCAAGTTGAAAACACCCTCTCGCTCTAGCCTTGTCTGCTCTGAGACTTCGAAGGGACCGTTTCCAAAATTAAACGTCCAGGCGTCGTTTTGTCTTCAGTGTTTACATTTGGTGTTGTGTTTTCACCTCGTGGCTTTGTTATGTCAAATACCTTTCCTCCCGACTTGATCACGATTTGTGTGACAGCACCTGTATAGCACAGCGCTTGGCACTCTAAATATTTGTTGAAACCATGAGTCATGTAAGTTCCATGAATTCTACAGAGCTGTGTGCATCGCTATGATCTTTGTTAGGGTTTCATGAGATTTCAAGATCACCTTGAGAATTACAGTAATTTTGAAGCCCAACAAAGAGAATTGATAAATTTTTGTTTTGTTTTGTTTTGTTAGCATTTCCTCCAACAGTAGACTGTTGAATGCCTAGATTAACTCAAAACCCAAGTCCTGTATATACATAGCCCCTTTGGTGTCCATCAAATGAAATGCTTCAGAGATGACTAATATAGTATGGAGCAAATTAGATTATAAAGCTTTATTGTAATTAGCTTTTTAGGTACAACTGCCAGGGACTACAGGGTCTCACTATGTTGCTAGTTCTGGCTGGCTTAGGACTTGGAGATCATCCTGAATGCTGAAATTAAAGGAATGTTCTACAGAGCCTAAGCAAGGTTTTTTTTTGTTTTTTTTTAAAGGGTTTATAATCATAGCGTGATATTAAAAACTAACAGCAGATCTTTTACTCCACTCCTTTGCCAGACACAACTGCTGCCTTGACCTCAAAATGTCTCAAATCTATCTGCTAATAGTGTGGTATATCCAAGACAAAACTCAGATTAAGCCACCCCATCGGAAGAGGCAACCCTTTTCATAGTAACAGTTCGAGAAGATTGTGACCTGATTTTTTTTTTCCCTCCTCAAATTGTTTTGTTGACTCAATAACAACTTGCTGATACTAAGTGAAAAGCAGGTGCAGAATTATGATGACCACAAAACTTAGGTTAGTCACAGTCGCTTTCTGCCTCAGGTTAAGCAGGCCGTCAGGTCAGAGCCTGGTGTTGATTACCAGTGGGGGGGGTGGGGGGTAGGCGGTCTTCTGTGCTCAACAGGGCCTGTCTTATGGTGGCTATTCATTGCATGTGTGAATACAAACTTTCCGTGTGTGGTTTCTTTCGGTATTTGATATCTCCTTAGAATTGCTTAGTAAAAGTGAGCTTTTCCTGGGTCACAAGCTGTTAAGTATTCTTAGTGTCATTCAGATGGTGTCAGCTTGCTTTCCATATGAGCCTCAGTATTTTGTCTCAACATGTTGCTCTTGTCTTTTGGGGTTTTTTTGTTTTGTTTTGTTTTGTTTTTGGTTTTGGTTTTAGAGACAGGGTTTCTTTTTTTCAGCCCTGGCTGTCCTGGAACTAGCTCTATAGACCAGCTGGCCTTGAACTCTGCCTCTTGAGTTCTGGGATTGAAGGTGTGACCCACCACCACCTGGCTGCTCTTGTCTTCTATATGCGTAGAGTGTATATAAAATGCTGTATACATTCATTTGACCTCAGTCATCCCAGAGGGTAGGCAGTAAAACATAGCTTTCCTCACCCGATACCCAGCCCCTGACCCCCATGCTTTACGTTGACAGTGATGCCTGGCAGGTGACAAAATAATAAGTTTTCTGGTCCTTCCTGCCCTTCCTCTACCTTTGGTTTATAGAAGGCACCCTGAGAAAATCCACTTCTTCCCTCAGCAATAAAATTGGATAGTACTTTATAACATCTATGGTCTATAAAATCTTCCTTTTCTCATTTTGTTTAACTATTTGTGGATGCCTCGATCAAATATGGGCTTTGACTGTAATAAAGTAATGAAACCCAGGTTTAGAAGGGAACCACTACCACTAGCAAATCTTGCCCTCACCCTTAGAGAAGACCCATAGGATTTGGGTGGTGGCTTTGTAGCTCCTTGAATCTGAAGAAGTTACAGTACTAAAATTCATAACCTATCAATGACAATGGACAGGAGTTGTTTGCATAATAATGTGCATAACTTTGTGTCTGTCAACACCTTCCAAGTTGAATATAGTGGAGAACTAAAAAATCATAAGGTAAAAGATTCAGCTTGTGAAAAACCTCATTTTTTCATGAAAACTAAGAAGTTTCTTTTTTAAACATGTAGCAACAAGAGTTTAATCATTTTAGCCCATCACCAATCCTGTGAATCCTGGACCCCAAATGACTTAGTCAGAAGTCTTTGAAGATTCTCAAAGTTTACTTGTAAGTGGAGTCATTAGAGATTCCTAGGAGTGACGTGTAAGTGGCACTACTTATATAAAGAGGGTCCAAAGTTGCTTTCTGTGTTGCCTTCATATTTGTGCAAACAGGAAGAGATGGAGGGGAGACGCAGAGACTGGAGTCTGTGGAAGCAGGAACTCTAGCATTCTGCCTTTCAGGAGCCATGTCTGCACGATGCTTTTAGATACTTGGGGATGTCACTAGTCTTTGTGTCAGTAAAAGCGGCCTGAGCTTCTGATACGTTAAGACATCTAGTTCTTCAGGGAGTTTATGTAAATCTAAACAATTTTGCTTTTGTTTTTTTTATAGTGGGATATATCTGTAACTTGAAGGGAAGATAAAGCAAACACCTTTGAATAGATGGGATTTTGCCACGTTCTGTGAACTAAAGCGATTCAATGTCTCTTTTGGTAAGTTTTGTTATAATTTTATACCATCAGAGTGGTCAGATCTGTAGTGAAAGACATTCAGATTTAAGCTTTGAGATATTTTGACATGAATGGCGTGTGGTCTTGAGAATGATGTAAATTCTCAGTGAATTTTGTCTTTTTCAAAATGAGTTTCTTCTTCACTTTCTTTTTAAATGTACACATTATTCCAATTCTTTGTCCCAAACCCATTTTTTCTTATATATTTTTCTTAGATTCCACTCCTATCTAATTAGCTATGCATTTTCTTTTAAAAATTAAAAAATCCTTTTTCTAAATAAACATCCATGTGTCCCAAAGCAGGTAAGATAGCATTTAAAATAAACCTTTGACTTAATCGGAAAACAAATGTTTGAATCATTGCATTATGTGAGCTACAGCTGGAATATATTTGTTTGTATATTAGATCCATGACATCCACTTTAGATTAAGTAGCCTAGAGACTTTCAGTTATATTCAATTTGTATTTTAAAAGAGGTGGTGGTGTTAATATTAAGAGAGCCATCTTGCTCTTTAAAATTATGGGAACTTGACAGGGCAGGCAGCAGCATCCTCATTGAAGTTTGCTTGTGATTGCTGCAAGTGAGAGCCAGTATTCAGATTCACACCTGCCGTTGCCTTGTACCAGCCACCCAGGCTGGGTGGTTAGGAGACTGTCATTGCTTTACATGCAAGATATATAACACATTTTCTTTAAATACGTGTGTCTGGAAGATACATTGCAATGCTTTGCTCTTTAAAGCAGGGTCAGCAAATGCGTTCTATAAAGGCCGGGAGATGATGATGTGCTGCTGCTTTTTCTGCCCTAGTAGCTCAAAAGCAGCCACGAGCAGTGTAGAAATGAAAAATAAAACAACCAAAACCCTGAGTGTGTACTGGACCATAGTTTGTTGATCCCTGTCCTAAAAGAATTTTAATATGTACAGCTTCACACCATGTTGCAAGTGAGAAAAGATGTGTGATGTCCTTTTCACAAGTCCCTTCGTCTGAGTGATGACAATTCTGGGATTCAGAGTGCAAAATTCAATTTAAAATAATTAGTAGATTGGCCTAGTATATTCTAGAAGAAAGAAATGATTACTCGTAAGTAATTCACAATATAGTGTTATCAGACATGTGGATTTTGAAGCTCACTTGATACTGTGTTTCAGTGCTCACATATAGGAATGCTGATGAGACACTTAGAAATCATTTATTATAAAAGTCTCTCATAAGTTAGTTGTGGTGGTGCATGCCTGTAATCCCAGCACACCGGAGGCAGAGGCAGGGTGATTGCTGTGAGCTCCAGGACAGCTTAGTCTACAAAGCGAGTCCAGAGCAGCCAGGGTTACTTGTCTCAAAAAACAGAACAAAACAAAACCAACCAAACAAAAAGTCTGTCACACAATGTGATTTTTTCCCCTCCTAAATAGATCAGCATCACTCCATTAATTGCTGATGGAATAGATAACTATATTTCATTATAGGCAATACCTGATAGTAGAACCATGAATTGATATTCAGAAAAATATAAATTTTGGTAATAGAAGCAAGTCTCTTAATTTGTTTTGAGTCGAACATGCTTGTCACCTTAAGAAACAAAACTGGTTACAAATATATTCAATGTGCTCATGATTAAATAAATGGTTTAATGTAGGAAAACATGGTTCCTATATTTAGGAAAACAGTTTGAGGAAAAAATAAAAATATTGGATACAGCAGAATAATTTTTGGCTTAATAGTCAGAAGATGATAAACTTTAGCCAAATATTCAGGATTTTGGCAAAGTCTAAGGTCTGAAAGACTTAGAAAGTAAGACCAACAGTTAAAAAAGATTCATAACCTCAAGTAAAGTGAAGCCAAGATGCGGAGATGGCGCTAAGCACAACTGTGCCTTCTGCAAACCTGCCTGCTCGTCTGGTCCATCCCACAATACTCCATCTGGCATGGCTTTTTAATCTTCTGCCTCCAGCCCTGAAGCCAGATCTTTTTGTATACCCAAGCCCGCCCTGCGTGTGTGCCACACTTTTCACTTGTCTCATGTATTTCTGACTTCCAGGATTGTTTCTGTGCTTCACGAACACGAGTTGAATCACTCAGACCCGAAAAACAGTCAGAAACCAGCATCCATCAATACTTGGTAAGCGGATGCTTGGGCAGTTAATGCTCCTTTGCCCTCTTGTAGTACTCCTCATCCTTATACCTCTATTTTCACTGTTTGTTCCTCCTCCTCCTCCTCCTCCTCCTCCTCCTCCTCCTGCTGCTGCTGGTGGTCTCCAAGAGTCTGTAACTGGCTTCTTCTTAACCTGCTCTCTCTGAGCAGTGTCATCTATTCCTAGTTCCGGTTGCTGAGGTTTCATGCTGTCCTGGAGCTGCTTGGGTGCTCTCTCAGGAGCATGGTACTACCAGGCTTTGTCTTCCCTGGGCCCTGGAGTTATCTGCGCACCCCATCTGATTACATTTACTTTCTTGGGTATTCCTACTGATCAGAGCAAAGCTTTCATTGCTTCCAAATCTCACCAGCCCCTGTACTTCTCATCGGAATTCTCCACTGGGGCCTGTACCCCTCCCTTCAGGAGTGGGGCCTCTGACTCAGTATCCTCTGCCACCTGTAGTGTACACGCTTGCAGCCTCTCCCACAGTGCTCGCACCAGCCTTCAGTACTGTTCCAAGATGCCCGCTCATGTCACTGTGTGGCTGATGGGTACAGTCCAAGTCTCAGCACAGTAGAGACTCTCAATGGTATTGTATACGGCCAGTCTTCGAGTTTCTTATGTTCTCATCTATCTGCTTGAAATACCCTGTTTCTGCCCTCCCCTGAAATTTCTCCTCATCCATAAAGAATTAATTCAGATTGCTTATCTGTAAACTCATCCCTCTTAGGTCCTTTTTATTTCATTGTGCTGTCACCTGTCTGAGACATGCTCGTGAAGCAGTTGTCACTGTACTATCTTACAGTGATTGAGGTCTGCATCTCTTCAGCCTTAATGTGGTCCTCACGCAAGGGACAGCCTTGTCTTACCTTTGTCTCTCCTAAGCAGTGTCTGACATACGAAGTAATATTTAAAGGGATATACTTGGTAATATAGCTCTGAAATCTTTTCTCCTCTTAATCCTTCATTTATACTAAAATTTTTTACTGCTTTGAAAAATTTGCTACAACATAAGATAATTCCAGTTGGTTTGCTGATAATTGATCTTAGGCCTGCCCTTAACCATTGTCATATTTACTCACCACAATTCTGTCTTCAAGCTGCCTGCCTGTGCGTATCGTAGGAGATAGTCTCCGACCCTTGCCACCCTTCAGATGGAGTAACTCAGTCACATGACTTGTCTCTGTGCTGTAACTGAGACCTGGAACTGTGAATTTCCATGCTAGTATTCTTCCAACTTGGAGCCCTTTTTTATTTTAAGATAGACAAACATCTTAAGTGAGGGAAGCAGAGGCGTGATTTGAAGCCTCCTGTGGAAAAGCAAACTGGAGAAGTTCTGTGGTGTAAATTGAGCCCTGCTGAAAACTGGTTCACAGTGCTTACAAAAGCCTGCTTGGGCCCTCCCTGAGTCACTGCTTAAGAGCACTATCAGTTGTCTTCCGTTGGGGACTTGTAGCTGTTTGTCAGGTTGGATACTGTACACTGCATTAAATGTTCGCTTAAAATGATACAAATTTAAGAACTTTGACATCTGACACTAGTCTCCCATTATAGACTCTAAAATTTCTAATTATGATTTTGTTTCCTATGACACAAGTTAAGCCTGATGATGCTAAAGATACATTAGTCTAAACAGTGTGGCTAATAAGAATATAGGTTTGCTGGGCTAACTCCAACTTCTGACTCTGAGATAACTAAGGAACAGAGCTCAATATATGGTTTAAAAACCAAACCAGTGAACAGCCTTCTGTGAAGTATTTTTAGAAAGATCAACCAGATTTTCCTTCTTAAATTAGACCTTTTGCATCTCCAGGAAGTCATTAAACAACTTTTTGGGATAAAGATGGTTATGGTCTGAATGTGAAATATCTGCATAAGCTCATGTGTTTGAACACTTGGTCCTCAACTGGTGGTGCTGTTTGGGAAGGACATGGAACCTTTAGGATGTAGAGCCTTGACGGAGGAGGTACATCACCAGGGTGAGCCTTGAGGCTTTATGGCCTGGTCTCACTTCCTGCTTGCCCTCGTGTGATGCACTAGCCTCATGCTTCTGCATCCCCGCTTTTGCTGCTGCGGTGGCCAAAGTAAACCCTTTCTTCCCAAGTTTGCTTTTGTCAGGGTATTTTATCACAGCATCAAAAATGAGACTAGGACAAGGAGCCTGCCATAATTCTGCTTTTTAGTTCTCTAGTCTTTAAATCACTAGAAGAAGCGAGCTGGTAGGAAGTGATTGAGTCTCTATAAACTCATGCTCTCTTCTTGGATTACCATGATGTTTTCTTCATGGCTCATATTTCATCTGTTAACTTCATCTCAGCCTCTTCTGGGCAGAAGCATCAAACTTGCTGATCTGTAATATTCCACTTTTTGAAAACTGGGTCTGTTGCCAGATATGGTTGCTCATATTTGTATCCTAATACTTAAAAAACAAAGACAGGAGGATTACCACAGGTTCAAGGCCAGACTGAGAGCTAGGGAGCGAGACCTTTCCTTTAAAAAAGGAGGGGCGGGGGAAAGAAAGAAAAGAAAGAAGGAAAGAAAGAAAGAAAAGGAAGGAAGGGAAAACAAAACTGAAGAAAGACGGAGTGGACGCGTGTCGTAAGAATGGTTGCTCTTGGGTAAGGATTTGGTGGTTAGTAATACAGAAGCTGGAGCAGGAGGAGAGGACGTTCAAGGTTAGTTTGGGCTGAGACATTAGATCTTGTCTTAAACACAACAAAAAACAAACAAACAAAGAAGACCCTCAGCTTTTGAATGTTTGCTTGTAACATCTACGGTCCATCTTGTTTTAAGAAAACTCTGTCCCTCATACAGTAAATGGAGAGAATTAGAGGCAGGCTGGTGAGCTGACTGCAGCCCATCATACAGTAACATTATGCCATTTTCCTTCCTTTAAAAATGTTTATTTTATGTATAGGGGTGTTTAGCCTTCATGTATTCCTGTGCCATATGCATGAGGTACCTGGAGAGGCTAGAAGGGAAGACAGCATCGGATCCCTGGAACTGGAGCTACAGATGTTATCCCAGTTAAAGTGAGCTGCCGTGTGGGTGTTGGGAATTGAACCTGGATCCTCTAGAAGAGAGGTGAATGCTCTTAACCACTGAGCCATCTCTCCTCCCTATGCCATTTTTTAAGTTATGAAAATAAACCTTGGTATTTTATGTCTCTAGCATTTCTAATAGACTTACAGGTTGTTGTCACCTTAAAAATGTTAAGACATTAAACATTCTTTTTATTTTGTTTTCTTTACATCTATTAATCTGAATGCTCCCTGACCTAAAGAAACCAAATTGAATTATGGTATCACCCTACCCTACACTGGGCTTATTTTCACTTGTAGAATTTCTCTTCTACTCTGATTCTTCTTGGATATCACCACCTTTATTAATGCTTAACCATAAATAAATATCAGTCTGCTCTCAAGTTAGGAACCATACTTGCCTCAGTCTGTATAACCTTGTCTATTAGCTTTAACTCCATCTATTTCTCCTGACTAAAGAGTTGGGTATGAAAAGGAGTTAGCACAATTTCTAACACATAGTAATGTTGTTTTCCACCGTCCTTCTCGCCTCATCGGAGGCAGTAACAAGATTCTTGCCACCTGCTAGTTCCTGTAAAGGGTTCTAAGTGTCCTTTGGGGTCCTGATGGCCTTTAGGAGAGCCTCATGGATATCACATTATGCCAGTGGATTAGGCCTCCTCTGTCTGTCTCATGAGTGATATTTCACTGCTGCTAAATTTAGATGCAAACTTGACTCTGACTCCCGAACACCTTATGAGACCTCATATTTGCTAGAGCACCTTCAGCCGGGAGGCCTGTAACCCTGAACTCCCATCTCCTTAATTTATTTTTCTCTTTTTAACCTTCTTCTTAATTCATTTCATCCTATGGAAAGACTTGTTCAGCTATTTTAATAGACTGTGGTGTGGAAATTGTTCTTGACTGTTAACATAGACTCAAAGCCAGAACCCAAGCCTGGAGCATCCCTCACAGGTCCTTGCAGGTCCTCCCTTAAACACTTTACAATCATCATCTATTCTTAGCACTTTCTAGAAGTTTTACTGGAAATTGGGATGGAAAATATTTCTTGCTCTTTGCAAATCTAATGTTCCTGCCTCTTCCTCTTCAAGCTGAAATCTCTTTGACATCAATTAGCAAGTTGTAAATTCTTCTAGATCTTAAGATAATTTCTTCAGCCACCTTCTAGCACTACCCTGATAACTATTAATGTTTTCTAGTGGGATAAGGAGACTAAACTGGGAGACTAATTATGTGTATTCTATTTTATTTTTATCTTGTAAAACAAATGCAGGTTGATGAGCCAGCCATTTCCTGGTCACCTCCGTCTGCTAGAGCCAATGAAGTGATATGTTCCACTAATGTTTCTCACTATGAACTACAAGTGGAAATAGGTAAGGTCCTGGATTTCACATCATCGCCTCTTCATTGCCCCAACTGAGACTGGCGGCACAGAGACTGATTTATAGGCACGCCTCTCTATGCTGTCACCTATAGCATAAACGGGATTTTTACTGCGTCTATTAGATGAATCTAATACGTGTTATGTCTGTCTAAAAATAATAGCTCATATTTGAAGATTTCTGTCTAGTATTACTTTTCTACTGAAGTACATTTATAAAAAAGAACATTAGATAATCTGAGTACTTAGTTGTATAATTTTGCAGGAAGTTTCTAGTTTTATGGATTTTTATGGATTTACTTTTTACAGGGCATGAATTTAAATCAAGTCATATGAAGTTAACCCAAATTACTTGTATATATTTATATTTTTATCCAGATTGTTGTACAAATCATTCTCATTTAAGTACAGAACAAAATCAGTTCCTGTTTATAGCTTTATATTTGTGAAACATTTGCTCTGAACATTCAGGAACACTTACTAATCACTAAAAACCAGTGACACTGTTGGGTGTGAGGTCATAAAAAACTGACTTGAGTGAGGCCCGTCCTCTCTGGGAGGTGAACGATTAGAAGAGTGCTTTTTCAGACACTAGAGGGCATTGGAGTAGCACATGTTAAGGGGACCTGTTAAAGATGTCTGTTTCAAGCTTTGAATACTGATTTACAATGCCCACGTGCCTTTTAGTATAAAGATTATTCCCCTAGTGTAGTGGATGGAAACCAGTTAACTAATTTTAATTCATGGTGCAGCAGCAGAGTAGAGAAGATAGAGCACCCGAGGAGCAGCTCTGGGAGTAGAGAATGATGGCACAGAGGGCTGGCTTCTGAGGGGGTGGGGCTTGAGGGGGTGGGGCTTGAGGGGCTGGTGCCATAGAGACAGCCCTGGGTGCTGGGAACCAAACTCTTAAATTTTTTGGTTATGAGCCTAGCCTTTAGTGACTTAGCCATCTCTCTAGCTCTCGCTGTTGTTTCTTAAATATAAACCACGAAGAATAATCCTGATTGTCTTAGGAAGTTTTGAACAATGTGGTTAACGCACAGAATTGTTAGCCAGAAGAAAGGCTTAGAAGAAACCAAAAGAAGCCGCCAGAATCAAAGCCTTGGCAGTGCATTGCCACATGCTTGGGTATTCTGCCACAGACACTGGGCCGTCCTGAGTAAATTCTGTTGAAGAAGGCATGGTTCCCAATGACCAGGGGTGGAGCTTTTGAACACGAGGACTCAGACCTCATGGAAGGGTTAGTGAGTTTATAGACTGATGCACACTAGGCTCTGGGGAGTGAATGGGCCATGCATCTGCAAGTCTCATGCATTGTCTGTAAGAAGACAGAAATAGAGCAGCTGTCTCAGGAAACAGTTTGTCACCTCATAAGTTCAAACCTGTATCTACCACATAACCTGGCAATTTCATGTGCAGGTGTGTGCCCAGAAGAAAGGAAGATGTGTCTTCTTAAGAACTTGTGTAGGAATAGTTGGAGAAATTGTATTTAGTAACCAAAGACTGAATGTAACTCAAATGCCCACCACCTCTAGATGCATGAAATGCCTGTGCTATATCCATATAATGTATTTTTCAGCAACAGGGGAAATCGGATACATGGAGCATGGATGAATCTCTTAAGTATTGGGCTAAATGAAAGATGCTATGCACAAAAGGCTCATCCCCTCCCCAAATGTGATAAACAACAGGCACATCAGTAATTGCCAAGGATTGTTAAGTAGAGGCTGGAGACTGCTGAACAGCATTCCGTTGTTTGCCTGTATGACAATTTGCTTGTCAAGTTTAATTTTAGCAATTATTATATATGTGGTATAGTATGGCTTTAATGTACTTTTCTTTAGCTTAAGCATCTTTACATCTGCCCATTTTTACTGAATTGCTTGTTATCTTATAGAATTCTAAGGGTTCTTTATATGTTCTGAATGAAAATCTTTTCAGATATAGAACATTCTCTTTTTTCTTTTGTTTACGTTACAGCCTGATCCCAGCCCCCTCCCTTCTCCTAGCCTCATCCTCATGCTCTCCTTCCCCTGTTTCCCTGTCTCCTGCTCTCCTCAGAGAAGGGGAGGCCCTCCAGGGGTACCAATCCACCCTGGTACCTCAATTCACAGCAGGACTGAGTGCATCCTTTCCCACTTAGACCAGACAAGGCCGCCCAGCTAAGGGAAAAGGATCCAACGGCAGGCAATAGAGTCAGAGACAGCCTGTTACTCCCATTGTTAGGGACCTGCATGATGACCATCTGAACATCTGCTACATATATGTAGGGGATCTAGGCCCAGGCCAAGCATGCGCTTTGGTTGGTGGTTCAGTCTCTGTGAGCCCCTATGTACTCTGTAGGTCTTCTTGTGGTGTTCTTGACCTCTCTGGGTTCCTCAATACTTTCTCCCACTCTTGCACACAACTCTCCGAGCTCAGCCTGTGGGTCTCTGCATCTGTTTCCATTCACTGCTGTATGGAGCCTCTCAGAAGACTAGGCTCCTGTCTACAGGCATAGCAGAGTGTCATTAATAATAGTGTAGGTCTCTCCCATGGAGCGGGTCTCAAGTTGGGCCAGTCATTGGTTTGCCGTTCCCACAGTCTCTGCTTTCTCTTTATCCCTGCACATCTTATGGGCAAGACAAATTTTGGGTTGAAGGTTTCATGGATAATGTCCCCCTTCCATTATTAGAAGCCCCAATTGGCTATAGGAGGTAGCAACTTCAGGCTCTGTGTCCTCTGTTAGGTGACCCTAGTCTCAGCTAGGGTCACCCCCATAGACTCCTGGGAGCCTCCCCTGTCTCAGAGATGCCCCCACCTTCTGTTCTCTCTACAAATCCTCCACCCACCCCTCTCACCCCACTCTCCCACCTGATCCATATTCATTACTCTCTCCACCCCCTCTCCCACTCTGTTTCCTCCCTCTGTCTACTTAAGATGTCTATTTTAGTTCCTCTTCTGAGTAAGATTCAAGCATCCTCTCTTGGCCCCTCCTTGGCTTCTTTGGGTCTATGGGTTGTAGCATAGTTATCCTGTACATTTTGGCTAATGTCCATTTATAAATGAGTACTACCATGCTTGTCTTTCTAGGTCTGGGTTACCTCACTCAGGATAATCTTTTCTAGTTCATCCATTTGCCTGCAAGTTGTATGATGTCATTGTTTTTAATAGCTGAGTAGTATTCCATTGTGTAAATGTACCACATTTTTTAAAATCCATTCTTCAATTGAGGGAGATCTATATTGTTTCTGGTTTCTGGCTGTTATGAATAAAGCTGCTATGAACATAATTGAGCAAGTGTCTTTGTGGTATGGTAGAGCATCTTTTGAGTAAATGCCCAGTAGTAGTATGAATGTGTCTTGAGGTAGATCTATTCCCATTTTTGGAGAAACCTCCAGATTGATTTCCACACTGGTTGTACAGTTTGCACTCCCACCAACAATGGAGGACTGTTTCCCTTGCTCCACATCTTCACCAGCATCTGTTGACACTTGAGTTTTTGATCTTAGCCATTCTGACAGGTGTAAGGTGGAATCTCAGAGTTGTTCTGATTTGTATTTCCCTGATGTCTAAGGATGTTGAACATTTCTTTAACTGTTTCTTGGCATTTCAAGATTCCTCTGTTGAGGATTCTCTGTTTAACTTTGTACCCCATTTTAAAATTGGGAGATACAAGCATTCTTAATATTTTCAGCCAACATCTTGCCCTTTTAAAAATATTGTTAAATAAATATAAAAACACCGCTTCAGTACCCAAGTAAACCTTTAATAATGACAAAAGAAAGTGCATTGATAAAGTGAGCACAGACCCAGTGAGTAGAGTCTGAACATAGTAAGTACTTACTGTCTGACACACAAGCCTTCATCCAGGTTTGTCAGGCATCACGACGTTCTGGTTGTCGCTCTCTGAGTGTCTGTGTTGGGAGTGGAGGTGTCTTCATAAAAGCTCATAGAGTGCCTTTCTGTGGCCTGCTGTGTGACTTCTTTGAGACAGTGAGGCTGAGCAGGTCCATACCATAGAAGGAAAATGTGAGACTTGAGAGTGTATGGCATGGCATCTTTTATGCAAAACCTGTCCAATAAGTTGTATAACTCCTTTAGTTCCTCCAAGGAAGTTTCCTTAAGATGGATGACTAGAAAGTCAAGGAGAGAACTCAAAGTTGAGTGGACAGGAAAGTAAGGGTGATATAAAGAAAAGAAAGTTCAATGTCTTTCTGGAGGTGGACAGAAGAGGAGTTGTGAGGCTAAATATGACCAAGATATACATAAGAAATTCTCAAAAATTAATAAAAATATTAAAAAGTTGGGTCCTGGAAAGATGGCTCAGTGGTTGAGAGCACTGGCTGCTCCTATAGCTAGGACCTGGGTTCAATACCGAGCACCCACATGGCAGCTCACAACTGACTGTAACTCCAGTTCCAAGGGATCCATGACACCAGGCATGCACGAGGTGCACATATGTGTGCATGTGGGCAAAATATCCATTCATATAAATCTTTAAAAAAAAAAAAAAAAGAAAGTCAAGGAGGAACATACTGTACCAGTGTGGCAATTTAAGGCATGAGGATCGAGACCAGAGATTTGTATGTGGTTGGTAAGGAGGCTGCATCTCCAAGATGGGAAGGGCCCATGTTCCTGAGCAGCAGTGTAGACTGGCCCTAGCTGATGATAATGACCTTTCTTTTGGGTAGTTGGGAATGGCCCGGGTGGAAATGTTGGTGAGTCGGGTGTTTGAGTTCCAGGCTGCCACTCTGATACTGAGAATGCTCCAGCCTTTTCATTGTCTTAGTGGTTTTTGAAGGACAGGGAGTTTAAATTCTGCTGAAATACACAGTGTTGACCTTTTTTTCTGCTTTGATTGTTACCATGGGTTTTATGTCTGATTGCAGGAAGAGGGTTTGACAACTTGACCTCTGTTCACCTTGCACGACATACTCCTACAGGAACACTGGTAACTATAAAAATTACAAACCTGGAAAACTGCACTGAAGAACGTCTGAAAGCCTTACAGGTAATGATATGAAGGGAAGTATTGGCTGTGATGTCTATTTATGGAGGTTGCGACTGTAGGAAATTTTCTGTCCCCACCTGATTGTTCTGTTAGAGAAAGTAGATTTAACTAAATCACAGTTAGCAGATTGGGAAGAATACATGGAAGCTAGGTGTGTTAGCTGGTAGCTCACATATATTCACACTCCGGTAAACATTGTGAATTCTTCAAGTGAATGGGGTGTTTCAGTGCTACATTGGAGACTGACAACACCATCAGTCATTCTAGTGACAAATAGAGAAACAGGAAAATGAAGGAGTTTTCTATCATTTAAGCAAATTTAATCTCAGAATTGATAAGTTTTAATAGGATATTTCAAGCATATAAAATTATTTTCTTGTTTCTAATAATTTTTTATATAAAGGGGGAATTTTTTAATTATAGTGTTGCCTCAAATTTTAAAATATATAAGATTGAGGAGATAGCTCAGCAAGTTAAGGTGCTTATTCTAAACCTCATGACCTGAGTTTGACCCCTGGAGCCTACATGATTGGAAGAGAGGAGTGATTCTTGCAGGGTGCCCTTTGGCCTCCACCTGCGTACTGTGTCTTGTGCAGCACCCTCCCCTCCCATACACATAAAAACATTTTTATGTGCAGATAGATAGGTAGGAGATAGATAATTAGATAGATAGATAGATAGATAGATAGATAGATAGATGGATGGATGGCATAAGGAAAAAAGATTGGAAGAAACTATGTCAGAATATTTGCAGTGGTTCTCTCCATGATGTGGTATCAACATTGATTTCCCCTGCCCCCATTTTTATGTTTTTAAACATTTCTACAACAAAAACATGTTAAATGTATTCCCTTTGGTAGAAAACTAAGTCACACCTCTTCCACTGTGTGCTCTGGACAGGGCTTTTGGCCTTTTACAAACACTTTATAAAACACAGAGCAGTGTCATGTATTTTCTGGAGCCTCTGTGAAATTTAGAAACAAAAGCTCACATGCCCCCTTGAGTATTAGCCACAACCACTGCTATAGGAAAGAAGAGGGTAACTTTTAAATGCCTTTTCTCTTGTACATTTATCCTAGAGAGCAGTGACTCTGTCGCACTTTTTCCAACACCCCAATATTACAACTTACTGGACAGTTTTCACTGTTGGCAGCTGGCTTTGGGTTATTTCTCCATTTATGGCCTACGGTAAGAAAATCATTTTAAGAAAAATAACTGGTTGTTTAACTTGGATGCTATCATTGTAAAAATGAGTGAGGTCTTGCATCTATCATTCCCTACTTTTAATTTATAAATTTAGTGACCAATCCTAGATTTAATAATATATGTCTGCTTCATTTTTCTTTTTAGTTTTAGAGTAGAATGGATATTGTGATCCATGAAACCACCAATAATTCTGTATAGGTTCTATGCCTTGGCCCACATTGTCTCACCTTTCAGTTACTTTTCTCTCTTAATAGACAGTAGCCATTGTTTTGCAAGCAGAAGTGGTTTTCCCACACACGCACACTGTCTGCCTCTGCCTCACTGTACTATAAGCTGATGTCACTGAAGTGTGAACACCTGTGTGTGTGCCCAGATCCCTCACTGTGCTTCCGAAAGGAGGTGGTCATTTATGCTTGCTTCTTGATATCCCCAGGTGCTTAGCATAACACAGTGCTCCGTAAGTGCTGACTAAATCAGTGAATGGATTCTAGTGCTTTGGTCTTTAGAACAGTTCTTGTGAATTACTTCTAGATTTAGAATATGACATATACAATACACATTTTTATTCAGAAATACTAAAAAATATTCCTTTAACCTTTTAAACTCATTTAAAAAGTGTGTGTGTTTGCATGTGCATGCGTATGTGCATGGGAGCATGCATGCATGTGTGTGGCATGACTAGGATTATGGGTGAAATCCAGGGCCTTGAGCAGGGTAAGCAAATGCTCAACCTTTGAGTTATTTTCCCAGCTCTTCCTCCAAAAAAAAAAAAAAAAAAAGCAAGGAAGGAGCCAGAGGGAGAGGGAGGGGTGAATTAAGGATTAAGGTTAAAGATTTCTAGCCAGATCTGGTGGCCCAGGTGGCACAGAACTATAAGCTACTTGGGAAGCTGAGACAGGAGGATCACAAGTCAAATCCTGCTTGAGCTGCAGAATAAGTTCAAGGCCAGCCTCAGCAACTTAAATGAGATCCTACCTTAAAATTAAAGAAGGGATAGAGGGCTGGGGATGTTGCAGCACAGTAGCACTATTATTACCTAGCCTGTGTGAGGTTCTAGATTCAAGCCTCAGTACCACATTATGGTGGTGGTGGTGGTGGTGATAATGGTGATGGTGGTGGTGATGGTGGTGATGGTAGTGGTGATGGTGGTGATGGTGATGATAGTGGTGATTATGATATTGGTGATGGTGGTGATGGTGATGATGGTGGTGGTGATAATGGTGGTGGTGGTGATGGTAGTGGTGGTGATGATGATTCTTGAAAATTATATTTGCATGGGAAAATGGCTAGACTCAAAGCTATCAGACATGTGTTTGTCTCCTTATAATTGGAAAGAATATTTAAAGCATAGTTGAAAGTAAAATCACTTCAAGTGTTTATCTCAATATGTCAGGGCTTTCTTTCAGGTTCAGCAAGTCAGCTCCTGAGGACCTACTTTCCTGATGGGATGAGTGAAACTTTAATAAGAAACATCCTCTTTGGAGCAGTACGAGGGTTGAACTATTTGCACCAAAATGGCTGTATCCATAGGTATTTGCTTGTTTACATTCTACACAAATGAAAGAATTTTAAAAGATGTCATCCAGGAGACGTAGGTAAAGAGCAGTCAAGTGTTGAAAGGAGGGATAAGAAATTTATAAATGAAAATAGAAGAAGGGACCAGCAGGTAACAGCGGTGCCTGCCATTCATGTCTGTGCACCCTAGTGTGGCACTTGCAGCGTGCGTGTCGCAGTGGGGAGGTGGCAGGAGGACTCACATGTCCAGGTTATCAGCTGGGGGTTCATTGTTCTTTTTAGAAAAATAAAGAGCTTCTTTACCTGCTTTCCAGCTCTGTCATGTTTCTATCTCGTGTGAGTCATGGCAGTCCTTGCATCTGTGGCCCTGCACAGTGCCACACTAAAGACAATTCTGCTGTGCTCTTCTGGAGTTTGTGTCTCTGTGGTTTCATTTGGGGGAGAATTGCTTGTTGATGTTCTCATCTCTTTAATGCTTGCTGATGGCTGCTTGTTTCTCAGTAGCCTTCTGACGAGGATTCCAACCTGACTGTATTCAAAACTGGGGTTTTCTTTGCCTTACCAGGTTATTGGCTGTCTCACTCTGTTAGCGTCCAAATTTAGTGTTTTAGATGGAAAAAATAAGGCTCTTGCATAATTTATAGGACAGTTAAAGGAACTTTAATATTACATGTCTTCATAAATGATGTTATCCCACAGAGGCTTCTATTGTTTTGCATTCAACTTTAAATAATGACAATATGCTTCAGTGCATCCGAAAATGGCAAAATTGGTCATTTGATTTCATTTCTTAAAGAATTCTACCAATTCCAAACATGTATCTTCGTGGCATCTCCCTTGTTAAGTCCCTCAGGGGTTCCCTGGCTCCATGACATCTCCCCTGCTGAGTCCCTCAGGGGTTCCCTGGCTCCATGACATCTCCCCTGCTAAGTCCCTCAGAAGTTCCCTGGCTCCATGACATCTCCCCTGCTAAGTCCCTCAGGGGTTCCCTGGCTCTGTGACATCTTCCCTGTTAAGTCCCTCAGGGGTTCCCTGGCTCCTTAGAAATGTTATGTACCTTAAATGTGTGCTGTGCACTGCTGTTGTATAAAGGGGTTTTACTTTCCAAGAGAGCTAAGGGTGTGTTCTCACCACATCTGTTCACTCCTCATCGGCCAGGTTTCTAGAACTTAGGATTGTCTCTTTCTGTTCTAGGAGTTTTAAAGCCAGCCATATCCTCATTTCTGGTGATGGCCTGGTGACCCTCTCTGGCCTGTCCCATCTGCATAGTTTGGTTAAGCACGGACAGAGGCATAGGGCTGTGTTTGATTTCCCACAGTTCAGCACATCAGTGCAGCCGTGGCTGAGTCCAGAACTGCTGAGACAGGTCAGGTGTGGCTATTGCATTGGGTTGTCTGTGCGTCTCAAATGTCTTTGAGTTTGACTAAAGGACAGTTGTGTCCTTTTGTGTGTGTGTGTGTGTGTGTGTGTGTGTGTGTGTGTGTGTGTGTGT
>OU015743.1:46866573-46880225 GCA_907169655.1 Acomys percivali | reverse complement strand
TGTGTGTGTGTGTGTGTGTGTGTGTGTGTGTGTGTGTGTGTGTGTGTATGGCTGCCACAAGACTATTTCTCAAAATCATGTTAGGAATTTTAAATTGTGAAAGCATCTATTGGGTAGAGCTTGATTTTGTGCTATGGGGTTCTTTTCCCATTGTTCACCATCCTTCCTCAAGAGGGCACCTGTATACCACTCTCGGTTATTCCTACTAAGGCCTTCAAATTGTGTTTACAGGACTTGCATGGATATAATGTGAAGTCAGATATTTACAGTGTTGGCATCACAGCCTGTGAATTAGCCAGTGGGCAGGTACCTTTCCAGGACATGCATAGGACTCAGGTAATGTTTCTGAACTCCCTGCAGTTAATGTGGTCAGCTTCCTTAGGTCTAGATTCCCTCTGCTGAACATGGTTGCTGTAGGCTCTGGAGGGTTACTCTCATGTGGTCTAAATGTCTCACCTGTAAATGTTTTCCTTTTTCCTAGATGCTGTTACAGAAACTGAAAGGCCCGCCATACAGCCCGCTGGATGTCAGTGTTTTTTCCCAGGCAGACTCTAGAATGAGAAACTCCCAGTCAGGAGTAGACTCTGGAATTGGAGACAGCGTGCTCGTCTCAACTGGAGCTCATACAGCCAATAGTGACCGGCTCCACACGCCACCCACAAAAACATTCTCTCCTGCCTTTTTTAGCTTGGTGCAGCTGTGTTTGCAGCAAGATCCTGAGAAAAGGTAGGATCAGTCACCTCTAAATAGCACAAAACATATGTGCTTTGTTCTTATAGTAGTTTTGTGATATTGCCCTTCCCATAAAATTCACATGTTTTGATCAGAAACTTAATCTGGAGACTATCAATGCTAAGAATAAGTCAAAGTGATGGGCAGGTTTGAAGAACACCGGGCTTAAAATCAGAGGAGTAGGGCTCCTTTCTTGGTGGTACTGAACCCGGCCAAGCCACCTTGTACAAATCAGTTCTTAGAGTATCTGTTAAGGCACCTAGAAACTTCTAATCAGTATAAGACGGCTTTGTTGCCAATACATATCTACATATCTATCTATCTATCTATCTATCTATCTATCTATCTATCTGGATTATAAATAATGCTATGCTAGCATTAGCATTTTACAAAGAAGTTAGGAAATCTAACCTGTTTTAAGCTCCTTCATCCTGCTGTTGTTCTTTATAAATAGTATGTGCACAATAAAAGTTAAGTGATTTTTGTGGATTTTTTTGTTGTTGTTTTTTAATTTTAATTTATGTGCGTTGGTGTGAGGGTGTCAGATCTTGGAGTTACAGACAGTTGTGAGCTGCCATGTGGGTGCTAGGAATTGAACCTGGGTCCTTTACAAAGAGCAGGCAGTGTTCTTAACCACTGAGCCATCTCTCCAGGCCCTTGTTGTTTATTTTTTAAGACAGTGCTTCTCTATGTAGAACTGGCTGCCCTGGAGCTTGCTCTGTAGACCAGGCTGGCCTTGAACTCACAGGGACCCACCTGCCTCTGCTTCCCAAGTGCTGATGTTAAAGGCTCATGCCACCACCTTTCAGCTGAGTATGGATTAATTTAAGAGTATTTCCAGAATTATTTTTTCCCATCAGTCAAGGCTCTTGCTTCTAGTCTATGTTCTTTTTTCTTTCTAATTTTTTAGCATTGCGTTTTATAGTTCCAAAACTCATTTCTAATGTAATTATATACCTAAAAACATTACATTCTAATATTACGTTTTATTTTCTAATAACTTTTTCAAAAATTTCAGGCCATCAGCAAGCAGTTTGTTGTCCCATGTATTCTTCAAGCAGGTGAGCTGGTCCATTGTCTATTATTTTAAATATTTTAAAATATTATTTTTAAAAGCCTTTTTTTTTAGTTGACTTTAGGGCATGTAGGTTACCAAGAACTTTACTAATAATTTTCCTATAAAAAAATAGTTAAAGCAAGAAAACATTTCCAGTAGTTCTTTTTTTTTTAAGATTTATTTATTATTATGTATACAGTGTGGTCTGCCTGCATGTACGTCTGCAGGCCAGAAGAGCACACTAGATCTCATTATAGATGGTTGTGAGCCACCATGTGGCTGCTAGGAATTGAACTCAGGACCTCTGGAAGAGCAGGCAGTGCTCTCAACCTCTGAGCCATCTCTCCAGCCCCATTTTTAGTACTTTTAAAGTGTGTGTGTGTGTGTGTGTGTGTGTGTGTATGTATGTACACAACTTGCAGGATTCATTCTCTCACTCCACAATATGACCCCAGGGATGGACTTCAGGTCTTCAGCTATGGTGGCAAACATCTTTAGCACCTTTGTCTGCTGAGCCATCTGATGGCCCTAGTTATTAAATATCTAAACCAGAAGAGTGAGAGCAGCATATCATGTTACACACTCTGTATTTTTATTAACTTAAAACTGTTGTCTATCTTTCCTAGAAATAATGACAGGGCAGGATAATTCTGATTAAAAATTAGTTTATTTAGCTTTTAAGTCTACTTTCTGATTATCAGAATTTATAAAATTTATAGAAAAAGAGCATTTATAAAAAAAAAAGAGACCTAATTAGTCTTTAAAACTTATTTGTTGCTAATAAAATTTGTGTTGAATCTATGTACCCACATGACTGTTTTCAGTTTCTTTAACAGATGACAGAAGAAAGCCAGGACTCCATACTCTCACTGCTACCACCTGCTTACAACAGGCCGTCAGCGGCACCGCTGCCAGTGTCTCCCTGGAGTGAGCTGGAATGCGAGTTTCCTGATGACAGAGACCTAGACTGGGAATTTTAGGGTTGCCAAAGCATGTCCTCTATACTTGACAGCTTCTCCTTGCTGCTTGTCTTCTGTATTGTTAGGTACAAATGCCAGATCTATACTTGAAAATACAGTTGGTGCACTGGAGAATCCATCAGTTAAAACCACTCTGCTCATGGGGCATAGATGTATCCCCTCTGCTTAGCTCAGAATACCGCCACAACTGCAATTGTCAGAGTTACAATCCAGCTACAATCAGTGTCATTACCCCCCCACCCCCACCCCCCACACACTGGTACTTTTCTGGATCTCAGTGTAGTTTTTGAGCCACTTAATTTTCTTTTACTTTGCTGTCCTCTGGGCAATGAGCCCTCTCTTGGAGGACGGTGCTTCCAAGAACATCTTCTCTTCCAGATTCTCTAGCCTTTTTCATCAGCTACTGTTAGATGAACAGACTGCTTTATTCTGGTACAAAGCCCTTTTTTTTGGAGAAGGAAAAATGTTTGTACTATCCATTTTACATATGGAAACATCAAACCGAGCCTTGCTCGGTAAATAATTCACTTGAACTATAAAGAGAAGATGCAATTTGCATTTTAAAAGGGAGGGGGCTAACGTAACATTTTTCTGCCTGTGTAAATTATATATTCTTAATTCATGCACCCTGTGGGAGCTCAATAAAGATTTAGAAAATTGAACATATCTTTTATTTATTTTGTGTGGCTTAACAAAGCTAGAACACAGATTTCTAATTTGGCTTGCCAAGAGAAGCTCTTTTTCAAAACTAATTTATGTAACCTAGTAAACTGCAAGCGATTTGAGTAGATGTAGAGACAGGCGACATTCTGGCCTATTATATGGTTGTTCCCGTAGTAGGGCATTGCTGCCCTAGCTGGAGATGCTGTATTCCTTACTTTGTTGTCGTTGTGATAAAATACTACGATCAAAGTAACTTAAGGAAGAGTTGCAGTGGGCCAGTTGTCCGTGATGACAGGGAAGGCATGGCAGTAGGAGCAGCACGCACAAGCAGAAAGGGTGACCTCCCAGAGAGCATCGCCAACTAGGTGATCACCAACACCAACTGGGCGTTTGGATGTGTGAGCCTATAGGGCACATTCCTCATCTAAATTAGCAGTCTCAAAAATAGCTTGTAGTTGAAGTTGTAATAAAATTAGGGTCTATGTCAGTTGGGTTTTTTTTTACTATATGACATAGGAAGTTAGTTTATGTGACTCTATTACATTGGTGGTTACTGTAAAATAATTGTCTGAAGACTAGGCAGTTTGAAGCAATTCTGTCTCTGTTTGTTGCCTATACCCCTGCCTCAAGAATGAATGTTAGGGCTTCTCTATCAATACAGCCACCAAGACCTGACAAGGTGGAAAGTGAAGGTGAGAGAAATTAGAGTGGGCAGTGGAGGAGGGAGAGGGCAGGACCACTGAATCAGAGAGCGGTTATCATAGTGGGAGCTGTAGTTCATCCCACTCAGTGCCTTAGCATCTCCCAATCTGCAAAGATCCTGCTAGTGTAAAATGTCAAAGGTGGATGGAGTTTGTCATGAAGTGTCATTTTTCAGAGCACCTACTGTAGGTATATTAGGAATATGTTTGTGCATATGTTGTGTGTATATATATATATATATATATATATATATATCTTGTAATATACACATGTAATCATTTAAGGAATTGGCTCATGAAATGTGGAGGCTAAGAAGCCTCAAGGTCTGACATATGAGCTAGTAAACAAGAGCTCATAGTGTGGTTCTAGTCCAAAAGCTATTAGGCTTAAGGTCTCGAACAAGAAAATACTGAGTTTGAGCCCAGTGGCTGTGAAAAGCTGAATCCCTGTTTAATGGCAGACAGGGATGTTAGCATTTTTATTGTATGGAAAACTTCAGAGATATCATGGTGAAGTGTTTTAAAAATACTACTTGAAAGTGGCAATGTAAAAAAAATTCTCGTGGAGCACAGGAATTTGAGATTTCCTTCTAGGAAATACTGTTTTTACTGAGGCCAGACCAGGGTTTTCCTCTTTGCCGTTGATCTCAGTTCATTTCTTCACTCTCCTCTGCCTCCCTGGAACTACATTTCTTTCTTTTCTTTCTTTTTTAATGAGAGAGAATATTTGGCATTTGTCTTTTTAAAAATAATTTATTCAGAATACATCTCAATTGTTATCCCCTCACTTGTATCTTCCCTTTCCCCCTCCCCTAAGTCTGTGACAGAAGGGGATCTCCTCCCCCACCATATGATCACAGTCTATCAGGTCTCATCCTGGTAGCCTGCTTCCCCTTCCTCTCAGTGCCACCAGGCCTCCCCACCAAGGGGAAGTGGTCAGTCTGGTGCTTTCTTAGAAAACTGGCAATAGGGCTACCTCAAGACCCAGCTATTCCACTCCTCGGAATATACCCAGAAGATGCTTCACTGCACAACAAGGACATTTGCTCAACCATGTTCATAGCAGCCTTATTTGTAATAGCCAGACTCTGGAAACAACCTAGATGTCCCTCAGTTGAAGAATGGATAAAGAAACTGTGGTACATTTACACTATGGAATACTACTCAGCTATTAAAAACAAGGACATCTTGAAATTTGCAGGCAAATGGATGGAACTAGAAGTGATCATACTGAGTGAGTTAACCCAGACCCAGAAAGATATGCATGGTATATAGTCACTTATAATTGGACACTAGCCCAACAGGGATGTCCTCTGAGAGTCTTCATTTAGCAGAGAATTGGGACAGATGCTGGGACTTCCTATTGGGACTCCAGGTGTGAGAGGTGTGGGGGAATGGGGAAATAGAAGGATCTAGAGGGTCCTGGAATCCAACAAGAAGATCATCAAGGCTGATGGATCTGGACACAGGAGGGTCTGCTCAATCTACTGTACCAACCAAGGACAATGCATGCAGTAAACCTAGACCCCCTGTTCAGATCTAGCCAATGGACAGCACATTCGCCACAGGTGTGTGGAGAGCAGGGACTGACTCTGACATCAACTTCAGAGCTACATTTCTTATGCATACCTTGTTCTTCTGGCATCAAGGGCAGAGACAGCAAGAATCTTTTTGTTGTTTTATTCTTAGTGGTGGGGTGGGGGAGGCAGTTCTCACAGTAGGCCCCACCTCTGATACTCCTGGCAGCGACTGTTTCTTGGTTTTCTGGAGTCTTTAAAGACTGAGGCTGGTGCACTGCCTTCCTTTCTTGGTTTTGCTACCTTTGGCCTTTTCTCACTGTTCCGTTTGGCTTCTGAGCCTGGATCATCACTCTGAAATAATCCCTGCCTTCTTTCTGCCTGAAAGATCATTAGATGATATTAATATGACACACGTTCTGTCAACCCATGGAAGACTCTAGAAATGTAACAGCTAAGTAAAGATTACTTGCTAAGCACAGACAGCTACAGATGGAGAACTGGCAAACTAGGTGGGTAGGGATAACCAAGTGCCCTAAATGCTAGGAAGTTAGACTAGTTCACCCCAAAAGAGGAAAAAAGGGGGTACAGAACTTTGCTAATGGACACCAACTGAATATACATTTTTTAGTCTGTTCTGGATGGGTTAAACAAAAACACGTTTACGTAGAATGTGTTTATTTTTCATTTTAATCATAACAAAATGGTCTAACAAGATGAAATTTAGTTGCTGACTTCTATCATATACACAAGTATAGATCTCCAAACCATTTTGTTAATGGAGAAATTATATTCTGACTGGTGGCCTCACATATCATTGTGCAGCGTGTAGCATCTGCATAATATCACAAATGAGCGAACGTTTTTCAATATCCTCTTTTAATTTTCTTTTGGAGCGCATTTTACGTATCTCATACTCTGGGGTGGCATGTATGTGAACTAAGCCCGTTGAAACCATGTGAGGACTTGCAAATTTCCTGGTGGCACATTCTCTTCGTTTGTTAGGCTCTGGAGCAGTGTATGGTCGTGCACAGTGTTTTGCCTGATTCTGAGGATCATCTGGACTCTTGCCTAAAAGTCTTGCTCTTGATTTTGACTTTTTAGGACATTTAACTGAGGGTACGCGTTCTTCTTCGAATCTATCGAAACAATCCTAAATATTGAAACAAAACGTCAAATTGGTAAGTTAGGCTTCTTAAAAACACATTGTAACGCTGTAAGGACTAATGTTTGTAATATCAACAGTCAAGAAATGAATGCCCTAATGTTTCATAGGTAGTCCCAGGGCATGCTATGTTCATAGCTGCTGTTTCCCACAAGATACTCCCTTAGAAATCATGGTTTTTGTAACAAAACAAAACAACAACAAAACAAAACAAAAAGCACAAGAACAAAACAACCTTACCTTTTCAGAGGGCTTGCTGCTTCAGAAGGGTGAAACATATGAATATGAAGCCCAGACACACTTAAAGTTACCCTCTGTGGTCAGACCCAGGCAGAGCCGGGCAGCCTAGCCAAGAGCTCCTCGCTCCTAAACACCTTTCTCACAACCTCGGATATAAAATGATCCACTTTGATATTTCACTTTTATATCATCTAAACTTTTATCGATTAATCTCAACAAGTTAATTAATAACCATCTTTGTGTATATATATATATGTGTGTACATATACACACATATATATATCATACAGCATAACATCCAATAATATGATTATAATATTTGCTTGTATGAGACTCAATCTCAGTAGTCTAAGCTGGCCTCTTACATTCAGTCTTCCTATCTCAGTCTCCTGATTGCTAGGATTCTCAGTGTACATCACCTCACCCAGCTTGATTATTATAATATTTACATTAAAAGTAACTTGCCAAGTGTAGTCCTATCACTCAAAGGGTAGGGGAAGGAGAATTACTATTAGTTCAAGAACAGTTCTCCTGTTTACATATTTTATGTCTATTTTAAAATAAAAATATGAAGATCTATATGTACCCCTAAAAGAGTATGGCACTATTAGCCATACAGTGGTTAAGTTAGTTTATTCACAACTATTTGAGGAGGGGGAGTGTGATAGCCACCCACAGGAATGACTGCTTTGATGAGAGATTAGGTAGGAGTGGACTGGTTGAATTGTAGGCTCACAAAGGTTACGTAGGCCTAGGAAGAATTTGGACAACCAGAGAGATTTCTACAAAATAAAGTTTGCTTTGAGAGTCTGAAAACCAGTCCTACCTACTTGACTTTTTGCCTGGGTGTGGAGATGACAGGAAGACATTCTTCCTCATTTATCATTTTTGTTTTTTTTTTTGAGGTAGGTGGAGGGGGTTTTACATTCTAGCCCACACTAGTCTGGAACCCACTGCCTTGGAGCTCACTGTGTAGCCTAGGCTGGCGTAAAACTTGAGATCACCTGGTCTTTGGTGTTCATCGCGTAAGCTACCCTGCCCAGTGATTCTTCTTCCTCTAGTGTAGGGGAGCAAGCCCAGTCTCATTCTTAAGAGAATTTATGCTGCATTAATAATTATTAACAACTTTAGCTCCACAGCTGATAGCGAGGTTATCAGTGGAAAGACATGAGAGCCATTGCACTGGATCAAAAGAAGTGCCTCCCGCTCCTAGATTTAAAAAAACACCTGCTGCTTCAAAAGGAGTGGGAAATAGGAAGCTGAAACCCAAACAAATGTAAGGCGTGGTCATCTGGGGGTCAGGTCCCCAAACACAACTTTTATCTATTCTGATTGATTCATTTTAGAAATTCTTAGATTTCAGAAAATAAAAGGACATCTTTGTGATCATTTGACAAAAGCTCCTGCTCCATTCAATTCTCCATTGTCCATCAGAGATAAAGGTTTAGGGACACTTAGTCCGCACATAGGGAAGTAACTATAAACTGCCCTTCCTTGCTCTTACACAAAGGGTTGTGAATGCTGGGAGGAGCCCAGTTGGTAAATGTGCTTGCCTTGCAAGCCTTAGGAACTGAGTTCAATCTCCAGAATCCACATAAACAAACAAACAAACACACAAACAACCTGAGCATTAGCACTTGGAATCCCAGGCCTGGGATGGGGAGATCAGAGGATTCCTGGAGCTTGCTAGCCAGCCAGCCAACTAACCCTAATTGTCAAATTCCATACCAATGAGAGACGGATAGCAGGGAGGAGCAACAGTCAGGGTTGACCTCTGGCCTCTTGAATATGTACATAAGCACCTGCCTAGACACATACACACATACATATATGCACATACAGGCATACATACACAGAGGGTTATGAGATCATATATGCATTGACATGAACACAAGCTCTTCATTTGGAAAAAATATCTAAAGGAACTGGATAGTTCTTTAGAAACTCAAACTGAATCTGTTTTTCTTTTCTTAATATGTGCATGCCTGTGTACATGTACACACACACTCTAGCTCAATAAAAAAATTACTGTATTTAGATAGAAAAATCTAAAATTAATAGTATAAATTCTTAAGCTGGGTACGGTGGTGCAGTCTTTAATCCCAGCACTTGGGAGGCGGAGGCAGGTGGCCTACAAAGCAAGTCCAGGGCTACACAGAGAGACCCTGTCTCAAAAAACAAAAAAACAAAAAAAGTATAAATCCTTATCCTATCACTACAAAAATGCTAGGATACTTATATTACACTTAATATAGAGCTGTCTGCCCTGCCACTATAAAGGTAATAGTTTGCTTTACTATATAAAACAATCTCTCATAGTAACTATTCTGAATTAGATTTATGCACATCAAGTTACTGATTTAAAATCAATTTTAGATCTTAATAGTTTTCTAAATTATGAGTCATGCTCAGGGTACAAATTAATGGAGAAGAGCCATGATCCAAAAAGAGCCAAAAGAAATGCCTTCGTTTCTAGATTTTCTTGCTTTAGAATGTGCACACAGAGCCTAGTAAGCAGCTTAACATCCTAATCATGGCACAGGAAGGGGAAGGGTTAGGACAGTAGAGGAGGAATAGGAGAGGGGTAACTAACACTAAAGACCTTTCTCAAAAATAAAGCCATATGGAAACCTATCTTAGGTGTGTGTATGTGTTTGTGTGTGTGTGTGTGTGTGTGTGTGTGTGTGTGTTTGTGTGTGTGTGTGTGTTACAGTTCCCTACCAGAATAAGTAAGAGCTGCATATTTATTTGTTGAAAGAGATAATCTAGCTATCTGGAAAAGCCCTGTAAATAGTTTTCTCTGGCAGAAGAAAATCTCACATTTCCATGGTGTCTAGCCACCACTCATGGCTGTGCAGGCTATACTGCACAGAGTCCTAGGCTAATTTCAGTCAGCGTGGTCAGCCAGGTAGGCTTCCAAAGAAAAGGGCTGTGTGCCTAGGCTTCAGACTTGTCAGCCTAGAGGGCTTTCCTAGAGGAAAAAACATCCTTTTCTAAGTCATGTCCCAACAAGGTGCCCTTTTCCTACTTCATAAAAGGCACTCTGGTTTTGTAATTGTATTTTGAATCAATTGAGATTACTTGAATTTCACAAGATATTTTTAAAATGTGGAGGTCTGTATACCTTGGGAGTATTAAAGTTACGCACACACACACACACACACACACACACACACACACCACCCTGCACTTAGAATGCATACATATTCGAAGGCAAATTATTTACAAAACTTTGCCAGCTACAGAAGAAAATATATAGAAAAAGCAATATTACATGTACAGTTCTCCTGGCAGTCCAGTGGAGTAAAGTCCTTGGCACAGACTTCCGAAGATGAGGTCTTGTGGTGGGCAATGTGGCTGGTAGGATCCTAACTATCTTGTGAAATGGCCTTTTTGGTTTGGTGGGGTGGTCTCTTTCTTTTCTTTTGGATTTCATGTTTTCTCTCTTCAATACTTCCGGGAAGAAGAATGGCCTTGAATTTCTCTCGTTGTCTTTATATTTAAATGACTGTGAGTCAGAGATTTTGGTACATTTTTCATTGCAAGCTTCATATGGGTTTCTATAAAGAGTTTCCATTTCATTTTTGAATTGTGCAAATGTAACCAAGTGTTTTTTATTGTTATTATTATTTCCTTTCAGTTTCTGGCAATACTGGTCTAATTTTGATTGTTCACCATTCTCAGGGTTAACATGAGTAACCCAGGTAGGAAAGGAGAGCCTGTTACCGTTTTCATTTTCTCTTGGTACTTTGCAAGCAGGGAGCTTAGGATACGGTGAAAATCCTGTATCAGGTTTTTCCTGAATACTCAATTTATAAATGTTATGGTTCTCCCTTTTGTCAAGTGTCTTCACTTTCAGTGTCTTTTCAAAGTAAGTTTTTGATAGAATTGTTTTTGATCCGCCATCCCAAATGTATGGATCTTGAATCTCCGTTCTGTAAACAGAATTTTCTGCTTGAGGAAGTTGTGTGAAATAATGTTCTTTTTTGTGTTTCTTAAGTGCTACGTCTGTAGGTCTTTCTGGTGACTTACTTGTTGGATTTGCCTGGATATTTTTGTTGGGAGAAGGTTGTACTTTTACAAAACTGAGTGGTTTACTTTCCCTGTTATAAATATTTTTCTGTTCCCAAATTGTTGATTGATTTTCTTTTGAATCGTGTGAGAAACAACTTCCCTTTTCTTTCCTTCTGGTCACTTCTGTTTCTCCACACTTATCTTCAAGACATGTTTGTAAAGTGGTATTTTGACCAATTTTTGAATATTTCTTTTGCTCTTCTGAGTTCTCCTTCATAAAATAACTTTCATCTCTAAAAGGTAGATCTGTTTTTATGAACTTTAATGGTGTGGAGGGTGGATGCAGTGGGCTAGTTTTCTGGCTGATCTCCTTTAGTTGTCTTTCTGTCACTAATCCTGATTTATAAAGTTTTTCTAAGAAGAGGGCATGAAGGTATTTGCTCAAGTCACCTTTTATACTTGTTAATTCATTTTCTGATAAAGTGTTAAGGTAATTTTGTAGAGAATTGCTGAAAGGGTAATTCGTATTTATTTTACCCTCTGAACCAAAACTCTCACCTTCAGTGTCATGGCCCAGCCCATGGAGAGGCCTCAGGGTGCACTCACTTCCCATAGAGGACACGCTGGGATGTGGAGTCATAGCATCATTCTCATTAAATAAGTTGCTCACTGGAAGATTCTTCAGGAAGTAATTCTGGAGAATTTCACTTAGAAAAGATCTAAGCTTTGCTTCTAAGTGGTTGTCTATGAAACAGTGGTTAAAATTACTTACAAAAGACATGATTTTTTCTACAGTTTCTGAGTATTTCTCCTTAAAAGAACTTTGTCCTTTTGCCTCTTGTTCCTCATTCATCTGATAGAGATTTCGGTGTATTTTTGTTAAGTCCTCCTTGGTGATGTGGCCTGATTCGGAAAGTCTTTCTACAAGGTAATGTTGAATATGTTTACTTAACTCAGACTTCAGATTTTTTACTTCTAACTCTGAGAGCTTCTCTAGAAACACACTCAGCTTTGGATTCAAAATGGGCTTCCTGTCTGCTTTGTCTGCTTTGTCAGGAGTCTCTTGAAGATTCTCTAAGTGCTCTGCTGTACCATGTGAAAAGGAAGGCTGACTTGGTTCTTCTAAGTCTGTTTCTGATTGTTGTTTTCCATTGGACTGACTATATTTGAGGAAAACTTTGAAAATATTTTTTAGGAAGGCTTTTAACATTACTGTGTTTGTGACTTTAACTTTCCTCAGTGAGCTGCTTAAGCTGTCAAAAGCAGACCTTAGCTCCATCTCCTCTGCATCAAACCTCTGGCAGTCAGTTGGTGAGTCTGGCTTTCCATCTGGTGTTGGATATTTTGATGTACTTTGGCAGCCTTCTGTGTATTCAACTCCACTCCAAGAAGCATCTTGGGGGCTGCTGTTAGGTGTATTCTGTCTGGAAGGAGCTTTGCTTTGGCTGTTGACATCTGTGGAAGTCTGCAGTTCCTCCTTAGGAGAGGCTTTCTGTGTGTCCAGCAGAGGGCGCTGCTGTGCTTTATCTAGGTCTACCACATTGATTATCCCAGATTCTACAAAAGTGTTTGCTGAAAACAACTGTATTATTTGGCTTATTACAGATTTGGACTGTGACAAATAAACTCCATTGTATTTTTCTTCATAGTTAACAATGTGTGTAGATTCTCTGCTCTCCCAAGGTGTAAGCACCTGATCCTGTAAGACCATCTGTGCCTCACTCAGGGTCTTTGGTATTATCCCCAGCTGTGAGAATATGGGTGCAGTGAATATTTGCTTGATAATGTAGTCATATATACCACCGTTTAAATCCTGTTCAGAGCCAGATGCTTCACTTGCTAAATGTTTTTTTTTTAAACTACTTTTTCTGTGCATTGGGAACTTTGTTTCAGCAGCCTCTGAGAGTTTGTCAGAAGCATAATCTGCGTCTGACTCTTTTCCTGGTTCATCTTCTGGAAGTAAATCCTGAGCACTTCTAATTACAGGACTTAGAAGAGTCTGTGAATTTAGAATGTCTTTTGATGATAGGCGGCTGTGTATATCTTGGACTTTTTCAAATACTCTGTCGTCTGTACCATCTGACAGCCTGGTGTACATGCTTGGAGGAGAAGAGCAGCTTCCCTGTGTCACCCTGGCATTTGTAAAGACTTCTGATTTAGAAAGTAACTCGTGTGAAAGATCTTGCAGATTTTTACTTAAAATTGATCTGAGTACTAGTGACTGTTTTAAATTTTCAGTATCAGAGGTAAAACTTACTGAGCTTGAGGAACAATACAAGCTTAAACTTCCAGTCACTGACGATTCTCTTTGGAAAGTTGGTAAAGGTACGTTTGGGAGCTGCTCGTCTATATCTGTATATAGACTCTGTCTGTTTGAAGAGTCTACTGTGAGGATAGTGGGATCCAGTGCTAACTTATTCATAGTAACTTGAGATTCTGCTGTGTTGGTAGTAGCATCTGAATAGACAGTAGTATTACCACTTATCAGTTTATCTTTACTATCTAAAGATGTTGAAATGATACTAGGGTCATGTGACAGCCTATTAGGCTCTGAAGACTTTCTTGAAATGATACTAGGGTCAT
>OU015743.1:46822025-46837042 GCA_907169655.1 Acomys percivali | reverse complement strand
CTCTCTCTCTCTCTCTCTCTCTCTCTCTCTCTCTCTCTCTCTCTCTCACACACACACACACACACACACACACTGAGAAAAGAATGATTTTTTTCACTTGCCATATGATGAAGTAGCCTAAAATACATAGTTTTGAATGTGTCTAAACCTGACACACAAAGAAAGGTATCATATGATCTCATGTGAAATCTAAAAAATAAAAATTGTAATATACAGAGTTAGAGAATAAAGCAGTGGTGTTATGGGGAATGGAAAATGCAGATACAAGTAGAGGATTCATAGTAGTAGATATGAAAGAATGACATGGATAGAAATCTAAAGTACAATGCAAGAGGCAAATAATAAAATTATACTGCAGGGGCTAGAGATGACTTGGGGATTTATAACCCTTGTTGCTCTTGAAGAAGACCAGGTTCAGTACCCAGTATACACAAGCTGGCTCACAACTGCCCTAACCCTAGTTCCAGGGGATCTGACACCCTCTTCTGACCTCAGCAGGCACTAGGCACCCAAGTAGCACATGCGCACGCGCACGTACACACACACACACACACACACACACACACACGTGCGCACAGAACATTCATACACATAAAAACCCCATATGCCTTTGAAAATATAATGATACTGCACATGAAATCTAGGCTGAGTGGCTACTCTTGCCACAAAAGATAATTATGTAAGTGTATGCTAAGTGCTTTAAACAATAACCTTTTTACTTTCTATTATGTGTCCCATAACAGTAGGTTCTTTTTGTTTGTTTGGTTGGTTGGCTGGTTGGTTTAAAAAGAAAATTTTTAACAGTAGGTTCTATACTGTAAACATATACAATGAAAAGCTATATGTGAAATAATGGCATGCATGTTAATTAGCTTGGTTTAATTACTATACATGTATGAAAACCTTAAATGCTATAAGCATATAAACATTTTTTTGTTGCTTAAACTTAGTAAAGCTGGAAAATTATCGAAAGACAGAAAGGAGAATTTTGATGAGAAAAATGACTCAATATATGAGGAACCAAATACAGTTAATATTGACTTCTCACTACAATAGAAGGTAGCCAGAGGGGCAATAGAGTGGAAACAAATACTGTCAACCAAAAATTAAATATGTAGCAAAAATAGCCTTTAAAAAATTGTGAAAAAACCATACTCCTAGATTTAAAACAGCAACAAACCCCTCACCAAAAAAAACAGGCACACATTTCCTCACTGTATGTGAAGGTCAGCTGCAATCAGTGCATTTGGCACTGTCGACAAAATGTAGGTTAAGAACTGCCATCTCTTAGGTTCATTGCAGCTTTTAGTTGACCAGTGTTGAAGCGCACAGATAATAATAAGAAAAATTACACTGGCATGAAATCCGAATTTGAGATACTGCCCCCAAAGCAAGAGCTGTGATCATCACAGAGAACCTTATCCGACGGCTGTAGAAAAAAATAACATTCAATGAAGTCTAAAGGCCACATGGGGCTAAGCATTCCACCAAGCCAGACCAGCCAAACCCAAAGAAAAAAATGCAGTACAGCAAGATTTGTAAGTAGGAAGTGAACCTGGTTTTCTGAAGAATTTGAAAGGTGAGATTGAAACACAGAGGAGAGGGGAAAAATAATAACAATAATTATGTGATAGAGTTTTGTAACAATGGATTAAAAGAAGCCAAAATGGGGCTTTATTATACTTGCTTGTTCAAAAACATAAAGAGGGAAGGAAATTTAGGCTTATGTGAAAGATCATACTAAAACTGACGACCACATAAGACAAGATATATAAAAAGAAAATGAGGATGTATGTAAAGGTTCCATAATAAAAGTTAATCTCACACACATTCCTACTCAAGAATTTCAGAAGTGAAGTGACAGGAGTCCTAGGGTAGGCTAGGCAACTTGAGAATGTTTTCTACCACAGGCAATACTGAGGAATACTGAGTGGGAGAAACAGTCTTCCCCAGGGAGCAGCACATCAACTGGTTGCTCCATACCAAATGGTCAGCCCTAAAAACATACATGCAAGTAACACTATACTGATTGCGGTTATATTTAAGAATATATAAGAATATCCATATGTATATCCATATGTAATAACTGTTAAAGAAAAATAGGCCAGGAATTTAAAAGAGATAAAGGAGGGCATACATGGCAGTGTCCAGAGAGAGAAGGAGGAAAGATGAAATGTTGTAATTATAAACTCAAAAAAATAAATAAAAAATTTTAAAGAAAAAATTTCCAAAAACAAAGATAAAGAACAATCAATAAACAGCAGATAGAATCTTCTGGCTTACAAAAGAGTCGAGTGGCAATGTCTAGGGGACTATTGGATAGAAGCCCAACCTTTCTTCACTAATAGCTTCACTATTGTGAAGCTCAAGAGAGGAAATTATCGACATGTAAAAATGTAGGGTTCATCAGTATCTGTACCAGAGGTACAAAAGACAAAACACTAACATTTATCCTGGCTAATTATCTTGGTAGACCAATCTCTCCAAACTCAGCAAGTTCCCAAATCCTGTAGGGTCATAAAGACTTTAGCATTATAGAGAACTCTTTAAAGTCAGATTGTTTTTAGACTGAAGAAAACTGGTACCTGATAGACCCATTATTGTCAAAAGATGGTTACAATCTGCCACACAGCCAAGATGTGACCTATGAACACAGTCATACTAAAACCAAAGACTATAGACATTAAAAGCTCTCTATGTAAACAGAAAGTGAAGAAAGGAGATGGAAGGGAAGGTTGAATTCTAGCACGTATTTCTAGAGGAGGTTTTTCTTTAGCACTGTTATGGGTTGGCTATGAAGTGTTTCCCAAAAGGCTTTAATGTTTGAGGTGTGGTCTTCAGTTAGTAGCTCCAATCACTGAGAAGTGATTATGCCATGAGAACTCTGATCTAATACGTGAACTCATCCAGTTATTGATTCCTAGCTGAATGAACTACTTTGAGGTGATGGAAACCGTGAGAATTGGGGTCTGACTGAAGACAGTTGCTGAGCATGCTTTTGAAGGGTGCATCTTATCCCTGAACTCATCCCCCATCTTGGTATCCTGGCTGTGCCATGAGATGAGCAGTGTCATAAATGACATGAGACTCAGAACCAAAGCAATGAAGCCAGTCAACTGTGGACCTCCAATACTATAAGCCAAGTACATATTTTCTCTATTTTTTTTTCAGGTAGTTTGTCAGAGCAATGGAAAACATGACTAACATATACACTACTTGTTTTGTGTGCTATAACAAATTACCACACATTCGGTGACTTGAGGCAATCATTTATTTTCTCACAGTTCTGAAGGTCAGAAGTTCAAAATCAGTTTTTCAAGGTTGAAAGCAAGATAAGGCGGGTCATGCTTCTTGTAGAAGCTGGGGAGGATGGGTGCAGGGAATCCATTCTTGTGTCAACCAGTTTCTGGTTAGCATAGGTGTTCCTTGACTTGACACAGGATGTCTCCAAATCCCTCTGCTTCACCTTAACATTACCTCCTCTTTGAGTGTCAGGCTCCATCTGACCTCTCTTAGAAGGATGTTATGATGGCATTTGGGGACCACTCTGTTACCCCACCATTATTTCCCACCTTAGGATCCTTAATCACATTCTCAAAGTCTTTGTCATATAAGATTAATATTTACAGGATCCAAAGATCAAGATTTGTTATCTTTAGGGACTACTAGTCAGTTTACTACAGCATATTTAAACCCAAATGATTGTCCCTTAGTATCCATAGGAGATTGGTTCCAGGACCCTCACAAAATACTAGAATCCTCAAATACCCAAGTCTCTTAGACAGAATAGGATGGTGTTTGCATATAACCTGTGCATATCTTGCTAAGCAGTTAATAACACTCAAAATATTAAGATATAAATCATTGGTATATGCTTTGCTTAGGGGAAATATACACTTCATACAGACACATTTTGTAGAACATTTTTAATGTGCAGTTGGCTGAAATGCAGGTGTGACATACACATATGGAAGGATGACATATTCATATTATGGACATGGTAAGCTGCCTCTAATAAAAAACTTTACGCTGTTATGGCAGAAGCCTTCCTTCCCTATTATAAACAAACTTGTGGAAAGGGGGAGACTCTGAGATAACATAAGAGCTCTGGGCTCAGCCATGCCAGAATCCTAAGTGCGCCAGTCTTCTAGCCCTTTCCAATAACGGACCAGACAAGTGAACAGCCCTGTCAGGGATGACAAACCCTAGGATGCCATTCCTTCAGCTGACATTGGGTGAAACATAACTTCCCAGGTAAGTATAGAGTAAAAATCAAGTCTTGACAGTAAAAATGGTTCCAGACATTAAGTTTTCAGATAGTTGTTAGGTAACTATTTAGAAGTGGGTACCAAGAGATGGATTGCTGATATATAACAAAAGCCCCAAAATGTGGAATTTATTTGGGGGGGTACTTCTTAGTGAAAAAAATTTGAAAGGTCCCCAAGAAAATAGTTAGATGATAAGAGAATTATATGAAGGTAATTTTTACTGGACCAACTTTTCATAGGGACAGCAAGTCTGGTAACACTGCTTACCCTGGTCACGTGGCAAACAGACTTGAAGTGCTTGCCTAAGGGCTCTAGGTTTCACACTGAAAGTGCATTACAAAATTCTTCAGATAACTGAACTAGAAGATGAACTGTTGCTTCTTGAAGCAACATCCACAGAAGCCAACCCTGAGCCATAATTCACTGGTTTTGGAAAATAAAACAGTTTTGCGCTTACACTTCTAGTCAATCAATGAGTCTCAAAGTAAGAGATGATCTCATGGCAAAGATCAAATCTAGAGCATTGCTGGTGAAATCTGATGTCAAAACCAAGACAATGAGGCTTTAATGCTATTTAAAACCTCAGAAAGATGCCATCGGATGCCTAACAAACATTATCTGGACACTCTGAAGTGGCTACGCAGGCCCTGTCTGCTAGACAGACTCATCAACACATCTGCAGGCTACTTTGCCACAACCGAACGCTCAGCCCAAGGAAATGCTGGCCTGTCTTAAAACACATAGGGGGTGGTATTTGACTCTTGAAAATAATTTGCTACCCCAGAAACCCACACTTTATATGAATTATAGTATCTCAAACTGAAATAGTTTAAAGTGAGTGGAAGAACTTAAACCAACAACTTCCTCCAGAAAAAGACACTGAACATAGACATTGAACTATATAAAAAAGTTAATTCTTATTAAAAATCATACAGCCAAGACCCAAGGATACAATTAAGAATGTAAGCAATATTAATCTGTTGGCTAGTCTGTGCATCACATTTCACTCTGCCTTTGAGACACGGAGGGTCTTCTGGCTTGCTGTTCCTGATTCTCTACTGTGTGTGTTAGACAGATAACTGAGAATAGCCATGCGAAAGGAGCCTGTCACGTGTCTCTGGGTTTTATGTTAAAATTCTGTATTCCAAGCCTGAGTCTCTTCAGAGTAATAGCATGAGACCGAGGGTCTGGGAAGGAAAGGGAGAGTACATGGAAAGGGGATGCTCCCTCCTGGGACGCTAATCTATGGTAACACATTCTAATGTGATCCCTGGTGACAGTGCTGCCCAAGGTTCATCAGCCTGGGATGCAGAAGAAGTGAATCTAGACTAAGTTTAAGCCTAAACCTTATAAAGTCTTAAGGCTTCTGCCTCTGTGTTTTAGAATGCCTGCATTGCCATATAAGTTCAACTGCCTTGTTAAAAGACTATGTAGAAACACCATGTGAGCACCCGGAGAGAGTGAGGGATAATTCCAGATGGTACAGGGAGAGGGGAGCAAGTGAGGGAGAGAGTATTAGAATATGAGAGACTCCCGAAGTAGAGGACTCCACAGCCTACGCATTTCCCCTGGAGTGTCAGCCATGTGTGCGAGCCACCGTGAGTTCAAGCCCAGACAAGGGCACTGCATATAAGGAAATGGTTGTTTTAAACCACTGATGTTTGGAGTGACTTGTCATGCGGCAGTAAATGACTAGCTTATCACACAAACTGAATGTTTTAGGAGTCAGACTGAATAGACTACATAAATCAAAGAGAAAACTATGAACCATGGGAAACTAGAGACTTTTTGTTTGGGTTTAGTTTGGTTTTTGAGACAAGGTCTCTCTGTGTTGTCTTGGCTATCCTGGAACTTGCTGGCCTCAAACTTACAGAGATCTGTCTGCCTCTGTCTCTCAGTATTGGGATTAAAGGCATGTGCCACCACTGCCATCCAGAAAAGCTACAGACTTTTTAAATGGTTAATATTCTTAAGTTAAAAAGGACTCATTTTAAAATCTAAGAAAAACCTCCAAGTCTTCAAAAGTGAAATGTAGACAAAGAACATGACCTATTTATTCACAGTAGGAAAATAAAAATGACTATTAAGCACAAAAATTTCATTATTATTCAAAGGATCATTAATATTTATGTGCTTTTTGTGAAAATGTAAAATATCATCAGAATATTCTACATCTTAAAATTCTCTGAGACTAAATTCAAGCATAATGTTTAAAGTGCTGAGTCATAAAAAGCATAGCATGCACATGTACATGTGTGTGCGCGTGCGTGTATGTGTGTGAGTGTGTGCACGTGTGCGTGTATATGTTCTCCTTTTCAGTGTTAGAAGATACTGTGCACACAATTGGAGGAGTAAAATGTTATCCATATATTAACTAGCTGTAAACCCTGTGAGCTATAGTAACAAGCAGCTGGCTAGACATGCCTACTGGTAAGATAGTGACATTAATGTTATACGAGTAACCACCAACTTTCTGATTTAAAAAAATGATCCACAAATTGAAACTCAAACCAGGTACTGATATTCAGACCAAGTCACCGAGAGAGTCCATAGGCCCTAGCAGAGACCCTTACAGTACCAGTCTGCCAAGTGAACACTGTGGTAAACCAAACCCTAATGTCTTGTTGTTATACACATAAATTACTATATCTTTCTGTCTTCATTGGAGAAGGTTCTTTTTCCAGTGTATGGTGATTAACACAGAGAGCTACAACTGGTCAGGTGCAAAGACTAGCAGACTGTGGACTGTTCAGTCCTCTACCCAAGGCTCAAGGATCATTGTACAAGGGAAGGTGGGAAGATTAAGAGTCAGAGGCAGTGGATAAACACAAAGAAATAGTGGTTTTTAGGGCACAACAGGGAAGTTGCACATATTAACTCACAAAGGTTACGGCATCATGCAGAAGACTTATGTCAGTTCCAATCAGACAACATCCCATCCTAGACGGCGATAAGCATGGAGCCCCACCTTCCCTAAAGAGCTGCTGGACACTAACACCCGCTGAGAGGCAGTTTTCTTTTAAGCCCTGACAGACTGACCACATTCCAGTAGGAGGCCACATGCAGGAGTACACTAGCAGTGCAAATTATACTCAACGGGTTTAAAAGAATAGAGTGCACAGCATTGGGTGTGCAGGGAAGGGGTGTAGATCTAGGAGGAATTAGGAGAGGAGTGAATATGTTCAAAGTCCAGTATATGAAACTTTCAAAGAAGGAATACAAATGAAATAAATTTGATTCAATTATGAAAAATAAAGTATATATGCATAACTAAGGTTGAAAGAAAGCATAGTACGGGAATTATAACTACTCGTATTTAGCTTGTCTTTTCATTTTGTTTTTCAAGACAGGGTTTCCCTGTATAGCCCTGGCTGTCCTAGAACTCACTCTGTAGACCAGGCTGGCCTCAAACTCAAGAGATCTCTCTGCCTCCCAAGGGCTGGGACTAAAGGCGTGCACCGCCGCCACCACCATCCAGTTTAACTGGTCTTTGATGCTTTCCATTTTCCCAAACTTTTTTATGAGCATGTATTACTGTTGGCTTCTACCTTCACAGCAAGTAAAGAAGAACATTGCTCAAATTATATTCCTTTAAGCTATTGATAAAGTAATTAAGAATAAGTTCCCAGCTAGACTTACTTAATACAATCAATACCTTTTGAAATTTCAGAGGGAATTTAGCAATGTTTTGATTCCATCAAGGATAAAGAGACACAGCTTAGACACTTGGATGTCAAAAGCCAGTCGGAGTGCTCAGGTGACGTCAGAGAGCCTGACTGAGGCCTCTGAAAACAGCTGTCAGCAACAGTGATTCAAATAGGATGGGAGAAGAGAGACTGTAACAAAGGAGGCACCACGTGACACAGGCTCTCCTAGTGTGCCTTACTCTTACACAAATTTGAAACAAGGGGACACGTGTGCTGTGTTTTGTGATGCAAAATGTTTTGTTTAATTCTACTAAAATAATTTTTCAGGCTTTTACACATCCTTTGGGTTTATATGTATAATGATTACATTTTATAGCAGATCATACACTAACCCAGGAGATTAATAGATACTATTGACAGCTTTCCTTTCAAAAGATTCCACCCCCCCCCTTAATTGATAAGTAGACACAGAGTAGAAACATTTAATATATTTAGACACATTTCTACTTAGAAGCATTTGAATAAACTTGAATTTATTGGTATTTAATTTATTTAAAAGATAATTATTTTGGGTCTTTCTGTCTGAAGCTTTGCTGTGGGGAGACACAGTTAGCTAAGCTTCTGTTGGATCTTGCCTTTGAAAGCCACCTTTTCATTTCAAATCTCAGGAGCCCAAACTACCCCCTCTTACTTTTTGTTGTTAAAGTATTTGCTTGGATAACTCATTGTGTTGGAGAAAAAACCTAAATTCCTCCTCCTTATTTGCTCAGGATTTACGGGTAAACGTCTCAACTTTACCTCTTGTAGAGATGAGGCTAGTTTAGAAATGGTTGGACATTTGGGGATTAGGTTTTCATCCGCTGAAAACAATACACTTTTCCTGTCTTCGTATAACATGTCTTCTGATTCAAAAGTTCTTTGAAAACGTGGTATTTCATCCTCTTCTATTATCTGCAGGGTGTGAATAGGGGGCAGCAGAGCATCTGCTGGCTGTGTCGATTCACCACCCTTATAAAGAGCAGGCTCTGTGTAACTTTGGTCCAGCAGCCTCAAAACTGGGATTACCAGGCCTTCCTTCTCACCACTCTGCACCCACTAAAAGAAAAGAGCAACAGAATAAACCTAATTAGTCATTATTCACTAGTGAGTAAAGTCAATAAATTAAAATCCATGGTATGTCTATCCTTTATATACTACTACTGATATCTGTAAGTTATTACATTTCTCAAAAAGGCATTGAGGAATCTTGCTTGGCCTGCGCATACACCATTACTCACAATGCGATAAAGTGGCGGTTTGTGAAGCACTGGCTTGCATGTGTCTGGACTGTAAAATTTGGCATGCTGAGGACATCTGAGGGGTTATGTTTTACCATCACACTATCACCAATGTCACGAAACTAGGAAAACTTTAGTGCCAAAGTAACACAGGGGACAACATCACAACTACATCACAAAGTAAAGGAAAATGTAATAGTGAAATAATACAAAGAAGGGGAAAGCGAAGGCTAGCTTCTCAAGCTAAAGGCATTCAGTGTTGTATAAAAGTCTCTATCTGACTTCCCCAGCCTCTTCCCTTGACTTGGGGAAAACAGCACGCACTGTCTCTTCACATGGCATTTGGGAGTAGCATCAAAAAGTAGAGACAAAGCTTTTATTCTTTTACTGATTTATGTGGGGATTTATTCCTTAATAGAATGAAAACTTATAGTAAGTTAATTCCATTTTTTACTGATTTCTGTTATGAAATGTATAGTTAGTACACGGACAATGTTCACATAATTGTAATTGATTCTGGTGAAAGTAAAAGCGTGCTTAGGCCATCTGTTTTTCAGACCTTACGTAAAATTTCAAGGGGTTTTCCCCTTTTCTTCCTTAACACTGTTAACCCTTCTCCCTTGCTATACACTCTAAATTGTTACTGTTTTGTGCTCAAGCCTGTTTCCATAGAGTAATTTAACTTTAAAAAATATCTAGCAGGGCTGGAGAGATGGCTCAGAGGTTAAGAACACTGTCTGCTCTTCCAGAGGTCCTGAGTTCAATTCCCAGCAACCACATGGTGGCTCACAACCATCTATGCTGGGATCCGATGCCCTCTTCTGGCCTGCAGGTGTTCATGCAGATACAACATTCATATGTATAAAATAAATAAATAAATCTTTTTAAAAAACTAGCAGTATATTGTCATTTTTATTCTTTATTTTTATTTATTTATTTATTTATTTATTTATTTATTTATTTATTTATTTGGTTTTTCAAGACAGGATCTCTCTGTGTAGCCTTGGCTGTCCGGGACTCACTTTGTAGACCAGGCTGGCCTCAAACTCACAGTGATCTGCCTGCCTCTGCCTCCCATGTGCTGGGATTAAAGGTGTGTGCCACCACCACCCGGCTAGATATTATCATAACAAAAATAATTTACTAGCTTTAGGGATATGTTTTAATTTTTTTCTCTAACAATTCTTCCATCCTTCATAGAACAATGAGTGTTGAAGGACCCTGCCGTTTGAGGTTGCAGTCCTCCAAGTCTGGATAGCCACTCTGAGCTCGGCGATAGATGGAGGACTCCCTCTCCTCAGCCAGGCCTCCTGCTCTCTGCCTGACCTCATCTGGAGAGCGTCTTTAGGCAAAGATGCCCCTAACCACATTTGATATATGGCCTTTGGCACAGCTCCCTGCTAGCTCTCCCCTCCCTGCCCCTATAGGATAATTAGGTGCTGTGTTCCCATTCATATGATAGGAGCTGCCAACTGCAAAACATGCATCCTTGAAGTGCCTAGTCCTAACCAATTATGTGCACCTGTCCTGGGAGCTCCCCCACCCCCCAGGGCTATATAGCCTTTGCTCTCCCAGAATAAAGTTGAACTATCTCCCTGAAGTGGTTTCCGGACGGTCATTCTCCATCGTGCTCTTGGCCTTCCACGCCCTGCACTCTGCCTTCTGCTCCTCCTGCCTTCGTGGGTTGGTGGCCAACAGCCCCCCAGGGAAGAGGAGGCCCAGAAGGCTATTAAAAACTGTCTTGGAGCTGGAGATATGGCTCCAGTGGCTAGAGTACTGTCTGCCTTTGCAGAGAACCCATATGGTGGTCCAAAAGCATCTCTATCTCCAATTCCAAGAGAGCGCCTACGCCGCCTTCTGACCTCTGTGGAAATCAGGTATGAATGTGCCTGGAACATGCAGGCAAAACACAAAATTAAATAAATCTTTTTTTTTTAAAAAAAGAAATTCTCTTACCTCATTTGAAGTAGATTCAGATTTTCTATGATGGGTATCTGTTTAAAAAAAATAATGAGGACTCTGTTTTATTTAAATAACACTGCAATTCTTACATGTATTACATTGATTAAATTATGATTATAATTTTTCTCCTTTCAAATAAAGGGTAACTTAAAGCAGCTAATCAAACATGAACACTACCTTAGTGAAAACATGCTGACAAGTCTCTGGGAATATGAGGGGAGCAGATGAAAAAATAAGATGATGGAATGGAGTATGTATGAGTTGTTGTGTAGCCTTTTTATTGTCCCCGAAGTCCCTGAGGGCAACCTACATTCCACCACCAACCCCACAATTTTTGTATTACTAATCTCCTTCTAGCTCCTTTTCCCCTCTGGCAGCCTTTATTGCAGAAAACTGGCCTCTTACTATTAATGCTTCTTTCAACCTTGCTTTTGCTTCCCTGGATGTATCTGGGGTGCTTTCTAATCTTTCTTCGCATTTATTCTGTGGTTTACTGTAGAGGTGGCCTTCATCCTTACTGTCCCTGTATACTCCATTGTTAATTGCTGAACTCTCAGTGAGCTAAATGCTAACAGATTATGATATTGTCATTACTATTGAAGAATCTCCTGCCTCAATGTGGTAAATTGTTCTCTATCATCTCTGGTCAATAAAGAGCTGAACAACCTATAGCTGGCAGGAGAGTTAAAGTGGGACCTGCAACCCCAACCAGGGAGGTCGGGGATGGGGGATGGGGAGTAGGGGTGGGGGTGGCAGAGGGAGGTCACAGGGGCGTGAGGAGTGGCCATGAGAGAGTCTCCAGGAGGAAAAAGACGAAGCAGGAGCAGCCGGGATGAGACTAGTTGGCAGGTCAAGGGCATGTGGCTGGGAAGTAGGCCAAGCCAGCACAGTCAGGTTGGAATAGATGAGAATCTGCCCAGCAATAGTGCTTTAAAGCTTATTAATAAATGTGACAGATCTCCATCTCATTATTTGGGAGCTAGGGCAGGTGTAGGAAAAAAACCCTAAATTTAATGGTTAACTGGTTGTTAAAAATGAAAATTTAAATTCCTACATATTGAGAATTTTCACTTTCTTCTGCTATCAGTTCTAACTTCATTCCCCTGTATTTGGAGCTGGGCATGGTGTAATCCCAGCGCTTGGGAGGCAGAGGAAGGTGGAGCTCTGTGAATTCAAGGCCAGCCTTGTCTACAGAGTGAGTCCAGGACAGCCAAGGATATACAGAGAAACCCTGTCTTGAAAAAACAATAAATAAATAAATAAAATATAAATAAATAAATAAGTAAAAAGAAGGCAACCATTGTATTTGGAAAGGATATTTGGTATGGTGTAAGCCACTGCAAATTTGTTGGTTTGTTTAGTGACCTCTACTTTGAAGAATATTCTATGTACTCCTGACGAGAATGGATAGACTATGTCTGTTATGTAGAATCTTGTACATATACCCATTTGGGCTAAAATTAGGTCAATTTGGACTACAGTGCTATGAAATTCTGTTTTGTTAATTTCTGTCTTGCCATACTATATATGTCTTTTAAGATTTATTTATTTATTATTATGTATACAATAGCTCTGTTTGCAATTACACCTGCACACCAGAAGAAGGCATTAGATCACATTATAGATGGTTGTGAGCCACAGAGTGGTTGTTGGGAATTGAACTCAGGACCTCTGGAAGATCAGACAGTGCTGTTAACCTCTGAGCCATCTCTCCAACCCCGTACTATTTATTATAGAGCTCAGTTTCCCATTATTTTTGTACTGTTATCTGTTTCTCTTTTTATCTCCTTTTGCATATAGGTAAGTTCTCTGACACTGGTTGCATAGATTTATAATTACTTATTGATGTATTGACACTTTTGTCATCATATAATAAACTTATTAGTTCCATTAAAGTTTTGACTAATATTTTTTATGATACAAACATAGCTTAGATTCTTGTCAGGCATGACAGAAAACACCTTTCCCTGGTAACCCATCTTGATGGGCCCATTTTCCATGTGACTTTGTGTTGATTTTCACATAAGACCAAACAGTCACATCTTTCTGTAGTTAACTACGAACACTGTAGGCCTGGTCAGAGTTCTATTCTCCGTGACCCTAAGTATTAGGTTTCATCAGTGCACCCAGACAAGCAAGGTAAAAGCCAGGGCCTTAGCCTGTCCTGGGGAAGGATCAGAGCACTGGGACATGCAGTGTCATCACTTTCTTCTTCAGGGAGAGGCTGGGAGCTGGATCGCCTCACTGCTGCCTCCAGTCACTCTCTACTGAGCCTAAAGTGGGGCTGAACCACATGCTTTCTTTGTCCGGAGGGTGGGGGTGGGGGTGGGGTTATTGTGTTGCTTCATTTTTGAGACAGGGTCTCAAAAATTGGTTCCAGACTCTTGATTCCTCTTGCTTTATCCACTCAAATGACCATAGTATAAGCATGCGCCAGCATCCCTGCTACATTTGTTGTTGTTGTTCTTAATGCGTCTCAAGCATCTAGAGTATGCTAAGTCTTAAATGCAGGAGAGAAGCTCATGTCTTAGGATGCCCTGAGGAAGAAAAATTTTAGCTTATGATCTTATCCTTTCCTAACTTCCACCGTAGGTGTCTTAAGTGTATAAAATATAGCAGGTTCTGTGCTTAGTCAGGATCCAAGAGCCTATCAGTGAGTTTCTGGATTTCTTATAAAAGGAACTATTTTATCTACTGTTGGAATTGGAGTATGTGTAGAGGACCAGAAAGGTCTCAGGACTTATGTCTTGATGGCATTCCTCCCTGAGTTTGTTTTTCCTAGATGTGGTGTCTCAGATATAAAATAAGTCATAGCAGATTATTTTAAGAACGTGGTGCATAAGATATTACATAAACAGCAATATTAATACTTGAGCTGTAGGGTCAAGCTGACTGAGCTCAAAATCAACTCTTATCAGTTAATGAATGTGAACACTAATTAGCTGATCATTTAATCTGTTTAGCTTTCAGCTTACTTGTCTATAAAAGCCCTGGATAGAAAGGTGCCAGAACATAGTTATGTATGTGCTGGGACACTGGAGTCCTCAAAAATACCAAAAGAGAATCAAGTCATTAGAGGACCCACTGGAGATGTGAAAAAAATGGAATGCAAAAACCCTCTGGAGAAGTGTAAAACAGAACACAAAGAGGTGAGAGAGGGAGAGAGAGAGAGAGAGAGAAGAGAGAGAGAGAGAGAGAGAGAGAGAGAGAGAGAGAGAGAGAGAAGAGAGAGAGGAGAGAGAGAGCGCTACTACTTCTTCCCAGTGTGTGGTGCTGAGGAGGGCATCCGTGCTGCCTTATGCTGACTGCACGAGGGCTGGAGCGTGGGGGAGGTGAGAGCCAGCATGCTTGCGGGTTTACGTGTGGTCCTAGGTTTGATCCTTAGCAACCCAACAGTCAAAGCAGGACTAAAGAGAAGTGTGTGTGTGTGTCGTGTAGAGTAGGCTAAGGACACAACGGCTTGGCTACATAAGTTAGCACAGAAATATGAGATATACACATTTGTATAGATGGCTGATGTAGCCGGGGAAATGGGAATAGCATGAAAAGCTGATTAAGTTGCAGCAAAAATATTGAAACAAATTATATTACATACTTGAATTAAAGACTTTCAAGATATATAAGCATGTGTTTACAGTACTGTGGTAGATTTCAACTTGCTTTCTAAGTAAATTTGACAGAGATCTTTAGGAGACTGTGTGAACACCATTTTTCATTCCTTAAATCTCTTACTGATAAGCAATTAATAAGAAGTTATTAATAATTAATAAGTAAGTTCTCAAATTAGATACTAATTGAGTTTCCTCTACTACAGTTTCTCTCTCTCTCTCTCTCTCTCTCTCTCTCTCTCTCTCTCTCTCTCT
>OU015743.1:46803948-46822015 GCA_907169655.1 Acomys percivali | reverse complement strand
ACACACACACACACACACACACACACACACACACACACACAATTCTACCTCAATAGTTCTACAGTTCAAAGTGCTTAACAAAAATATTTCTATAATATCACAGTTAAGATTGAACCTTTTCTATCTTTAAAGAAGCAAAAAACATTTTTTTAAACTCCTGGGGCTGGAGAAATAGCTCAGCAGTAAGTACTTGCAAAGGGTCCAGGTTCAGTTCCCAGCACACACATGCAGCTCGCAACCACCTTTAACTCTCTTCCTAGGGTAAGTGATGCTCTCTGATGGCTTCTGGGGGCACTAGGAGTACACTTGATACACAGACAGCCAAACACATAAAGTAAATACTACTTTAAAAGTTAAAAAAAAGTCCTAATAGGGACCAAGCCTCTTCTTTGAGATTATTGCAAAAATACAAATGTAATTGGTACAATAATAAATTGTGTATTTGATCTATGACAAAAGTGAAATTCATTTAAGGCAAGTAAGTAACTTTTATAATATACCACCTTGTTTTAATAATCTTAATAATAAACATGAAAATTAACTTGATTTTTACCATATATTTTACTGTGCTGGTCTTCCAGTGGATTAGAACTTGATTCACTTAGTTCACTCGAATTACTTTCCTAGACACACACAGGAAGAAAAAAAGAAAACATGTTTGGCAAAATACTAAAATATTTTTTTCTGCTTTCATAGTTTTTTACAGAGGATAAGAATGAGTTGGTGAGAAAATTAATGCAAGGAACATGATTTCAAGAGGAGCAGTGGTGGCACACCTGTAATCCCACAACTGGGGAGGCAGAGGCAGGCAGATCTCTGTGAGTTCAAAGACAGCTTGGTCTACAAAGCGAGTCCAGGACAGCCAGGGCTACACAGAGACTCACTGCAGCTCAGCCATAAGACAAAAAGCCCACTTTTAAAATTGTCCAAAGATTTGAATAACTATTTCTCCAAAGAAGATATACATATAGTCAGTGAGTGTATGAAAAAATGTCCACACTATCTGTCATTAGAGAAATGTAAACCCAGAATGCAGTGAGTCAGCCCTTTGATTCACACGGTTGCCAGGAGCATCAGGACTAGCAACAATGACACTATGGAAAACTAACAAGAGGTCAAGAGTCAAAACCATCTCATAGATTTTTATTGGAACGTATGATGATACTTGGGAGGCTAAGGCAGAAGAATCTAAGTTTGTCAGCAAGTTTAAGACTAGCCTATATAGCGAGGCCCCTTCTCAAGAAAAACAAAGGTTTGCGCACGAGTGCTCACAGCAGCACCCTTCCCCATAGTTCAAGAGCATAAAGGAACTGACTGCCATCAGCAGCTGAGCAGAGAAACACATGCGGTATATACATACAACAGAGGTGCATCTGGAAACGAAGTGCTGGCATATGCTGCAACTGGAAAACATTGTGGTAAGAGAGAAAGGAACAAGCTACAAAGGACCACGTGTCTCTGCGTAATTCAGTTCTTAGGACACGTCTGGGGTAAGCAAACTTATACAGAAGAAAATAGATTGGCTGCTGCAGAGAGGAAGAGGGAAAGGAAGAACTTAGAAACCACTGGCTCGTGCTGTGGGGCTCCCTGTGTTTAAACAGTAGAGATGTTCTAAAATTGATTGTGGTAATGGATATGCAACTTGGTGGGCAGGCTGAATGCCACTGTGTGCCAGCTTTAAACGGCCCAATTAATTGAACCTTATAAGTCATGGATAAACACTGAATGGTACATTGTTAATATAGAAAAGAATATGTATTGCATTTTATTTAATGTACTACCCCATTATCTGATTAAACATTTTAATTATTAGTGCATGTTTCTACTAAACATATGCATTGCGTGCTAGATATGAAAGAATGTATCTTTTTCAATTACCTTAGAATCTTTGTTTGACACTTTTGGATTAATAAGATTTTTTAAATACTCGGATTTTTCTATCCACGTGTTCAGATTTCTATATTCTTCTTTCATTTTTTCCAACCTAAACAAAGTAATGAGCTAGAGATGAGAAAAAGCAAGTAACAGGGGAGAATATGTATGGTAAAATTCACAGAAAAATAATACAATACAATCCATCCATATAAAGCTCCAAAAGTGACAAAGTAACAATTTGTCATCTAAGGACACAGTTCAAAGAAATGATTATAACAGAAATAAGGGCCATGGTTATGGGAAGTGATCAGGGACAAGATCCATCTCACAAAGGCACCGACATGCATTTCTGACATTGGGGATGATGATGTATATCTTAATCAGGTAATAACTCCATTTTCACTATTTAAGCTTTATAAACATACTCCAGGAAGTATTCAACCATGTATTATTCTCTGTGTTTTAAATCGCTGGTTTTGGTTGGTTCAGGCTGCAATAACTGAACAGAATATATCCGGTGGATTAAACAGCAGACACTTATTTCTCACAATTCTCAAGGCTGGGCTGTCTGAGGCCAAGGTGACCCCCCACCCAGATCCTGTTGAGAGTCTTCCTGGCTTCAGGTGGCCATCATGTGATACCTCATGGTGGAGGGACACACCTGGACACTGTGTCTTCTCCTCTTTCTGTAGCTTTTCTAAGAGCACGCATAGCATCATGAGGGCCTCAGCCTCAAGCCTAATCTAACCCCAGTGTTTCCCACTTTAACGCTGTTACTTCACTCTTTAACATACTCATGGAGAAGGCTGTGATTTTGTCGAGCATGCTTGAGAGCCTGTGTTCAACCCCCAGCAACACAGATAACAGGAACAAAGCCTGGGGTGGAGGGAACACACCTGGTCTGTAGTCCTATATAACCATACTTTTTGTCACTGAATGTATAATAACATTTTTATCAAGAAAACGCACTTTTTTCTTTTAAAAATATTTTTGCTTTTTAACTTATATAATGTAGGTTATATTAGTAAATTGCAATGCATAAATCCCTGCAGAAAGTGATAGAATACAAGTAGCAACCAAAAGTCCAATGGGTGGCCTTTATAACAAACCTTATAGCAAAGTATTTAAAACTTCCCTTAAAACCAAAACATCAGAAATGAGGATGTCCATATATATAAGAATTCAGGGAGCACTGTTTGACTGTCTTAGCTACTTTTCTCCTCACAAGTCTGAGTCTAGAACTCAGGTATGCATTCCCAGTGATGCCCATGAGACTTGCCTTGGCCAAGGGGACAGCATCAGTGTGAAATAAACACAAGTATGAGGGGCACTTGCACAGTGGTGCGTGCCCCCCATCACTGCTGTTTTCAGCATGGCATTCTGTAATGAAGCCAGGACAGCCTACCAGGAGCCACCTGGGAAACTCAGCTCCTCCTAGCTGCCTGCTGCCACCAATTGGCAAGTGGACGGGCAAAGACTTCTGTGCTTCCTCTAGTTCTACTGTTATCTGACTGCACAGCTGAGCCCAGCCAATAAGCAAAAAATAAAAAGTTAGTCTACAGAAATATGCAACATGCCTGCATTTAGGGTGGGTTTTTTGTTGTTGTTTTGTTTTGTTGGTTGGTTGGTTGTTTGGTTGGTTGGTTTTCCGAGACAGGGTTTCTCTGTGTAGCCTTGGCTGTCCTAGACTAACTTTGTAGACCAGGCTGGCCTCGAACTCACAGCGATCCTCCTGCCTCTGCCTCCCGAGTGCTGGGATTAAAGGTGTGCGCCACCACACCAGACTAGGATGGTTTTTAATACAGCAACAGGCAAGTAGTGGCATGGCTTTTGAAGGATAATCGCAAACCAACCCTGAAAACCAGGTGACTGAAGGAGAAAAAGTCATTCACCCCTCTTTCCCTATAGGGACTATAACACTGGGCAGTCAGGAAGGAGATTTACTAAATTATTCCACGTAATAAATGAAAATGAAGAGGTAGAATTAGAATAACATTTTGATATTGTATTCCCAGAAATGCAGTGTAGATGCTAACAAAAACTAACAAATTAAACAATGCAAAGGCAAATTTCATATGCCATATGATAAAAGAATCTTACCAAAGAAATTAAACCAAATTGAACCAATTCTTGCACCATGTACCCAGTTTTGGGACACTCATATGACAGAACACATTAACTCTCATTATGAGGATGTAGTCAGCACAACGCAAGGTCCAGCCCTGAACCTCCATCACATAAGGAGTAATGGCGTCAACGCATGATATCAAAGTGGGGGAAGCCTAAACATTTTATCTGTAGCCACTATGGCTGCTCAGAGCTTAGATCTCTGCTATCTGGTTCTCCTTAAGTCTGTGCCTTGTGTATTTTTTTTTCACTTTTTGCTCGTGTGTGTGTGTGTGTGTGTGTGTGTGTGTGTGTGTGTGTGTGTGTGAAATATTACATCCTCTTGCATATAGTTGTCTTCTGGGTTCCAGACACTGTATTTGGAAATTTGTAGAATTAATTTGAGGCTCTAGTGTATTTTTCCCTCTAGAAAAAGCATGCATTTACATCTGGCAGTCAACTCATCTAGTGGCAGAAGGGAGCCAGTGGTAGGCACCCACGGCAGCTAGGACATGCACTTAAAGATGCAGCTGCTCTGTCATAGGCCGTGGCTGACCCAGCAGAAGGCTGGGTATTTATGAAGCCTGCCATCCGTGGGCTACACTGTACTTTGGGGTACAATGAACTCTGTTTCTTCTTTTCTGTACATCTGTTTTAGCTCTGCTCAGCTGCTTACCACCTTGACTACCACTGAGTCCCTTGAAAATATGGCACTGGACAGTGGACTCAGCAGCTCTAGACCTCTGGGTTTCCTGGAATCTGGTATCAGTGAATGCTCACTGCTTTTATGACATTGCCTTCAAAGAAAATTTCAAGACATATTTCTCCCAGACTTCGCTGCTGTCGTGCAGTGTGATGGTCTGAGGTAATCGAGGAGAGCCTATGTAGAAGTGAGTCTGTGCACATGTTAGCTCTCCATCTCCATCTCCTCACTAGTGTGAGCTGGGCAGCCAGGGAGCACACCTCTGTCCTGTAATCCATCAGACAGTCTGCTATTAATAAAGGCTGGTCGAATACGCATCATATGCCAGTGCTCTCTAAGTACCAACTACACAATGGGATGGCTTAAGAACCATATTATCTCTTCTCAAAGACCATAAGAATCTAATGGTTAAAGACTGAAAAGGGTAAACAGATACGTATTAAATTATAAATCTTAAAATGGCTTCAGCTAGTGTCATGTTGCTGGGCATCTTAGCTTCCAGAATGAGAAGAAATAAACATCTACAGATTAAACCACGCTGCCTGTGGCATTTTACCGAGCTTTGGACTACTTAACACAAAGATTCATATATGATTGAGGAATTTGAAGACATGGCTGAGGATTTGGGCAAAGTGGAAGGAACTATACGAATAAATGGAAACTCTATGACCGAGAAAGAAAATAACTAGAATTCAAGTTTGAATTAGTTCAACAACAGACTTAAAAGAAAGAAAGAGCCAGCGAGGTGGGGCTATGAGTAAGAAGGAAACACATAGACTGGCAGAGAAAAGATGACGAGGAAAAACAGCATTAGCGACTACAGAGCAGACAAGTGAAGGAAGTGGCTTTCCTTCTTGTGAACGAGTTTTCCCCTCCTTTCTTGCCGTGATAAAGTATCTAATTTACTGAGACATGTGAACACAGGGAACAGTGTCACAGTGAGCATTCCTAGGCCGGCAGAAAGCTCGTGGCTCAATCAAAGAAATTTGAAATGATCTAAACCACAAGTAAATAAAATGAACCCCCATACCTTTCCCGGGGTTTCTCACGGAGTTTTTCAAGCTGCACCACGGTTGCCTGGCTGGTTTCAGCAGCCCCAACGGTGACATTAAATTCTGGAGACAGGAACGCTGGGTATTCTATTCGTTGTGGAGTAATAACATTTCTGAAAAATGGCAATAGAGTTAAAGGCCAACACTATGGAAAAGGACAAGGCTAAGAGCACTGTGGTGACTCTTGTTTTCATTTGTTCTTCCTCTTGTTCCAACTCACCCACTACCATGCGCCATCACGGAGACAGAGCCAAGGAAGAAGGCAGGACTCAGAATCCTGGGAGAAGTGCCTTCTTGGTTACTCATCCTATCAAGATGGTAGGCAGCGGGGATGGAAAAGAGGGAGTCCCAAAGGCAGGGTAAATAGAAAGTATTTGAGCCCGGGTCTTTCAGTAGCCATTTATAGGCAAATCTGCCTTCAGACTCCCTCATTCTTTCAAATAACCAATTCTACGGATTAGATTTTGTGCCAGGCACTATGTTCATGTGTCTGTCTGCATTGATTGTCTTACTTCACTGTCAAGGCAAACCCATGGGATAAGAATTATTGAATCATTTTCTGAAGAGAAATGGAGGAGTAGATCAGCGGAGGGAGGGGAGAGGCACTGGAAGCGGGGGGGGGGAGCAGAAGGCAGAGAGGAGGAGGGAGGGGAGGAAGGAGGGGAGCTATGCTTAGGATGTAATATATGAAAGAAAAATAACTTTAAAGGGGGAATATTGAATCCACTTGACAGACAAGAAAGACAGGAGTAATGAGATTAAATTCCTTAACACATCTAACAGCTAGCAAGTGTCTTTTTGACTAGTCTTCGTTATATAGTGAAGAGCACCTTAAGTTTAATATGTTCAAAATAGACTGCATGACTTCTCCATTCCCTAAATATGTTCTTTCCCATATTGCCTGGCTCAGGGAGTGGAAGCACCACATAGGTACCACTGGTCCAGAAATGTGAGCTACCATTGTGTCTTCCCCTTTCTCCGTCACCTTCCATCTCTGACCTATTATTCCCAAATTTCAAGAATATAATTAAACAATCCTACATTTTTCTCAAATTAATGTAGCCGTCTCTCCCATTGTATTAGCCTGGGCTCTCTAGAGTAACAGAAACAGTAGGGTGTAACTATGTAAAAATAGATTGTTGTATTATGCTGGCCCATGAAGCCATCGAAGCTTCAGATCTGCAGAGTGAGTCTGCTGGCCAGTGACCCAGATCTGCCGACAGTATAATTGAGGCGGCTGCACAACTCCTGTTAAAAGCACATAGGCTCAAGAACAAAGGAGAGCTGGGATAAGCTGGTCCTTCAGACTGAAGGTGCTTAGACAGGAAGAATGCCCTTTCTGGGGAGAGGGTCGGCGTCTTGGTGCATTCAGCAGATTAGAGGAGGCTGCCCACATTAGGGCATGCTTTATTTACAATATCTATTTAAACCTCATCAAAAACTTCTCCATGAAAGCTGACACATGCATAAACAATAATCCCAAGTCCATTTCCTGTCAACATAGCATCTTCTTCGATCATTGCTAACCTCCAATGAAGACAATCACATGATCACAGTCCACCTAATGTGATGTGACTGCCCTCTGCCAACAGACCATAAGAGGAAATAAAGTATCGAGTGATGTTTACTCTTCTCCTCAATATCCTAGAATGCCAATACTGTGATGCTGTGTGATACAGAGATAGAGGGGGGAACCATGCTATTTACATAGATGGACAGATACACACGAACATATTCATAAGCAACGTGTGAGGAAACAGAGCAAGCATACCCTTGACCCTGAACTTGCCATACGACACAGCCTGCGTCCTTTTTTCTTCCACTGCTGACTCTGCCCCTCCTTGCTTTAGCAATCACCTTAGCTGGTGCCTTGCCTGGTGCTGTGATTAACCCTTTCATCCTCGAGGACCATGAACAGTCCCATGCGGGTTAAGGTGTGGTTTTCTATTAAATTCTGACTCAGGGCCAGTGAGATGGCTCAGTAGGTAAAGGTACTTGCTGCCAAAACTGAACCTGAGTTTCATCCCCAGCATCATATGGAGGAAGGAGACAGTCAACTTGCACATGCTGTTGCTTGCCATCCACATGCATGCCATTGTATGCCCTACCCAAAATCATTGTTTTCCTTACATTTTTTAAGGTTTCATTTGTATTTGCCTTTTGCCTGCATGTGTACCTGTGCACCATGTGCATGTAGTAACCATGGAAACCGAGAGAGTGCCAAGGCTCTGGACCTGGAGTTACAGATGGTTGTGAGGCACATGTGGGTGCTGGGACCTGAACCTTGGTCCTCTGGAAGAGCAGTCCATTTTCTTAGCCACTGAACTAGTTTTCTAGGCCCACAAAATAATTTTTAATGCAAAAAAAGCCACCCAACCTTAATCATGGGGAATGGCAGTACCCCTAAAGTGTCTGCTGTGTTTGAACACGCCCTTCCTTTTGTGCATTGTAAGGAGTCATCTGTGCTCTCTTTGGCCTTCCAGATCAATTATTTACCAGTGCAGTGACTCCTCCTTTGCCTGTTGACTCTGGGTCATGAGGAGCCCAGTGGCGTGTAGCCGTCTTAACTTCCAGTTCAGTGTAATCTCTCAGTGGAAGCATTTACCTTTTTGGAAATAACTCTAGGCCAGCAGGAGATAAGGTTGCAAGAACAGGAGAGAAGGATTGCTCTTGAATCACTAGGCGTGATGGCAAGGGGCGGTTTTCATGTCCATGCCTTGATTCATGGACCACTCAATAGTGGCTAAGGGAGAAGATGCATCAGACACTGGTGACCGACTCAGAGCACGGAGAACCGTCTGGAGAACCCTGCCCCAAGCCTGCAAGTGTCTTACTCTATCAGTCTCTGCCTTAGTCCCTTGGGTGGGGTCTTTCACTGTGCCTGAAGTTCACCATTTCAGCCAGCCTGGCCAGTGAACTCCTGGGGTCTGCATCTCTCTGTCTCTCGAAGCTGGGGGTTACAAGTCCCTCTAGCCACGTCTGTGCATAGATGCTGAGAACTGAATACAGCTTGCAGAGTGTCCCCTCAGGCCCACTAATAACAGTTTTTAACAGCCCACTTGGAATTAACAGTTGGGGTGGTGTGGAAGAGACTAACAATCCTGTCCTACAGAACGGAGACTGGTGGCCACCAGACACAGAGGTCTTGGAAGCCCTCCTTTTCATTCCGCCAGGAGGATCCTGCTGGCTAAGTTCCTCATTAAGCACCCCTCTCCTCTCTAGACCTCAGTGCTTTTCTCCAGGGTGACACAGAGAAAGCCAGTACTTCTTTTTGCTTGCTTGCTTGTTTATCACTAGGCCTTGTGTAACCCCACAAGCTTTCCACCTTTGTGCCTCTTCCCCCCAAGTGCTGAGGATACAGGCATGAGCCATCACACCTGGCTCTTTCTCTCTCACCTTCTTAAGCAAAGGAACTCGGTGCTTCCCTTGTCTTAGGGTCTAGCCCATCTCAGCTACATTCCCAGGGTTCCTTAAGATAAGTAACATGTTCCATCACCCTTTTAAGATGCCACTTGACCTTAATATAGTATCGACACTTACGTGACAGGATCTGTTCTTTCTGGAGGAGGTGCAATATTCATGAACATGGATGGTTCAATGATTTTTTGAAGAGGTTTTAACTGATAAAAATGTAAGTACACTTAGTTATAATTGACTGTAATAGGACTAACACCCCCCCCAATCCCTGAAGGCCGATACAGTTCTTAAGTCATGTATATAAGGAGAAGAGTAATGAAGACAGAAACCTAATTTGTCAGGTACTAATTAAACATGTAACACGCATTATATACCATTAGTTCTCTCTAATCCACTTGATAAAACATGATGTAAATGTGCATGTTTTATAGACCACACTGAAGATCAGTGATTCATTCAAAGTTACAGAATGGTGTGCAACATCGGGAACGAGTGTGCGACATGGGGGCGTGTCTTTTCACATCATCAGGATAGGTGAGTAGGGGAGTATATCGTGGAAAGGCTCGTGGACAAGTTGCACTTTTATTGAACAGATGGGTTTTCCCCCATATAATAGCTTTGTCTTATGTTTTCAGTAAGTTCTACCTACATAAAAGAGTGCTTGCCGAGTTTTATCTGAAAATAAGCTATCGCTTTCCATGTGGACATGTATGTGCTCACTCGTGTCATGTGTGTGTGCACAAGTGTAGTCCAGAAGACAACCTCAGGTGTCATTACTCATCAAGTACGCTATGCTGGCTGGCCGGCAAGCCCCAAGGCTCTTGTTTCTGCCTCTCCAGTGCTGGGATTACAAATCTTAAAGTAACCTCTTTCTTTAAGAATAGTTACTCTTAAATTTCATGCTTATATTTGGACACAAACCTACCTCTATAATTGATACTCATAAGCTATGACTGCTAAACCTAACTTGTAGAAATGATGACAATGGAAATTGTAATAAAGCAAAATTCATCACAAGAAAAGAAATATAAGGGCTAGAGAGATAGCTCAATCAACAAAGTGCTCTCTATGCAAGCAAGAGGAACTGAGTTCAAAGCCAAACACCCATACAAAAGCCAGGCATGGTGGTGTGTGCCTGTAAACCCAGTGCTGGGGAGAAAGAGGCAGGAGGGTCTCTGAGTTATTCTCATTGGTGAGCCCCAGGTCCCAGTGAGAGACTCTGTCTCAAAAAGCAAAGTGAATGGCTCCTGAGAAATGACCCTCGACACAAATGTGCAAATGTATACACACATGTACCCTAACATGTATACATGCACACACAGAGAATGAGAGAACTAGGCATGTCAGTGCACTAGTGTAGTACCCTCAGCACTCACTACTCTGAGGGAGGGGAGCCTGGGCCCCACAGCTAGCTGAAGACCAGCCTGAGCTACATACAAAGTCTCTGTTTCTAAAAGCCATGTGCTGGGCATGTAACTCAGTGCAGAGCATCTGCCTACTGTGCCCAAGGCTCTGTGTTAGCACCCAGCATTATAATAAGTAAGTAAATAAGTAAACAAATGAAAACAACAGTAAAGTCAGGTAAGGAAAAAAGACTTGCTCTTTGTGGCTGTCATCTGCAAATATATTAACAATCATGACTACTGTGGACAAAAATTTAAACATATTGTAGGGATTTTTTAAAATAACCCAGAAGTAAACTTCTTTAGGAAGATTAATCCCCTTATTCTCAATTACTAACCAAAATTCACCCAAAATCTATTAATCAAAGACTCTGAAATGAAAGGTCCCCGATACAGCAGCAGCATTAATGGGGTCAGGTTAACACATGCCTGGTTCTGATGATCCAGGGATATCAAGGGTTCTGTCACTCACCAGGTGACAATGTTTATCTATATTGAAATATTTTTCTAGAACAACTCTTTCTTAGGTCTGAATGCTGGGATCACAGGCATGTGTGTATGATCAGTGGTCACATTTCCGATGAGTATTTCTAGATGTAAAATACTGAGCAAAACACCTAGGAAAACATTGTTTTAGTAATACAAGTGTGTAGAGACAACTAAGACAGTAAAGACATTTTGAATAAAATATCATCATTTAAAATGTATAATCAAACACATGGTGAAGCCTTTTGTTTTATTTTGTTTCTGGAGACAAGCCCTTATATTTCAAGATCAGAATGTAAAGCTGCATTTATTTTGAAATGATCATTTTTTTAAACACGTTATCCATTTTTTAGGGAGCTGCATGAGCCAGAGGACAGCTGGTGGAAGATGGTTCCCTCCCTCACTGTGTGGGGCCCTGGTGACTGAAGGCAGGTCATCAGGCTCAAAGGAAAATAATTTGACTGGTAAGCTAAAGCAGAACACATTTTTTTTTAAAAGAAGGGAACTGACCTGATGTGAGAATCCATAACCAAAGCTTCCGTAGGAGAACATAAATTCCACTTCCACCCTGCAGATGACCTAAACGCAGCGGATTGATTTCATCACTTGATTAGAATGAGGTTGTTAGAGAAGTGGCAAAGTGATAACGTCATAAATCTATACAGAATGAATCTTCTAGTTAAAAAAACAAAAACAAAAAACCAACAACAACAAAGCTTTGTTTACACAAGAACTCCAAAAGAGGGTTCTGTTCAAGTCCCAGGAAGTTATAAGCCTTTCACCTTAAAATTAAACAGTGATAATGGTCAAATGTGCAAAACTGTAACTTAGAATTATTAGTAGGATGATGTGAAGGCATTGGCACACACATACATATGGTATATATGCATATATTTCAAATTATTTACTTGTTTGCTTTTCATCTCCACCCCAGATCAAATTTTGTTTGCAACAAGCAATCCCACCTCTCAACCCTAGGATTACCAGGTGTGGAGGAAAAAGTCAGTGACTATATGGTTTTTTACCCCATTCTGGGCATGCAATAGCAGGAGTGTTGTGGATTGCTCAGTTAACCAAATTACTAACATCTAAGCGCATTCAGAATTAGAAAGTGTAAACACCTCTTCAGAGACTCTCCAGCAAGGCTGGAGAAAGCAGCCAAGACATTTTACTGTCTCATCCAGCAATTTCTAACCCTATCACAATAGACTAGAAGGGTCAAAGCTTTAAAATATGTATATATGTGAATACATAACAGAGGAAAGGGCTGTGAATGAGAGAGAGAGAGAGAGAGAGAGAGAGAGAGAGAGAGAGAGAGAGAGAGAGAGAGAGAAAGAGAGAGAGCGCAAGGGGGAACATGGGAGGGGCTGGAGGGAGAAAAATGGAAAGAGGAATAATGTAATTTTAAAAGTATCATAAAAACAAACATAAAAAAGTTAAATTGAGTCGGGAAATGATACCAACTTTTATATAAAATAAGTAAAGAATTTATGAGCAAATATTGTAATTTTTCCATATGTTATAGTTTTGCTAATTCAAACAGCTACGGTTAGGTTAATAAAAAATTTAAACATTTAGGCTATAAACCATAGAATGAGTTCTGTTTAGTGTTAAACTATCACACATGCATAAATCTTAAGAAGGTTTATAGAGTGCTTACACTGTTTCTATGCATCATTTGCAATATTTCGGTAAAGCAGCCTTTCTAGAAAAAGAAAGTCTTAAATGAATTATTCGTGTATACATCTGTAGTTTATCTAAAGCGGGTAGTCAAGTTAAACTACGCATGGATTCAATAGCTAAAACACAAGTGCAATATAATTTTAACTGAATTAAGATACCAATGTAATGAAGGTTCAGTAGAAGTGCAGTTGTGAGTAGCAGAGGCAACTGGAGATATTAGCATTAACAGAGGTGGAGATGCTCAGCTGTCTGGACTTCCCTCTCTGGAAATCCACCCCCATTCTGGTCTTGAGGGTTAAGCATAAGTCTCCACAGCAAGCTCCCAATCAGGTGGAAGGTCCTCACAGCCCAAGGGTGTGGACCAGATCTGAGACCTTTCCTCCTTGGCTCTCATCCATGGTGATGTCTGTGTGCTGTGAGTTATCACACCCAATCCAACACCCATGGGTAATTCACCCCCAACCCTCCAGCACTTTCACTACTGTCAAGTTCATGGTTAGGAACCTCGCACACCACATGCCGAGTACTTCAGTGAGCATCCTTTTTTTTCTTCTTAATTTATTTATTGAATCGCTTTACAGCCTAATCGCAGCTTGCTCCCTCCTCTCTTCCCAGTCCTACCCCTCCGGTACCCCTCCCCCCACATTCTCCATTTTCCCTCTCCTCAGAAAGAGGAAGTCCTCACCCCCATGGGTACCAACATACCCTGGCACATCAAGTCCCAGCAGGACTGTTAAAAGCTGTACCGAGGGATGGAAAACAAGGACTAAGTGCATCCTAGCCTACTGAGGGCAGACAAGGCAGCCCAGTGGGCATTCTTTTTAGTTCTCACCATGGCCATGAAGTATGTTTCTTATGGAAGCCAGAGGTGCTCCACATGAGCCCACACACCAGCCAAGGTCAGAAAGTAATGCAGACTCCTCTCCGTTCCCTAGGTTGCTCCAAATTACATGATATTGTCTGGGAACTCAGCGTTCTCTTATTTTAAGCCTCGTGCTGACAATTCTAATATTTTTCATATATTCAGAATGAACTTCGTTTGCTATGCACATGGTAAACAAAAGGAGCCCATTAGGTAGAAGGAACCACACTGACAATACAGGCCAGACAGCATGGTGCTAAGGTTTAAAAACACAAACACTGGGTTCTGCTTTACTTCCTGTCCTTTTGAGACCGTGTTTCACTGTGTGGCCCAGGCTGGCCTCGCAGTCGCTGTGTGGCCAAAGATGAACTTGAGCTCCTGTCTTCTTTGTCCCCTGAAAGCACTAGGGTTACAGGCCTGTGTTCCTATCTAGCTGAAAAGCCCTGGGGTTTGCGTACATACCTGTATCACTTCATAAAGATGTGACTCGGTGCTGCCTAAGGCATGAGCGGGCCTGTCTGAGTCTCCTCCATCTTTCATTAATTCCAAGAAAATATTATTCCGCTCATCATCCTGACGTCTGGGAACCTCAATATCAAAATATAGGAAAAGAAATATTAAGTTTTCAGTCTGAATTTCAGACATAATTTCTATGTAAATGTATCCATAAGTTACACTAGATCACGGGTGTCACTAGTTGTTAGTTTTTATGTTAGCTTTGTGAGTTTTCAACTTCATCATTCCACATATTCTAATATCAACAACATCGGGACGTGTTTATGTCTAATATTATTTATGACCTTTTGAATCATCTATTGCCTGCCCTGTCTTTTTAATTATATGTAAAGAGTTGCCCTCCATACTTACTGAAGTTACATATCAGATGAAGGGATTCAGGAACTTTAAGCAGGAAGAGCAGTGCTAGAGGCATCATAATACTTGATTTCAAATTATTCTAACAGAGCCATAGTAACAAAACCAGCATGGTGCTGGAGCAAAGCAGGCACAGAGCAGTGGAGTCAAATATAGGGCCATACACAGCCCACATAGCCACAGCCACAAAAAGTATACATTGAAGAAAAGACAGTTCACCAAACAGTGCTAGGGGGGAAAAAAACCCAAATACCCATATGTAGAAGAATAATTAAGATCCTGACCTCTCACCCTGTATAAAAACAAAGAAGTCCATGTAAGAGCTGAAACTGTAAAAAGCCTAGAGAAAACCACTTCAAGACACCTTTCTAGGCAATCATTTCTGAGTGGAGCTCTAGCTGCTCAGGGAACAAGAGCAAGAACTGGCAAGCAAGAACGATTTGAGGAAAACGCTTCTGCACAGCAGGAAAAAAAAATCTCTTTGCCACGTGCTCATCTGGCAGGACATGATTAGTATCCAGAATATATAAAGGACTCAGAAGAGTAAACACCAAAAGAGCAAATCACCCGATCAATAAATGGGCGGATGAGCTGAATAGATACATTTCAGAGGAGCCAGTACAAACATCCAATCCGTGCAGGAGGAAAGGCGGCTCCAGAGAGACTGTACAAGTGCACGCTCCCACCAGCAGTGGAGGAGTGGTCCACTGACCCCGGATCCTTGCCAGCATGTGCTGCCACGTGAGTTTTTGGTCTTAGCATCCTGACAGGTGTAAAATGGAAGCTTGGAGTCATTTTGATTTGCATTTCCCTGAGGCTGAATACTTGTTTAAATGCTTCTCAGCCATTAGAGGTTCCTCTGTTGAGAATTCTCTGTTTAGCTCTGTACCCCATTTTTAAAAGTGGGTTATTTGGTTTATTGGTGTTTAATTTCTTGAGTTCTTTCTATATTTTGGATATTAGCTCTCTGTCAGATGTAGGGTTGGTGAAGATCTTATTTGGTAGGCTGCTGTTCTGTCCTATTGATGGTCCTATTACCTTACAGAAGCTTTTCAGTTTCATGAGGTCCCATTTATTAATTGTTGACCTTAGAACCTGAGGGGTTGGTGTTCTGTTCAGGAAGTTGTCCCTCAACTGAAGAATAGATAAACTGTGGTACATTTACACACTAGAATGCCATTCAACTATTAAAAACAATGACATCATGAACTTTGCAGGCAAATGGATGGAACTAGAAAAGATCATCCTGGGGGCTGAAGAGATGGTTCAGCGTTTAAGAGCACCGTCTGCTCTTCCAGAGGTCATGAGTTCAATTCCCAGCAACCACATGGTGGCTCACAGCCATCTGTAATGTTATCTAATACTCTCTTCTGGTGTGAATGCACTGTATACATAAGAAATAAATAAATCTTAAAAATTAAAAAAAAAAAAAGAAAAGAAGCTATCATCCTGAGCTAGGCATGGTGGTGCATTTTAACCCCAGTACTCGGGAGGCAGAGGCAGGTGGATCTCTGTGAGCTCGAGGCTAGCCTGGTCTATAAAGTGAGTCCAGGGCAGCCAAGGCTACACAGAGAAACCCTGTCTTGGAAAAGAAAAAAAGAAAGAAAGAAAGAAAGAAAGAAAGAAAGAAAGGAAGGAAGGAAAGATCATCCTGAGTGAGGTAACCCGGACCCAGAAAGACACGCATGGTAGTACTCACTTAGAAGTGGACATTAGCCATAATGTACAGGATAACCAACCCATAGACGCAAAGAAGCCAAGGAGGGCCCATCTGAACAGTAGGTACTCTTGACTAGTGACATCTTTGAGATATATTTTAGCTTTTAAGAGGTTTAACTATAGCTGGACATGATGGCGCACGCCTTTAATCCCAGCACTTGGGAGGCAGAGGCAGGTGGATCACTGTGAGTTCGAAGCCTGGTCTACAAAGGGAGTCCAGGACAGCCAAGGCTACCACAGAGAGACTCTGTCTCTCTCAAACAAACAAACAAACAAAAAGGTTTAACTGTAAACAGAAGCATAGCAAGTTCCAGCTGAGTGGCAATTTAATGGACTAGGGTTTCAAGACAGTGTGTACACACCCCCGGCTCTTCCACATCCCAGCCCTATGACCACAGCAAAGTCCTTTAACCTCATAGTAACTCACTTTCTTCATCCAAAAAGATAAGTGTGCACGTGTGTTTGTGTGAGCAAGTGCACGCACATGTGTGCATGTCTGTGCTGTGTGTGTGTCTATCTGTCTGTCTGTCTGTGAGGGGGAGAGAGGGAGATATCTGGGATTGTTACAAAGACTGAAATCTATGTGTAAACATTAGAGGAGTGTATATTAAGGGACTATATAAGAGGAGAGAAGAAATAGAGGGTGAAAAAAGAAAGGGCAGAAGAAGGCAGATGGAAAAGGCAACGCAAGGGAGAAACCCTTATTTATGATAAATGCTTAGAGTCTCACACACCAACATGCCAGGAAGAGTATGCTGGGGCCAAGCCCTTCAGCACACACCACAGGCCACGGTAGAGGAGTGAAACACTGCCAAACCCCAAATGAAAAAGTTTTCGGTTCTTGTCCACCTTTCCCCCCAAAAGATGTAAGTAGTTAGAATATTTGAAACTATAAAGACACATCATCATATTGAGGAGAGAATTTTAACATTACCTGTACAGAAAAATACTTCACTTCATCAAACCTAAGTACATAGTTCTTTTCACTAATAGCTTTCAAGTTACGAAGTTTTGTGCATTTTATAATGTTGTTTACAGAGATTCGAATGAACAAATTAATATGTTGCTGTACAATGACTGAAAATAAAATATTTAGGAAATAAGTTGTGTTGTAATTGATCAAATAACACATTGTAAAATTTATTAAGCAATCTAGGCCAAAGTATAAAAGTCAATCAAGTAGACAGAGAAGATAATCTTAGAGCATATTAAATGATAGAAATTCTGTTTTTTGCCTCTCATTGCTATGCGCAATGTCAACAGAACGCTTAGTCTTCTCCACAGACCTACCACAGCTTTATTCTCACATTTCACCATAATTCCTCCGCAAATTTTCCACATGTTAATTTTAAGGTGACTAAGATTTATAATATATAGTCAACATCATTTTCTGTGTGGAACTATGTATAAAAGTTTTAAAGTAAGCACATAAATTGAGAATAATTGAATCTTAAGATAGAATTTACAGGCTGGAGAGATGGCTCAGCGGTTAAAAGCATTGGCCGCTCAAAACCAGAGGACCCAGGTTTAATTCCCAGCAAACACATGGCAGCTCAAAATTGTCTGTAACTTAAGTTCCAGTGGATCCAATTCCATCACAAAGACATTCACATAGGCCAAACACCAAGTGTATGTAAAAAATCAATATTTCTAAAAAGATACCTGAAAGTTAGAATTTACAGGAAAGTGGTCTATTCTAGTTCACCTCACTATAAGTCTTCATTTTCACTGTTCTGTGTTGTTTTCATAGTACTTCATGAATTAAAAATATAGTTTTCAAGGTTTAAGTACCTTCAAACATCACTACAGAAATTTTTTTGAAAAAAAAAAAGAAACGAGAGAGAGAGAGAGAGAGAGAGAGAGAGAGAGAGAGAGAGAGAGAGAGAGA
>OU015743.1:46763817-46803938 GCA_907169655.1 Acomys percivali | reverse complement strand
AGAGAGAGAGAGAGAGAGAGAGAGAGAGAGAGAGAGAGAGAGAGAGAACATAACCAGCGTGCTTTAAAAATAAGAATACAGGAGTATGGTAGTTCTCCACACGTGGGAAGCTGGGACAAGAGGGCTGAGAGTTTGAGGGCAGCCTAGGCTACATAGGAAGACAGACTCAAAGAACCAAAGACAAGGCACCCACTTAAGAAAATTCTTATTAAAAAAAAAGTTTAAGAGAAGTAGGTTTATTGCTTATAAATAAATTAGCATTATGTTTATGGACATATTTTTCCTTTAACTTACATGGAAATTGAGGTAAATTCACAGATAGCTTTAAATTTTTTTTTTACTTCTACACTAAAGAGTGGGGTTATTTTTGTAGTCCTTTAGTCTGAGTAGGCATCTATGATCATTTTAACATAAATTCAATGAATGTAAGTAAAAATAGCATTACTATGGATGAGAGAGACATTCACCAAAGTGTAGAACTTAAGTGAACATAGAAACTATGGTAATCAAGATTTTTAAAAAACGTTTTACACTCTTTAACAATGTTTTACACTGAAGATGAGTAGTTGCACGGTAACCACAGTAACCGCCAGCACCCAGCCAAGCCCAGCCTTGCGGGCACCCACTCTGATGGGCCAGGCATCCTAGTCCCCTTAGCTGCAACCTGCAGCCACAGCGAAGACTCTGGGGAGCAGGAGGCCACTCAGTGGGGGGTGGAGGCTTTGCCGATAGTGTGGTTAGCTTTGCAGGCAGCAACGTTTCCCAGTGGTTAGTAACTCAGCCGGGAGCAGCCAACACAGCAAGATCTGGATTCTGTGAAAGGATACATCTGTGAGAAAACTGTCTACAGCTCCTTATGTGAACAGCCAGGCAGCCAACCTGCAAAAACACACAAGGCAAACACGGTTTGTTTTTTATGTTAACTTTCTTACACTTTGCACTGAACTGTTATTTAAATTGTTGAACAAGTTTGTGTTGGGTTTTCCCTTTAGAAATACTTTGTTCTTAAATAGCAGTATGACATCTTAGGGCTGGAAAGATGGCTCAGTGATTAGGAAGGAGCACAGCCTACTGTGCAGAGAACTCAGATTCAGAACCCACATCCCAGAACCCACATCAGGTGGCCAGTTCCAAGAGACCTAATGGCCTCTTCTGGCCTCCAAGGGTACCAGGCACACACGTGGTGCACATCCATACATGTAAGTACTGAAACACACACATACAATAGAAAGAGCTTCAAAAACTATTGTTTAAAAGTATGTCTGTTTGTCTCTGTGGGTGTCTGTGTGCATAATGGCATGTGTGTCTGTGTCTCTCTGTATCTGTAGACATGTGCATAATGGCATGTGTATATATGTGTGTGTAGACATGTGCATAATGGCATGTGTGTGTGTCTATGCCTCTCTATATCTGTAGACATGTGCATAATGGTGTGTGTGTGTGTGTGTGTAGACATGTGCATAATGGCATATGTGTGTGTATGTGTGTGTAGACGTGTACATAATGGCATGCGTGTGTAGATATGTGCATAATGGAATGTGTGTGTGTGTAGACATGTTCATAATAGCATGTGTGTGTGTGTGTGTGTGTGTGTGTGTGTAGACATGCATAATGGCATGTGTGTGTGTGTCTCTGTGTGGGTGTAGACATGTGCATAATGGAATGTGTGTATATGTGTTTATCTCTGGGTATATATGTCTGCAGACATGTGCATAATGGCATGTGTGTGTGTCTGTGTGTGTGTTTGTCTCTGTATGTGTGTCTGTGTGTGTGTCTGTAGACATATGCATAATGATGTGTGTGTAGAAATGCACATAATGGCATGAGTGTCTGTGTGTGTGCAGACATGTGCACAATGGCATGTGTGTGTGTGTGTGTGTGTAGCATATGCATAATGGATATGTGTGACTGTGTGTGTGCATAGACGGCATGTGCCTAATGGTGTGTGTGTGTGTGTGTATGTGTGTGTGTGTGTATAGACATGTGCATAATGGCACATGTGTGGTAGTCAGAGGACAATTTTCAGGAGCTGGTTCCCTCCTTTCACCATGACGGTCTTGGATTGAAACACAGGCTCTCAGGCTTAGTAGTGATGCCAAGTGCTTTTATCCAACTGAGCCACCTCACCAGCCCAGCTATGGTTCTTCTAAGAATGCTCACGAAGCCGCTTGGTGGAGGCAGGGATGGGAGGCGTGAAGGAGTGAGGAAGGGTCAATTTTCGAACCATAGGTCAATCTGGAAATAAGTATAACCATTTGATGAGCTCAACAAAAATGCCAGTTCAGACGACATTAGCAGATCCCAGACGAGGCCCCAATCAATGCCCCACAGTGCTGTCAGGCAACGGGGAGTCTGCGCTACAGGAAACACTACTTCTGTGAACTACAATGTTTGCCATAGTTTTGGCAAATATTGAATGGTTTTATGACTCATATAAATAAAAAAATCATGATCATGTTTATCATAGAGGACTATTTCCTTCATATACTTTTAAATTACCAGATAATAAATATTAACTTTTCAAAGCAAATTAGAAATAATTTGCACAGGCTTATTGAAAGTTAAGTCATACATACCACATCTCCAAACGGTATCAAATTTGCTGTTTCATGTGATACTGTCGATTCTTCACTCTCAGACCCTTGAAGAGTTTTTTTTAGCATCTACAATAAAGATAAACAAATTTAACATTTCAGAAGAAAAAGTAGAATGTAACTGAATAAAACATTACTTCAACTTAATATTTCCTGGGTATCTATTAAGTACTGGCGCTCTAGGCAGTGGATATAACTATGAATAAGAGACTCATTTCTATCTTCAATAGGTCTATCAATAGGTAGGAAAGAAATAAAAATATACATAATTAAATATGGATTATTAAGGAAACTGGAAACAGAAGCACATATGCATATGAGCAATGGGCATCCGGCTTGTTAATGGGTTGAAGACAGAGCAGAGTACCTTGGAACACTTGTAAAATCACTCCATCCAGTTGCCACCCATATGACAATCACCTGAGCCAGAACTTCTATTAAAAAATAATTATATCAAAATGAGAAACACAGGTGAAATACAGAATACATTAGAGAAAGGCATCACAATTTTCAGGTTTCCTATAAGGAGAGAATTAAAATAAAAATTCCAACACTGACCTGTGGGAACAGAAATCAAGACAAAAAAAATTCTGAAGAGACTGAAAAAATAGCAGAGAGGAATAAGGACAATAGATGAGACAAAGTCAAGGAAAAAGTCCAATACTGCAAAACTTCTGGCCACGCCGGCTGAGAGAAGAGCCCTTACGGTGAAGGACTAGATCTAGGGGTGGCCTCCCAAGAAGAGAAGCTGATTCTCCTGAAAGAAGACAGAGAAGTGGGGTCCCCTGAATGCATGACAGTGAGGAGAAAGGAAGATGCTGCAGGGGGTGGGGATTGATGATATCAGAAGAACAGCTAAGAGTCACTAATCACATTCACATCCTTTCACCTCCCACCACTTAGAAGTTCACTCACATGAACTGCACTTCAATATGCTTTTTTAAAAGCATGGCACACTTGAATCATGTAAAAAGAAGGAAATTGGGAGAGATTTTTATTGGTGGTCATCCTTCCCCCTTGGAACGCCCCCTTTGGAGAACCTCTGGCTCTCATAGTATGTGGAGGTGCTGTGCAAGCTGCCAGGGGAGAACAGCAGGCACCAGTCCTACCCAGCTGATGCCTGTGAACCGCAGTAATCACAAGCCCAGCAAGAGAGCCCCAGTGGATCAGCAGTGCAGCTTCCACCTCGCAGGTAGCCAGCTGCTGTCTAGTTGGACCAAAGGCTGGCTGAATGGAAGGGGACTCACGCCCAGCACTGTAAACCTAGCCAACTGCCTGTAGCTGGAGAAGTCACAGACACTGAAGGAGAACCTACAGCTGCCATTTTCCTACACTAATATAATTTCTAACTATAATCTAAATATCTATCCTTATATCCAAGATGAATGTATCTCTTACCCCATCAAAGAAGTTTCTTTTTGCAATAGATGGAGACTATCGCAGAGATGCACAACTGGTCAAAATAGGCTACCCGAACTCAACGGATACATCTGCACTGCCACCATACACCCAAGGGGAAATCACGGAGGAGAAGAAAATTGACAAAGCCGAGGACCAAAACACCTTCTGAGGAGCGGAGGAGGCCTTGAGCGAATGAGTAAAGAACAGATGAAGTCCTGAGTGAAGTCCTGTATTGTTGGCATAGGCATGGCCATGTTAGGAACCAATGGATGTCTCAGACCCATGGAATCTAGCAAAGCCTTTCCCTGGATCAGGCTGAGAAGGATGGCAAGACCTTCCTGTCTTCTGAGTGTGAATGTTGCCGTGTGTGTAAACACTAGCAACTGTAGCTTCCTCCTCCTCAGTGTTTACAGCCTGAGACTGCTCACCTATAGAGACTTCCTACCAAGTCTCACAACTCCTGTCCCCTATGCTGTACGTAACAAACATACTGAGGTTCTGGTTTGTGGTGTAGTGCTTGCAGCTCTGTCAGTTTTGTGGTACAGTTTTCCATCTGTAGGGTCATGTCCTCTGCAAACAGTGACAGCTTGATGTCTCCCTTTCCAATCTGGATGCTTTTTTCTTACACAATTGCTTGGGCCAGGACTTTCAGTACGGTGTGAATCAGAAGGGCATCGTTACCGCATTCTGTAGCTAAGAAAAAAGGCCTCAGGTTTTTCTTCATTCAGAATGTTTGTTGTGGGCTTGTCATATATGTCCTTTACTGTGTTCACATATTCCTTGTGGGTTGAATTTCTTGAGATTTTTTAATCGTGGATGAATGATGAACTCAAAATTTAAAAAAGCTTTAGAGATACAGGAAAAAGAAAAATATGAAAAGTGGATTGATAAGATACAAGCTTTAGAACAAAAATAGGGACTTATAAATAAAAATGAGAAAAATACTCAGACACAGACCAAGGAACTTAGACAAAAAACCTACTACATCACTGCATGATGAAACTGAAGAGGGCAGCACAAACGAACCTTAGTTTATCCAGTCACTATACAAGACCTACCAGAAGTTGGTAGGCACCCCCAAGGCTATGAAGAAGTTAAAAGGAATCCTATAGACTTATTAGATTTGAGGAGATTTAGGGAAGCAATCATTCCCTATGGTATGCATTTTCCCTATATGAAGCAGATATTAAATTCATGAGCAACTCAGAACAGAATCATCTCCCAAGACTGGGAAGATTTGGCAGCAGCAATATTGGAAGCTAGTCCTCAGTGACAATTGTGAACATGATGGGCAGAGGAAGCTAGGGCCATGGAACAGTGACACAAGGCTAGAGGTATTAATATTTCCCAGGATCAATATGCTGAGTTACAAAGCCAGCCAGAATTTGATAACCACACCTTGGCTTTATATCACTTAACAGCTTTAAATGCTTGGGACAGGTTGAAGAATCAGGAAAGAGGTCTGAGTCGTTTGCTAAAATTATACAAGGCACAAAAGAAGCCTTCACTGAGTTTTTGCAAAGATTGACTTCAGCTGTAAATAGAATAATATCAGATTCAGAAGTTAGACAAATATTAACCAAATTGTTGGCTTTTAAAAATGCTAATTCAGGGCTGGAGAGATGGCTCAGAGGTTAAGAGCGCTGGCTATTCTTCCAGAGGAACTGAGTTCAATTCCCAGCAACCACATGCCTAGCCATCTATAATGAGATCTGATGCCCTCTTCTGGCCTGCACGGATACACATATACATAATAAATAAATAAATAAATAAATAAATAAATAAATAAATAAATAAATAAATATTTTAAAGTGCTAATTCAGAATGCAAAAGGGTGATTAGACCTTTAAAGGCAGGATCAGCACCAATAGAGGAGAAATACAGCTGCTATTAAATCTCATGTTTATGATAATTCCCTGACAGAAGTAATATCTAAAAGTTTCTAGAAAAACCAAAATCTCAGATGCTTTAATTGTGCTAAACCAGGTCATTTGGAAAGCAAGTGTAGGCAAAGCATTCCTAGAAATAACCCCCCACAAAAAGGCCCCAGGCATCTGGAGGATGCAGAAGGCATGGCAAAGGCCACACTGAGCTAAGGAATGCAAATCAACAGAGGTAGGTAAGGTAACCCTTTGCCGTCAGGAAATGTCCTAGGGAGCTCCCAAAGGCTTCCACGTCAAATGTGACTCAATCATTCCCTGTCAGCACCAGAGAAACTCATCCACAGAACAATTAAAATAGTGCCTGTTGTTAAAAATAATACCTCAGAAAACAAAAATGAAACAAACAGAAACAAAAAAACAATACTTCTCTGATTGTATCAAGTACTGAACAGCTTCAGGAGATAAAACAAAAAATTCAGGAGAGACCAGAAAACAAGTATTTTGACATGTGGCTTATAAATGATCAGAGACAAAAGCTAAAAATACAAATAAGTGGCATTGAAATAGAAGATTTAGTAGACACAGAGCAGATGTAACAACAATTTCACCAAAATCTTGGCATCCATATTGGCCTTTTCAGGAGGTAAATATTCAGCTTCTAGAGGTTGGAACTTTTTTTTCAAGACAGGCTTTCTCTGTGTAGCCTTGGCTGTCCTGGATTCATTCTGCAGACCAGGCTGGTCTTGAAATCACAGAGGTCCATCTGCGTCTGCCTCCCGAGTGCTGGGGTTACAGGCGTGTGCCACCATACTTGGCTGGGATTGGAACTTTATCTCAGGTAAAGCAAAGTGCAAGATGGGTCAAGGGTGTAGAATCAGAAAGACAAATAGGAAAATCCAAGCCACGTTTGACTAATATAGTTATGAATTTATGGGGATGTGATTTGTTGCAGCAATGGAAAACACAGATTAATATTTCTCCAATCTCAGAAACAAACCATAAATATTAAACAGTATTATCAAGAACAGTCACAGCTGGGTGTAGTGGCACACACTTGTAATCCCAGCACTCAGGAGGCAGAGGCAGGCAGATCTTTGTGAGTTTGAGGCCAGCCTGGTCTGCAAAGCAAGTCCAGGACAGCCAGGATACACAGAGAAACCCTGTCTGGAAAAAACAAACAAACAAACAAACAAGCAGGATACAACAGCTGTTGGTCTTCCAAAGGTACCAACCACCTTCCCTTTAAAATGGTTAACTAGGCATTAAAAAATAATATTTTTGAATGATAATTTACTAAAGGCATACTTGCCTTACTGGCATGAAATGAAATTGGGTTTTCTTAAACCACAGTCTTAATTCTATTTTAGAATGTCAGACTGTAGATTGCCACGTGGCCCACACCATCTTAGACATCAGCTTTTGAGTTTTCTTCTTAAATAAAAAGGATACTTTTGTTGTTTGGTATTAAAAGCACAGTCGATTGGTTTAAAATGTTTTAAGTAAATTCAAAGACTTACTACAGTTCAAACTTATTTTCTAAATCTCTAAGAGTTGGAATGATTTGGAGCAGGGCGGTGGTAGCCCAGTGCCTTTAATACCAGCAGAGACAAGTAGATTTCTACAAATTAGTTGCTTCCTAAATTCTAAAGTTACAGTGGACAAGGTGGCGGTGGTCCACACCTTTAATCCCACCTCCCAGGGACAAAACTCAGATACAACTCTTAATTGGTATGTTTGCACACTAGAGAAGTCACATTCCATATTTACAGATTGTTATTTAAAAAAAAAAAACCCTCTACAGGGTTACTAGAGAGGCAGCTAATTTCCAGTGGGGACAGGAGCAAACAGAATCCTTTGCGACTGCAGGTAATGTCATCTCCATGCGTGCAACCCTGACCAATGCTGAGCCAGACGATACCCTAATTATGGTGATCATATTTATTGGTGAATTGGCAACTGGGGACTCTTCATAAAGCAAAAAGGAGTCCACCAACCTTTGCCTGTTGGCTTCTGTTTGCAAACACTTTCCATATATGGTGATTAAGTATTTGCTTCTCTTTCTGAGAAACAGGACAATTTAGGAGGCATGGAGACTCTTACACTCAGTCATTGCTGACCACCCTATGGTGATAAAGGCCCCTCTTACAGTGATGGATTGGATCCCTTCAAAGGCAGAGTCCTTCGCAGGCTTAGCCATGAAGGAGAGGATTACAGTGGAACTGCAGGGTGTGCTAACAAAGAGGTCTGTGCCTTCCTTCACTGAGGCAATAGCTCAGTTGCCTATAATCCCCATCCCTAAACTGCTCACCCCTCCCCGCAAAGAGAGACCTATTGAACTGTGGGGACTAAAGGAATAGTCACAACCTCTGGCTAATAATGGTTTACTGATGGTTCATCAACCACTGATGGAAGCAAAACTGGTGGAGAGCAGCGCTGATAGGCAGGGGACGGAGCAGCCAACACTGAGGAAGGAAGCACAGAGTCAGCACAGCACTGTTGGGCATAGGACAAACATCCAGGAAAGCAAAAGGGGAAATCCCCATCTTTTCCAACTCACGGTGCGTGTGCAGTGGGATAGCTACGTGGTCATCAAAATGGAAAAACCACTAACTGGCGGGTAAAGATCTGGTCATGGCAGGCATGGATGGAAATGGCAAAAACTTAGGAAAGACATTAAATTTTTATGTAGCTCATACAGGCAAGACAGACAAAACGGCTAAAAATAATGAAGTAGTGGACATATTGGCAGTGGTTCACACGTTTAATCTCAGCACTTGGGAGGCAGAGGCAGGCACATAGGCATTATAGTGATTTAAATTTAAAGTCTGATTGCTAAAGGCAGGCTGAAATTCAAAGTGAATGTCCTTTGATATCTAATAATGTCCTCTTCTGGTGGGCAGGCAGAACATTGTATACATAACAAAATAAATTAATCTTTAAAAAACATGCTTAAACCTTGAATTTTTATATCAAGAGAAAAGGAGTATAGAATTACTTATCTGCACATTCTAAGGTATAGTTAGCTTCAAATTTTCAAAAACATTTAAAATTTCTCAAGTGAAACATAATACTTTTTCTGTTACCAAAAATCATTTTGCCTTAGGAAAGATATAGCCTTCCAAAAAAAAAAAAAAAAAGGAATTCTCCAGTGTTAGAGGTGGAGCAGGGTTTTGTTGTGATCTTTCCAGAGAATAAAATCATCCAACTAAGGAATCTGGAGACCACTGGACAAGTGATGAATCTGAAGAAAAAGGACAGATCGTCAAGAGAAAGTGTCCCAAGAAAGAGAGTAAACTGGCCAAGTGGTATCACCTACCAGCTGACTGGCTTAAAATCCAATTAAAAATTAAAGCTGGGTTTGGAGTTGGAGAGTGGCTCTTTCCTTCTCTAAACCCATGTGTGCTTGTTAAAGAAAAATCCAAAATCTCTGTCTCATATCAGGAGAACCACCTGGTATGGGACAGAAGAAAACAAAACATAAGGGATTGTTCTATTGCCACTGACCTCATAATCTTTTGGTTTTTATTTTACTCTCTAAAACTTTAATTAAGGCATAAATATTATCTCAAAATCTATAAGATTATTGTGTATATATAAGCTTTCCTTTGTGATACTAGTAGTCATCCAGAGTACTAACTACCTAGAAGTAAGCTTCAGCTAGCTTCCTGTACGAGTTTCCAGGTTTGAGTCTGAAACAGGTAACTAGGGACAAAGTTTGTACACCTCAGATGTACTAATAGACTGTGGTCCTCAAGCCTTTTGGACATCTGCCAAATATGGCATTTAAACTGTTCAAGTTGTCTACCATCCCTAACAGTAACCTTTGAGGTATCCAAGAAGACGATGGGGCCCCACAATGACGAGTCCATGTGGACTGAGGTAACGTTAACCCCTGGGGAAACCGCCCCTTGCCTTGTCTGCTGTCAGGCTCTGCGCAAACAGTGGACACCTTTGGGCTGACTACTGTGTTCTCCCTAGCCAGGATTGCCACTGAGCTGACAGACACCACCCAAAGATCAGCTTCGGACTACAGACTTTCCAGGACATTCAAACTGCTGAGTTCATACGAGACTGACACAAACATTTTACAGAACTTTAAACTCAAAAAATACTTAACCCTAAAATTGCCAAATACAACCAACCTTGACATTGTAGAAATCTTGGTAGAAATAGCTTTATTATTGTAAATAGTTTTGCTGTGTTAGAGCATAAATCTTTCCTTCTTAGTTAGACCAAAAAATAAAAAATAAAAAAAGGAAAATGTTGCAGGATATTTGATCACACTATGAACCCCAAGACTGTGTTTTGTTTTTTTTTTTACTGGAAAAGCCTGTTTCTAGTTGTGGTGTGGCTCAGCCCTAGCACACTCCTTTAATCCAAGAGCTTTCTGCTTGAGTATTGTGAACAGGATTAAATAAAATTAACCCTAGGTCAAGAGGTGGAGCAAGTAACCAGCTGACAGGGAGAGAACATAGGGAAAAACCATTGAGAATAACAGGAAGTCAGGAGGGTGGATAGGGAGACGCACAGGACGTAGAAGGGACAGACATTGAGGTTGAGGGGTTTCTGACATTGTTTTCTTTAGGGACATTGGCTAGGGAAGGTCAGCTGGGTGCTTTCTCTGCCTCTCTAAGCTAGGAGGCTTTCACCCCAGCATCTGGCTTTATTGGTACAATTGAACATTTGAGATTTTGTTAGAAACAACACAGGACAGCCTACTTACCCACATGGCATCAGTGCACACTGAGCACACGCAGGGCGTGGATTTCCACCCACACTCGGCAGTACTGGAGTACAGTTCGCCTCCCTGCTGGGGTGGTATCTGAGGAGGCCTGCTGGAGTGCGAGAACTTTCTTCATCACCCAGCAGTTAAAAGGCAACTCTGATGCAAACTGTATTTTCTTACTGCGATGAACTAAAACTAGAAGCAGTAACGAAGATCTGCAAACACTGGGAACTAAACAACACAACGTGCTTCTTTCTGACCGTCCCGCCCGCTCCCGGACACGGTCAAGCAGCTCTGGGGAAGAGCTGGCAAAGGAGCGCAGGGAAAGGCCGTCGGCTAGAAATCTAACCTAAAGGGCAGTTGTCTGCACGCCCACCATTGCTGACTCTGTACAGCTTCACAATCATGGTCTTCTCGGCTTAGGGCCAGATATTTTCTCAAGAATTACTTGTTCAGCTCTTAGTACGTACAACAGATTCTTGGTTGAATTTTTTTTTTTTCAATTAAAGTTCTTAAAAGCTGGGCGGGGCGGCATTCACATGTAATTCCCTCATTTGAGAAGCAGAGGTGAAAGGATCAAGAATATAGGGCTGGGGGCTGGAGAGATGGCTCAGCGGTTAAGAGAACTGACTGCTCTTCCAGAGGTCCTGAGTTCAATTCCCAGCAACCACATGGTGGCTCACAACCACCTATAATGTGATCTGGTGCTCTCTTCTGGCCTGCAGGTGTACATGCAGGCAGAGCACTGTATACATAATAAATAAATATTTAAAAAAAGAAAAAGAAAAAGAAAAAATAATATAGGGCTAACCTCAGCCACAGAGCAAGCTTAAGGCCGTCCTGGGCTATATGGTGCTCTGTCATACACAAAAGGCATTTAACAATCACAGTGACTTTTCTACATTGATTTTTATATTCTACGACATCATCAGTTCTAACAGGTTTCTGGTATTGTAACCACGATTATTTTTTTTCTTTTACTCCTGGAATTGGTGGTGCATGCCTTTAATCCCAGCACTAGGGAGGAAGAATCAAGAGGATCTTTGTGAGTTCAAGGTCAGCCCGGTCTAAAGAGCGAGTTCCAGGACAACTACAGCTACACAGAAAAATACTGTCTCAAAAAACAAGACACAAAAAATTTTTTAAATGTGTAAAACAAACACAGAAAATTTCACTCCTCCCTTCATATTTGAATTTTGATTTCTGTTTTCTTGTCTAATTGCAGTGACTAGGATTTCCAGTACTGCCTTAAATACAAATGCAGGCATCTTAAACAAGGAAAGCTTCTTGTTTTCCACAGCTGAGTAAGAAGTCCGCTGTGGCTTTTCACACATACATGGCATGCTGAAGACCTACTGTGGTACCATCCTAAGGAAGAAGTAACCTCAATGTGCATGGCTGATGGGAGAAAATCCAGTCTACACTCAGAATAAAATATGCTTCTACCTTTAAAAAAAAATGATATTTTGCTGCCCTTTGCCTGACATGGGTTAATCTAGAGAATATTATTCTAGGTGAGCTGGGTGGCCACAGAAAGACAAGACTGTAGTGACCTCGTTTATATATGAAATCTGAGACTGTCAAGCCCCTACGGGGTAGGGCAGATAGATGGTGGCTGCAGTGTATATGGTTTCAGTTAGATAAGCTGGGTAACTTTTAAGTGTCTACAGAATAGTATAGTCAATATAGCTAATAATAATGTGCTGTACATCTCAAAAATGCCTGGCATTCATGGGACCCAGGAATCCAGTACTGCCATTTTTTTCCATAAAAAATTAATAGGTATCAATAAATGATTGAGAAAAAGTATTCAATATATCTAACACACACTCATCATCATCATCATCATCATCATCATCATCATCATCATCATCATCTGTTGCCTAACTGTAGTTTAAGGTAACTATTTACAATTACCGTATCATAAAATATGTCAAACTATGATATATTGTGCATGTAGTTAAGTGAAGCCTCATGTTTATTATAATATTTATGTTCTTTATTTTGGCAGTTTGTTTTGCTCCGAGCCAGCCTACTGTGGAGTCCACTATGTAGCCTAAGCAGTTGTCAAAACTACAGAAATGCCCCCCGCCCCCGGAGCATTCAAAGGCTGCAGCTACAGGCAGCGCTCCATGCCTGGCTGGGAAGTCAATTTTGAATGTGCGCTTCAGCAGATAAAAGATAATTTGGGTCCTTTAAGAAACCTCTGTACTGACTGCTCGCATTCAGCTTCTTCTCAGACCTGACAGTGACCCTGGCCCTCCTCACATGATTACCTCTTGGCTTTTCCTTCCTCAACTGAGCACCGCTGTCATGAACAGCAGCAATATGAGCAAAATACGTATTTGCCGAATTCCTATCAGAATCTTAGGCAAAGGTTCTAAATACATCACATAGAAATTCTGATACGATCTGGAATTTCTGCTGAGCCTGGGGAGAGTTGGGGTTCAGACAATTCCAGTGGGCTTGTCACCTGGTGAATTCAGCCCCACTTTGAGAAAGCCCCTGTGACACTTCTACCAGAAAGTCTGCACAGCATTCCCATGTCTACACTCCGTCTTCTGGTGTTAGACTTTCTTACCCACTCTCTTCCAGTCCATGGATCTCTTTGAAAGCTGTTAACCCAAGCCGGGCGTGGTGGCGCACGCCTTTAATCCCAGCACTCGGGAGGCAGAGGCAGGAGGATCGCTGTGAGTTCGAGGCCAGCCTGGTCTACAAAGTGAGTCCAGGACAGTCAAGGCTACACAGAGAAACCCTGTCTCGAAAAACCAAAAAAAAAAAAAAAAAAGAAAGAAAAAAAAAAAGAAAGCCGTTAACCCACACAGTCACCTTTTCCCGGAATGCTTTTACTTCCTAGTTCTAATTGAACCCCCATTATCCTTACGTTGATTATTAGTGATTACCCATATGGTGACACATCTACATGTGTGGCACTGTCTCCAAGAAGGGAAGGCTTCATCTTTGTGCTCCTTCCAGCCCATCACCAGGCAGACTCAATTTTTGTCATTAGCCAAGTCTTCACTGCGCAAGGAATTGCCAACTCAAGGTGTCTTTTTTTTTTTTTTTTTTTTTTTTTTTTAAATTCTTTTTCCTAGCCAAGTTTAAGAGCAACGGTTTGCCTTTACCTTCTGGGGTTCTTTGTCCCCGTGAAACAAGGACCACCACAGAAACAAAACAAAACAAAGCAAACCCCAGGCATGATCCCTGGAGTCACCGGAGAAAACATCATGACCTGCCATTTTTCCTTAGGCAGGAGGTAACAGAAATGACTGACTGGGGAGCAGATGAACATCCTAAGAAGCACGAAACACTCAGCAGGCACAGCAGAGTGACAGGCTTGCATTTGAGTCCTGAGTATTGTATTTGCCAGCTCAGTGGACCAGTCAATTGCATGGCCTTATCTACTAGAGGACCTAGTCTGATTTTACAGATGGATAAGGAATTATCAAAAAAAAAATTCATGGGAAAAATTTAAGGTGGCATATATGGAAAAATATAATATATTCTGGTTTTAAAAAAAAGCAAGTGCAAGGGTGGAGAAACTGGAGGATGCCTGGCCCTCCCTGGCTGTCAGCCTGCCTCCAGGTAGAGTGAGAGGCTTTTTCTTTGGGGGGAGAGTAATAGAGCAGATACACCAGTATTCTCAACGTCTGCATGTGTCCACACACATATATTTATATGTGTATGCATACATCATACTCACAGAAACATATACACAAAAAAATTAAATGAAATAAACTGACATTAGAACTGGACTTTCAAAACATGCTTTTCAAATATGGTAATGGTTTGGTTTTGTATTAATAAATAAAATATATTAGAATCTATTATATCATATTATATGAGAATATATTTATTAGAAATCTCCCTCCTTCCCTAGGTTCTTTTATTCCTTCATTTGTTCCTTTCTTTCTTCACCTCCAGCCTAATAACTACCATATTTTTACTCTGTATTTTGATACCACGTTCCCAACGTTCCCCAGTGTGGCCTTGAATTTCCTAGACATGCCTTGAATATGTGAGCTTCCTACCTCTGCTTCCAGAGAAGCCGGGATTATAGGCCTGTGTCACCAAGTCTATCATTTAAAAATTTGGAGTTTTAGAATTTAGAAATAAATTGACACACACATACACACAATGTATAAATACACAACAAACATTGGTTGTAGGTGCTCATATATTTTCTACTGATAAGGGTGTAATCACAGAAATTTAGAATCACCCCTATTGTGTCACAATTAGATACTTGTAATTATTACTTTTATTATTTTGCTTTTCCAAACTGGCCTTTCTGGAGGTTCCTTTTTCCCCTAGTGCCTCTAGTTGACAAAGATAAAAAAGAATAGGTACTATAATAAATAAAAACTTAAACTAAAAAAAAAAAAATAATAATTGAGTCTTCCAGTCATTTATCCTTCTATCTGCTTTTACTCAATTTGTCCATTTTTTCTTTTCTTTTCTTTTTTTTTTAAAGATTTATATATTATGTATTCAGTGCTCTGCCTGAATGTGTGCCTGCATGCCAGAAGAGGGCATCAGATCTCATTATAGATGGTTGTGAGCCACCATGTGGTTGCTGGGAATTGAACTCAGGACCTCTGAAAGAGCAGACAGTGCTCTTAACCTCTGAGCCGTCTTTCCAGCCCCTCGTCCATTAAAAAACAAAAACAAAAAACTTACTATGTAGACAAAGATGACCTTAAACTTCTGATCCTTCTGCCTCTAGCTCCTGATACTGAGATTACAGGCATGAGTCACTGTTTCTGAAGTGCTGGGGCTTGAACTCCTTAGACAAAACACTCTATGAACTAAGCCATGCGCCACTAAGCCACGCCCCACAGTTTACCCAGGTCCTCGGGCTGCCCCTTCAATCTCCAGTCACCCTAGCAATGCTTCTCTTCCCTCCCACACCCCCGCAATGATCCCCAAGCTCTCAGCTAAGGGTCAGTTTTACATTTAAGCACATCCCTACATTTACCCTTCTCACTCAGGAAGACTATGGTGGAGGCTCAAAAATCTACATTTTAGAGATTTATTTTTATGTCTGTGGATGTGTGCATGTGAGTGTAAATGACCTTGGAGGCCTGATCCCCTGGAGCTGGAGTCATAGGTGGCTGTGAGCTGCCTGATATGGATACAGAACTGAACTCGGGTTCCTCCACAAGAGCAGTACACGTTCCTGAGTCAGCCATAGCCCAGCACCCCCAAATCAACATCTTAAGGAGCACCTCAGAAGACCTGGATACAGATGAACAAGAAACTAAGAAACAAACAAACAAAACAACCTAGAGAGAACTCTATTAATAATACCAGGCCTATTTGTTCATTTTTGTGATTATATAATTACCCAATCAGTGAATAATAAGGATCAGTTTTTTTTTAAAGATTTATTATTTATACAGTATTCTGCCCACATACCAGAAGAGGGCACCGGATCTCATTATAGATGGCTGTGAGCCACCATGTGGTTGCTGGGAATTGAGCTCAAGACCTTTGGAAGAACAGACAGTGCTCTTAACCTCTGAGCCATCTCTCCAGGCCAAGACCAGTTATTTTCACGCAAAGGAAAATTTTACATCGAAAAGGAATCAGCATGTTAAAAACATATTAGAAATCACAGCCAGACACAGGGCACATGCCTGTAATCCCAGCACTTGGGGAGGCAGAGGCAGGTAGATCACTGTGAGTTCGAGGTCAGCCTGGACCACAAAGCTAGTCCAGGACAGCCAAGGATACACAGAGAAACCCTGTCTTGGAGAACTAAAAACAAAACAAAACAAAAAGAACAAAAAGAAACGACTATCCTGGGAAATAAAGACCAAAATCCTTAGGATCATAAACAATAAATTTAGCCCATGGTCTGGATTTCGAAGCACATCTCTTACAAATCTTTGTGATTTTAAACTTAGTATAGATTAAAAACTTATCCTTTAGTTAACCTTTCACGTGCTTTTGATTTGTCGTAACATATGCTAAAAGCATGCTAAATTTTGGAATTAGTAGGCTCAAATTAATTTTACAGAGATGGAGCTCATCTCTTTGTATGTACCATTTGTTTATGGGTTTTTATTTTTATACTATTATTATCATCATTTTTATTACTGGTTTTTTGAGACAGGTGTCTCTGTGTAAGCATGGACGTCCCGGAACTCACTCTGTAGGCCAGGCTGGCCTTGAACTTAAGAGATTCAGCTGCCTCTGCCTCCCAAGTTCTGGGATTAAAGGTGCATGCCACCATTATCATGTTTCTGGATAATTTAACTGCACTTATTCTTAATAATGTAAAGCCAACAGAGGATGTAAAATGTCCTAGTAACCCTCTAACAACCTTTATATAAAAAGCAATTACAATTTGGTTCTCCCTTGCCATTACATGGCCGTGCCCTTGGTACCTCTAAACACTGGAGACTTGAATGAATCCTCCAGACTCATAACTTAAGGGCCTTGGGAACATCCAGATGTAGTGACACGCCCCAATATCCCACCACTTAAGCATGTAAGGCTTCCTGTCTTATATGGCCAAGTGTTTGAGACCGACAGGGCTACAAAGCAAGTACCAGGTCAGCCAAGGCTTATGTAGTAAGGTAAAACAAAGCAAAGTAAGGATCCTTTGTAACAAAATACCCAAATAATAAAGAAAAATAAAGTTTCTGGGGTTTAGTATACATCCGGATAAATGACCTCTCACCAACAGTATTGACTGCCGGGAGCAGGTAGGGATTGTTCTTTGCCAAGTTAAGTAGTTACATTTCAGACATACTCTGGTGCCCCATATTTGACCACATCCCCTGAACGGGGAGACCGGGTGGCACTCAGAGGAAGGCTAGCAGGCTACGAAGAAGAGACTTGATACCCTATGAGCATATACGGGGGAGGAGGTCCTCCTCAGGCACAGTCATAGGGGAGAGGAGTAAGGGGAAAATGGGAGGGAGGGAAGAATGGGAGGATACAAGGGAGGGGATAACCATTGAGATGTAATATGAGTAAATGAAGTAAAATTTAAAAAGAAAAAAAAGTAGTTACATTTCATCTCCTTAATTAGTCTTTCATGTACTAGTTGGTAAAACGACTCCGCAGGAAGTTAAATGAACTGCCAAAGGTCTCTAGGGTCACCACCTTTCAAATGAAGGAGGTCTGGGGCACCCCCAGCCTCCCAGCCTCGGCCCGCCCCACCATCACACCCACGCCCACTCACGTTCAGCAGCCGATTGCCTGTGCCCTTGCTCTTGCCCTTGCTCTTGCCCTTGCTCTTCTCCCTGTCCTTATCTTTGTCCTTGGGTGACAGTGCCTTGCCTTCCTCGTCGGCATAATGGACCGAGGAGACGTTGGATCCTTTGCCCTGCAGGCCTTCTGGGGGGATGAGGGAGCTCCTCTGGAGGATGGAGGTCGGCCCCCGCACGCCGCTGTGGCCGCTGCTGACGAAGGAAGGCCTGTAGCTCTCGCGAAAGGCGGAGGCCTTCGAGGGGTCTACAGAGAGCTTAGGTGGGTGGGTGGGAAGCATGGCTGGGGTGACAGAAAGACTGCCAGATGTCTCTTGAGGGTTACTGATGGAAACCCTCCGGGTTCCCGGAGGAGGCGGTAACTCCATTGCTGCATTCTCTTCGGGGGCCCTTTCTGCCACTAACCTAACCGCTGTTTGCTGCGCACGCGCACCTTTGCCTTTCCCGCGCTTTCCTGGACCACGTGCAGAACGCCTAGCCTGTTTCTGTCGCCTGTGTTTGGAGGGTTTAGCAAGCTGGGTCACCTGCTGTGGTTACTTGTCAGGCAGTTTCTGTGTCCTCTGGAAGTCAGAGCTCGCTGATGGGCACCCGCCTCCACATAATACGAACTACTTACGTCTCAGGAGCCATCTTCTCTGCACACCAGATCTTCCTAGACTTATAGTATCAGAAGTCACTTCCTGCGCACTATCGCCTGTGTGCCAAATGTATATTTCCAGCAACCTACTTGATTGTCCCATAAACACAAGACACATTCACAGATTTATCTTACCTCCCGTATGTTCCAAATTCATTTGATGTACTAATGCCACATTCACAAAATTCTGACCCTTAAAAAAATTGTATCATTCATACAAAAACCTTACTTCTCTTTATTCTAGGACATCTCTCATGCAGAAAAGTAAGGTGACTTAATATGGTTTTCCAGTCTGCTTCACAACCATCTATAATGAGGTCTGGTGCCCTCTTCTGGCCTGTACATGCAGGCAGGACACTCTATACATAATAAATACATTTAAAAACAAAAATATAAAACATTTTAAATGTTTTCCTACCTCAGAGCCACTATTTACTGCTATAATATTTGAAATGTAGTCTTCTTTTCGGCAAGAGCCCGCTAAAAAGTCAATTTGGTCCTTAGTTAATCTCTACCACTAGAAACCCCATTGTACATAGCCCCTGCTCACTCACGTCCAATCTCACGGACACACCTTTCCTCGTTTCTCCATGCCCACTCTCTCTCTCCCTACCCGCCTCCCATCTCTATTTATTTTGGTTTTTCAAGACAGGTTTTCTCTGTGTTACCCTTGGCTGTCCTGGACTCACTTTGTAGACCAGGTTGGCCTTGAACTCACAGCGATCCGCCTGCCTCTGCCTCCTGAGTGCTGGGATTAAAAGTGTGTGCTACCACACTCCGCTCCATCTCTCTCTAAGCAGATTAAGAGCCTCCAGAAGGCAGATAGTATGTTTATCATGTGCTCTCATATGCCCAAAGACACAACTAACTGCTGTCTCCAACCTATTGCTCAGCACAGCCCTTATGCTGGGCTCACATTAGTAACTGCTCTAGACAGAATTCTTTATTATTGTCATTATTATTGCTATTATTGTTACTATTATATTAACTTTAAATCTCTATCGCAGCCCCTCCCTCCTCCCCTCCCAGTCCTGCCCTTCCACCCTTTTCCCTTTTTCTCCCTTTCTCCTCAGAAAAGGGGAGCCCCCTCAACCCACCCAGGCACACCAAGTTGCATCAGGACTAAGAGCATCCTCTTCCACTGAGGCCCAACAAGGCAGCCCAGCTAGAGGAATGTGATCCAAAAGCTGGCAACAGAGTCCATGTCAGAGACAGCCCCTCCTGTAAAGGCTAGGGGACCCTCCTCTTCATGAGCTGCCCATCAGCTACAGATGTGTAGGGGACCCAGGTCCAGTCAATGCATGTTCTTTGGCTGGTGGTTAAGTCTCTGTGAGCCCCATCGTCCTTGGTTAGTTCACTCTGTTGGTTTTTTTGTGGGTTCTTGTCCCCTCTGGGTCCCTCTTTCTTTCCCCTAACTCTTCCACAAGACTCTCTGAGCTCCTCCAATGTTTGGCTGTGGGTCTCTGCATCTGTTTGGATCCACTGCTGGGTGGATTCATGTAATGCAGCATAAAGTTTACCTAGCATCATAGAGGAAGCAGTCTTGAGTTTTGTTTGTTTCATTACACAATAATAGATGGTTTTGCTTGTATTATAAAACTATGACTGCTGGGCAGAGGCGGTGCATGCCTTTAATCCCAGCACTTGGGAAGCAGAGGCAGGTGGATCTCTGAGTTTGAGGCTAGCCTGGTCTACAGAGTGAGTTCTAGGACAGCCAAGGCTACACAGAGAAATCCTGCCTCAAAAAAAAACCAAAAAAAAAAAAAAAAAAAAAAAAATCAACCAACCAACCAACCAACCAAACAACAACAACAAAACCCCAAACCTATTTCCATGCTCCATCTCCTGGTTCCTTACTCTCCTTAGGAGAGTCCAGGTCTGCAGGACAGTTTAGCAATGAGTTCTATGCATTTTCCAGAGTGTTTAATGTTTCTGGCCTGGGCCTGTGCAGTAAGGGACAAGCTTATCAGGACTTGAAACCTCTGGTTAAGTATAGAAGCACTTTCTACCAGAAAACAATGGCATTACTGGCTTACAGTGAAATAGATGAAATACAAGGGAAAGCCTAACTCTTCTGAATTGTTAGCATGGCTGAAAATATATTTGAACCTAATGATGGAGGCAACTGGCAATGATCCTTATCAGGGTAGAAATGAAGTCTTGCCAATGAATTCATATCTCTAAGTATTTTAGTCTATTAGTGCTACACAATTTGAAAAGAACAGCAATGTATTTCCCCCAGAGCTGGAGGCTGGCAAGCTCAAGATCTAAATGCCAGGAGGACTACTGTCTGCTGAGGGTCTATGCTTCCTGACTAGAGCCTTGAACAGAGTCCTCTGGATGAGGAACACTGCGCTCCCATGATAGAGGGCAGAAGGTAAAACTGATCACATCCTTCTGTGCATCCTACAGGAATCTCACCTGCCTGGGTCTGAGGCGTGGCCAGGACGTGATGCTCAGAATGCAGCAGAACAACCCCCAAAACCCACACGGTGAAAGAACTGATCCCCACAGTTTCTTCTGACCTTGCTCTGCACATCCACACATCCACATGAAAAATAAAGGGATGTTAAAGAAATTTAAATTTAAAACATAAATACATATTTTACATTGAGAGATAAGAATAAAATGAAATATCATTTCATCTGAGGGACAGCTAGTAAAATTCAAAAATGGACTGGATATTAGATATTATGGAATTATGTTTTCTGGTTGCTTTAACGATATTGTGCATTCATAGACAAATGTCCTTAATTCTTAGAATAAATTTTCCTTCAAAGATTTTTGAAAGAAAAAAAAGGAGGCATACAAAGAAAAAACAAATGAGGTAAAAATTTAACGCTAAACCTAGGCTGATACCTCACAACATTGAGTCTTAAAATCTCAAAAAATGCTACACTAAAGGCCCAAAGAGATAGCTCAGCGGTAAAGAGCGCCTGCTATTCTTTCAGAGGAACCGAGTTCAGTTCTCAGCACTGACACTGCACAGCTTACAATTACTTACAGCTCCAGTTCCAAAGAGTCTGATAACTTTTCTAGCCTGCACGGGCACCCACATGCTTGTGGCATAGACATACACTCATGTAAATAAAAGATAAAATTTTTATTTCTTAAATGCTGGGCTGAGCTGGTGAGCTGGCTTAAGGTTAAGGTTAAGGTTAAGATCCTTGCACAAGCCTGGTGACCTGAGTTTGATACCCAGAACCCATGTAAATGGGAAGGACAGAACCAACTACACAAAGTTGTGCTTTTGACCTCCACATTTACTCTGTGGCACGGAGCCCCTCCCCCATCATTTACATGCACATGATGATGATGATGATGATGATGATGATGATGATGATGATGGAACACTTTTTAAAGTTCTAAGCTCACTCGCCTTTCTGCTCTTTTTGTGCCCATCTCTACCAGGAAAACTGTATCCATTTTACAAAGCTCCTGCTCACATCTGACCTCACCTACACACTTTTCCTAGGTCCTTCCATTCCTAGATCTCCAGGAGGCAGGCAGTATGACTCCGCCTCCCTACCACCTACCTGCTCCCATAAACCCAAGCTTCATCCTCAAAGATTCTGATTTGACAGGTCTGATATTCTCACCTATAGCCTTAGCAATTTGCCTTGAGTTAATCACCGAGACATTTGCAGTGAGCTTCCAGTGAACTTTCCTAATCATCAAAAAAATCTTTGACACACGTTGTTGGGTCGTTGCTGATGAAAAGATTTGTAGGTCCCATCAGCTGCTCAGGGATTGTGTCCTTGCTGGGGTATATCGGGGGGTTTGAAATCCAAGTCATACTCCCGGACCTGACAGAATTCGGAGACCACCCTTCCAGTGCCAGTTATGACGATATTAACGTAGCTAGCTTTCCCCATCTCTGTGCTGCTTGGAGCAAACAACTGAGCAGACACAATGCTGCCATCTTACATGTTTGTAGTTCAAGTCTGGTAGAGACATAACTGAGTCCAAATCCAGGTACCACGAGACTGCATTGATTTCTGGTGGCTCTAGAGGATTGCTTCCATGCTTATCCTTGGGGAGACACCGGGATGGCGGTGTCTCTGTTGGCGGTTGGGTAAGAGTCTGATCCCAGTCTTTCGGGGACACTGAAGGCCCCTCCATCTTCATAAGCAAAAGAGTCACAATGGACCAACAGCTCTTTGATGAGACAGAATAAGGTTCAGTTCTTTATAGAATGTCACGGCCACACTGAGCCACTTGCATAGTGGAGGATACTCCTCCCGTTTCAAGGTTCTTATCCCTGATCACCACTTTTAATTAGAAAATGGATGTCCTTAGGGGCCACTACACAGACTGTGAACTCCTACACTCCCAGCTGCCACCAACACGAGAATCACAGCCAATCAGAATCACCTGTAGTTAAATCCTATGGCACAAGTGATTAACTGCTCAGCAACTTTGGCCTTAGAGACAGTAAAAGGTTTTAGTACGGTGCTGGCATAGCCTAATCCTCAGGGACAACCCCTCAGTCATCAAATTGTCAATCATCTTCTCTACAACACTCAGCTGTGTGCTAATCTGGGTAGCCCAGTACTTTTAGGGACGTGTCCAACAGGCTCTGGGTCAGTTTTCTCTTCTAACAGGTCTTCCCACTGACGTAAGCTGTCAGGGCTCACAGACGCTAGCTGAAGAACCATTGGAAGTGTGTGGGGACAAGCTTCCGTGGAGAACCCATGCCAAAAGTGGAATTTCTCAGAGACCTAGTTACATCTGACAGAGTGTGAGAGTGAGGATGGCGAACTTCCACTCACATTTCCTGTGGCTCACAAGGAGAAACAGGACCCTGCAATCTCGGCATTCAAGAGGCTGGGGAAGGAGGACCAGGCGTCTGAGGTCAGTCCAGGAGACTGGGCAAGACCCTTTCTCAGCAGACCAACAGAAACAGAAGGACTAAAGGGTGTGACTCAATAGCCCTAGGTTTAAATCCATCAACTATAGAAAGGGCAGGGGTTGGGGGAGACCCTATAGAGGTTAGCCCCAAATCACATGCCTGAGCTAGCTCATGGCTCATGCTATGTTTGAGTTTGTTGTTGCTGCTTTTGGTTTCTGAAATGGGCTCTCATGTAGCTCAGGCTAGACTCAAACTTGCTGAGTGGCTGAAGGTGGCACTGAACTCCTGATTCTCCCAAGTCCACTCCCCAAGTGCTGGGTTACAGAGACACACCACCACTCCTAGCTGCTACAGATGTTTTTCCAAAGCTCCCTATGTGACTCTGATGTGCAAGCAGATGGCACAGATTTTAAAAAGGAAACACCTTCAGTTTATAAACATTCTCAAAGAGATATATTTGCTTTATTAGCCATAAAGTAAAATATCTTTCAATTCAAATGACAACATAATCATTACATGATACACAACACTAGCCAGATTCAGAAATCATGAATTCTATGCTGCAGTGTGTTCAATGAGGAGACGTCAAAATATAAAACAAGGGCCTTTTCCCTTCTGCCCTAGCCTCTAGAGTTACATTCAAACGTGATGTATATTTTCTAACCTGGAGTTAAGGCTTTTCTACATTGGTGCTTTTTAGATAATGATTATGAACACAGCAGACTGGTGAGAACAGGAAACAAGCGCTTTCAGCTGCTTCCTTCAGCCCAGTATCTCCTGGACCACTAAGGTGGTAACAACAGAGCGTAATGTTTGCTATAAAGACCAGATATAAGTTAAACACTTTTCATAATCTCCAGAAGCATTTCAGCATCATATAACAAAAGCTCAATTATAAACACACACACATATCTTATAAAAATACACTTGAAAATACAAGTGGGGAAATATGGATGGTTACTGTGGTGGAGACTCGCTGATTCCTTTCTTGGGGTGCTCACGGGCCTTTACTAAGGTGAAGGGGTCGGCGCTATGAAGGTGCTTGGATTCTCTTGTCAGGGTACTCATTCACATCAGAGAAGAACATTAACTCTGGAGAAGAAAATGAACATATTATACTTAAACCATTTCCTCGGCTCCTCACACAGTTTTGCAGCTTAGCCACTGTCTGCTGAAATACTGATTCATGCACAGTATTCAAGTACAAGAACCAATTATTCAGGGAGTTTTTTAATCTAAAAGCTAAGCTAGTAGCAAACGCACATGTTCTATAATTTTAGAAATTCAAGTTTTAAATTTATTATAAACCTCTTAAAAATAAAATACACATAACACATAAGACAACATAACACATCTTACCAAGAAAATTAAGTCAACTAGGGTCATTAAAAGAGCTAAATCTCACAAAAAAAAAAAAAAAAAAAAAAAGAGAGAGAGAGAGCTAAATCTCTAATGATCAGGTAGTTTTAAAGTACAGGGGGAGAAGTGGAAGGATCCAGAACTCACACTGTGTGTCCTTTACTACTAGGCTACCCCATTTCACCCCTAGAAGACCCAATGAGCTAGGTATGACGTCATTTTGTTTTCACCTTTTAGATTATACCCTTAAAAGGCAGCAGGTTCCTGGAATTCTTGCTATGCATTATACACAGTATGATGGAGCCAGAACCCTGCACAAGACGGCCAGTAGTCAGTCCCAGCAACGATACAGAGTGCCACCAGTTGACATTTTCATAACTAAACTATTATTTCACAAAGAAATAGAACTTATTATTAAATTGCTAAGAAATATAAAAAAGGGAAACCTTAAAAATATAGAAAATAAAAGTCCTCAGATATAAGACATTCGATAAAAAAATTATTTGAATGTCCAAAACTGTATCTCGTGAAAAAAAAAAAAAAACAGCAAAATATACAATGTGCAACATTTTGTGTATGAATAGATGTGTAGTATATACATGTTCGTATGCGTGTATGCACACACATGCAGACAGCAGAGGTTGGTGTCAGGTGTCTTCCTCTGTCATTCCCCACACTGTTTTTGCAACAGAGTCTCTCAGGATCCTGTCAGCTCAGCTGGCCCGGCTGGCTGCGAGCTCAGGGGTCCCCCTGCCTCTGCCTCCCTGTGCTGTGATGCAGGTCGCAGGTCTCAGGTCCTGGAAATCTAAATTCAGTGCCTCGCATTTGCATAACAAGCCCTCGGACAACTGCCCAGCTGCCCAGGCCCAAAGCCCAAGATACAGCAAACTGAAGAAAACAGCAGGGTAACTAGTGGAACAGCATGAGACTCACAGTGCAGAAACATGCATTCCTGAACAAATACATAGGAATTGTTATACTAAGGTAACACGGACATATGGAAAACACAACTGGGCCCAATAGGCTGCGTATTTATGTAATACCCTTCTATACATATTTTTACATCTATAAGTGTAACAAAAATGTACATAAGGTCACAAATTTGGAAGGAGGGACAGGGGAAGAGTTAGAGGGGGAGAGACAGGATGAAAATGCTGTAACTACAGTGCTCAGGGGTGAATGGGTGAAAATGTGGAAGCCCTGTCAAGGAAGTACCACATCACTCAGGTACCAATGTCCTGGAGCAATTGTTGATGAGCCAGCTGTCTACTACCAGGGGCATTCTTCTTTGGGTGTTCTAGAAAGAGCCTCGGGTCTAGGGACTAGTGACCTCACTGGGCACTGGGCACTGGACACATGAAAGGTAAAATAAAAAAACACTGTTAGTTGATGAAACAAGAGTCTGCGCCGAGGAGATGAGACTCACTCACTAGTGTGTGACAGAGCCATACTGATGAATCTGCCTTCATCAAAGTGAAGACAACTGAGTGTGATGAAAGCAGAGTCAGCAACATCTGAACATTACCAGAAGGCACACCTTCCAGAAGGACAAGGACCCTCAGTCGTGGCGCCAGGCTCCAACTCTCTAGGTCCTCTCTGTCTCTTCTGTCATTCTGAGACCTGGTTGTTTCATTGTCCTAGTATTTTATTTTAAATTTATTGTTATTATTATTATTGTTGTTGTTGCTGTTGTTGTTGTTGTTGTATTGGAAGACTAGTTATGAGAGAAACCACAGCACTTATATCTTTTTAGTTTATACCTTCACTAAGATCCATGCCTGGCCTATAAGACAAAAAGAGCCAGGATAATCCAACCAGAAGGGCCACCACCAGATTTACTATAATCCAGGGCATAAGAATCTGTTCCTCAACTTCTGCTGCCCTGGAGAAGAGAAATGCTCATTAGAAATGCCTTCATTTTTGCTCCCATGCCCAAATATTAATTATTTTCTAAACGTTCAAAAAGCAGTCCTCTCCCAGAGAATAGCAAGTATGAAATAAAGTGTGATGCTCCTAAAACAAGCAAACAACAAGAGAAGAAACCCTGCCCTTGCCTGTAGAGTCCAAAGCCATGTGGACTCTAAACAGACCTCTGCATATCAGTGTGAAAGCCAAGTAAGTATTCCCTGCAAGAGTCCCAACAATTTCCCTTACAATGTCATGGCAATATTCTTCCATTGACAAACTTCTTTCTCTCTTAGCCCACTTCTAGCCACTCTTTCAAAAGAGACTACCATTCATTTAAACTGGACTTTCAGCCATCTGGTCAACCCAGCAGCTGGCCACTCATCTGTGAATGCTAGTTCTTCTGCATTCTCTTCCTAGCATTAGTCATTTCTTGGGCTCTATTCTCCACCACCGTTCTGTGGTATTTGGCTCTCGGCCTGGGGTAAAGGCAGAGAGCACCTCCAGTCCATCATACGATGACTTGAAGAGTTAAAAATATGTTTGAAAAGAAGATACTTCATGTAGAAATCTAGGTATAAGCTGGGTGTGGTGGCTTGTGCCTGTAATCACAGCACTTAGGAGGTACAGGCAGTATGATCAGGGGTTCAACGCCAGCCTCAGCTACATAAGGAGTTTGAGCTACTTGAACTACATACCAAAAAAGAAAGAAAGAAAGCAAGGATATAAAAAGGTCATTATCCATTAGCCAATAGAACAGGTATTTTCTTCTCATGGCTTATTATAAACAGAAATGTGGCCTTTTTATGATCTATGGCTGAAAATATGGAAAGGTATCATTACCCCCACCCCCATTGCTACTGTTACCATAACAACTGCTAATATTACTACGAATTCTTACCAGAGGCTCCCATTAACAGAAGGTGTGTAAAGGTGGATTTTGTCACTTGTCACTTGCTGACTCAAAGAAAGTATAAGAGCAGTAAAGTACACTGAGAAGAAAAAGTGAAATTACAAATCATGTTAACTCCTGCTTATACTGAATTTATAATTCCTTTAAGGTTAAAATAATCCACACTTTGGTGAATGATTATGCAAAAGAAATTCATTTAACTTCAATCGGCAGCTTTTTATTACTTGGGCATGACTACGGTACAGAGTGTAACAGATGGGCACCACCTGATCATTAGAACTGGCAAGAACAAGCCTAGCAGGTCTTTTAAGGAGTTAAATGAGTTGTTCAAGGTCCTCAAACTAGCTTTAATAAAATTCTTATAACCTACAACAAGATGTATTGTAGATTGCCAGAAATATAAACAGTGGTACTCATTACTAACTGGCCACGCCAGCCACGTCGGCCTAATGGCAAGTTGAAAACACAGACGCTAAATACGTATGAAGGCCAACAACCTGTACTTGTTATTTTGGCTGCAGGACGTTAAACCCAGGACCTCATGTATAAATTCAACGTCTGAAAGTCGTTTAGATGACTTGTAATGAGAATCACTTGTAATCCAGGCATGGCGGTGCAGGCTTGCAAATTCCAGCACTTGAGGGACAGCAAAGAGGATGAGGAGTTCAAGGCTATCCTCAGCCACACAGGAAGTTCAAGGCCAGACTGAGCTACGTAAGCAATCCTGCCTCAAAATGAAAGCAAAAAGAGAGTGCTATCAAAATTACTCCTACCATGATTTAAATTGCAAATTCATTGATCTGTAAATAATGGTTTATAAGAAAAAATAATATAAAACTTCTGTAAAATAGTTTTCTTAATTCAAAATGACAGAACTGGTCCTCAATTTTAACATAGTAGGTGCTGGAGAGACGGCTCAGAGGTTAAGAGCACTGTCTGTTCTTCCACAGGTCCTGAGTTCAATAACACCACCACATGGTGGCTCATCTATGAAGAGATCTGCTGCCCTCTTCTGGCGTGAGGCACCCTTGTGGGCAGACCACTGTACAAACAATCAAGCAATTAATTAAAGATTTACCATAGTTATCAAAGTATTACTTACAGAAAGAAGCTAAAGCTGTTGGTTCCAGGGCCAAAAAATTCCGGATTGCTACTGATGTTTTAGCAAAGTCGGTCCTAGGATGAGACGTGAAAGCTCTGTCACTGCGGCTGGAACACAGCACACCTTTACCTCCCTTGCCAGCTTCCCTTCTCTGCTCTCTGGCAGCCGGGCCGCCGTCCCTTACCAGTCTCTAAGAAGCTAAAGTTTAACCTTAAACATGAAAGACCATCTACCTTATTTACAAAGGCCATGGAAAAACAAGTCTAACATGAAGACTATTTAGTATTACAACACATGAATAAACAATTTAACCCTAATCTGCAAAATCATTACCCTCCTCCTCCTCCTCCTCCTCTTCCCAGTAGACTGTTAGGCTGCAGTGCGGGCTGCTTTCTGTCAGCCTGACACTGGCTAGAGTCTGAGGGAAACTCCACTCTGAATGAATGACTCCATAGGACTGGCCTGCACGCAAGTCTATGGGAGCATTTTCTCGAATGGATGCGGGAGGGCCCAGCTCACTGTGGGTGATGCCATCCCTGGGGCAGGCATCCCTGAGGCAGGCATCCCTGGGGCAGGTGGCAAGGCTCCCGACTCCAGGTCCCTCCCCCCCCCCCCCCCCCCCCCGAGTTCCTGCTGTGGGTGTGGTTTGCGCAGGGTTTTACCACAGAAACAGAGAAGCAAACTGTGACAAAAATAACTAGGAAGGATGTGTGTGTGTGTGTGTGTGTGTGTGTGTGTGTGTGTGTGTGTGTGCACGCGTGTGTGTATGTGTGTGTGTGTGTGTGATTTTACTTAATGTGGGCAGGTGAGTGTATACACATGGGCATGTGCGCACACACGTACGCATACACGTACGCGCGCGCACACGCGCACACACACACCTCGAGCTATGGTGTGCATGTGGAGGCAGAGGACAACTGTAGGAATTGGCTGTCTCCTTCCACCATGGGGTCCTGGGTAGCAAACTCAGGACGGCAGGCCTCTTTACCAGAGCTGTCTCTCCAGCGCTGATGAGTTTTTAAAAATAGGGTTGACTTGGGTTTCCCAAAATAAGTGGTGAAGGTCTGAAGGTGACGTCACTTGGAATCAGGGTCTCTGCAGACACAGTGAAGCCGAGACAAGGCCATGCTAACCCAAAGGCTGGTTTAAAAACTGACAGCATTAGTATCCTATCGACCGATCTGGGAAAGTCAGCGCTAGCCACACATTTTGTTCACCATTCTACAGGAAGGAAGGTGAGAAGGCCCCGCGGTCACCAGCCTCACCTGTCAAATGCCGAAACTGTACTTAACGCCAGAAGCAGGTAGAGAAGGCTCTGGAACGGGTATGCCAAGGGCTTGTAGTGCTGCAGAAGGCCGGGGAGGTCAGACAGCTGGTCTCCCGCGAGAACGTAGATCACAACGATGTTCCACACAGCACAGCCAGCCAAGAAGCCGTGCGAGAACAGACCGACCATCCTGCACACAAAAAGTTATGTATCAGCCACTGAAAGAAAATGCTAACGTATTTTTTTAAAGCCCTTCAAATATAATACAATTTAATATATTATGAAAAGAACAAGTAGAACATCTACAAAAACATCCATATAACATTTTAATTTTGTTTAACGTATGGGATGTGGCCAAGACTTTTCCTTTTGTTTTACATAGTGAAATCCAATTAACATTTGCTTAATGAACATCAACAGAAGGCCACCTGAAAGCTCGGTGCACCACAAGTGCCACATCACGGGTGGTCCAGGATGGCTTCGTGTCCATCGGCATCTCTATGTTTTCTGTGGTCTTTATCAACTCTGAACGATCCGCCGCCTGAAATCTCCCTGGGAGTGCAGAGCGGAAAGAACACAGTTACTAACAGCTAGCAAGAAAGAACCCACTCTGCATGTAAGAGCCTCGGTTGAAATTTTTTGTATTCTTTTTTTTTTTTTTTTTTTGAGACAGGGTTTCTCTGTGTAGCCTTGGCTGTCCTCACTTTGTAGACCAGGCTGGCCTCGAACTCACAGCAATGCATCTGCCTCTGCCTCCCGAGTACTGGGATTAAAGGCATGTGTCACCACGCCCAGCTCATTTTTTGTACTCTTAAGAATTATCCTTCACTATGACTTTTCTTTTTCTTTGGCCACTTAGACATATAATTTCTTCAACTTTAAAAAAAATAATGCAACCAGGGACAGTGGCACACCCCTGTAACTCCAGCACTTCAGGAGGCAGAGGCAGAGGCAGGCAGATCTCTGTTGAGTTTCAGGCCAACCTGGTCTACAAAGTGAGTCCAGGATAGCCAAGGCTATACAGAGAAACCATGTCTTGAAAAAACAAAATAAATAAATAAATGAAATAAAAGGAAAATAAAAAAAAAGCAATGCCAATAAGCTTTCCTCTCAATCCAAAGCTGATGTTAAAATAACAAGTTTAGGAATCAACTATATTTAATACTTTAACTGTACTTAATGAAATACAACAACAAACTTCCAACTCAGAATTAAACTTAAAAGCTTCTAGCATGACAGTCTATAAAAGTAATTTAAAGACTTTAGGTATATTAACATTAGAATGTTTTGGAGTAGAGAAATGGCTCAGAGGTTAAGAGCACTGGCTGCTCTTGCAGAGAACCTGGGTTCAGTTCCCAGCACCCACATGGTGGCTCACAGCCACTGTAATTCTAGTTCCGAGGATTAGATGCCCTCTTCTGATCTTTGTAGGCACAAGATACAAATGCAATACACATAGGCAAAACACTCGTACACATAAAATAAAAAATAGGTTTTAAAAAATAAGTCATGTTTTAAATGTTTTAAATACTTATACCATCAAGGCAAGCTACTATTTGAAGAAAGTCTTTAGAATTCTTGGGGAGATGTTGGAGTGTGCGGCCCAGCTTTCTGTCCTGGAGGGAAGAAGTGGGGTACTTCACAAGGTTCTGAGGTTCGGAGTGGGAGTGGGACGTCACACTTGCAGTGTGGCTTCTTCTGTAGGGCAGAGATCTAGGACTGGACCAGGAGCAGACCAGACTGCATTTCAATTACCCTCACAAAACCCATTGCGCAGATATTTTAAAGGACGAAAGAGTAATTAATTTTCTCAAAAAGTATCAGTTACTCAAATAGGAAAGTTTTTACACTAAAGGAAACAAGAATAAGACTGACTGGGTCACATGGCTCCAAAAAAGAATGTAGGGGTGAGGGGACGGCCTGGTTAGTAGACTCCTTGCCCCGCAAGCACAAAGACCCGACTTTAATCCCAAGAGCCTACTTAAAACGGCTATGCAGGTGGCCATGCCTGGAGTCCCAGCATTCAGAGGCACAACTGCTAGGGCCTGGGGGCCAGCTAGTCTAGTTTGCTGACCTCCAGCCCAAAGAGAGATCCTGTCTCAAAGGAGGCAGGGGGGTGTTACTTAAGTGTTACACTGAGCTGAGGAAGAGGAAACTGAAATCAGAATGTATTGTTTAGAAAAAATATATATTTTCAATTAAAAACAAACAAACAAACAAACGCAGATAGATAGATAGATAGATAGATAGAAAGAAAGAAAGAAAGAAAATCCAGTTGGAAAAAAATAGTGTAATGATTAGTTTTATATGTCAATTTGCATTCATATTTTTATTATTTCCTTCATTTAGGCCATCAAAACTATAATCACCAGGTTAAAGATATCCATGTACAATATTTAGAGCAATTTTATTCCAAAACAAGAAATTACTTACGGCTTTTTTCCACAAACACTTTGCCGACAGGCTGGCTAACTCCAGTGGGTGCCGTGAACCTAGAGTGCAGTTCTATGGTGCTTTGCTCATCGGTAATTATGTCTTCTTCTTCTACTCCTAGCTCATTAGCATACTGTGGTTCTGCTGGCTGGGTTCTCCTGAAATCAAGGACAAGCTTCAGAAAAACTGATAATTCCTAAAGACCCACATAAGAAATTACCATGACTATAATGGAAAGAGTACTGAACGTCGAGTGAGAAAAAAAAAAGATATGCTGTCTACTCAGATAGATTTGTTATTAAGTACCCACATTTCTGTGGACCTCGGTTATCTCATCTAGAAAAGTCATTGGCTGGACTATATTTCTCCTCACATAAAATTATAAAATTCTGGGCTGGAGAGATGGCTCAGAGGTTGAGAGCACTTTCTGCTCTTCCAAAGGTCCTGAGTTCAATTCCCAGCAACCACATGGTGCCTCACAACCATCTATAATGAGATCTGATGCCCTCTTCTGGCCTGCAGGTGTACATGCAGGCAGAGCACTGTATACATAATAATAAATAAATCTTTTTAAAAATTATAAAATTCTAAGTGTAACTATTGTTTGTAGAGTCATTTTTAAGTACAAACATTAATGTTATATAACGTGCAGAATATTTTTAAAGTATGCCCTTGTATTTTATAGGAGACCTAATTTCCTATATGAAAACAGTGGTGATGCTTATTATAAAATACTTCAAATTCCATTAAATGAAAAAACAATCACACCTTCTCTTTAGTGATTAATCTTTCTCTCACATTTGACAACTTATATGAAAATACTGTGCCTAATGGTGATTTAGAGACAGGCTGTTTCCACACACTCTTCTTTTCTTTTTAGTGTTCTAGTCTTGTCAAATTCCCATCACACTGGTTCATTTCTGTAACCCTACTTATCCAGCGTCTTCTAAGACCCGGTGAGGAGCTACTACTTGGGATCTCTAAATTCAACCCCTGCACTAGCTCCGAGGACTAGCTCGAATGGTGAGTGAAGCATTACTTTGCCTTCCTTCGCGGTTTAGGAAGCACTGCCTCCTCACGGGGCTCCACGTCAATGCCGTTTTCATTCTGTAGTAAAGATGGACCAGACGGCTTTTCAGTGAAGGGAGTCTCCAACTCTGAAAATAAGATGTGTCACATGACCACAAGGTAGAAATAAAAGCAATACACGACTTTTTTGAGACAAGAGAATGTGAAGACGTTCACTTGGACCCATTCTTTTCTAAGGGCAGTGTAGTCGGGTGAGACAGGGTGTCACTAGGTAGCCTCAGCTGCCCTGATGCTTCCCATGTAGACCAGGTTAACCTTAAACCACCATGCCCAGCTAGGATTAGCTTTCTTAATTTTTTTTCCCATATTGGCTGGCATTAAAACTTGACATTGTATATTTAAAGTACAGAAGTGGACATTTTGTTGTTGTTGTTTTGAGACAGTGTTTCTCTGTGTAGCCTTGGCTGTCCTGGACTCACTTTATAGACCAGGCTGGCCTCGAACTCACAGAGATCTGCCTGCCTCTGTCTCCCCAAGTGCTGGGATTAAAGGCATGCACCACCATGCCCAGCTAGTGTAGAATTATTTTACTGAAAAAGTTGGCCAGTGTGACGGTGCATGCTTTTAATTCTAGTACTCAGAAGGCAGAGACAGGCAGATCTCTGTGAATTTGAGGCCAGCCTGGATTACATAGTAAACCTCCAGGCCAGCCAGGGCCACACAGTGAGAGCCTGTCTCAAACAACATCCAACAAACCAAAACACTTCTCCCCAGATTCGCAGCACCTCCAGCTTTGGCAACTTGCTGACAGGACCCATGGGATGCAGAAGTTATCACACTCACGATTACAGTTTAGTCCAGGAAAAGAACAAAAACAAAATCAGCAAAAGGAACCAGTCGCAGAGCAGACCCAGGAGAAATGGGCCCAGTGCCCAACAGTCCTCCATCAGTGGAACCAAACAGTGCCTGTTAGTCCAGCAGCGAGTGCTCACAGCACAGGAGGTGCAGTTTCTGCAGGGAAGCTGACTAGAGACTCAGCACCCAGGGTTTTACTGACAACTCGTTACACTAGTTACACAAACTTAGAGTCACCAAACTCTCAGAGTCCCAGAAGGGAAGCACGTGCCCACCATAAATTACAGCACAGGCACAAAGGCACAGTGAGCCACCCCTACATGCTAGTACAGTTTTGTGTTGAGTATGAGGAACTGTTTATCATCCAAGTTTCCCAAAGCAATGGGCCAATCAGACAAGCAGGCTTCCTAAGAGCGCAGAGGTCTTGGTCATACAGCCTTACCTTGTCTCCACCCAATGGAGCCATTAAGTTCAAACAAGTCAACTACAGGGTCATGTAACCACTAGCTTTATTCCCATCTGAAAATACTAGTTCCCCAAGATGGACTAAACACCTCAAATTCTGTCTTAGGAAATAAAAAAAAGCCTAGGCTAGAAAGACAATATAGGTAGAACAGTACACAGCAGTCATTCTGAGTCAAACAAAGCAAGAACCAGAGCTTTAAAGTCCTAAAAATGTAGGACTACGGAAGGACGGACGTAGCTCAGGCGGTAGAGTGCTCGCCTAGCATGCACAAGGCCCTGGGTTCAGTCCCCAGCACTGCAAAAAACAGGTGTGGAGACTGTAACCCAGCAGCCGGAGGTGGTGAGGAAGGAGGATCACAAGGTCAGGCCCACCCTCAGCTACAGAGCGAGGTGAGTCTGAGCTACCCAACACCCTGTCTCAGAAGAAAAAAAAGCACTAAAACATGGGCCCCGCAGGGCTGAGTGCATCTGAGAATGGCAGTGACAGGTTCCCGTGGACCAAGCTCCTTTGGTCCGACTCTTCTTGGTGGCTTTGTTTTTTACTTTGGGCTTTTCGCTGGTTGGGTTTGGTGTTTGGTTTTTGGTTTTTTCTCTTCTTTTGTTTTATCTTTTTGAGACAGGGTCTTACTACTTGGCCCACATGGTCCTTCTGCCTCAGCCACAAAAGTGATGAGAAGACAGGCAGATGCCACTGCACCCAGCTGGCCCCAGAACTTTCGGAAAATGGCTATGCCATCTTCATACAGATACTCTTCACAAACTAGGAATTAGTGTCATCTTGATTCTCAAATCTGTATCCTGAACACATGATTAAAGCCTTGCTTTCATCAATGTCCATCTAATTCGGGTGATTAAGTAGGTCGCATCGAGCGAGCCCCGCTCATGGGTGTCATCAGGGCTTTCCTTCTGCCCTTCCAGTGTCCCAGGCACTGTGACACCCACTCCAGTGCCTCCCAGAACTGCGCTGTGTTCTCCTCGCTTCTCACTCCTGCCACTCTGCTCCCGAAGTCTTTCTCTATGACCAGTCCCTGCTACTCTTCAGGAATGCAGTAATTAATCACTCAGGGAAAACGCTTTGTGTTAGAGTCTCCTCAAGGGCTAATTTGTGTTAAGAGTGCACAGCTAACCTCCTATTTACTCCTTCCCTTTGTTTTATGTTAATAAAGACAGTCCACTGTCCTTTTCTAATTACTATAAAAGTAATGTGTGAAGAAAAAAATTCATTTTGTTCTTCCCTGTTAAAAAAAAAATCTAATCCCTGTTAGCACTAAGTTTTCTAGTGTTTCCACTGTGTATGTGTGCTGAGACCTGTGTTGAATATGTGGAATTATGCTGCAGAAACACACATGCAAGTCAAAAACCCCAGAAGCTGCCAACATTGCTTTTACTTGTAAATGGAGTATTCGCAGACATAAAGAAGTTAAGACGTGGTTGTGCTGGGTGAGGATGGACCCCAAATCCAAGGACTGGTGTCTTACATGAAGAGGATTGGGGAAACAGACACAATGAAAAAGTTGGAGACGGGCAGAGCCTGGCGTTAGGCGCCCAATGCCGAGGATGCTGAAGACCAGCAACCACCACCAAAAGTCCCGAGGGGTAGGGAAGGCACCTCCCTAGAGCTTCTGGAGGTAGTCTGGCTGGCCTCGTGGACACCTTGATTTTGGCCTTCTATCCTTTAGAACCTTTAGAGAAACAAAAGTTGGTTGGTTGAAGTCTCCTAGCATATGGCAACTTGTCACAGCAGCCACAGGAAATCAAGAAAGTATATTTTTGTAAAAGTGAGACCCTCTCAATGCGTACTGTTTTACAATCTCTGCTTCTGGCTCAACAGCACTTTGCAGACGGTTTCCCAGGACCCTGGTTCATTTGAACTACCCTATCCTCCTAACCTGCACTTGCTCCACACTGACTTAGCGACACTGGGCTTTTTTGGCCAGGATCACAGTGCTCTGGTGGGTGCCCGTGTCTACTTCCAGCCTAACATCCTTTGACTGTATCAATTACTACAGCTGCTTCTACCCCAAGATAACATCGGGACAGGCTGAGGCAATTATGTTCCTGTTACTGTATGAGTGACCTGTTCCCATCAACACTGCACTTTAGTTGTGTACGTTGGTCTTTCCTGAGACAAGAAACTCACTATGCAGCCATGCTACACCTTGCAATCCTCCTGCCTCACTCAGCCTTGTAAGTGCTGGGATTACAGGTATGTGTACTGTGCGCAGCTCAACACTAGATTTTCAGATTTAAAAAAACAAATTGCATTGCCAACTTGATACACACACACACAAATACACAAACACACACAGACCCCATATCCTTGTTTACATTGAGAGCGCTTCCTGAATCACAGATACTCAATAAATAGTGGCTGTTGCTTTATTTGACAACTGTTAGTACAAAGCTCATCCTATCTCTATTCAGCTGAGATGTTCACTTCACTTGCTAAATTCTTGCACGCACTGAGATCTGAGCTTCCTGCTTCAGGCCTAATTTTTTATTTATTTATTTTTCCTTCTCCTCTCATATACTACATATACATGACCAAAGAGGCCTGAACAGGGGTCTGCATCATTGGGGCTGAAGTGGTGGGTATTTTAAGGAAGAAAGCCAGAACCTGCCTACGGGTAAAAGGTTCAGAACCACAGGCTCTGTCGCAGCCTAACCTTGGTGTCCTCACATACCAGGAGGTGGCCTTATCTTCTTCTGTCTCCTCTGACCAGCAGCTTCTGGGTACGCCTTGGGCTCTGCAGCTGGTGGCTCACTGCTCTCAGACCGCGTAGCACCAACGGGCTCAGCAAGGCCTTCCAAAGAAGCTATAGCTACAGGAGGGCAGGGGGAAAGGTGTCAACTTGAGCAGAGACCACTGAGTTAGAAAGATGGGACGAGGGTACCCGCACTGCTTTCTACGTATCAACACCTTCTCTTTTCTGAAGTGTGCCTCAATAATGACTTCACACCCCCTCACCTCTAACTTTGGGCTTTATGCTGAAAAGAAATAAACGTGGAAACAGGAAAGCTGAGGAAAAGAGGAAGGCTAAAAAGAAGACCAACATAACGGAAGGAGATTGCCTCAGGACATTCAGAACACTCAACAAGGTGCAAAGAAATTAAAACTGACACAGACATCGCTCCCATCCCTGCCCTAAGAACTGCGTCCGCCTCTACAGTCTATTCCTTCAGCACATGGTGACGTCATTGGGAATCATTAACTGGGGTAACAGATCTCTTAGGAGTTTCAACTTTCCCCCAATGAAATCTTTTAAGCAAATTTCAACATAATTTGGGAAATTTGAATCGTTCTTGACGATCTTCTCTTGCGTACTGTTACTCCTTGCAAAAGAAAAAGAAAAGCTGGAAAACAAGGGGGGATATTCCCAGCCTCACTAGTGTTTAGAGGACGCTCAGTCTGGGCTCCAGATGCAGGTTAGTGGGAGACCATGTGCCCAGCCTGGAGGGAGGGCCTGGGTTCTCCTAGCACTGGGAAAAATGACTGAGAAATGTGCATAGAAAATAATTCAGTGAATTAATGACTGACATTGTCAAGTTTTGTTAGGGATTTAGAGAAGGTGACACTCCCAATCTTTATGATGGCAGAAAATAACAGAAACTTCCTTAAAGGCAAGTTAACAGAACTTTTTTTTTTTTTTTTTTTTTTTTGGTTTTTGAGACAGGGTTTCTCTGTGTAGCCTTGGCTGTCTTGGTCTTGCTTTATAGACCAGGCTGGCCTGGAACTCACAGAGATCCACCTGCCTCTGCCTTCCCAACTGCTTTGACTACAGGCGTGTACCACCGCACCCAGCTCAGGACCCATATTATCAACAGTATAAATCCTCCCATTGCTAGCAATCCTTGCTTTACCTTTGCCCTACCACCTACTATTGTATGCAGAACTAGAACACTCCTTGGAAAGAAATCTTTAAGTAAATTAAATGATAGTGAGTTAGATTAAATCATATTATAATACTATGAAGTCACTACTTAGGGACCCCTAGAATGCTCTATAAAGAACCAAGGCAGTACCTATAGAATGATTCCTTTTTTACAAGAAAACAAAACAACACTGCACAGACCTTTTAGGCTTGTGAGCGGGGCTAAGAAAAGAATAAAGTTAAGACATCAAGCCCACTAGGGAAAAAATGAAAACCAAAAACTAATGAGTTCTCCATGTGTTGAGTCTGAGTTACTCCCAGGCCATCCAGGGCGACCCGTTAGGCAACTATGGCAACAGGCGTTCATGGGCCTGCTTGTGATTAAAGCTGGAATACGTGGGTGATGCGACCCTGCCTTCGGGGTCTCGCTCTAACCTAGAACGGGAAGTTAAGAATCCCAGGTCTCTAAATCCATCGTGTGCTCATGGGTCCAGAGCCGAGCGGAGCTCCGAACCACTTGCTATCTAGGGACAAAAACCCGAAGAGCCCAGCACTACTGTGAACACTAAGCACAGGAGTCACAGGACTTTCTTCACTGAACACTGGCCCTGACCCCTGTGCCCAACATCTTAGTGATCTGATGCCCTAGAACTTCTGTAATTTGTGATGCTGACCATGCTAAGGGTCCTGGGAAACCTGTGACCTCCCATCACACACAGCATCTTACCTAGTGTGCTTTTCGTTCTGGATTTCTTTTTCTTAGGGTGACTAAGCGGAATATCATCTATAAAACAAAAAAGGACAACCACAAAGGCAGAGTCAGCTGGAACACAACTTCCGGTGAGGAAGGCTCTTCCCTCCCTTCTCTGGAGTCAACCAGTGTTTGCCTATGAAGGGAGGAAAAGTAAGAAACTGAGGAGGCCAAAGCCAGCCACTGCTGGTCACAGCATGGTGTCAGTGGTAAACTGCTGCTCAGTGTTGTTTACAACTGTGACTTACCAGATGGGCTCAAGATATCTCTACCTTGCCCGGTGTGGTGGCACACACCTTTAATCCCAGCACTTGGGAGGCAGAGGCAGGTGAATCTCCATGAGTTCAAGACCAGCCTGCTCTACAAAGCAAATTCAGGACAGCCAGGGCTACACAGAGAAACCCTGTTTTGAAAACCTAAAAGAACAAAAAAAGAAAAGAAAAAGAAGCCGGGCAATGGGGGCGCACGCCTTTAATCCCAGCACTCGGGAGACAGAGACAGGTGGATCTCTGTGAGTTCGAGGCCAGCCTGGTCTACAAAGTGAGTCCAAGAACAGCCAAGGCTACACAGAGAAACCCTGTCTCAAAAAGAAAAGAAAGAAAAAGAGAAAGAAGAAGAAATGCCCACCTGGTCCTGTGCAGTCTCCAGTGCCTGGCACTGAGGTACGCTCTAGACTCATTCTGGCAACACTGAAGGTGCCAAGCAGGGTGACGCCCCGTCAGTACTTAGATGGGAGAAGTGCTATGTGTCACATTTGTGCCAGCTGCACATCCTACATATTAGGATGGCAGAACCACATGACAAAAGCAGCCTTGGTCTCACCACACAAAGACAACTGCTCTGGACTCTTGTCCAGT
>OU015743.1:46725402-46748952 GCA_907169655.1 Acomys percivali | reverse complement strand
ATTATATTATATTATATTATATTATATTATATTATATTATATTATATATATTCATAAACACACAAATATATTTATTCTGTATCTTTCTGTACTGAAAAGCACAGGCCTCTACCGGCACCTACAATATAAACGCTACTCTATGGGATTCACTGTAAACATCTACAGCTCCCTTCCCAGTCCCGGCTCTTATTGTCCTTAATTTAGTCACTTATACCAAGCGGCAGATGCGGGGCTGGGGCGCCCCTTGGTGGAGGTTGTTGGGTATCAGGGCCTGTACATAGCATCTGCCATTGCCTGTCTCCTCTGGCCCTGACCACTGGGCCACCACTGCCCACAGAATCCCCTCTGGCCCTGCCTGGTGTCCTTATTCCCCATTGCTGTGCACTCCCTTAGTCTGCTCAGCCTTACTGAATGGCTTTGCAGTCAGTAATTCTGAAAGCAAGGCACAAAGGCAGCCCCTTCTGTTTGAACTCTCTTCCAATGATCCCAAAGTACACCCAGGCCTGGGGCCAACATTCTAGCTTTTGGACTGCAGCTCTGTGCCTCTTCCCTGCCTTGTGAGAAAGGTGTGGGGGGGGAGGGAGTGTCCTGGGTGATTTTAATCAGGGAAGTCTGCTCCTTTAGAGAGTTCTGCTCGGGTGACAGCTTATAGAAACGTGGACATAAGAGATCAAGACGGATAGGCTATAGAACGGTCTCAGATGTATGTTTGACAAATAATTAAAAGATATCCAAGTGAGCCAGGCGTGGTGGCATATGCCTTTAATTCCAGCACTCAGGGAGACAGTGGCAGGCGGATCACTGTGAATATGAGGCCAGCCTGGTCTACAAAGTGAGACCAGGGCAGCAAAGGCTATACAGGAAAAAAAAAAAACCTGTCTCGAAAAAACAAAAGAAGAAGAAGAAGAAGAAGAAGAAGAAGAAGAAGAAGAAGAAGATGAAGATGAAGAAATCCAAGTGAAATTAGATGGATAAGATTACCAATGAGGAAAAACAGACAGAGGGAAGTGAAAACAAGACACAAGTTGGAGCGATCCATCAGCAAAGGCAGCTTCAGCAAGACATTGATAGTAGGAACAGCACTTAACAGCAACAAACGCACAACTCTCAGCAATCGCCACCTACCGATAAACAACTTCTGCCCATTGCCAACGAAGTCCTCTTTAGCTGGAACATAGAGAACGGGAGAATATGTAAGGACAAAGGCAGGAATACAACAAGCAAATGCTTGGCATCATGTTCCGGTTTCAAGAGATGCTCTCCGTAAGGCGACGACAAGCCAGCCGACTTTACCCTTGGCTGCTTGCCAGGCCTGTTCTCTGCACCTTCCATCCACTGCTCTTACGCAATCCCTTTAGCATTGCATTTTAGGATTGGTCTAGAATGACTGAGCATAGACAACTATTTTAGGCTTGATTAAAGTTGTAAGGAAGAAGCTGGACACAGCACACACCTATAATCCCAACACTCAGGAGGCTGAAACAGGGGGACCACAATTTTGTGTCCAGCCTGAGCTATATATTGAGAACTTGTCTTTTAAAAATACAGTCAGTAAAGATATAAATACTGGTTATGCATTTTCAAACACATCCTTAAAAATCTGATGCTATTAAAAATAAGAAACAAGCCTGATTTTAGCTTTCACTTGAAGATAATGGTCTTGCAGACCCTGTGATGGGCAGTTTTAATTCAATCTAGAGTCGCCTGGGAGGTAAGCTTAAACAGCCCTTCTCCTTTAAGTTGCTTCTGACAAAATATTTTCTCATAGAAGCAGGGAGTGCAGCTTGGACAGGTTTTTATTTCTTCCCATTAAAAAAAAATATATCAGAGCAAGGCACAGCGTGGCACACACCTATGATCCCAGCACTCTGGGAGGCAGAGGCAGGTGGATCTCTGTGAGTTTGAGGCCAGCCTGGTCTACAAAGTGAGTCCAGGATAGCCAGGGCTACACAGAGAAACCCTGTCTCAAAAATACACACACACACACACACACACACACACACTCACACACACACACACTCACACACACACACACTCACACACACACACACACACACACACACACACACAGTCAGCCCTTGCTCTAAGGTGGCCAAGAACCCCTGAGACAAAGAAGGGGACAATGCCCCACCCTCAAAGGCCTTAGGGCTAGTTAAGGCTCCTGTTTCTGCTTCTACTTGGAACTCAGAAATACAATTACAAACTCCAGGAATTTTTATAAACTATCAGCTTCAAATTATTTTTATTTAAACCCCTTGCAATTTAAACAGATCTGTTCTCACTGCTGATATAATGAATAACAAACACTTATTTACAGGATGAACTCAAATGTACAACTTGCTTTCTGTGACCTTATTTTTAAGAATTGTTTTGTTTGTTATGACAAGGTCTCATGCAGTCTAGGCTGGCATCAAATTTGCTAGGTAGCTGAGGGTGACCCTCCTGCCACCACCTCCCAAGTGCTGAGATTATATCATAAGCCACTGAACCTGGCTATAAGAATGTATTTGAAAATACAAAGAAAATTCCAGGCATTGGAGAAATGCTCAGTGGGTAAGAGAGCTTGCTGCTCTTCCACAGGACATGAGTTTGGTTCCCAACACCCTTGTTGGTGGCTCACAACCACCTGTAACTCTAGCTCCAAGGGATTTGATGCTTTCCTCTGGCCTCCACAAGCTCCCAATATATACGTGGCACACTCACACAGGAATATCACACAAATAAAAGTTAAAATAAATCTGTAAAAACTAAGATACCTGTATCAACTCCATTTTCTTGTAATTACATTTTTCTGTTATGTAAATATGTTCACAAGGAAATATTCACTAGCATGTAGATTCATAAAGCTTAATTGCCTTCATCACTCATTTTAAAATGTTTTCTATGAAACCAACCAGTTCCTGTGTAAAGAGTCATCTCTTGTAGAATGTTCTGTTGCCACTTTGTGACCGTGAAGGACCTTGAGCGTAGCACTAAGTAATATACACAGGAGATAAACATGAACACTTACCTTCTGCAAGTTCCTCTGGACATTTGAGCAAGTACAAAAAGAGACATGAAAAAAATTGCTCTTGGCAAAGATCCAATTAACCATTAAAGAAATGCCAACGGCATAGCAGGGAAGCCATGCCACCATCGGCAAAGCTTGTAACTCGGCAATGGTAGATGAAAAACACGCAGCTGGGACTCAGAAAAGTATTTGATCTGACTCTACTGTTGGGGGACAGTAATTTGTCCTGCAAGTTGTGTGACAAGACCATCCCTGGGGTGGTCTTTTCCATGAAGACTACTGGTTGGCACGAAATTGTGCTTGAAGGAAAATGAAGGAAGACTTTTGTATAATTCAGAATAATGGCTGGGCCTTCTCTCTCTTCTCCCAGAGCCATGCTGCCACATTCCTGGGAAGGATGCTAGGCAGGTGGGCATACTCTACAGCAGTTGTACAGCCTCATTGCTTGCCACTGGCTGGCCTAACATGCACACTTTCTTCTCCAGATGGTCCTGTGAAGACTGGGGGTGGTGGGGTGGGGGTTGGCAGTTGTTTAGGGATTTTTTTCCATTTTGTTATCTAGACATACTCAAGAGGCTGGATTCTCTGCTGCTGTTGTCACATGTCTTTTCTTAGTTAAATAGATTGTATCAGTGGCCCCTGGAGAAACTCAAGAAGGTCATATTATATTTCACTCCAAGGCAGAGACGGAAACTGAAGAGCCGTTTAACTATTCAGTAAGTTGTCCAAGTAACAGGAGTAAACATCCTGAACAACTGCCAAGGTTTATCTACTCAGAAAACATGTCAGCTGGGTACTAACGACTCCTTAATTGAGCTCTTAAGAGAGCCGCATTAAAAACATTCTTGAGAGCTTTGGGTTGGCTGCATGCTTTCCTCAATAGAGCTGGCTTAGAGAGCCAACAGCTGGCCACCGCCATGACCCATCTCATAACCACCCCACCAGCTAATGCTCATCCAGTGCTTACTGTATGCCTGGCTCTGTTCTGAGCACCTTATTATGGTGGGTGTTACTCATTTTAGAGATGTGGGACCTGAAGGTTAAAGAGGTGAAGGGCCATAGAGCCAACAATCATACTTGGACCATGGGGCTCGTTTTTAGTGCACAACACTCACTGCCTCTCCTTTCACAGACCCTCCATGAGTATCTTTGGCTCTCAGGTATCAGAGTGGAGTACAGTGCATTTTCCAGAGAAATGATGAGATGATCAGAACAAAGTGGTGGTGGCGCACGCCTTTACTCCCAGCACTCGGGAGGCAGAGGCAGGCGGATCGCTGTGAGTTCGAGGCCAGCCTGGTCTACAAAGTGAGTCCAGGACAGCCAGGGCTACACAGAGAAATCCTGTCTTGGAAAAGGAGAAGGAGAAGGAGAAGGAGAAGGAGAAGAAGAGGAGGAGGAGGAGGAGGAGGAGAACTGCCTCCTTCACAGTAGAGACAATATCCCAGAGCATTGAGACTCTAAACTTCAGACTACAAAATGGAGAAACTGAAGGGAACTGGGAATCTAGTAGCATGCCTGACAAGTTCCTATTTGAACAAGCAAACCAGAGATGGTATAGAACCTGCTCTGCTACTAATGAGGTCTATGATATTTTGAAGAGTAGACACTGGAAAAGTACCATTATGATAACAAGTGATATATTAACAAAAAAGAAAGCTTCTTCAGCATAAACTCTGGGCTTTCTATCTTACGTACGATCCACATGGAATAGAGTGTGAAAACAAGGACTTCAGAAACCATAGGACAATGTCTTTATTCTATGTGTCTTCCAGCAGAATAACTGCTCTGTCTGTCTGTCTGTCTGTCTGTTTGTCTGTCTGTCTCTGTCTCTTTTCTCTCTCTGTCTCTGTCTCTCTGTCTCTTTCTGTCTCTGTCTGTCTGTCTGTCTGTCTGTCTCTGTCTCTCTGTCTCTGTCTGTCTGTCTGTCTCTCTGTGTGTGTGTGTGTGTGTGTGTATCCACAGCCATGTGTGAGTGTCTGAGGACAGCCTTGGGTGCAGGTCCTCACCTTCCACCCTGTTAGAAGCCAAGTCTCCTTGCTGTTCTCCACTGTCCGCTCAGGCTAGCTGGCCGGCAAGCTTCCTGTGGTTCTCTGCCTCTGCCTCAGCCCTCAGCATAGGTGCCCTTGATTGCAGACGCACACCACTGTGCACACCTGGCTTTACATGGGCTCTAACTTAGGCCCTCACACTTATAGGGTAAGTACTTTATCCATGGAGCCTTCTCCATATATGGCCTATAAAAGTTTACATCACTATCATATATTGAAGAGCTACCTACTTGTATCTTCAATTATTCTTGCCCAGTAGGAACATATGTGAATTTAGAGCTGTGCCTTTTTTTCCCCCCTGGTTTTTGAGACAGGGTTTCTCTGTGTACCCTTGGCCATTCTGGACTCACTTTGTAGACCAGACTGGCCTCGAACTCACAGCGATCCGCCTGCCTCTGCCTCCCGAGTGCTGGGATTAAAGGCGTGCGCCACCACCGCCAAACTAGAGCTGTGCTTCTTAACCTTCCTAATACTGTGACTGTTTAACACACTTCCTCATGTGGTGGTGACCAACCAACCAAAAAATTATTTTGTTGCTACTTCATAATTGTAATTTTTATTCTTTTATGATTCATAATGTAAATATCTGATAATCAGGATATCTGATATGAGTCCCCCAAAGGGATCTCAACCGACAGGTCTAGAGACAGCCCGTCCTTGTACAGGCTGGTTAACACACACTTCAGGATGCTGGCATTCCTAATCCTACCTGTTAGAGAAGGCTACTAATCTTCCCACCCTCCTTTTCTTTTATTTTTCAAGACAGGGTTTCTCTGTGTAGCCCTGGATGTCCTGGACTCGCTTTGTAGACCAAGCTGGCCTCAAACTCACAGCAATCTGCCTGCCTCTGCCTCCCGAGTGCTGGGATTAAAGGCATGCACCACCATGCCCAGCTTACTCTTAATATATGAAGCTATCCAAAACTGACCCACAGAAATCCAAATACCCCTCTCCCCCACCACCCAGCACATCCCGTGTCCTAAGAGAAGTGACTGGTTAAATGGAAGTCATAGCAGCTCCTAAATAAATGTAGTATTGGTCCATATCTGAAGTCTAAAACCTATTTGGAGATATGCATAGTTAGTAAAAAGCTACTGTAGTAAAGCAGTTGAGACTAACTGTCATCTCACATGTTTTCAATTTTTATTATTTTACTATCTAATTTAAACAATGACTTTGTTATACCTCTAAATAAGTTTATATTATACTAAAACATGGAGTATACATTTAAAAGTTATTACTAAGTAAGCATTTAAAAAAAACTTACCAGATTCAAAAGTTTCTTCATCTGTGGTTTTCAGTGGAGGTGAAAAGCAAAATTATCATTACATGACTGTCTACAGCAAGCCTACTTTTCCTCAGTGCAAGCCTGGTCCATGCATCTGTCCATACACTACCTTTAAAATGTTTGTATTAGATCAAGATCAAGCCAGTGTTAGTTCCATGGCATACATCTGTCCAGTGAGATGAGACCATTCAATAGCTGGGCTGTGACTGCCAACAGGGCCACCAAATCAATACAGTAAATAATAGGAGAGAAGAGAATAAAAATAAAAATAAAAATAAAAATAAAAATAAAGGACCATCACAGGAATCTCCTCTAGACCATCAGGTGTGGCACAGGGGGCTGCTCCAGGGCTCCTCAGTGTGGAGGGGTGTGTGCTCCCTGAGGAGTCAGGGTCCCCAAGCCAGATGGTGGGACAAGGAGAATGCATTTACAAACGGCCAGCTTGAGTAGGCTGTTCAAGTGACTGAGAGAACTGACATAAACCAACTCCCTCAGTAGTTAAAACAACTTGCTATTCTCCTAAAGTTAACATCTCATAAGCATTTATTTAGTGCTCTATGTGAGGGAGGAGGGAGAAGAGGAGGAAGAGGGAGAGAGAGAGGAGAATGTTCGAGCATGCACACGCCATGGCACGTGTGGCAGTCAGAGGACGTGCAGCAGCAATTCTACCTGTTGAGCCATGTCGTCTTACCCTCTTATTATCTTTTTTTAAAAGGGGAATTAAAGAGGAAGAAATTATCACGCTTGTGATAGCACGACCATAACACACAGCTGTGTGACCCACCAAGTACCCTCAGATCAGGCAAGGGTGACGCTAAGGATGCCCACACAACTAGAGTACACATTATAGAGTTATTCACTGTAACAGTGCATATAATGGAAACTCAGGAAACTGTTAAAAAAAAAAAAAAAACCACAGAGAGGCAGTTACATAGGGCAGAATCATCTCCAAGATATACAGAGATAAGAGGCCAGCCCAAAGCGTTGTACACAGGGCACGGTCAAAGGATGTGTGCATTTGTGTTTGGGGGCAGGGAAAGGCGGAGGGGAAGGCAGGAAGAAGAATGCACACTATTGTTTACATCTTCAAAAAGTACGTCTGGAGGGATAGAACAGAAACCAGAAACTGAGGCCCATGCGATGGCTCAGCAGGTAAAACTCGCTTGCACAAGCGTGGCAACCTGAGTTCGAACCCTGGGACCCCATTAAAGGTAGAAGGAGAGAACCTCAGGAGTTGCCCTCTGACCTCCACACACGCACCACGGCATGTGTTGCCCCCTACGTATAATGTTTGTGTATGCACGAGAGTATACACGTGCGAGCATACACACACATACTCACAAATACTACATCATCGCCACCATTTTTATAAGGGGTAAACTGAACAGGCAAACACACAGAGAGGAAATGAATATGCTTTTGTGGGGTTTGAGCTATGGCAATGTATTTGTTAATTTTAATTTAAACTGTAGGATGATGAATAACACTGAAAGTTTAAAAAGAAAGATTGCAGAACCTAGCTTTAAAAAAGAAAAAAAAAAGTGTCCACATTATTCTGCAGCAGGTATGAGAAATATAGAGGTGAGTCTTTCAAGCACAGCTCTTTCCTCTCCAAACACTACAACAGCCTATAAGGTCACGACAAAGTCACCCACCAGAGCTGCACATGGTGGCAGAGTCATAAGGATTGCTGAGCATTGGGAGCCAGCCTAGGCTATGTGCTGAGTACCAGGCCAGCCTGGGATCTAGAGTGAGAGCCTGTCTCAAAAGAAAACAAACAAACCCACCTATCAGACCAATGCCTCTCCAACCAGTTCCTCACAAAACCTAGTGGTCCGTGAGCCAGTCCTAGTACCTCTTCTGCATTCGAGAAAAATCTTTTCAGAATTTATAAAAAAACTTTAAGTGGAGAAATATAAGATAATCTTATTTATTTCTCCAAGGTTTAGAACTCATTACTATCTGCCTAGACTGGAATCATTAAATGTAATAGCAAAAGTGTATTCTGCATTTTAAATATTTGGTATCATACTCTTTTCATCTATACGACAAAGAGCACAAGTGTTTCCTGTCATCTCGCTACCTGAAACACTGGTTATCTCCATGTCCTGAGCTAATTTCCAAGAGGGTACCCTAGACACACGCCTCAGCTTTGCTTCTCCCTCCACTGTGGAGCCACAATAAAGGCACACAGGTTGGGCTCATTTTATGGAAGTCTTCCAGAGGAAGAGCCTGTGGCCCCTTGACACCTCTGCTTCCGGTCATCTGGAGCTGAGCTGCGTCATGTTGCTTCTGGTGCTAACCAATCAGGAGGAGGGACTGTTACCTGCTTCCACACACTTCTCGTCAATCTTCATGTTATCCTCTACAAAAGAACATAGGCAGAGGCTTAGAACTCTAAAAGCAAAATCCTTTTGGGGATATGTCACTAAAACTCAGACCTCCTTTCAGTATTACTCTCAGAATTACTGCTCACTTGGAGAGAGAAGATAAATTCTGCTATATCAGAGAAAAGTGCAGATTGTGAACGATGGACCCGACGATGGACCCTACGATGGACCCTACGAGGCGCTGGCTAGTGCTCACCGTGCCAGATAAAGTGTGCAGCCGGAAAGGCATCAACAGTGCTGCCCCGCTGGGGACCCTGGCAACTACAGTCCTCACCAGCCAGGCAAGGTGGCCCCACTGGTGAGCCAGCAGCCCAGTTGTTTGGGGGTTCAGCAATGCCTTTCTGATTGGATTTGAAGTCTGATCCATGGGAAGAAGTTCAAAATGAATATTGACAACCTAGACCAAAACCTATGGCTTGGATGCCATAGGCCCTCAGGCATGATTTACTATTGATATGTGGCCAAACTGCCTCCTAAATATTTATGTTTATACACTAAGACTAATGCACATAATACAATTTCAGGCAATGATTCTTCTTTTTTTCCCTTGGACCTCAATTTTTATATATAAGATACTAATAATAATACTATCTTACAATGCCATAAAATTTATATAAAACAGTTGAAACAAAGTCCCGCTGACTGGCCTCCCACTGAGCCCTTAGCCTGTGCTCTGTTGGACTCTGGAGCTCCGGATAGACATCACACCCGCCTCCTTGATATCTTAGAAGAAGGTAAACACCCTTCCTGTGCTAACGCGCGACCACATACATAGGAACAGTTTCACATCACTGAGCAGAGCCAAGTGAATTTTGAAGCTTAGAGGAAATTCCTAGGAGTATTTGGAGGTAAGGGTGTTTTTTTTTTCCTGAATCCTGTTTCTTACCTTCTTCCATAGAAAATGCTGGAGACGGGGAGAAAAGGGAATAGTGGTTCATATTCTTGCATTTTTTTTCAGGTTAATTTACAATCAAGAGAGCAAAGCACCAACATTGCAAATTAGTATCCTGGGGATTCATGGAGACACCTAAGGACCTCCTATATTGAGTCTCCTCTGTACCCTTCCTGTCTTCCTATGTCCCCTCTGTCCACTGCCTTAGCCCCTACAGGGCTATCAGAGGGCCGTTTTTGAAGGTACCACTCAGTAGGCTCCAATTGGCTTCTGCTGTGTGTCATCATTCCTTGACTACTGTCTTCCACTGTCAGCAGCTTTATTAAGGCCTTAAGCACTTTACAAGCACCCCCCACCCACCATATGAAGAACACTGCACAATGGTCACATTGGATTCCTTAAGTGACAACTCAGTCTCACTTAGTCAAGGTGGCCCAGGATGGGCTGGGGTATAGCCCAGTGGGAGAGGGTTTACTCAGCATGTATCAAGTCCTAGGTTCGATCCCCAGTAAAAAAAAAAAAAGAAAAGAAATGGGGCATGGAGAGATGCCTTGGTAGTTAATGGCACTGGCTGCTTTTCTAGAGCACCTGAGTTTGGTTCCCAGCACCCACCCACAAGGAAACTAACAACTATTTGCAACTCCAGTCCTAGGGATTCTGATACCCCCTGCTGGCCTCCTGGGGCACTGCATGCATGTGATACACAGACATTCATTCATGCAGGCAAAACACACACCTGATCCCTGCACCCCGACCCACACACAATGTAACAATAAGAAAATAAATCCTAACATTTACAAAACAAAAGACACAAATGGAGATTGTGCAACTGCTCAGCCGCAAGCATCTGTCCAGGTAGGGCACACACAGATCGGCAGGGGTCTTAGAGGACTTGACGTTGGTGGTGGTGGCGGCGGGGTGTGTGTGACTTAAGCAGACCTCAAGCAAAGGATGTGTTTGCCTTCTGCACTGGTTGGTTTCTGTCATCTTGACATAAACCTAAACATGTCAGGGAAGCAGAAGTCTTAATTGAGAAAATGCCTCCATCAGACGGGCAAGTCTGTTGAGGTATAGGCTTGATTGATGTGGGAGGGTCTAGCTCAGTGTGCGTGGTGCCATCCCTGGGCTGGATTCATGGTCCTGGCTTGTATATGAAAGCACACTGAAGAGGCCATAAGAAACTAACCGTGATGTGGAAGTGTGAGCAAAATTAACCCTCTCCTCGCCACGTTGCTTTTGGCCCTGGGTGTGCTCGCTAAGGCTCCTTTTCATCAACTGAAAACTAAAGGGATGACTCCCTATGGTAGGAGTTCTGATGGCTGGTGGTGGGAGAGGACATTTAAGCCCATCTCTCAGGCAGGAAGCTAGCCTGAGGGTCGGGGAGCAGCCTTCTTGGACGTGCATGCTGAGTCTGAGGTCTCTGTGCTCGCTCACATACGCACATTCGTGTCGGGTGGATTTGAGGCAGGTGTGAGGCTGGTATGGCTGAGACCACCAGAATTCCCGCTGCTTCCTAGGCAGAAAAGAAAGCACAGATGGGCTGACTTTTATAGTCAGGGCTGTGGCACTGATGGTGTGTTTCGGGAGAGACACAAAGATGGGACTGGGTCATCTGGCTCCAGCACACCATGGGTGGCTCCATTCCACACTGCACCTCGGCAGCGGCTGGCTGTCCTAGGTTCCCAGCAGTATTTCCAGGACACCCTTCGTTTCCTTTAAAAGGCTTCCACTTGGGATGTCACTCCTCATTCTTTCTGGCTGGTCCCATGTTCTCAACACTAGCTGTAAATCTAGATGGTTTTATTAAGCAGGCAAATGTCCCTTCTAACACCTGGGCCTCTTGGCGGGGTGGGCCTCTGTCTTTTATCCAACAGCCTTTGACTCACCCCACCTCTGCCACTCTCTCCCGCTGCTGCCGTGCCCTATGGCTATGCACTGCCGATAGCTGCAGTCTCTCTGCGTTTTCAATTCCTCACTCCCGTGATGCTGTAATTTATTAATCATACTTTATGACCTAATCACCTCCTGAAGGCCTTGCCTTTTAACCCGATGCTCTGGGGGCTACATTTCACTACATGAATGGGGCGTTGGGTCAACATATTCAGACCACAGAGATATTTAAGTTTAATTTAGTCGCATTTTTCTATCCTTTCTAGCTGGGTATTACTACTCTGGTCCCCTTAGTGTTTAAGAAGCTGAAAGTCTATCAGTCAATTGACACTTGGGTTTATAAACCAGGGTGCACATGTTCTTCCATCTGCTTGTGTTTTTATCACACGTTCAGAAACTTGGTGTCCCAAGCACTGCTTGGTGGTCTAATTTTGATGCCAAGAGTGACACCCCACTCCTCACCCCACTCCACCCCCCACTCCTACCTCCCACCTCCACACCTCTACACCCCAACACCCCCTATCTCCCCTCCCCCACCCTTCTGCTCCCCACCCCCTCACCCCCCTACCCCCTTACCTTCCCACCTCCCCACCCCCCACCTCCCTATCCCCTACCCCCCATTCCACCCCTTACCTCTTTAGAAGGTGGTTAGAAGGGATCAGCCCAGCACAGGTAGCAAGGTCTGAGATTTTCCGGGCCTGCCACCAGAGGGCGTCATTCTGGTCCACAATCTGTAGAATGTCCCCTTTCAAGAAAGGCAGTCCAGCATCCATGCAGGGGATGTCGGGATCCTCCTGGGGCCAGTAATCAATCATGGCTCGAACATAAACCTGACAGCAGGTACGTAAGGGTACCATCAGAGGGATGCTTGCCTGTAGCCATCACAACTCAAAACCGTCACCCCTTCTCCTCCGCCTGCTGCGTTCATCTTCCTTGTCTACCCTCACCATGAAGGAGAGTTGTTCTTTTAATCTAAATGCTGGGGGAAGGGGGCCCAGGGGACGGGTTGCTGTTGGCATATGGCCGCAGGGTATGGAGAAATCAGCCTGGAACTAGGCTGGCAGCTTCCTCCTCCTGGTTAGCGCTAGAAGGTGCGATGCCTGCTGCTGGGGAAGAATCGCCATCAACAGCGTTACTTATCTGCGGACCCGTAAGTGAGCTCTTTGCTGCAACAGTAGCAAGTCTATCCGGGCCATAACCAACGCTTTCCAGTGGGATATGATGTTTACTCCATAGGAGTGAATTCATATTTGGTATTGTGAACACTGTCAAAAGCCTGTGGCCAAGGAGGTTATAAGCCCGGATGGGAAGCTACTGATAGTGTTTTACCAAATAGGCATGATTTGCCCGTCCAACTGCTTTCCCAATAACTGCTTATCATACCCATAGATTAGTGATGCTTTCAGCTCTGGTCAGACGGCTTCTTTTTGCAGTGGCCTGCAGTTATTGTAAAGCCTCTAAAGTGGTCAAAGTATTGAGAATGGATAATTATTCAATGAGTAGCCATAAATGGGATAGCTACATTATCCACTCCAAAGCTCAGAGAACATTGTAGAAGACGGGACAGAAACAGTGTGGGAGCCAGACGAAGTGGGAAGAGCGGTGTAGACACTGACTTACAGGCCTGATGTAGCTGTTGCAGTCTTGAACTCACAGCCACTATGATCACCTACATATTGGGCAGGTCAACACCCTGTCATAGGGCTTGTGGGGCCCCACTACTATCCCCTCAGCATTTAAAAACATCAGTGGTGGATGGGAAGATTGAGATATTTGCTTCCGTGTTCCTGTTTAGAATTCTGATGAATCTCATTCACACAGACACACATACATACATACACACACACACACACACACACACACACACGCACGCACGCACGCACGCACGCACGCACGCACGCACGCACACACACACACACCATGCATGCATAGACATAGATAAGATATGGAGGTAGAAATGGGCCTAGTTGGAAACTACGATTAATGAGTGTGGGATTGAAGATGATCAAAATATATTACATATGTGTATGAAATGTCACAATAAAACCTATTATTATGTATAGTTAATACATGCTAATAAAACATCTTAACATGTGTTGTAAAACAGAATCTTTTACTTCTGAAATATTTTTGTTCACATTTCCACCATTTTTGACGTCACTTCTTAATCCCATGGTGTCCCGCCCCCTTTGTTCTGTCCCTTTACCCCGAACGCTGAACCCTTGTCCAAAACAATCCAGTGGAGAGGACCGCTGTCCGACATATCTAGCCACTGTCCCTCCATGTTCTTACCGGTGTCTGGCTGCTCGCAGGTGGGGCAGACACCGGGATCACCTTGAACATGATCGTCCCACAAGACATAGCCTGGAGGACGGCAAAGAGCGGCCAAGCATGAGCTCCAAGGTGCAGCATATCTATTAACATCTGAACATGTTCAGGTCTAATGACAACATTTGCCACAGCAACTGCCATGGGGTGGGGGTGTGAGGGTGGGGGTGTCAACAGATAATTGTCACTACCCAAAAATGGAAACGGGGAAGCAATTTATCTCTGACTCAGTCCACAGTAACGGGGTCACTTGCTGCAAAAGCCTACATTGAGGTGGCCTCTCCCCAGGACCCTCAGTGCACTCACCAGCAAGATCTTTCTCCTACACACCCTGGGGAAAAGACAGCATCTTTGACTGCCTTTCTCACCGTCACCCAGTGAGCCTTTCCTGAACACTTGTTTCTAAGCCAGCTGTTGCAGCCCGATGGAAAGAACAAAGGGCTCCCCCAAGTCTCCTGGTAGACCCCAGAACTTTCCAAACTAGAAATGGAAATGAGGGGCCCTTCACATGAGTGGGGGAAAGAGACCCTCACAGCTTAATGCTGAGCTCTGAGCCCACGAGCATCGTCCTGTCCACTCCACAGCTGGGGCCAGAAGGCTGAGCTAGAGACCTGCTTGGTTGCTATCCAAGATAGACATACTCCAAATTCCCTTTGCAGAACCTCCCATAGCACATGGAATCTCGGGGCAGTAGCTTACAAAATATTTAGGGGTTCTGGCTGTATTTATCACTTCTGACCTGGATCTCCCAGCCATCACTGTGAAAACTACCTGGCGTGTACGTGGGGAAGATGGGCATTGCTGTGCCTCAGTGGGGAGCAAGCGCTGAGTGGCTGGTGCCAGGAAGAGCCTGACAAATTGAGAATGGGAGCTGGAGATAAAGGCTGGTACGCAGGCATTCAGGCTGGACAGATGCTGGAGCCAGCTTGAACCATGTTGATTTCTAAAATTCTGAGCACCAGCCACCAAGGAACAAGAGCAGATACAAAGCAAGGATTCTTCCTGCCCACTTGTTGTTGTGACTTTCTCTACCTACCCGAAGCTGCTCCGGGAAAGTGGCTGACCAGACGTAAGTCTGTATAACCATATTAGGGAGCGAGGGGACGTTTTCTCAGGCTCAAACTGTCTCCAAGACCTCACTCTCCCCAGGCTCAATTTCCCACTGAGCACAGAGCGTGAAAAACTTGGGTGGGGGTTGAGGGGGGGGGGGGGGGGGTGAGGAGGTGAGGGAGCGGGAGTGAGGGAGTGGGGGGGGACAGTTTCCAGCCTGGCCTAGAATTTCTGGGGGCAGGAGAAGTGGTTTACAGGAAACTTGATGAGTTACATGGCAGCAGACAAGGTCTGGGGCTAGAGATGGAAAGCCACTGGAGGGACTCAAATACCATCACATCGTAGCACACACACTCTGGGGCACAGCACAGCACTAACTCAGCAACAAAAGGCAGAAGTAGGACAGTTACCAGAATATGGACCACTTGCTCAGGCTCTAGCCCTTCTACTGAAATTCCATTAACTTCCACGAGTTTGTCTCCAGCGTACAGCAACCCTAGGTAACAGGAACACAAACAGAGGGGCCCAGAGGAATAAAACAGAGGCCGCTATTTCAACCACAAGCTCATGACCCCAAACATGTTTGAAAATTTTTAAATTAGAAAATAAAATGTGTACCCCAACTTATACCCCCACAACTGTCTCTGAGCACCCCATTTCCTACTAAGAGCGAATTGTTTGTTTTGCTACTCTGATGTTGTAAAATGGATCCATGTGCTGGCCATAAGAAGACTAACGGTGTCAGAGTGGTGAGTGAATGTTCTTCAAAAGATGCAGTGTTGAAGCCGGGTGTGGTGGCGCACGCCTTTAATCCCAGCACTCGGGAGGCAGAGGCAGGTGGATCGTTGTGAGTTCAAGGCCAGCCTGATCTACAGAGCAAGCTTAGGACTGCTAAGATAACACAGAGAAAGCCTGTTATGAAACTAAAAAAAAAAGATGCAGTGCAGAGGAACTTGGTGGATAAGATGAAGCTTTGAACATGGTGTGGAGACACATGTTTACAATGCGAGCTTCAGAGAGGTAGAAGCCAGGGATAGTGAGCTCAGGGTCACAGTTCAATGGTAGAGCACCTGCCTACCATGTGCAAAGCCTGAGTTTGGTCCCTAACCACACACACACACACACACACACACACACATGCATACACAAACATATTCACACATACATACAAACATACATGCATACACACATGTATACAGACAAAGCTAAAGCCTTTCGTGTTTTAAAGCACTATCTAGGATGTTTATACTTCAGAATAATGGATTGTGCATTTTAGTTTAAAAACCAGAGAGGAGAACTATTCGATTCATAACACAAATAAACAGTAACTGTTTACGTAGATGGGAATTCAAATATCATCCCTGACACTGCTTGGGTAACCAAGAACCTGGGAGGAGATCGTCCATGGGCCTCGGGGAAAACCAAATATATGGTCTGCTAAAGGAAGAAAGCAATAAAAATGACGCCTATAGCCACACGTCAGTGTTGTGCTCAGCCACCATCAGAAAAGTTTCATCTTGCCATGGATGGAAACCATACAGAGACCCACCACCACCGGGTAATGTGCCCAGGGGGCGAGGCTTTGGATCGAGGACTTTAAGTGGGATTTCTCCATCAGGCCCCACCCCTCGGGGCTGCTCATCAGGCCCAGACCCTCGGGGCTGCTCAGGGAACCCAAGGAACAGGAGGCAGAAGCATAGTGTGAGCCAGAGGGAATGGATGACGCCAAGGAAACAGCATCTTCCAAGCACAACAGGACCAACATCTCAGCTCACAGGGACTGTGGCAGCATGTACAGGTCCAAGCTAGACAGTGTCCCAGCACCAAGAGGGGAAAATGACGCGAGCCCTAACAAAGAAGCCAGCTCCAATTGACAAGTGCTTGCAATGGAAAAATTAGTTTCCTCCAACAGAGTCTCTCTGAGTAGTCAAACCACACTTCAGGGCAGGTCCCATGCGCGGCAGTAGATGGCCAACACAAAATGAACTCTATGGCATTTTTGTAGACTTTCCTTCGGTCTCATATTGCTTTGAGCATTTTTATCTCCCTGGTCATTTGCTTATATATTACGGTCTCCAATTCTGTGTTGTTATGAGTTTTGTTTGTGTATGTTTCTTATGCTTTTTCTTTTCTTTTTAAAAATATTTATTCTGGTTTGTTTGCTTTCTTTATTTGCCTGTTCCTTTTCTAAATAAAGAAAGAGAAAAAAGGCATGAAGTTTCATGTGGGTAGAGGTGGGGGAGATCAGGGAGAAGATGAATGGAAAACCGTGATCAGAATAGACTGTACGGAACAATTAATTTCCAATTTAGAAAAGCGAATATCTTTATTACTACATGTTATATATATAAATTATATTTCTACACTGTAGCTTGTTAATACGTATGATTATTATGTGGGGTTTTTTGGGGGGGAGGGTTGGTTTTTCAAGACAGGGTTTTTCTGTGTAGGCCTGGCTGTCCTGGACTCGATATGTAGACCAGGCTGGCCTCGAATTCACAGCAATCTGCCTGCCTCTGCCTCCTCAGTGCTGAGATTACAGGCGTGCACCACCACATCTGGCACTATATTTTTAAAGCCTTGAGAAACGCAAGGAGAGACAAGAGATTTCAGAGAGCTGAGGCAGAAGCGGGATGACCATCTAGAGAGAAATTGAGGATGATGTTGGCTCATCGGGAAAGAGCCAAAGATGAAAAGATGAAAGAAGGGCCGGGGGACTTGCAAGGAGAGACTCCTTAGAATTTTCCAGGAGGGTGTCAGGGCACCAGCCACATGCTCCAGGAGGCTGTGGGGACCACGGACATGGGGCAGGTGTGATTGCATAGATGCAAAAGGAAGACGTGCGTGACATGTGGAAAACACAAACAAGAGGCAGTTCAAGATGAACAAGAGCTCTGCCATTTTGGAAGGGGAAGAGGCTGGGTTCTTCCATCTGTGAAATGTCATGATAATGCTTGCTTGGTTTGGGAGCCTTGAGAACGCTACCAAGAATGCATCCTCGTAGAGCCTAGCATGGAGGGCTCTGTGAACAAGGGTGCTGGAGTCCCTACGAACATCTGTTCTTTGATTCTTTACTGCTCTAGCCAAGCGAAGGGGCAACTGAAGGCCATGACCTAAGTACAGAAAGGGATTTCCGTGCTCCTGGAAAAGCCACAGACCCCAGTGTTCTCTGCGTCTCCCTCATATCTTGCCACCCCAGCTTACCACTCCTCTCCACCAGCCCACCATGGATGACCCTGGCCACCAGGATGTCCCCTGTTATCTCGTGGCGCTTGATGGTAGCTCCCTGAGGAGAGAACACAACAGAGAATCAATTAATTTCTTACCAGCTTCCTAGTAGTACAGGAGAAAGCTGTACTAGACAGTGTACTAGAATTGAGTAAAATACATGAAGGGCAAATAAAATAAATAATACAGGTGTGGTGTTTTCACCATACTTTTTTTGTTTGTTTGTTTTTGTTTTTTTGTTATTGTTGTTTTTTGTTTTTGAGACAGGATTTCTCTGTGTAGCCTTGGCTGTCTTGGACTCGCTTTGTAGACCAGGCTGGCCTTGAACTCACAGCGATCCGCCTGCCTCTGCCTCCCAAGTGCTGGGATTAAAGGTATGTGCCACCATGCCTGGCATCAAAAAGGTTAATATCTTATATTCTCATAAAAAATAATAAATATAAACCTTTCAAAGATGAAACATTATGACCAGCAGTGTGTTTGAGCCACATGGAAAATTGTACTATTCTACCTCTATTTTTGCTTCATGTGTGACGGAGACAAAATTGTCATTCAAATAACTATTAGATATAATTTACATCGCAATGAACCCTGGTGTACCCCTAACAAAAGATAAAAGGATTTCCTTACCAGGGGCTGTTGGTTTTTCACCAAACAGACAATCCGCAGTGCCTCTTCACTGTCAGGGATGTTGTCTGGCAGTGGGGGGAGAAGGGGCTCAAAATCCTTCTGAGCCACTGTGTCATGAGCCCTGAGCAAAGCCTGGGGACAGAAAAGAAAAGGTGAGCATATGTCACATGCGGCACACGTGCATCCCAGAGACGGTGACTCCATATTGTGTAAGACACATAGCCACAAAACACCAAACCTGCATGTCGGGCACAGTTCTAAGCAAATTCAATCACTGTCACTTTGTGAGATAGGTATATTCATTGTCCCTTTTTTTTATAGATGAGGACTCTAGAGGTCAGGAATATAGAGGTTTAAAAAAATGTACAGTAATCTCTTTCAGGGGCCAGAGAGATGCCTCGGGGCTTAACAGGGTAAGAAGGAACTCACTGCTAGTTCAGTGGGCCTGGGCTCTGTCCACGCAGCCACATCAGGCAGCTTACAATTCTAAGTTCCAGAGTGTCTGATGCCCTCTTCTGGCCTCTGCAGGCAACTGCACACAAACTCACACAGGCACAAGCATATATGCAAATAAGTGTATATCCCAAATAATTTCATATACTGTATTCAAAATTCGAAATCTTTCCTACATGGGAGAAAGTATATAGATTATTTCTCTGTAGCCAGAAGGTACCCTGACCACTGCTCACAATTCTAGAGGGATCATTTCTTTTACCCTAATAATTACTTACCTTCCAGTGAGGGCCCTGGAGGACTTGTCTTAGCTCTTGGATCTCAGGGGAACTGGAGGCTTTGGGTAAGAGCTCCAAGACCTGATTCATGATGGGAAAAATACACAGTATAAAATATTTGAAGCCAGGTGGCTCATGCTTGCAATCCTAGTCCTTGAGAGCCTGAGATGTGAGGATCACCAAAAGTCTGAGACTAGCCTGGCTACAAAGTGAGTTACAGACCACCCTGGCCTGAAGGTGAGAGCTTGTTTCCAAAAGGCAAAATGAAATAAAATAAAATGCTTAAAATCTTCATTGCCTTGGGGCTAGAGAGATGGCTCGGGGTTATGAGAGCCTGCTGCTCTTTTAGAGGACCCACATCCGATTCCCCATATCTCAACAGTCTGTGTAGCAAAGCCCTTTTCCTCTGGTATTGCTGACGTGGCTCTTTATTAATATCAATGCATTATAAGAGCTGAGGCTGAGCTACAGGTGACCTCAGAATTCAGGCTTCATGAGAAGCTCCATTGGTTGATTAGAAAATGGGAATGCTGAGTTTTATTTAAAAGCTATCACTTTATCAGCAGTTTCTTGAGGCTTGCTGCAAATGTAAAATGGCTTGGGCTGAACTGTACCCCTGCTCCCAGAAGACGTGATGGCTTCCAAAGTATGACTGCTCAGCAGCCACGCTTCACAGCACACAGCCAGATAAAACACCCGGGCCACAGGCCTCACGACTGTGCACTGGGCTCCAAGTGAGCGAAATGCCATGTGTATGTTATCCTGCGGACAACGGGGGACAGTCTGAACTGCTGATTGCTGGGGGAAGGGGTGCAGTCTCTTCTTTCTTCTCCTCTGTCTCTGTCTCCCCCTCCCCCTCCCTCACTCCCCCCACCTCTGATTTCTTCTATGACTTTGAATACGTTTTAGACATTGGACACTGTTTCAGTTGATGGTAGCATAGTTAACAGGCAGGCATAAATTCTCACTCCCTTAGGCAATAAATAAAACAGAGAGGACTGATTTCATCTGATATAAAGAGTTAAGAGGGAAAATAAACCAAGGAAGTTGGCTAGGGAGTCTCAGGAAGGAGCCCAAGTTTAGACAGGTGGCCAGGAAGAGCTCTTCCTGGAATGTGGCCTGTGACTGAGCGGAACAGGTGGCTCGTGGGTGGGTCAGGGGAGGGCATAGGCAAAGGATGCCACAGGAGCCTGCTGGCCATGATACCAACATGGTTAGAGCAGAAAGAACAGGTGGAGAAAATAAGTGTGAAAGAAAGCCACCTGACAGGCCCAGTCATGCTCAGGTGTAAAGCCACCAGACAGGCTCAGTCATGCCCAGGTGTAAAGCCACCAGACAGGCCCCGTCATGCCCAGGAGTAGAACAACCTTGGTATTTTGTCCTGAGATGGGAGGTCATAAGAAGGTCTGGAGCAGAGAAATGATGTGGTCTGACATGCCTCTCTGTTGGAAGCAGGCATGGGGGAGCTAACGTGGAGCTGAAAGAGCTGGTGGAAGTGACAGCCAGCTACCTATGTGAGGCATGCTCATGGCTTCTTCTGCAGTGTGTTAGGAGGCACAGGACTGGCGAGAGTCCAGATGTGTTTGGAAGTGGAGCTGACAGGAGCGGACATTCAGACTGGGTGAGATGTGGGAGAAAGCACAGACTCACAGGTTACCCCCAAGATTCTGGCCTGGCAGTGGCACTGCAGTGACAGAGCTGCCATTAACCGAGACAGGAAAGGCCATGAGGGGGGTGAGCTGAAGGGGGCATGTTGGGGGCATGCTAAGTTCCAGGTGGCCATCCAACTTTGAGTAAGATGGGGAGGAGGAAGCTGAGGAGCAAAGTCTGGACTACAAACAGGATCCATGTTAGAAACTGGAGAATCATTTGTAATGTGACTCTTTACATAAGGTCAGTTGAATGTAAAAGACAGATGGGCGAAAGGAAAGATGGTCATGTGCTAGAAATGCGCGCACGCGTGTGTGTGTGTGTGTGTGTGTGTGTGTGTGTGTGTGTGTGTGTGATTTTGGAAGACATTTTTCTTTTTTATATTAAGTTCAATTAAGAACGTTTATTAAAGTGAATACTTTCCATAGAAGAAACCTCCATTCATCTAAACAAATACTACAGGTCAGAGGACATCAGTAGGGGCTCTATGGCTCTTCCGGATGGAGCCAGCTTACCTCACAGGATAAGACCTGTGCGTGGGTTGTAGCAGGAACCAGCTTCCTTTCTTTAAACTTCTGGAGGCAGTCATAGACCTACAGACGGGCAAAAGTGGGAGAACTATACAGAGGATGTGACCACCAACATTTTAAAGCAAAGGCTGTCACAGGAAGAAACAGCTGAGGCGGCTCTGAGGCAGCAGTGCGGGTGGCACTGTGTGAATTCTCCCCTGGAGGGCCCTGCACTTTAGAACCTTCCTTCACTCCTGCCTGCTACCAGGAGGCTCACAGCCCCAGAGCAAATTCGTTAATAAAAAGTACGCAAATGTTTCTCTGGTTAAAGTGAGGGAAGTAAAGGGAAGATTTCTGGGGCCGACCCCAACAGGGTTCTAGCTATACATAGTGGGGCCTCTCAAGGGAGGGTCTGTGGGGTAGAGACCCCTTAGGACCTCTGTGCTGGGCAACCATGCAGGCCGTGAATCATGTGGTTCATGGCCCACCAAGGGTCCCGAGGAAGAAGCCAGACATTTGAAGAGTGTTCATCCAACACTCTGGTCTTTGAAGCTGGTCAGTCCTCCTCCCTTAGACAATCCTCCAGAGCAAATTCAACTGCGCAAACTCCAGCTTCGTCTCTCCTGACCCCTGGGGACTCTTCCATAGGGGATGAAGAACCAAGCTGAGTAAGCAAAGGTTGTCTGGCTTCACAGTGCTGCCTGTCACCTTATTTTAGGAATCAAATTTCTTTTACAGATGGAGAAAGGAGGTCCAAGAAGCAGCTTAGCCTTTCCCATCTGTGTGTGTGATGAGCAAGTTTCCAGCTGGACTGAGGGCTGGTACTCAAGTGTACGTGGCAGTGATCTACGCTGGCTGATGGCTGTAGGGAACACTAGGCACAAAGAACTTTTATATTGAAACCAAAACTCCCCAGTCATGGAGGGTGTTGGATGAGGGCTGGGGTGGGCTGGGGTATAGGTGTGAAGGGCTCACTAGGCACAGTCTCCATAACAAGTTCCAGGCCAGCCAGGCCTAATAGTGAGATCCAAGAGCTATAAAAAAGTGATGTGTCTTTGGTTATACAGAAGATGTTACCACTTCAATTCTAAAGAATATAATATTGTCATGTATTGTAAGGCTGGCCATATTTCATGCTCAGTTCAAACACCTATGTCCCCAAAAATAACTTCAAAAGAATCTTTCTTAACAACACTTGTTCAGAACATCTCCGTATGCCTTTAATCCCAGCCCTTGGGAGGCAGAGGCCTGCAGGCAGATCTCTGAGTTCAAGGCCAGTCTGGTCTACAAGCAAGTCCCAGGACAGCCAGGGCTACACAGAGAAACCCTGTCTAAAATACAAAACAAACAAAAGAAGGTTCTATGAGGGTAAGCCAAAGTTCCAACCAGAACTGTGCATAGTTTACTTTCTGATTAAAAAAAAAAAGAGGAATGCTGTTGTTATGACATTTTGTTTTGTTATGGTTTTTGAGACAGAGTTTTACTTGGTATCCCTGACTGTCCTGAAACTCACTGTGTAGACATGTGACTTACTTGTCTGATTCATGGAGACCCTTCTGCTTCCTGCCACCATGCTGGGCCATGATTGGCTTTTTAAAAAAGCATTCTTTTGGGCCAGACTTGTTGGCCTTAAGGACAAAGGATACTGTGGGAAGCTGATATGGAGTTGTTGGTGGCCATTGTGGTGATTGGTTTGTGACTCTAGGGGCCTCTGAAAAACTAAGTTGGGGATAGTAGAGAAAGGAGTAGACACAGTTTTGCATGCCTAAATGCTTCCAAAGCTAACAGGGGTGTGTCTGTGTATATTTCTATCTTTCTGTGTGTATGTATGTCTGCCAGCCTGCTTGCTCTCCCACACCCCCACCCCAGTAACACACCTCCTCCAACAAGGCTACACCCACTCCAA
>OU015743.1:46712203-46725302 GCA_907169655.1 Acomys percivali | reverse complement strand
GAGAATGGCTCCCATAGCCTCGTGTTTGAAGTTTAGTCACCAGGGAGCAGTATTTTGGGGCAAGGATTACCAGGTGTAACCTTGTTGGAGTGGGTGTAGCCTTGTTGGAGGAGGTGTGTTACTGGGGTGGGCTTTGAGGTTTCAAATCCCATGGGACAGGCCCAGTGTCTCCTTCTGTGCCAATCGCCTCCCGATCAGAATATAAAGCTCTCGGCTCCTGCTCCAGTGGCGTACCCATCTGTTTGCCGTCATGAAGATGCTGGACTAATCCTTTAAAAACTGTAAGCAAGCCTCCTAGTTAAGTGCCTTCTTTATGTGAGTTGCCTCGGTCATGGCATCTCCTCACAGCAACAGAGCAGTGACTAACACCCAGCAACAGGATCTAACGCAGGGCTTTGCGCATGTCAGGCAGGCACGTTACAGAGTTTGTTGTAGCACCAACAGTGATCCTTCGCCTCCATTATACCAAACGGGAGAGTGGAGGAGTCGAAAGTGGCAAAATGGGATCAGGTGAGGAAGGTGAAACTGGCAGAGAGAGAGAGAGAGCGAGAGAGAGAGAGAGAAAAGAACACTGAGGAGAAATAGGCTAATCAGAAGAATTGAACAAGGCCAACCCCATTTGGACCAGAAACACTGATGATGTCACTCAGGAGGAATATGTGGAAATCTGTAAGAGCCTCGCCAATGACGGAGAAGACACTTAGACGTCAAGCACTTCTCTGGAGAAGGCTAGATGGAATCCAGGACATTGCTATGTTTTCCTTGGCTGGCTCCCTTTGACTGCTTTGAGAACAAGAGGCAAGACATCAAACTACGTGTATCATGAGCTCACCACGACCAGCCACAGTGAGGTGATACCCAAGAATCTCAGTGTCAGCTGCAGCATGCTTGGTTCTGAGGACCTGCCCTTGAAGGCCTCCAAAACTGCTACAGCCGAGCAAAACTTCGAAAGTCATCCTAAAAAAAACCTTGTGAAGAAGGGCCTCGAGTGCTTGGAGCCGAAAGAAAGCTACAAGAAATTGTATGAGGTAAACTTCAAGAATCCGAAAACTTGGAGTCCGCGAAGATTCCAGCCACCAGCGATGCTTTCCCTGAGCTGCCACACCTCTCAGTCTGGAGAAGAGATGACCTCAGAGTCAGAGGATATGTTTGACATGAAGGAGCCTCAGAAGTCTGCATCACTGGTGAGGGCACCACGCCCGGCTAAGCGTGCGTTTTTCACTCTGCTGCATTGTGATGAGCACCCGTGGCTGCACAGTAAACACAGAGCCGTTCATGACGGCCCCGGCGCTATGAGGAAACTCTAACAAGATGATGTCATGGCCAAAAAAACACTCGGAAACCAACCCTGACAACCCAACTGTGGAGATGCCACAAATGACTGGGGCTGGCAAAATCAAGGACTTGGTGGCACCGCTATTAGAAGTTGCACTTGTCCTTTCTGGCTTCTCACTTGAGGATCCTCAGAGCCACTCGAGCCAGGACCGCGGTGGGCCTGAGCACTGATGAAAAGGAGCAACAGTGGAGGAGTCCAGCATCACTGGACTGGTGATGGCCTCTTACTTCAGGATGCTGCAAAGCATCGCACACGGAAGCAGTTTAGAGTCCTCCTGGGAAGCCTGTGACCTGGCAGAGTTTTTCCCATGGCTCCTCAAGCAGCCATGACTGGCCTGGATCGACCAGGGCTCTGCTGAGGTTTTCTCCTCTCTTGTTCTTGTATATGAAGATGGGGAAAATTCTCCCCTCCCTGACAGCAAGGTCGGACGTTGCGAATTTGGGTTTTATGGAGGTTTTATTTTTCTTTCTCAAATTAAGAGCATGAAAATAAAGAAGGTATCATTTTGATTTTTTTTTTTTTAAAGCAAAGGAAAAAAAAAATAACAACAACACCCCAACACTTTTGGCATGCTTTTACAGAAACCCGAATGGACCAGATACTGGCTTTTGGCAGCCACAGCAAGCAAAGGCTTTGAGCACTCACTCACCTTTAGCAGGGCCTGCAGCCACGGGGAGTGGAGGAGATCGTATAAGAGACACAGGCCACTCACGTCTCGGCTGTAGAAAAGACTCAGTTCCTGGAGCAGGAGCCGCAGGATTCCAGAGAGGCCTAGGGAAGGACAGAGGCCAGCTGGCGTGACTGGGGCAGCCGGGACTGCTGGGATTGCTAGACACTCCGTCCCAGTCGGGACGGCACTGGACTTAAGGCCTAAGGCTGCCTCCATACGCTGTCTCATCATTTATGTGACAAATTTCAGAAGACCAATGTGACTAAGTGGGGAAAAAAAAGACCCTTCTTTTGGCAAACTGCAAATAAGCTAGCTTTAGCACAGGGCTGTGACTAACGTTAGGTGAAGTGGTGGGAATATGTAGCCATGACAGAGCATGAAAATAATGCAATCGCTTTCCCCTCTCCCACCTTACCAGACGGGACTTTATCCCTGGGCCATCCAGTTGTTTTCTGGACCTTCTTTCTCCATCTCAAACCAACACAGTTGGTTATTTCTGAAAATATTTACTGAAAGTGTTACTGAAAACCTCTTCCATTAAGCTTCAGAGTTTTAAACATTACATTGAGTTATTTATTCACGTGAGGCAGGGAGGAACACATGCCACAGCGCTTAGGTGAATGTCAGAAGGTGACTTGTGGGAGTTAGATCTCTCCTTTGACTCTGTGGGTCCCAGGGGTAGAATGGTGCCAGTTGTGGCAGCAAGAGTCTTTATCCACTGAGCCATCTGGCTGGCCCTCCCATTAGACTTTTTTTTTTTTTTTACATTTTATGTGTGTGTGCACACGTGTGTGTGCATCTTTGTGTATGTGCATGTGTGTAGATCAGAGGGTAATTTGAGGGAGTTTGCTTTCTCCTTCTAACTCAGGTCACCAGCTCTAATGACAAGTACCCTCACTCACTGAGCAGTTTTGCCACCCCCCCATTAGATTTCCTAATATAAGTTTCAATATTCTACTGAGGAAAGGAAATACATACACAGTAAATCCTTGGCTTTTTTCATTATGAAAAACAAACAAACAAACAAACAAACACCTCCTCTAAGTGTTACTCAGGATGTGAACATGCTGTGAAGTTCTGGGTTTTCTATATAACGTGTGGTCTGGTGGGGTTCCGACTCTCCGTGGCCGTGTCTCTCTTTCACTGACAGCTGTCCTCAGAGTCATCAATACTAGTGTAGTGGGCAAAGACGTAGACTAAGGCCCTGTAAGGATCACAGCAAGTCACCCTGTGTAGTTGGTCATGTGTTCAGATATTATAGATATTACTCTGCGTCTTCTCTGGTGACACGTACCATTCTCAGGATTGGCTGCTGTGGGAAGAGCCCTGTCCTGGTCCGTCAGGTCCGATCCTCTGTCAGACTGTATCATCCTCCCTGCTGGAGCTTGGAGAGGGAAGTCAGGAATGGGAAGTGGGTCACCAGATGGCATGCTGTCACTCGGCCACACCACCACACAGCGCTCAGCACGCTCAAGTATATTTCCAACAGCAGTTATTTTGCAGGCCAACCACTGGGCCACACATACTAGGACACACCAGATACACACCCCCTTGTCCTGAGACACTTCCTCTTCAAATTAGGTGCTACTAGCTGCATGAAAGAGAAAGCTATTATTCTGTAAGACAGTCCTCTGCTCTTCTTTTTTCTAAAATAAATTCTTTTATATTGTGTTTAAACACACACACACACACACACACACACACACACACACACACACACACACACACACCTCAGTTCAGGTTTAGAGGTCCAAGGATGGCTTGCAGGGGTTAGTTCTCTCCATCCACCATCTAGGCCATGGGGACCAATCTCAGGTTGACAGCCTTGATGGCGAGTGCCTTTACGCACTGAGCCATCTCACCAGCCTAGCCATCCTTTCATGATATATTTACTTGCTTTCAATCTGTTTGCCGAGGTTAACTACCCACTGTTGAGTGCACAGAGCCCCACCTCCACCCCAGCCTGAATGCACACTGATGCTCCATTCTGTATGTTGGACTCTGTAGCTTTTCCTGGATCTCACAGATCCCTTGCACAATCCCTATTAGAAGATGGGATGGAACTGTGTGATACAGATTACTGTATCTTCTGACCTAGAAACAATGTAACAGTGATCTGGCTTTTTTCCAGACAGCCTTCCTGGTCCACCCTATAACCTGTCTAAATCCTAGACAACAGTCCTTTGTAGATTTTGCATAGGTCCAATCGTGGTAGCTCATTGTATCTTAACCCTTTCAGTTTCAACACTCTTTAGCATCCAACTTGAATTGCTTAATTTAATGTTTTAAAAAAAAGATTTATTTATCATATATACACAGTGTTTTGCTTGCATGTACACCAGAAGAGGGCACCAGATCTCATAGATGGTTATGAACCACCATGTGGTTGCTGGGAATTGAACTCAGGACCTTTGGAAGAGCAGCCGGTGCTCTTAACCTCTGAGCCATTTCTCCAGCCCCTAATTTAATGTTTCTAAAAAGCATTGCTTTCAATATATTTACTCTCAGAAACCAGAAATCCAAACAGTAACCTAGTGGAGTAGAAGTTTCTGCATTGCTTATTTGACAACTCAGAGGCAGAGGCAATCCAAGCTTAGTAGGTCAGACTCACGTACTGAGGTTGCAGGGACCTAGCAGCTCACTGTCCCACCCCTGGGTGCACACTCTCATCTACCTGCTCTGAGATGCCAGCATGATGACATCCACATCCCATCTCCATTTCAGCAGCAAGGTGAAGACAGGGTTAAAACAACAGGCAAAAGGGAAGTGGGATCTTCAAGAAAGCTTTAGAAGTTATTCTACATGATAAACAGTGTAGATTCTGCACTACGCCTGCAGCAGTCCTGTGAATGTTTCTCTGGACTTTCATGTCACTGGAGAAACAAACACAAATCAAGCCCAGAATGATCTGAACGTAGAATATGACGTTTCAAGTGGGGCACAGTGGCGCATGCTCCCAGCACTCGGGAGACAGAGGCACGTGGATCGCTGAGTTTGAGGCCAGCCTGGTCTACAAAGTGAGTACAGAAGAGCCAGGGCTACACAGAGAAGCCCTGCCTCAAAAAATAAAACAAGCAACTCAACTTATATTTTTATAGTCATAAAATAGTTTGCAACTTTGAAACCACTGACTTTGAGGAGATGCTACCACCTGTAGTTAGAATTCTGCTTCAGTCTGCCTACCTGTGGTATCATTGCTTACCTGCCATGAGGGTGTGGCCCTGCCCAGTATATAAAAGGACAGACCTGCTTCATCCCTCCCTCTCTTACATCTTACGCCTTCTCTCTTCCTCTGTCTCTGTCCCCGTACCCCTCTCTCTGGGGTACCCCTCTCCTCTTTCCTTCTCCGCCTCCATGCTCATTTAATAAATCTCATATAATCCAATATCTGGTGTCTCATCTCTTATCATTATCTAATATTAAACATAAAAACCATAATGGGGAGAATTAATTTAATTTATTGCATTCTAAATCTTACCAAGTAGTCCACCCCAACAGGACATCAGTGCTAATCCTGCTGTGACTCAGGGAATCACAACACACGACTGTTGCATTGTATCTGCACTTGCAGGCAAAGTTGCTGCATCCTTTCAGGGTTTTGTGTAGGTTTAACTGTGTGTTAAAGGTGACGTTCCACATTCACAAACACAGTATCTTACGATTTTGATTTTTTTGCTGTGTTTGTTTGTTTTTTGGGTTACGACAGGGTCCCATGTAGCCCATGCCAGCCTCAAACTTGTCATGTAGTCATGATGAGCAGGTGCTCTTGAACTTCTCGTCCTCCTGTCTCTACCTCCCATGTGCTGGCATCGCAGCCCTGTGACCACATCTGGTTTATGGGTGCTGGGGATTGAACCTGGGCTTCACATACACTGGGCAAGCGTTCTACCAGCTGAGCTATTGCCCAGCGCTGTATTTTTCTTTAATTTGTCCTTTTCATTACTGGTTGGACATTATGTGGATTTTAAAAATAACCTTATGTGTATAAGTGCCTTGGTTTGAGTTTCCCCAAAATCAAACCAAGGTAATCTATAGGGTAAGGAGGCAGGGAATATGAAAAAGCCATTGAAAGCTGTGCTATCAAAGCAAGTGGTCACTATGGATACCTGGAACTTACGCATTATCCTGTAAGTCAGCTTTGGGCTTCGAGGTGGCTCAGCAGAGAGAGAAAGGCATTTGCTGCTGAGCTCAATCTTGAACCCACATGGTAGAAGGAGAGAACTGTTTTCAGTTGTTCTGTAGCTTCCACAAGCAGTCTGTGGCTCTAAGGCTCCCACAAACATATGAGCATGCACGCGCACACACAAACACACACACACACACACACACACACACACACACACGTAATTAAAATATTTTGTCAGTATTTCCTTCTGCTTAAAAAAAAAAAAGGAACAAATTGTTAATCAAACTCCTAATCTCCCATCCATTATGTTTCTGTTAAAATACTTTCCAGTATGAAAATCCTGCAACCATGAGAAACAGCCTGCCGGCCTCCTCTGCATCAAAGGCCCTCAGAGACCATGGGACAAACACTGAGATCCCCTGAACTCTGTAACAACACACTGCTCCACACTTGAGATGGTCCTATATGCCAGTCAACCACTTTGAACTAGCCTACCCACGACTCTCAGTTACCTGTGACCCTGCTGCAGGAGGCTTCTTACAGGGGCAAGGAGTTTCTTACCTTCAAGGGTGGAAACACACAGCGTCACTCCTGTCAAGAAAAGCAAGCAGGAAATGCCAGCCAGCCTCAGCTGCCAAAGTCACCTGATGCTCCAGATAAAAATCTCTGCACATCCTCTTTGATTTAATCCTGACCTTGCAGCCCAATGGCTGAGCCACTCCTAAGCGTCCCTGCCAGCCCTACTGTCCTCATTTGCACTGTGCTCCACCCCACAGTTTCTCTCTCACACTGCCACCACATTCCACTTCAAGTCATTAACATTTCTGCTGTTTCAGGATAACAGACACCACATCAGATTTTCCTTTCTGCTTTTCAAATTTTTTGTTGTTGCTTTGGGTTCTTGTTTGTTTGCTGTTTGGGTTTGGCAAGTTTTGGATTTTGGGGGACAGTCTCATGTAGGCTAGGTGGCCTCGAACTTTGTGTGTAACCAAGGGTGACTGAACTTATCATCATCCCGCCTTTGCCTTCCTTTCAAGGGATGGGATTACAAAGGTGTGCCCCACAAGCACCTGAGGTTTTTAGTTTTCTTTTAAGCTGCAGTTTTTCAAGTCTTAACACAGAACTCAGCTCTGAAGGGACATCTGTGCTAGGAAAGAGTAGATGAGAGTCAGGAAGCCTGGGGTTGGGATCCCCGCTCAGGCACAGAGCAGAACACGGCTATTCACTGCTGAGGACGGGGAGAGCTGGGACTGACTGGCCTGTGAGGCTGCCGTGAGCATCTGCGGGGATCTTCATTACCTGTTCGTGGGTGCTGGGTATTTCTAGATTCAGTCAGTGGCCTGGAGACTAGAATTTTATACACACACAGCCTGAAGATATACTGTTTTAAGATGCAACTCATGGGGGCGGGGATGGCGGCAGTGGTGGCGCACGCCTTTAATCCCAGCACTTGGGAGGCAGAGGCAGGTGGATCTCTGTGAGTTCAAGGCCAGCCTGGTCTATAAAGTGAGTCCAGGCCAAGCAAGGTTACACAGAGAAACCCTGTCTTGAAAAACCAAAAACCAAACCAACCAACCAACCAACCAACCAAAAACCCTCCAAAAACAAAGACAAAAACTAAAATAATGCATGCAACTCAAAAAGTGTATAGAAGTAAGAACATAAAGTGGTCGGACAGCGTCACGTAAGACCGGACGAGAAGGGTGAACTGCAATGTGCTATCAGGGCCGTGATGGCATGCTCGGGTTCTAGTATCTGCATTGTCATCCACTTCCACTATTATCCCCCTCTCCCCTCCTCCCTCCCTCCCTCTCTCTTTCTCAGCTAGATGTTCAATTATTTTGTCTTTACTAGCCAAATGTGAGATTTGTATGTTGGTCAACAAAGAAAGATGTATCAGGCATGGAAAATGCTCAAAAGGAAGTGAGGTTGGTCCCTTCCCACAGGGTGCGGGCTCACCTGGCACAAGGCATTGAGTGCAAGGATGGAAATAGTCTGAGGATGCTCGCACTACCCTTCCCTAAAGAGAAACAAACATAACAAGTACCAAATGCCTTTATGCAAAGAAAGGCTTCCTTCCTTTAAGACTCTTGTCCCGTTATCAGGGTCAGAGCTAACTTGCTCTTTGTCAGCAAACAGGCTGCAGCTAAGTGAACTAAAACCCCAGGGGGTCCTGAGGTCAGAGTGTGGATTACACTGTGGACAAAGAAATACTCTGAGCTGAGCACCATTTAAAGTTGAGTCTACCCAATGCCACCTCCTCTAGTCATAGAGCCACTTCATAGAGATGAATGTCATTTATTATGAAAACTGCTGTTATGTTACAGCCAACATTCCAAAACAGTATTTTAACAAATGCTTGTCTTGATTATAAAGTAGCTCATAAATCATGATCCTTTGCAAAAGTAACGGACACCTGCTGAGTCATTTCCCACGAATCAGGACACTGTGCTCAGCACGGAGTACAGCGGATGAGACGGGAGGAGCACCTGTGTTATCCAAACAGCTACAAGTGTTACTGCTACAGCATAAACCAGCAACCTACAACAGGGTGTCTGTAAAAAAGCAAACCGTGAAAATGTTGTGGTGTCACAATACTTTTGAGGTGGGAAATGCTGAAGTGAGTCTCTCTTTCCATCCTGAGTTCAGGGTGAGGTACAGGGAAGACCTGCACACTGGGCTGGGGGCCGCTGCAGCTCCCTGCTTCCTCCCACACCTCCCAGTCTTCGGTCTCCACACAAAGCTTGTGCTAAGAAGCTCAGGGGCCTCCTGGGAAGAGTTTGCCTCGCACCAGTGAGGCTTGTAGCAGCTCAGTGTTTGCATTCCAGTGTATTCCTATGTTCGTTTAAATCAGGAGGCAGAAGATCCTGTTTGGAAGCATTCCATGTTGGGATCAGGGTGTTGTAGTCACCCCATGGGCTCTTTCCCACCACAAATGCCCTGGCTTACAAAAGGTTAAAATGCAGTTTAAAACAACTTCTTCTCCTGCCCCACCCCCAGCAAAGTAGCATGCTGCCCATGTGGCTGGAGAGGGTCTAGGAAGGTAAGGTACAGCTGGCTACTTCAGGTTCAAGTGAAGCCTGCTCCTTGCCAAGGGATGTGGGGTAACCGCAAATGGATTTGGACAAACCAGGAACTGAAAGTCAGTCACCAACTTCCTGCCCATAGGCAGCTTTCTTGGAAAAAATTCCTGTAACTTCATGGAGCTGAGCGCTTTCCCTATAGGATAGGGAGCCGGTTTCCTTTTCTAAGTAGGTGTGTGGACCTCAGCACAGGCCAAAGACTGTCTAGTCTGATTCCTATTTCCTTTTCCAGTCTCCATTTGAACGATACAGTATGTTTTCCACCCTGGGCTCAGGGCTCTAATTATTAGTAAGGCTCAGAAATCACAAGCAAGACAACGTAAAGTCCATTCCAGCGTCAACACTGTTCCTTTTCGCCACCGTCAGACAGCTCCAGATGGCGCAGTAACGTCCTCGGCAGATCATCCAGTCTCAGGCTGCCAGCACCCTAGTTAAGCTTCTCACGCTGAATCTGGTAGTAACATGCCTGGAAAAGGCAAAACAAATTCAAATTATTATTATTTTTTTTAAAGACCAGGGAAAGAACAATCCCATATCAGGTGGCCTCCCAGATTCTTCCCTGTTCTTGTCACTCCATCCAATGGCTCTGTGTCGCCGAGCTGTAATTCACAAGAACAAATTTCCTATACTGCCCCTGTGTCATCAGCTGTGCTCTAGTCTTTACTGGTTAGAGTGGGACACTCACTGGAGCCTGGGAAGTGAGAAGGCGACAAGGACAGGCATGCCCAGCGCTCCTCAGACGCTCACCAGGCAAGGGACCCGAGCACACGCAAGTCAGAGTTCCCAAGACTGCATTTCTGAGAAGCGTCTTCAGTGATCCTGATGTGCCCGCGTGCTTAGGAGTGACAAACTGTGATGCAGGCCAGGCTGATGCACGCGCCCCACTCTTGATTTCTTAGGGTAAATTCCAGGGAGCGGGATCCTGAGCCAAACACGCCAGCCCTTTGCCATGTGAGTAACACCCTCTAATAACCGTTCTTACAAGAGCAGCCTGACCGCTGTCCACCAGTTACCCTCAATGTGGGAAAGGGGCCTCACTATAGACCCACCAGCACCAGGCAGAGCCAGAACAGTTCTGCTGCCATTTGAGAGGCAGGAGCTTCAGCCTAGACGTCTATGATTGTGGGTGAGTCTGAGCATCTGTCCTCAGTACATTTACTAATCTCCCCTTGGGACGCTTCAAGTTCTTCATAGAAATAGTGATAGAGTAATTTGTAGATGTGTTACTACTAGTTTAATCTTTAGTTTCTTCTCTTTTTCAGTTTATATAACAGAAATATTAATGTTAAAAAGTTTAAAAAGTTAACTCAGGCCACAACCTCATGTTCAGTTCTAAGGTTTCTGCCCATTTTAACAGGCTGGCCTTTGTTTTGCTCATCTTCTCTCTACAAATCCTTATACTTTTCGACCTCAGCCTATCTCCAAAACTGCTACCAACTACAATAACACTTTTGAAAAAAATCCATTTAATAAATAATTTTTATTTTCCAATTTTAGTTTGCATCTTTCATTTCTGATGTGAAAATTGTATTACTGTATTGTCACTATGAACACTATCCTTTCCACTGGGGGCTGTCTAGTCATGTGACCACAGCATACTACTTCATATTAAAAATGACAACTTATCACCTCACAGTGTAGGTCTGACTTGCCCTAATTTAACACATGGCCATGTTTTTAGAACCGACAACATGTATTCTAAAGGTCGTTAGTCTACACCAAGGCAATACAGACCCAGAAAGACAAATACGGTGTTTGCTCATACGTGAATGTTAGCTGTTAAGTACTGATAAACAAGCTACAATCCATACAGCCACAGAGGAAGCGGCAGGGGGAGAGAGTGTCTCCCTGGGAAGAGAAAAAGAACAGTTGTGGGTAGTTGTGGGTAGATGGGGTGGGGAAGGACTGGGATGGAGGATCAAACAGGTAGGGGATGGAAGGGAGCGAGAAGGGATATGGAGAAGGACAGCTAATGCTAAGGGCCGTTTAAGAGTCATATAAAAACCTAATATAGCAGAAGGTTCCCCAAACATACATGCATGCAATTTAAATGAAATCACCAAATAACAGGGGGGAGGGAGGGAGGGAGGGACGAGAGGGGGAAGGGGGGGAACAGACACCCAACTGGACATTTCTTGTCACCAAGTGAAGCTTTCAATACCAGGAATGGGTTACATCTAACTGAACTCTTAGCTAAAGAGACCCCTTGGGGGCCCCCAAACAACTCAGGCTATTGCCAGGGCTATTGGCTACTCCTCACAAACGGATGGTGATGTGCCATGCTGAAGATAACACCTACATAAGCCACTGAACATGGACGGAGACGTTGAGCTGGTGCCTAGCTGGAGCCCTCACCCCTGTGACTGGTGTTCAGGGCACTGGAAGGTATTCTGCATGCTACCAATGGAGAAAGACAGACACCAACCCCTACAAAGCCTTCCATCTACAAGAGTGACCCATATGTAAGATGTGCTGGTGCAGCAGTGGCATACAGCTTGTGGGAGCAACCAACCAATATCTCATTTGAGCTAAGGCTCACTCCATGATACCCAATCCATACACAATGCTGCTTGGGTGGCCAAGAACTTGAGCCTACATAGGCCAGGGACCCAGGGGAAAACCAGATGTAACTGTTCTGCTAAAGGAATGTAGCAATGAAGTCTGTGGTTTGCTCAGCCATCACCAGAGAAACGTCCTTCTACAGCAGATGGGAACAAATATAGAGACCCACAGCCAGAAAATAGGCAGAGCGTGAGAGACCTAGGAACACTAAGCCATAAAGGGATGTCTCTATTAAACGCCCCCTATCAGGGCTCCAGGGCTCCACAGAAGAGGAGGTAGACAGTGCCAGAGGGATGAAGGACACCAGGGAACAGAGGCCTTCTATACAGAACATTAATGATGCATGCATGAACTCAGAGGCCGAGGCAGCACACACGGGGCCTGCACGAGCGGCACTAGATGGGGTCCTAGAGCTGAAAGGAGAAGTGGTCACACGCCCCCACCCCTAACCCAGAGGCTGTCTCCGATTGAGAGCCATTTGCCAATGAGAAATCAGTTTTCTCCACAGGAGTCTCACAGGGAAAACAAACCACAACTAAAGGCAAGCCCCATGTCCAGATGGCCAACACAAAACAAACTCCATAGTATCACTGGAGGTTCTTTGTCTCATAATTTTAAGTCACATCTTTTTAAAAACAAAACAAAACAACAACAAAAACCTTACAGGTGATTTTTAATATGACCTTGGCCAAAGCTAGTAATATTATGGCTTCTGGCTTTATGTTTTGATAGGATTGTGTGTGTTTTAACAAGTGTGTCTCTTCGTCTATGTGTGTTTCTTGTGCTTTTCCTTGTTTGGTTGCTTTGGCATCCTCCAAGTTACTTGCTTTTTATTTATCTCATTGTATTTTATTATTATCCTTAGAGGCCTGCTTGTTTTCTAATAGAGACAGAAAAGGTGTGGATCTGGATGGGAGGAGGCTGGGCTGGAAGGAAGAGGCGAGGGAAGACCACAATCAGAATATACTGTGTGGAAAAAAAAAATCTATCTCCAATAAAAGAAAAAAGTCTACACTGAATGTTTCCATAAAGAAGAAAGGAAGTCAGGCACGGTGGCTCACACCTGCAGTTATGGCCCTTGGCAGGTAGATGATTAAGAGTGGCAGGTGAGCCTGGAAATAAAGCAACCCCCCACCAAATAAACAAAGAAGAAAGTACAGAAAAGTGGTTACTGAGTGATCTATAATATGGTAAGACAGACTTACTAAGAGCTCTTCAGTGCCACACCCACCTTCAACGTGGTGAACATTATGCCTTGCTCTCCGTGCTGGAGATAGGGGTCCATCAGATCCTCAATGAGGTGAACTTCAGAGCCTAAATTC
>OU015743.1:46688478-46712193 GCA_907169655.1 Acomys percivali | reverse complement strand
TAACAACAGGAACGACTGGATACCTGGCCCGGAGCACCACATACAGGAAGACAGGGAACAAGTCATCCATGGACCAAAGGAAATCCTCCTGCAGCGACGCCAGGACGCTCTGGGAAATCTCCTCAAAGGTCTGCTGGATGACTTTAAGTTTGTCTGATGGGGTAAATGTTGTGCTGTTGTGAAAACAAAGTGTAAAAAAGATATCCTATGATTTCCCTAATAAAGTCATCTCTTACTCGTTTTTAAAAAGCAGTCCCTCTTGGTTACATGCCTCAGATTGGATGCACTGGGCAACCAGAGTGTGGAGGGGATGGCCTGCGGTCCTGCAGCTGCCAGGGGCTCCCCCAGGAGGAGCCTCACAGAGTGCTTCCTTTGACCCACTGGAGTCTGTTAATTTACATTGGACATCAATAAATCTCTAGGCAGGCTCTCTACTCCTTGGCAAACACAGGAGCATTTTAGAGTAAAACAGCCCAAGTGGTTCCAGAGAGACTGTCTGATCTTCACACTAATTCTGACAACATTTAGGAGTAGAAAGGAAACTAGCATAGCAAGATCCTGTCTGGGGGGAAACAGAGAGAAAGGGGGGAAGGACCTGTGTTCTTCCTCCTCTCCCAGTACGCTAACCACTGCTTTGATTCGTGTGACTGTTCAACAAGAGGCATTACCTGATCTGCTGCAGACATTCCACTGCGGGCGCAAAACAAGCATCCTTTGTGGTCGGCAAAACCTGCAGAAGGAGAACGCGTGTCAGAGAAGAGAGACATCCTCGGCAACAAGAAATGAAGGGTCCTGTCAGGGGACGCAGATGGCTGGTGGTGACTGACACTAACGTGAGTGCTGCTGCCGTGGGATACATTACAAGGAGGAAAAGCATGCCTGATGAGAAACTAAAGCCACCATACCTTTTTACTCTCTCCAAGGACTGACACGGTTGCTGGCCAGAATTTCCTACAATGAAACCATAAAGTGTTAACATGAAGCCGGCCCCGGTAGCTCACACCTGTAATCCCAGCACTCAGGAGGCAGAGGCAGATGGATCTCTGTGAGTTTGAGGCCAGCCTAGTCTACATAGTGAGTCCAGGACAGTCAAGGCTACACAGAGAAACCCTGTCTCAAAAGAGATTGTTAATATAAGGTATCATTATGGTAGATACACCATATCTTTAAAAAAATGTGATGTTATCTTGGCTTCCTTGTTCCCGGTAAAAATAACTTCTCTACAAATTGGTCCTGAGTTTCATGTTTTTAGCTACTCCCCCCCCCCCAAGTTTTAGGAAACATCCTAGAAATGGCTTAATAGTATGAATGAAAATGCCTGAAAAGAAGCTGTGTCTGGCTGTGAAGGAAAACTCCTGGCAGGAGTCAGTCTCTGTAGAGAGTGATGGACTGACTGGGATTTCAGTGCTGCTGAAGGTATAATGGCTAATTACGTTATCTCAGACCAGTTTTAGCCTTCTGGACTAGCCACCCCTTGCTCTGTATCTGAAATAACACCCTGTGATAATAAATAAAACCTCTTAGAAGAACACTTTCCCAGCAATCCAAGAACTAAGGATGTCATGAAATAGCATCTGGAACCTGTAGAATCTTAATGTATGTGCCACTCTGATGCATTCACCAGGGCATTTTTAAACTGGCCTTGATTACGACCTTCTTCGTTCATAAAACTATAAAAACCCTGTAGAGCTCCTTCCGTGTTGTAACATGGAATTTGGGGTCACCCAAACCTGTGTTCCTAAGGCACGGTCACTCGTGGCTCCAGAATAAACACTCTTATTCCCTTAAGATGAAAGCTGTGGTTTTTATGTTGGCAATGGCATCTACTATATCCCAAGGGGGTTTTGTCCTTCCATATCCCAAGAACGGCCCAGAATATTTCCTTCATTTACATTTATCACATTTTTATTACTAAATTATTCCATTGGAAAAAAACTTCCCAATAAAAGTACCTACACTTTTTTTTTTTAATAGCACGAATGCAAACTCTTGGTGGGCTGTGGATCAGCTCTAACACTACGCTGGAGAGGAAGGATGGTGCAGGGTCCCTAAGGACCAGAGCCAACGGCCCAAGATAAAAGTCTGGAAATTTAAATTGCAAATGAGAAGGGAAGGATAAAAAGGCAAGGGACACCAAAGATTTAAAGCAACTAACTGTTTCTAATGAATAGGAATATAAATTATACATCTTTATTAGGTAGGATGGGCCATTTAAGTTTATATATAGTGTAAGAAAAACGTGTTTAAGATAAATAAGCAACTTCTGAATATTCTCAGAAATGAAGACTATTAATACCACCATTGTGCTAACAGGGCAGATGAACAAGTTGGGAACCTACACACACACACACACACACACACACACACACACACAAACGTAGATGTAGATGACAGTAAGTTCTTGGCAGTGCTGAAAGAGTTTCAAGTCACACTTTGGCTCTGCTCACGACCACAGCACCCACCTCTGCACTCCAAGGAAGCCCAGGAGAGCAATGTCTGGCTGCTTGTTGAGCCGAAGCACACACTCCCAGTAAACATCTTCCTCCCGGTCATTATCCAGGGCGTAGAGCATGAACAGCGGTGGGTAGAGCCGAGGCAGCAGCACCGGAAGCAGTAAGCCGCAACTTGTTACCACGTAACTACGGGCAAGCAGTGAGAAGGCAGGCCCGTCAGTGGGAGTCAGGGATGCAGCCTCCTCTTCTAGACACAAGGCTGACAAGATGTTTTCGCAGAGTGATACTCTACACACTGTGGCACTGACTGTCTTGAACCAACTGCTGATTCTATTGGATGGCTGGAAATCAAACTGACACTCTCTTTTGCCTCCATCTTTAGGCTGCTCTTGCAGGGTCACCTACTTCAGCACAAGTCGCCTCTGTTCGGCTGCCTGTGCGCCTGGCCACGTGTGGCGGCTCCTTCCTGCAGTGCGGCTAGAACCACGGGCAACCCGAGAGGTCGCTGAAGAACAGAGGAGCCAAGCCTGGGAAGCAGCGATCTCCGATGCTCTTCAGGAGTCCGCTCAGCCTTCACCCCACCTCTTCACCACCCCACGCAGCTCAGCTTACCCCGGCTCTGGCGACTCAGATCTGGAATCTGACTTCCCAGTGCAGAAGGACCTCCTGCCAGTGGGTGGAGGAGCAGACAGAGGGACTGTGCTGCCCTCCTCAGGAAGCTCAGGGAACAAGAACCTAGGTGAGAAGCGGAAACGAACTGTAAATGTCTAAGTCGAGAGCAGCTAAAGGAGTACTTATCAACCTGTGCAGCTGGTGTGCCCAAGGGCCTATGAAAGCAAACTTTATTAATCATTAACTATGTTAGCTCCCTGGGAGTCTCGGGTGAGGCTTCCCACAGAATGGGAATGTGGCAACTGGGGGACATTTCCAAAAGCGGCCCAAGCAGGGCAACAGTCTGTCCAGTGACTAAGGAATTTCATCTACCTGAGGCCAATTTGCATCGACCCTAACGGGGAACCTGCAGTGACTCTGAACATGAATCTCAGAACAGAACCCTCAGGGAACTAGAGGTCTCAATGTGAATTTCAAAACTCTTTTCCAAGATGCAGAAATTTTGAAAGTGAATTCTTCAAATGATAAGGGACTGAATTATTGAACATTTCCTGGTTTTCCTTTTCCTCCATACCTTGATTTTTGCTCTAGTTCAGTTATAAAGTAGTAACAAAATAATTTTATGGTTGGGGGTCACCACAACATGAGGCATGGTATTAAAGGATCACAGCACTAGGAAGGCTGGGAACCACTCACTGCTTAAGATTTTTTTCTGTGACCACTGGTATGTTGGTGGGGTTTGTCATAAGTATGTTTATTGTCCTATTTATTTCAGAGACTTAAATCTTGACCTTTCAAAGGCAGCTTGTAATTTTGTCTATTTTTTTGCGAAGTTGTATTTTGCCTCCTCCCCCTAACCACTCTCTAATTTTGTAGTGGGGAATACTACAAAACAAAGTAAAGGAAGTTCTTTTCATCACACTTGCCTAGCTCTGGTTGGAGCTGCAATACTCCCACTGCAGCAGGCACACTGCGCCTCCAAAGCTGAGCATTGCAAATGTGCTTAGCAATTGTGAGCTTAGTAACATCAGGAAGCTTCTGGGGCAAATTCCTCAAGTGACTCAATAGGAGATTCATTTGTTGGTTTAAACTCAGCTCACAAGCTCCGACTGGCTGCTGCCTGAATCTGCCTCCTCTATGACAGCTGCTGGCTCACTTACCCTTCTCCTAGTCTCTCCCTTCTTCCTGGTCAGTCCGCATCTAGACCTGCACAGAGAGCAAGCACCTCACACCAGCCCCTGCCTTATCGTCCTTCCTTATTGTTCTTTAAAGAGAGAATCATGTTAATGTACCAGATGTGTTGTCTGTTCTTCCTTACACTAGCTCATAAGCTGAGGAAAAGATTTTTCATTTTTCAGTGTTTTGCTTGGTTAAGAGACGGGCGTGCTGGGCTGGAGAGATGGCTCACCGGGTAAGAGCACTGCCTGCTCTTCCAGAGGACCCGGGTTCAATTCCCAGCAACCACATGGCAGCTGGCGACTGTCCGTAACTCCAACATCTGACACCCTCACACCAATGTACATAAACTAAAACTAAATAAAAATAGAAAAAAAAAGAGACGGGCGTGCTCAACTGGCTCCTGCTGAGTACATGAGCGTACACGCGCTGCTGTGAAGGGGCGGGCCTGGACACAGCCTCAGAGACCAAACCTCACAGTGAACTCTGTCTGTTCTGTGCTTAGGCTTCGGAGACATGATTTAGCCGAGAAGTTAAATACACATCAGAGAGACTACTATAATTTACAGCAAATTAGACTTGGAAAACCAAAATTTATTTTGGCCTTCACTTGCATTTAGTAAGAACAAACACAAGGTAGTAAATGTCAATGGCTAGAGTTCATCTTTTTAAATGTATAAACAGGAGCAAATTAAAAATGTACTCCCATGATTTAGTCTGTTTATAAAGCCTTTTTTCTTGATGAATACTTGCTATGATAAAGGGGAACACTTAGGCACCTCACAAAGCTGTGACATTTAGATTTAGGTTGAAGAGAGCCCTGTATTAAGAGGATACTCTACAGCTTTCAAACATCAGTGAGCACTCTCTTACCTCACAAGCTGGAAAATCCGCTTCAGATAGGACTTAATCTCCTTCACGGCCTCCTGCAGCAGCCGGCGGTTGGCCCCCACGCCCACATACGTCATCCTGTACACTGCAACCAGGGTCTCCACCAGCCTGCCCAGTGGATGTAGAGGGGTGTCACAGGCCTGAGCAGCAGAAGCAAGGAGGCTGGTGAGTGTCCAGGAAGAACAACAGCAGCAGAAACAGTCTGTAATAAACCCTCACAAACATCAAACAACGTCCACGACACCAGGAGTCCACTGGGAGTCAGGAAAATTCAAATGCCTTAACTTTCTAAGCCGTGAGTCTCTCTGAATTTTAAGGAGCTGGGGTTGTGAGTACTTGTTTTGAGACAGGCTTGACACTCTAGCCCAGTAAGAGCAATGTCAATATTTGCTTTCCTTCAACGTAGCATTCCATATACATTCTGTGACAGCTTTATTTTTGTTTTTCTTTTTATATATTTTTAAATGTGTGTGCATCTGAGTGCAGACGCTCATGGAGCCAAAGCTTGAGACCCCTGGGGCTGCAGCTGCAGGCAGCCTGATGTGGTGCTGGAAGCCAGCTCGCCAGCACCTGTTCTTTCTTACTGTTGTTTGTTTTGGAGGTAAGGTCTTGGTATGTAGCCCAGGTTAGCCTCAAACGTGTGGTCCTCCTGCCTAAGCTTCTCCAGGGCTAAAATTACAGAAGGGTGCCACTGTGCCTGGCTGATTTTTTGTTAAGTTTATGATATGCTGGTAGTCTACATCAGGAATTCTGTTTTGTCCTTTATCATCTGTCAATCACCAAAAAACAAAACCACAAAAAACTAGAGCCAAGTGTAGTGGCTAAAGCCTATAACCTCTGCATTTGGAACGCTCAGGCAGGAGGATTGCCCTCAGCTCAGGGCCAAGCCAGGCTACACACTGAGGTCAGTTTAAAAAAGGAAAAGAAAAAGAAAAAGTCAAAGATTTAGCAAACAAAACAGAGAAGTTAAAAAAAAGATTAGTTTAACATTTGAATGATGATTTTGCTTGTTCTGGAAGGTTTGGGGGTAAGGTGGGGATGAGATAGGGTTGATGTAGCTCAGGCTCGCTTCACACTTCCTAGCAGTGAAGCCCTGGGCCTCCCACGTGCTGAGAGCTCAGGTGAGCGTGAGTAGCTCTCCCGCCGTTCCATCACTGACCCCCAACACTGGTCACTGTGACTTGCCGACCTTTATTAAGTACTTCTTGATGTTGTCGTATTTCTCCACAGAGAAGGCACCGACGTGCTGGGGAATGTACTCCAGACTCTCCAGGGTCTGCGTCTGCGAACGGCTGAGGACTTCTGGGCTGGGGGATGGGGGGGGTGGGGTGGGGGGCATGAGAAAGCACAACAGTTGTAAATGCGCACCTCAAACAGTCACCAACTGAGGAGGAAGCGGAGCGCCTGGCACAGACCCATCTTGCTCACCAGGGCTGACCTGCTCCTCAGAGCATCTGCTGACCTAGCCCAGGTCCAACCACTCATCAATAGCAGCTGACCTGCTATTACGTAACTCTATTCAAAATGGCGATAGACGTTACTTCACGCCAACTATAAGAAATATGAAAACTGTACACTGCTGGACCTAAGGAACAGCACTGGGGAATCCATAACACGAACTTGAAGTGAAGCAAAGCAGCTCTAGGTAACATTTATGGCCATATTGTGCCCCCTTTCCCTAGATCACCTTTAGTTGTGACTGACACCGTTTCCTTCCTTTTAAATGAAGTTCTGCTAGGGACAAGCCAGTCTAAGCTACCCACAATTCACTCTGGCTAGGAGCTTCCCAGCTCATTGGCTTTCAAATCATATTACCTATGATGTTTGCAGCTGAATGTAGCTTCGAGCTTCTGACTTACACTCTCTGCCATGTGCTGTGCACCTGCCTGCTCACCTGTCTCTGTGCTGGCGTCGGCTGGTGGTCAAGGCCACAGCAATGTTATCCCATGCTTTCCAAACGTCCCCTTGGCCTGGGCTCTCACAGCCCAGCTGGTGCCAGCATTCATCAAACACCGCTCTCCACTTCTCATCTGCGGCCACTGCCAGGCTCCCCAGCTTCCTGCTGAGAAAGGCACGCCAACCTTTTATTCACCACTACTTTTGTGGAAAATGATCCCCAAGAATAAAAACTTTCTGATGTATAACCAAAGATGCTTTTGTGAGCCAAACTGCCAACACACCAGTGGGAGTTCTATCTGAAACATCCTGAAGGCGCTCTAGATGGGACTTCCTGTAGCTAACTGTTTGCTGTGTTCACCAGGTACTAGCATGTGTGGGTTGTTATGCATGTTGACCCTGCTGTCCACACTTCCACAGAACTGACTCTGGAAAACAGACTCCTGTTAAAATGGTTTTCTGTACTTCAAACATTTTATGTTGAGAAATGTGAAATGCATTACACATGAGCATCTAAAAATACTTTGAAGACAAACAAACAAAAAGCCAACAAGAACATGAAATACAGTAAGTTCTTGTTGAGATGAACAGAAAAACTGAAATGAAACCAAAATGTCAGAACGTAGTCCGAGATTGGAGACGTGTGAGGAGTCTGAGTGCTTGTGAGAAAACTCCAAGAGAACAACACAAAATTGTTTTTGGAATGTGTTTTAGTGCCTCTCCCAGGTGTAGTGAGCAGGAGCGAGCTTACTTCAGATCACTTGTCACAACTGGGTATTGTCATTTGTGTGCATGCCTCTATAAAAAACCATGCTCTTGCCATGCGCAGCTTGTCCTTGTGAGTAAAACCTTCATATCCTTCAGAGGACAAAGGGGCTGATGCACTGAATGAAGTGGGCTACCTCATTTATTGGTTCCATTCTCCCAGGCCCTATCACCTTTACAGTGGGAAACACCAAAATATAAAAGCAAGTTTTTAAAAAAGCCATCCCCACCTCACCCCACCTGACACACAAAAAATCAGCAACACAATGTGTTGTCATAGCTATAATCCTAGTCCTCACGAATCTGAGGCAGGAGGATTAAGAACCCAAAGTTTAGCCAGGTGTGGTAGCACATGCCTTTAATCCCGGCATTCAGGGAGGCAGAGACAAATGGATCTCTGTGAGTTCGAGGCCAGCCTATTCTACAAAGCAAGTCCAGGACAGCCAGGGCTGAAACAGAGAAACCCTGTCCCAGATGAACAAACAAACAAACAAAAAACCCAAAGCTTAAGATGCAATCAGTAAGGAAAAGGCAACACTAAATTTGGAAGAACAAATTATACTTAGAGTCTACTTTCTCTTCACTGATGCAGGTTATAGTCTGTATGTGTGTGTCTACATGTGCACATGTATGTGTGTCTGAGCTTTACCTGAGACTTCACTTCAGAATGCTTTTCCTGTCCTTGCGTCTGCATCCTGCCCAGCAGGATCATTTATTTCCACACCTGCAACTTTTAAGCACCTGTGGCTAAGGCATACTCTTTAAGCCAGGGCAACAGATGTGGCCATCATCTATCTACATAAGTGACAATCAACATAAGTTCATTATATCTTGTTTACAAAGAACGATCTTACATTTAAAATTTGCTTGAAAATATTAACTTGCTTTGATGAAAGCAAGGCAACTCAGAACACTCAGTAGTTACTGCAGAGCGAGCACTCACAAGGCTTTGGGTCTGTCTGTACCGCTCTCATACAGGCTAGGTTTGAAGTAGCTTCCAGCAATCTTTATCCCAGACCCCCATTCTCCGCTAAAGGAACCTTCAATATAATCTCCATTTGGCAGAGTCAGCACTCCCTGGGTAGAGCAAAAAAGAAGTGAAATTAGAAAAGTGTTTAAACTTACAAAATTAAGAGCAAAACCAGTACTAACTATTTTTAACAGTTTCCTTTTTAACTTGCTCTTTGACAGCCTCAAGTCTGTCAACTTGATAAACAAACAAAAAGTGCACGCATGCACATGCCCAGAAAGAATGTAGGAAAACAATGTGTGGGTAAAGAGACAGAATTAAGAGGGCAGTGGGAAGTCTTTTCAGTCATATGAAGGACGTCATGGCTGCTACCATCTGTCTTAAAATACTTAAGAGCCCAAGTCAGTAATCTGAAATTCTATTTTAGGAAAGTAGGCTGAGGGAACAAATTAAACCCAACACAAGAAGGAAGGACAAGAAGACCAGAACAGACATCGGTGAAACAGGAAATGGAGGACTGAGGGGAAACACACCCGCATTGAATCAAACTTGTGTTCTTGGAAACACACAGAAGATTAAGTTGAGTGCTGTGGTACATCCCTCTGATCCTAGCACATGAGGATGGAGGCAGGAGGACCAGAAGTCCAAGGTCATCCTGGACTACACAATGAGTTCATGGCTCATTAGTTCCAACAGGCATCAGAGATTTAATGGAGAATGTGCTGAGGCAACTGAATACTAATTTACATCTTTAGGAGATTTTCAAAGTCAAGAAAAATAAGTGAGAGAGTGTAAAGAAAAAACAAAGTTGTTTTCCAACCTTTCCACTAAGAGTCCAGTCATCAGAAAATTCTCCTTCATAGATAGTATCATCTTCTGAAAGCAAAACCCCATTTCCCTGCGTCAAAAAGCAAAACAAATCACAACAGGCTGCAAAAGCCCTTAGCATGCACACAACCACACCCCCAAAACCTCCCACAATCGGGAAGGAAGGAAAACAGTACTAAGAAAGTCGCACAGGGCCAGGCATGGTGGCTGGGCCTGGAGTCCCTGGATCAGGAGGCAGAGGCAGTTTTTCCATGACTTCCAGGCCAGGCAGGTAGTTACACTGTGGGTCCCAGCCTGGCCTGGTTACACAGTGAGACCTCATCTCAAAGAAGCCAAAACAAAGTGCGACATTAGTCAAGAGAGCTTAAAGATGGAGGAGGTTTCAACAGCCCAGATGAGCCGCACGTAAACCCTGTGCTCACCGTCATTTTGTTCAGGTGGAAGTTGCCCTCGTAGTACAGCCCAAACTGGGTAACCACGACCCCGTTCCCTTGGCATACATCATCCTGCCACATTCCCATGTACTTTTCCCCCCTGCACAGAAATAAGAAAAGAAAGATGAAAACCTAATAAAATAAGGACAAAGTGGAGAAAAACTATTATTACACGGGGCCTGAGATACACCTTGGGTTGAACTGGTTCCATTACTCTAGTCAAAGTGGCTCATCTCCTCAAACAGAAGACAGTGTGATAGCGAAAGATATCTCAGTCAGAGCAACATTCACACAGGAATCTGGTATTGTGCCTTACCCATCAGACTGAATACACTCTATGTGCTTCCTTGATAACTTCAAGATGTGTGATTGTGAGCCTCAGGACTGCATAACCCAGGCATGGTAGCACTTAGAGGATACACACTGGAGGATCTGACATCTAGGTCCATCCTTGACTATATAAGGAGTTTGAGACCACCTTGGGCTATAGGGCTGATCTCAAATTAAATAAATTAATTAATTAAAATATTTGGTAGGTTTTTTTTGAGGTAGTAAAACCTTTGTATGTATAAAATGTAGAAAAAACAGTACCCATGTGAATTCTGAATCACTCTGACTTTGTTAAATAGTAGCTTATTGTTTGGTCCATAAAAATAAAGAAAAAAAGAAGCCAGGTGCAGTGGCACATTCCAGCACTGGAGGAGGCAGGCAGATTTCTGTGAGTTCAAGGCCAGCCTGCTCTACAAAGCGAGTCCAGGACAGCCAAGGCTACACAGAGAGACCCTGTCTCGGAAAAAAGAAAAAGAAAACAAAGATTCCTGACAACTGTTTCCTTATGGTAACTTCTCTTTCTGTTTTCATTGGTGTGCTGGCAAAAGTGACCTAAATCTCACTATGTAGCCCAGGCTGGCCTCAAACTTCAATCTTCCTACCTCAACTTCCCTCAGCTGGGATTACAGGCACACATCTCTAAGTGCCATTATCTCACACTGAAAGGTTTTCTTAATGTCAAGTTGAGATGTTTCTTGGTCTTCTTGGTCTTCTGGCTAAGATTAAGTGTAAGATGTTCGAGTCTTCATGAAATTATGTTTTGGGGGGCTAGAGAGATGACTCAGTAACTAAAAGCTTGTACTATTCTTATAGAGGACTCAAGTTCAGTTCCCAGTACCCACATCTGCAGCTCACAACTACTGGTAACTCCACCTCCAGGGCACCCAATGTCCTCTTCTGTCTCCTCAGACACTGCATTCACGTCCATACACACATGCAAACACATGCACGCAAACACATACACACACGTGCACACACACATGCGAACAGGCACACACACTCTCTCGTACACGTGCATGCTTGTGCTCTAATAATTAAAACTGAAGAAATAGCATGGTGGGGTAGGAACATGGTCTTCTCACTAGACAAGTTGAGACAGAGGCAGAGTACCACACCTCGTGATGTCATCGAAGACACCGTATCCTGCCTTCCTATCCATCACCCACTGGCCAATGAACATGCTGGGAGAGGACGACGTCAGTTTCCCACTGCGGAGGAGACCATGCCCATGACGCATGTTGTCCTGAAAACAGCCTTCAAACACTTCACCAGAGGCATAGCTGTGAGGAAAGAACAAAGGTAACAGCTATGTTACAAAGAGCAGGAAACACAGAGCTAGCCTTTACGGGTAGCTGTAACTATTTCTTTATTATTATCGAGCATTAAGAAAAGTAAAAAATCTCCTAGTTTGAAGGACTAACAAAAATTTAAAGTAATGTGAATAATATTTTGTGTTAACATAAACAACGGTGTGTTTAGTCTCTTATGGGAAATGAAATAATGAACTATCAATGAGAAGCAAGAATGCAAAAAGTTTTGTCCAAATTAGAGTCAAGTGAAAAAAATTAGAGTTGTAGGTGAGACTTGTGTAGAAAGTCAGGGTTTACTCAGTAGGTACAGGAAGTTTGCACACAATTTTGGTTATTAAAAAAGACAAATAAGCTGGGTCTGGTGGTGCACACCTTTAATTCCAGCACTCAGGAGGCAGAGGCAGGTGGATCTCTGTGAGTTTGAGTCCAGCCTTGTCTACAAAGTATGTCCAGGACAGCCAGGGCTACACAGAGAAACCCTGTCTCTAAGACCCCTCCCCCCAAAAAAAGACAAATAAAATGTACTCCTTAGAAGTCCTGTCCACACAAGCTTTAGCTCTACACAGTTCTCTGAAAAGGCAACATGAGACTGCAGGCTTGCCAGTGCCCATCACTACCTGTAGACTCCTTGGCCACACATTTTCCCCTCTTTCCAATGGCCTATGTAATGATCTTCTTTGTTCAGGGCCTTGTTTGGGATTCTGTATTCACCATAGCTACAAAGGAAAATAAGAAGCATTAGGAAATGCCCAAGGCACGCTCTCCTTTTGTAAGTAGTCAGCAAGTGCTGTCATGAGGAGGACGGAGAGAGGGCTCACCTACAGCAAAGGGCTGAGCGGGGCAGTGGCTGCTAAGCCACTTGCAAAGCCTGGGAGGAGTGGAGCCCAGGCCTATTCCCGAGTCACTGGTGATGCTTTACTCTAGAGCCAGGGAAGCGGGGCATATGTGCACTCGCCTCCCTCTGTCACTAATTCACAGCATTTCTCTGGATAAGTCACAGTATACAACATCTCATGCACTTCTCTAGTAAGTAGGGTAAAGACATTGTACAATGTCTCCTTTCATTCTAAACCTATTTATGAGCTTGAAGTCACAAAATCTGACATTATCACACATGTCCATTAACTTCTTCAGTGTGTGTGTGTGTATAAAGACAAATTTCTTCTTAGTAGAATACAAAATATTTAACAAAATTTTCTTGTAAATATGTTTGCAATGTTAGAAACTATGACGAGATGGGTAATGAGATGGCTTAGTGGGTAAAACTGTCAAGCCCGTGTTCAAATCCTCAGTATTCACATAGTGGAAGAAGAGACCTGGCTGCTATAGTTGTCCCCTGGCCACACATGGGGTGCATGTGTACCCACACACACACAAACACACACACATACTGAATGAATGATGAATGACTGAATGAATGAAATAAAAAAGGAGATAGGACAAGCTTATCCAAAACTGATGTCAGTAGATTATTGTTACAATAACATCACTGCAAATTTTCCCTTTTAACAGGGAAACAAATCCAAAACTACTGAGAAGCCACTCAAGGCTGCAATGCTGTAGTGGAGCTTGCCCAGCACTCCCAAGGCCCTAGAGTCCTTCCTCAACATGGCAAGTCGGGTGGGGATGGGGTGGAATTATTTCTGTAAAACCACTGAAAATAAAATGTCTCTATGCCTTGTGTGTGAGGGTGGCGCTGTCATGTGACTCGCGTATTATCCTCGCTGTCTACAGGCCCGCCCATGTCTTCTGCATGAATCCTAACGTAGCCCCGAGTGCTACACATGAGAAACCAACATGAAGTAAGTTGTGACCAAACTGAAACTCATCTTCTACTTTAAACAACGTCCTTACCCATCTTCCAAGCCATTCCTGAACATGCCAGAATATAGCTTTCCATCAGGCCACTTCAAAACACCTCTGTAGATATAAGCAAAATGTCAAACTGTCAGATAACCATGCTTTTTTCATAATGTCACTGTCACCCTCCCTTCCCCGGGAACAAATATTAAGCACTCTCCACCTGCCATGAGGCTTCCCTGAAAGCCAGCGCCCATTGTAAGTGGCATCCTTTAGGCGAGGATCCTTGTAGAAAGTGTATTTGGCACTTCTTGAGATGGGTGGTTCCTGCCTCTGAACGCTGGTGCCACCTCCACAAAGCGGGAAATCGGATGTCCCCCTCAAAGCCTGATCCACAGCTTGGCTGATAGCCCGAAGCCACTTGGTCTAGAAGCAAACAGTCCGTGTCAGCAAGCTTAGGGCAATAACCCATCCAGCACTGCACTGAGGAAGCTGGCCTTTCTGCTGTAGATTTTCTATTGTCTATGACTTTTCACACAGATGGATGTGACGCAGCTCTTAGAATCTATTGCTTCTGGTTTAAGTCACAGTTTACAAAGCAAGGAACGCTGTGAGAGTTCCAGGCCAGCCTGCTCTCTTCAGTGAGTTCCAGGTTAGCCTGGACCACAGAGTAAGACTCTACCTACAATGAATGAGTGAATGAATGACAAAGAACAACCAGGCGTTATACTCTTGCAATCCTGACACTTGAGAAGTTAGGGTGGAAAGAATTCTATGAGTTCAAGCCTAGCCAGGGCTACACAGCAAGACTGTTTCAGAAAAACGTAAGAAAAAGACAAAAACCTAGTTTTGATTTAAGGGTTATTAATGAAGCAACAACATTTATTTTTTTTCTTTACTAACATAAAAGACAAACAAAGCCGAAGTTAAAAGAAAACACCACAGAGAACTAACCTTTTCCTGGGGTGTTGCAGAAATGAGCGTGAACTGCTCCTCAGGTGTGGTTATCTTTAAGCCATTCCTAAAATGTTCACAAAGATAAACAGCAGTAGATGCAGTAAGCGGTCGTTCTGAGAGCAGACGCTGTCCCCCTGCCTCCTTGCCACCCCCTCTCCTCGTGGGACACTGAGGACAATTAGCTAAGTGCTCATGCTAGAAATGTGGGCTCCACGCCGGAGAAAAGATGCACAGTACAGAGCTCAGTGTCACTGCAGCACAGGAGCAGCGCAGACGCCCATCTGCCACTGGCCATGGCCTCCACACGGCACTTTACTACCTAGTGTGTTGGGCGGTTGCGGATGAGAAGGCAGCTTCCTAAGCCCCTTCCCACTTTCCCCACCACCCCACTTAAGGAAATGAAAGGAGCAGGAAAAGGAGGCACACTTACACGCTACCAGCTTCCTCTGAAAGTGGCTCTGCCCAGAGTGTGGCCAAAGGGAACACGTGGTGTGTGGAGAACTGGAACAGAGAACAAGGCACACCTGTGAGGAGCCCACGCCAGCCTCAGCACAAGCCCCTTGAGATGGTTACGGCCAGGTGGGAGGCACCATCTCTGCTATAACCACCACAGCCTTGCCTCCTCTGGTGGGCCTTCCCATCTCTGCTACAAGGACCCTTCACATGGCTGACACTCAGTCTCAAGCTAGAAAAAAGGAATCTTGGCTCAGGTGCAGCTTAATAGGATAGAGGAGGCGTTTCAGAGTTAAGAGGTCCTGGAGTCAACCCCCAGCGAAGTGACAACAACAAAAACCAAAAGAGAAAGAAAAAAAATCTCTCAAACGAAGCCGACACTAGAGGCGGTAGTTAACATTCTCTTTTATTCAGTGATTACAAAGAAATCGCAACAATGCTTAACAGAAATTGACAGTACGTAGTCATGTGCTATGAATGACAGTATCGGTCAACAAGACAATGAGTCCCCAAAGCAACAACAGAGAAGTCCTTTCACCTAGTGATCTCATGGCTGTCATAGTACCACGGCCCACTCAGGTTTGTTTGTTCAGATACACTAATGTTTACCATTATGCTATGGCTACTAACAGTCTTCAGTAAAGTAACCCACTGTGCGAGTCATACCAGACAGCCGGGGCGTACACTAGGCTAGACCTCGATTTCTGAGGGTGCACTGACACTCATATAACAATGAAATTAATTGCCTGGTACTACATTTCTTGCAACACAACCCATCATGAAGCAGCTCACAATGGTCCGCTTTCCAAGGCTTCTTTTCAGCTAGGAATTCAGCCTACCTGAGCATGGACCAGGGCGTCATTGAAGAGGATGAACCAGTTCACAGAAAACCTGCCGGCATGCTGCAGCGAGAGGGCTCGGTTACTGCTCTCACACAGCAGTCGGCGCTCTGGCTTCCTCAAGGAATCCTACGAGCAAACACAAACGTCAGTGAACTATCGCCATGACCCTACGTGCGAAGGCAGATGAACTGGACTCAAGGTATAGTCAGGGGAGCCTTTTAGTCATGGCTTATTGTGGCATTAGACACTTCCTAAAATTAGAGCCCACAGGAGATTAAAACCAAAGGCTGAAGTCTGCAGAGGAGCCCTGGGAACAAAGGAAGGTGCTAGGATTCAGAACACTTATGGCTACAGTCGTCAGAAGGGCGCCATCGAAATGCTACTGTTATGAAATAAAGGGAGGAGCAGAGAAAGGATGGCTGTTGGGGCCAGCGACAGAGGGCAGGGTTACCGTCATTTTTCCAGGAAAGGTCTTCCAGAAGCCCAGTGTGTACTCTGCTTCCTTCCTCTTCCTGCCGAGATGGAGAGCAAGAGATTCATAGCAAGAACTGGAATCCTGCAGCTTCTGATATTCTGGAGACGTCTAGAGACCAATAAGCAAGGGAGACAGGCATAAAACACTGTCCACAGCTGCAGCTATGAGCGCTTCAGATATATTACAGTCACCGCAGGGAGAAAATCAGCCTACGAACACAAGCGGCGCACTGAAGGGAAGCCAGGAAAAGACACGCTGATCTCATACTCCACTAAAGTACGAACCGTGGAGAAAAGGCACCAGTGTACATATCATGGAGAGAAAGCAAACGTCCTAGTGTGTCAGGAAAACATTCTGACCTTGTGAACCCTCAAAAAGATCTCGGGGTCTATTCACAAGCGACATAAACCATCTGTAACTTCAGTTTCAGAGAACCTGACACGCTCTTCCGGCTTCCACAGCTCCCAGTCAGGCACACAGTGTACATGCATACATGCAGGCAAAATACTCATATACATACATCATTTTTTAATTAAAAAACAAAATAAAACCCCGGACAGTGGTGGTGCACACCTTTAGCTCCAACACTCAGGAGGCAGAGGCGGGCAGATCTCTTAGTTTGAAGCCAGCCTGGTCTACAGAGTGCATTCCATGACAGCCAGAGCTATACAGAGAAACCGTGTCTTGAAAAACCAAAACCAGAACCATCAAAACAAAACAGAAAAACTACTGTGTGAAAGTCTAACTGCTGTGTATGAGTAAATGAGCAGAGGGGAAAGGCCAGTTCTCCCCATTCGGGATAATTACCACCCAAAGTCCTCACAGTATTCACTTAAGAAAGATTAATGAGTTCCTAGGTGGCCAAAGGTCATGGTCTTTGTCTTCTGGGAACTTATAAAGACACAGAGACAGGAAACACACCAAGACAATGCAATTGTTTGTTAGTAACTTACACAAGAGAAACACACAAACCAGACAGTAAGGAGGGTGGTTAAGAACAGACGCAGAAGTCAGAGCGCCTGGATGTGAATTCTAGCTCATCACTTCTCAAGTGTGTCTCAACCCTCCCATCCTCAAAGGGAGATAATGGCCACACCTACTCTACAGAGCTGTTACGCTAGGTGTGATGGTGCAGGACTTTAATGCCGGCACTGGGGAGGCAGAGGCAGGCACATGTCCGAGTTCAAGGCCAGCCTGAACTGATTATATATATATATATACACACACACACACACACACGCATATACATACATACATACATACATACATACATATCATCTACTTTATACCTCAGACTTGGAAATTATAATTTACAGTGATGGAATGTGAGTGTGTTGTGTGCTAACAAAGCTTCCAAAGGTGGCTGCTGCTTATGATGAGGACGAAGACCAAGGATGGAGCATGAGTGAAACCGAAGAAGTGAAGCGCTGGCAAGGCGCAGGAGGAAGGTAACCCAGAGCTGGGAAGGCAGGAGGAGACCGTGCAGTCTGGACGGCACCCGACTTCATGAGCAGTGCTCGTGGACTCAGGCACTGGAGGCCTGCAGACAAGAGGACAGAGTTCGCTGTGTTTCCAGAGGGAAACGCCAGGCACTGGACATGACTCCCTGGGATGGGAAGCATTGTGACAGACGGAGGGCAAAGACTAAAGCCAGGAGAGGGCAGGCCCACATGCCAAACTAAACAGACTCATCACTCCCCAGAACTGGCCCTTCACACCGGATACAGTACTTTTTTTGGAGGGGGGAATGCGAAGTGAACCCAGACTGGCCTCAAACTTTTCATCTTCCTGCCCCTCTGCCTTCCATGTACTGGAATTGGAGACGTGTGGCCCCAAGCCCCACTTCCACCAAACAATTCTAGTCTGATCTGGGAAAGGTTGTTTCCTTCACTGACTAAGGTGAAGTCTGTAGCCCATGTTTTCTGGGGGCTCAAACTTGCATAGCTAAAACTACATCAGACAAAAGCAAAACCCACCAAGATCACATGGAAAACCCTGCCGGGCCTCACTCTGTGGTCTGAAGTCTACCTACATCAGGAGACAGGCCAAGATGTGAAGGTTCTGAGGAGCTCTGGGGTCGGCAGAGTTTCTCTGGAAACAAAGGGAAATCACATTTCTTGGCATGAGTCTACCGAGCACCCAGGAGCTGGGCAGCTCCACTGCCGTGGTTGTATGTGCCACTCCCCAGGATTTACGTGACCCAGACTCAGCACGCACTCCACAAGCCCTGACACTACTCACAGGGGCGCTCTAGCCCAAACAACTGAATGAATACGGTCTGAGTGAGTAAGGTCCTGAGTGGAAACAGAATCCGGAGAGAAAACAAGCTCGCTCTAGCCTGCCTCCCCTTCCTTCTGCTTCCTTACAGAGAATGACATCTTAGCTGGACACATAAATATTAACTTAATGGGGCCCAACATCGTAATGCAACCTAGTCCAAACCAACGACTTTGATTCTTGGCTTTCCCAGTAATCGATGGTGCACAAAGGGAACCTACCACTTCAAAGCACGTGGCAAGCTTTAGCAAAACTTTTGCATAATTATGAAGACGTCTGATGGGCAAGAAAAACAGCGTATTCAGTATTTCCATCAGCTGAGCATTCTCATCATTCACGTCTGACAAATCCTGCAAGAGTTCTTGGTGTTTATTTAGGAAATCACTGGAAAAGAGAAAAAAGACCCAGTTGGTCATCTGGTATGAACAGTATGAATGATATTATACAGAAGGATTCACTGCAGTAACTGTTCAGAATGCACAGCCTAGGTGTTATGAAAATGAATACAGATACAATAAAATGACCCAGGTATAATTCACAGAATTATAATTTTTAACCTATAAAATAAGACTTTAAAGTGCAAGATAAAGCAATGGTAGCAACAGTAACTGTAATAGAAATGGTTAGTATAACAGACCTTTCCTCGTGATCTAGGAAATGAATTAGGCATTTCACTTTCAAGAGATAAATGATAAATGACATCATTCTGTTATTTTCACAGTTCAAAGTCACAGGAATTTGGCAGGTCTGGCCACTCTGCTAAGCTGTGCAGAATAGAAACACCAGACGAAAAGCAGAGCTCCTTGCTCCAAGCAGTAGTGTGGAACTGGATTCTTCTAAGTTGTTCCTTCCCCTTCGACTGTCAACACGAGCTAACCACTGAACTTTACTTTCAGGAATAAGACAAGCCAGTGTGGTGGTGCTCACCTATAATCCCAGCATTCAGGAGGTAGAGGCAGCAAGGTCAGGAGTTTAAGAACCTCAGCTATACAACAAATTGAAAGCCAACCTGGGCTACCCTGTCTTTAGTAAAAATGATAATGATGAATCTGAAAAATTAATAGCTGAACACAAAAGAAACAGCAGAAATTGATGAAATAAAAAACAAGAGTCTCCACCTTCCCTAAGGACTTCTAAGAGGTTGATAGTTAATGGGGAAGAAAGAGGCATTTTCATCAGTGGTGTGGGCACTAGTATGATGCCCTGAAATAACCATGCTCCTGGCAAATAACCCCTTACCATGATCCTGTAAGCACGCCTAACAACAACACTGGGACATCAAACAAACAAAGAAGACACGAAAGAGGAAGGGATAGAGGGAGTGGGGAGAGAGGGCAATGGGCTCAAAATACATTCTAGACATGTATGTAAATGCTTTAATTAAGCTTTTACTATGTATAATTAATATATGCTAATATAACATTTAAAATGAGAAACAGTAATCAATCTTTGAAAATACTAAATGGCAGCAAACTGCTGACAGGACTGATTACAAGTTTAAGATAAATAACCCAGATTCCAGCCAGGGAAGCAGAGGCTGTTGCTGTCAGCCTCAGCTCACAGGCACTGGTGAAGTTCCTGAGACTGTTGCTGAGCCACGGTGGCCTACTTTTTACCCACAGGTGAACATGAGCCACGGTGGCCTACTTTTTACCCACAGGTGGACATGAGCCATGGTGGCTTACTTTTTACCCACAAGTGGACAGCTACAGTCATCCCTCTAAGGCTCAGGCTCTTTGAGGAAGAGGGGGCAGGAAGACTCTAAGAGCTGGAAGAAGAGGTGAAGTGTGCAAATTTCCTGAGATTAAACGGCGTGGTGGCGCACGCCTTTAATCCCAGCACTCCGGAGGCAGAGGCAGGCAGATTGCTGTGAGTTTGTGGCCAGCCTGGTCTACAAAGCTACTCTAGGAGAGACAAGGCTACACAGTGAAACCCTGTTTTGAAAAACAAAAACAAAACAAAACTCCACAAAAAACAAAAAACATTCCATCCTGCAGCTTCAAGAGGTCCTGAAACCTGCCCACATCTCCAGGCCCCTTCTTCCGAAGAACAAGCAAGACGAGCTGCAAAGTGGACTCTTGAGAGCAGACCAGCTGTCTGGAAGAAATTAGACCAGAGTCACTTGGAAGGGACACTCTCCAGCCTGTTGAGCTGCCTGCAGGGGAGCAGTGAGCTCCAGGTTCCCAGCTCTGTGAGCTGTCACCCATGCTGGGATACGCTTTGGTGATGCAGCTGTCTTTGAGTTGTTTCTGCTCCTGTAAGGAACATCTCACCCATATTCCTGTAAGTAATTCCAATAAAACACAATGGTTCAAAAACAAAAACAAAAACAAACCCAGATAAATAAAAGACAAAAAAGGCCCAAAATAAGTAAGCGCACTGAACATACAGGGAATAACCGCAGTTACGAGATGAGAACAACTGACGACAGTACCAGAAATGTTAACTGAACAGATGAGGTGGACAGCTTTCCAGATAAACAGATAGTGGCCAAAGTCATGAATAAGGCCCACAGACCCACTCACTACAGAACCAAATAGGCGTTTGAAATCCCACAGACCCAGCCGGGCGTGGTGGCACATGCCTTTAATCCTAGCACTTGGGAGGCAGAGGCAGGTGGATCGCTGTGAGTTCAAGGCCAGCCTGGTCTACAAAGTGAGTCCAGGACAGTCAAGGCTACACAGAGAGACCCTGTCTTGAAAAACAAAAAACAAAAAACAAAAAACAAAAACAAAAACAAAAGAAATCCCACAGGAACTCTGCCACCGCAGGGCGCACGGGTTTTTACAGCTGTGTCTACCCAATCTTCAAGATACAGACAATCCCCAACTCATGAACACTATTTCAGAAAACCCAACAGGACGGAAAGCACCTCAACTCACTTTAGAACTTCTGGTGCAATCCTTTGCTTAAAAACTGGCCAAGTTCAGAAAAGAATGACTAGATAAATAAAAACCAGCATTGCTATTCGCACAGAAGAGTAAAAAACCAGCCTGGCCATGAAATAAGGAATTTTTCACTTTGCCTTTATCATTAGGTCAATGTTCCATATCCACCCAAAAGCTAGGTGCAGATACTTTTTATCTGTGTGAGGGATACTTTCCCGGGGCCACTGCAGACATTATCTGCTCTTTACTAACAGAGGAGAAAACATTTTTTCAGATGGAAACAAAGTAGGCTTCCTGCTGTGAAAAGAGCTGCTCAAAGCCTCAGGTTAACAAAAAGCAGTGCTGAACAGGACCCAGACATTGCACCTTTGACTTTAGATCTCTTTCAGAACCCTACTGCACCTAATGACAGTCATCCAATGTCCTGAGAGTTAATGAACCTCTACACTTTGATCCATGGGTAAATGGCCATGCCAATACTTTCCTGTGGATTCCCAAATACTCGCACTGTAACACATCTAAGGCCTTTTGAAAACCATATAGAAACCTATGACTGTAGAAGCTTCCTGATATATATAAAAGGAGTTTAAGTGAAGTTACCATATAGTGGGGGAGACAATACCTCAACTAGACATCATACGCTGTACCCACTGACTGGGTATAGCCCTCATCAATGAAGCTTTTTCTTTCAGTAGATGGGAAGTAACCCAGAGTCCCACAAGTGGACAGTGTGCAGAGAATAAGAGGCTTTGGAGCACTCCACCCTAAGTGGGATGACTTTATCACACTCTGACCCCGAAGGCTCAGGCATCTATGCAGAAGAGGAAGCACAAAGATTTTAAGAGCCTAGGGTGGCGACGTCATGGGAACATCATCTTCCAGGTATAACAGGACTGATAAAACATGAACTTACAGAGTGTGGCAGCATGCACACAACTTGGACTGGTTCAAAGCAGACAAAATCCCAACACTGAGAAGGAGAGGTAGACACAAGTCATACCTCTGACCAAGAAGCTATATGCAACAGATAGCTCCTGGGAGAGGGAAAATCAGTTTCCTCCAATGGAGTGACACTGGGTATATAACCACACCCCATAGTAGGCCTCATGCTCAGAACTAGAATGCCCTCCCCACCACCACCAAAACAAAAATAAAAACAAAAACAAAACAAAAAAACTCAAAAACCTTCATGTTTTTTAGGTTTGTTTGTTTGATTTTTCGAGACAGGGTTTCTCTGTGTAGCCTTGGCTGTCTTGAACTCCCTTTGTAGACGAGGTTGGCCTTGAACTCATAGAGATCTGCCTGCCTCTGCCTCCCAAGTACTGGGATTAAAGGCATATACCACCATGCCTCGCATGTTTTGTTTTGTTTTGAAGAGAAAAAGAACATGAAATGAGTAGGTTTAGGGGGAAGGATCTGGGAGGAGCTTGTAGAAGGCAAAGAATATGATAAATTGTTTTGTATGAAATTCTCAAAAAATAAACAAAAGCAGAAAAAAAAAAACAGGAACAACAAAACAAAAACTCAAAACTTTTGATCTCTGGCTATAAGAAGGCTAACTGGAAGGTGCAGATTGCTTACATGGCAGGCTTGGCGAGAAGCTGGAATCCTCCCATGACCAGGAAATTTGAAACCGATGTGCAGTACCTTAGGTAGAAAAACAGACACAACACGGGCATTGGTGATGAAGTGTAAATTAGCTCTGTGAAGTTTCAAATGCATAGCTAGACACTTTCTGAATTTCAGAACTCGGCGACATCAGTGTTAATGAAGTCTTGCCACGGGGAAGAGAACAGGCAGATGGACGCAGCAGGAGAGGGTGCGTGCCCGGTCAGGAGGGATGTTAGCATAAAGGGGGTTTCAAAGGCCCTGTCCACGCAGCCTGCCTGGAGGGGGCGCTCGCTAACCTAAGGAGCTGGAGAAAGCATGGTTGAAACTGTAGGATCTTAATGAAGATGTAATCATTCCAAGTTCTCCAATTAAGTCTTCAGAAAACCAACAGGGAAGGTTAGAAAACCATTTAGGGGGCTGAGCGAGACTGCGATTAGAACACACCTACTAAAGGCGTGTTTGCTCTGAAGCAAACATAGACAAACTGCTCTGGGCAGAAATGCTCCTTTCATACTCCTGGGCTAGCAAGAACTGATATTGACAGAGAAAGGGAATTCTTATTTAAAAAGAACCATAGTGGTAGAGACTTAGAAGAAATGTAAATTAGTTTTCTTTACCCTATCTATAGGAATAACTACTAGATTTAAAGCAGTAGCCCAACACATCAAACACTGCATCTTAAAGCAAAAGGCCATGAATAAGAGAGAGAGAGAGAGAGAGAGAGAGAGAGAGAGAGAGAGAGAGAGA
>OU015743.1:46661237-46684702 GCA_907169655.1 Acomys percivali | reverse complement strand
TGGTAGTTCACACTTGCAGCAGCAGCAGCAGCAGGTGTGGTAGTTCACACCTGCAGTCTCAGCAGCTGGGTGGTGGAGACAAAAGGATCAAGAGTCGGAGATCTCCCTCTACACAGGGAGTTGGACCCACCCTATCTAAACAGCAAGCAAAGAGGCTTCCTGACAATACAGGAAGAACAGCTAACATGAGAGCTCTGATGGTCTGGGGATGTGGGTGATGGAGGGTCAGCTTACCTAAACTGAGAAGAGGCCTAAGTATCTGCGATTTGATTTCGCTTAGTTTTGAGTAAAACCGTCTTTCCGTGGTAGCTAACTCATGGAGAGTGGCGATATACCCCATGATGTTCTTGTCCACCAAGGCTAGATAGCGATCTTTTCCTGCTGTTATTCTGCTTATATATCCAAGCTAAAAAGAGAGAAAAACAAAAAGATTAAAGATAAAATATAATTTATGAGCAGCGATCTAGTATAACTGCCTGGGCTCAGGGTGGCAGGCAGGGGCCACAGGTTAAGAGACCCAGGAGCTGGTAAGCAGGTTACTAACTACCAGTAGCTTAAAAGTGAAGATTTACAAGCACTGCATGTCAGAGCTCTTTTTGTTTATTTTGGGGTTGGTGTACTCACATACCACTGTTAATTGTGAATAATTATATATACCTGCTTGTACTTATCTCCAAGATACCTTAGACATACAAAGGCCCAAATGATAACAACATACATCTCAGGGTCAGGCAGTGGTGGCGCACGCCTTTAATCCCAGCACTCTGGAGGCAGAGGCAGGCGGATCTCTGTGGGTTCAAAGTCAGCCTGGCCTACAGAGCAAGTTCCAGGACAGACAGACAGGGCTACACAGAGAACCCTGTCTCAAAAATCCAAAGCCAACCAGCCTGGCCTACATAAGTGAGTCCAGGACAACCAAGGCTACACAGAGAAACCCTGTCTTGGGGGAAAAAAAAAAACAACATAAGGAGATTTTAAGAAAGCATAGGGCCAGATATGATGGCTCATAATTCCAGCAACTCAGAAGCTGAAGCTGGAGGAATGCTGGGAATTCTAGGCCATGCTGGCTATACAGTGAGTTCTAGGTTAGTCTGAGCTACAATGTAAGACCTTGCACCAAGGGATTAAAAAACAAAATTACCACTGCAATCCCAAGCAGAGGCTAGCTTTGGCTATGAGACTTTCACAAATCAAAATCAAAAAACAAAGTAAGGAAAACAAAAAGGAAATGCTTCAGGATATTGGTCTGCACAAACTAAAACACAAGCAGCAAAAGAAAAGCTATCAAATGAGAGGCTGTTCCAGAAGACAACGCCTTCGGACTCTTCAAGCAATGAAGGGGTAATACCTAGAGTGCAAGAGGAACTGAAAAACCTCAGCAGCAAAACATCCCAAGTAATGCAACTGAAAAGCAGGAAACTGACCTAAGCAGGACTTCTCAAAGAGGACACCCACATGGCCAAAACCACCAAAATTAAGTGCTTACAAGGACACAAGGAAAAAGGGACCCTACACCTTGTTGATAGGGACGTTAGTTGGTATGGTCAGCAAAGAACACATAATGCTGGTCCCTCAAACAAACAAACAGAACCACCACATGATCCAGCAACCTCACTACTCAGAACATTTCCAAAGTCACTAGGTCAAGATGACATCTGTAGTCACATGTTACAACAGCCAAGCTATGGAATCACACAGGTGCCCTTTGCCAGAAGAATGTGTAAAGAAAATAGGTAGTGTGTATATAATGGAACGCCATTCAGACACAAAAGCAAACTTTTGATATTTGTAACAACATGGACGGGACCAAAGGGCAGAAAGTGAAAAAAGTCAGGTGAAGAAACACAAAGTGTGACCTCACAAACCATGGTAAAGGGGGTGGGGCTGGGAGAGATGGAGAGCGCACATAGGTGCAACAGGAAAGAAGGAAAGAATGTCTAAAGCTGCCTATGGTAGGATGAGCACCATGAAGATAATGATGACGCTAGCTGGGCGAGGTGGTGCCTACACTAGGGAAGATGAGGCAGGAGAATCGCCAGGGTGAGTTCCAGGTCAGCCAGGGCTATGTAGAGACCCTGTCTACAGACAAACAAGCAAACAAACATAGGAAATAGTTGAATATCTGAAGATAGCCAGTAGGAAAGGAGTCTGAATGTTCCTGTCACAAACGAGCATGCTTAGTGATGGACATGCCACTTACTCGGATGTGCTAAGTGTCACATGTAACCAACAACTGCCTATACTTAGCATGTGCTAAGGTTTTTCTCTGAAAAGAACTGTTCTTTACATTTTCTCTTCCCACTGAGAACAAAAACATTCCTTGTCTTTATTCACACTTCCTTATTAAGCCCAGCAGGCAGGCTGTACACTCTATGGATATTAACCTTCCAAGGAAATCAGTGACACACAGCAGAGCCCTTTCATCTCTTACCTAGTTTCCAGTCTTTCACAGGCCATGCGGTGACAGGCCAGCTCTTGCCCAGAGCCAATCAGCATGCCCCAAACAAGCTACACGGAAGTCAAGAGCCAAACCTTGACCAATGCTGCCTTTGACAGTTAAGGCCTGGTCTCAGTACATTCAGAGTGTACTAAGCAGGGAGCCAGAGACTGACTATAGCCCATGAAACACACTTTTCCATGAGAACTGAATATCTAGAGTGCACCAGCACTGAGGGCTGCCCCTGTTGACAAGGCTCTGTGAGGGCGTGTGCTACTTTCATGGGGGAGGGGAGGGGGAGACAAGCTAAGTCTAAGTGTATAGAAACTGAGGCAGGAGTTAGAAAAGCAGACATTAATTTAGATCTTCAAAAGAGAGAGAGCAGCTAAGCTGCCAGAAGTGAAAAGCCAAGAAGCAGGGGCAGAGGTAAGTCCTGCCAGTGCCTTGTTGGGACCTTCTCCATGAACACAGCTCAGGACCCTCAAGTTAGCACTATCCACCACAGTTAGAAATTATTCTTTTATAATTCACCTGAGGACTCTGGGGCCTGGAGGGTGGCTTAGTGGGAGAGTTCTTGTCCAGTGTATTCAAAGGCCCGAGTTCAAACCCAGCATCACACGCGCGTGCAGTAAGTTTACAGAAAGCACAGGCACCGTACCCTCCATGACAGCGCTGCCTCAGCAACTGCTTGTAAGGTATTCACTATGCTGGATAGCACACACCAGTAATGAGTACTCAGGAGAAGGAGGCAGGAGGTCAGCACAGCAGGCTAGCAGGCCTTTCAAGACTTGGCCTCAAGGAGATAACGACAACAGCATATGTACTATGCAAACACATTGACACATGAGGGAGTCAAAAAGCCCTACACTCATGACTTCCACACGAAGAGCTCAGAAGAACATCACATGGGGAGAATAAAGCGGGAGAGGGAGAAGAGAAGGGGTTTGCAGCTTTAAATGAGGCAGTCAGAGTTCATAATCCAATCAGGTTCACTTAAGTCACAGCAATATTCAAAGACTCGTGCTACAGAACACGGGCCGTAGGACCCAAGTCCTGCTCACCTTACTGCAGGGGAGACGTACTGGCATCTTTGTACCACTGAGGTTCTCTGGCAGGGTGTCACCTTCTGCGGGGTCTTGTCGGCCACTGTAATACAGCCCAGGCTGGAAGTCTTCAGTGTCCACTAAGAACAAGGAATAATCCTGGCCTGCAGCTACACTCCAGACTCCATTTTCACCGCTAACCTGAAACAACAGATCGATACCTTCTGTCCAAGGCAACCGAGGAGAACTCAGGTTGTGTGGAACATAACAGATTACTTAAGCAGGCATGGGGCGGCCAGCCATACCTTTAAGAGTGACCCTCACCCAGCAACGTACCCAATTACTGCAGAACGGAGAAGTGAAGGAGCCTAATGTTCAGCTTTTAAACTTGAATTGGACTTTTATAAAAATCTGAGCAAGTAGAATATGGAAAGGAAAAAGCCCAGTGCTTAGTTATCTTTACAGGTCTCTACAAGCAGCCTGTTTTTCAGTGACTCTAACAGCAGCACCTAGAACGTACCTCTGTCCTCCGCATTCAGCTGTGTGCCATAAGGCCCGCTGCTGCCAACTAAACCCTCTGGTGCTGAGACTCAGTCTCCCACTTGTAACTCACTATCTCTCTGATGTGACTTCACTATGCCAACTCCTAAGAATGCTGAAACATCTGAGAAGCTGTCTATGTGGGCCTAGGCCAGTGGCTCTCAAAGAGAGGTCTTTGCAGCAGCAGCAGGAGCATCACCTGGAAACATGTTAGAAACGCAACTCTCAGCCACAGAACACCCAGGAGGGATCTGGCTCTCTGTCTCAACAAGGCCCTCCAGGTGGCTCTGGCAACCGCAAATGCTTTCGATCCAAGCTGTAAACTGCTGGTTTTCAAACCTTAGGACTCCACAGAGGGACCCAGGAGCTCCCATCAACAGGCAGTAGCCAGGGCTCCAGGTACCCTGCAATCCACCACTTAATACTATTCCCCACTGTCCTGTCAGACACACAGCATTCCTCCTAGATTTCATTAAGAAAGAGTGCTACAGCAGAGCACTGCCCCGGCCTCCAGCTCCCTTCAACCCCTATGCAGATAAACAAAGTCCCTGATGTAGAGGCCCTTTGCATCTAGCCAGGCTTACACAGCAGGTGACTGTGTGAGAGTGAGTGAGTGTATATGTGAGAGAGAGAGAGTGTGTGTGTGTGTGTGTGTGTGTGTATGTGTGTGTGTGTGCACATTTCCACTACTTCTCAACTACCCTCTTGTGACATGGCACTCTGTTCTCAAAATCAAGCCGTCCAAATAATCAACTTCCAGTTCACTGTGAGAAGAATACCCAAGGTATATTTGAGACAGGGTCTCTGCTATGTGGCCTAGGCTTGCCTTAATGCCTTCCACCTCCTGAGTGCCAGGATTTCAGGAGGATACTACCAAGTCCAATCAAGTCCAACAAACCCACAAGTGTTGACCACATAATTTCCAATCAAAACTAAGTTAGGTCGCTGGAGAGATGACTCAGCTGTTAAGCGCACTTGTTGCTCTTGCAGAAGACCCAGGTTCAATTCCCAGCACCCGAATGATGGTTGACAACCATCTGTAACTCCAGTTCCAGAGGATCTGAGACATGATGCATTACATACATGCCAGCAAAACATTCAAAAACATAAAATAACTAATTTTAAAGAGACTTAGAGAAAAGGGCTGTGCAGTGGCTCAGAGGACAAAGGTGCTTGCCTCCAAAGCCTGACAACCTGAGTTCAATGCCAGGAAACCAAATTTAAAAATAAAAGTAAAAATAAAAATAAACCCAATTGTGGACTGGGCATGGTGGCGCACATCAGCAGTAACCCCAGGAGCCTGGGGGCTGAAGCAAGAGGATCAGGCATTTAAGGCCAGCCTGGGATCTGTACGAGTACTTCTCAAACAGTCAAGGCAAAACAAAAACTCTGACTCAAATCTCACTCAACTTCTAGCTTTCACAGATAACTGAAGATGATGTAAAAGTCATCTGTGCTCGGGCTGTGGCAGGGGTGTAGCTCAGAGCTGGAAGGTCTAGCCTGCAACAGGACGGTGCCAAAGGTGAGCGTAAGCCTGACTTTCAGGTTCTCCGACTCCACATGGCAGCGCTCTCTTCGGTAGGGTTCCCGCTGTTGCTCTGTGTCACTGTGTTGGGATTGACGCTGCCTCCTCACACTTGCTAGGTGACCTAACAACGAGGAAGAGCCCAGCCCTTTCTGGAGTACATTTTAAAACAAGGTCTTTCTGCACTGTGCAGGTTGGCCTTGAAATTGCTCTGTAGCCAAGGCAGAACTTTCAATCCTTCTGCCTTAGTCTTCCCAGGGGCTGGTACTGCAGGCTTGTGCCACCAGGTCTGGCTTCAAAACCTTTCCCTCATATGAGTAAGGGGGCGTTCCACTTTATTTTTAAATATGGCAAACAAATGAATCTTTGTGTTTAAGTGACAGTAACTGGGCCACATATGGAGAAAATGTTATATGCTAAGTGCAGGGCTGGAGAGATGGCTCAGCAGTTACGAGGATGCACTGAGCGTGCACAGACAACCTGAGTTCACAGCACCCATGTCAGACACCTCACAGTTAACTGTAACTCAAGCCCCAGGAGATCAGATGGCCCTAGTAATCTCTGAGGACAGAATTAAGAAATTTCTAATTAAAAGGGAAAACATTTACTACTGAAACTAGAAGTGGTAACTTCTTAACATCGTTTCTTCAGTTTTTTCGTTCAGGTAGAATTAAGCTCACGGAAGGGAGAGCCACCAGTGTGGATTTTAGGCAGTGATGCATCGGTTCTCTGTTGCTTATTTGCTATAGTTTACACCTGAACCATGATCCCGGAATTAAGGCAGCTATCCCCCTCTTGTTCTGTCACTCTCAGCAGCAGGTCTGTCTTGGACAGGAAAGGGCAGCCCCAGTACCATGTCCCAAGCTGATGTGTTCCTGGCTCAATCCATCCTGCCTCTAAACACCAAAACAGGGACTGTAGTATTGGTTGCCCAGTGGCATTTCTTCAAGGTGTTAGAGCAGGGGAAGGGTTGGGAAATGCTGACCTAGAATGAAATAGAAGGGTCTAGAAACTACGACTCTCTTGACAGTGTTACATAAATGAAAACCAACTTATACAACAGAGTCATCTAAACCTTTGGCTTTGTAAAGGGTTAACACAAGGTTTACTGCAATGTAAGCTATAAAACAAACACATACAATACCAGAAAATTATGGTTTGTCAAAAATCAAGCTTAAGAGAAGCCAGAATAGACATTATTTGACGGCATATAGCCTAAAACGCGCCAAAGAAATAAAAACGTGCTTAAATGAAGGCACTTGTCTTTTTCTTTCCTTTTTTTGGGGGGGGGGAGGAGGGGCTAAAAATACAAAAATACTGAAAACAATGAACATTTAAAACTATCAAATAAAAATATTATTAAAAATTACATTTAAGCTGGGTATGGTGGCACATGCCTGTAATCTCAGCATTCTGGGAGGCAGAGGCAGGCAGATCTCTATGAGTTTAAGGCCAGCCTGGTCTATAAAGCAAGTCCATAACAGGGCTACACAGAGAAACCTTGTCTCAAAAAAACAAAACAACAACAAAAACAAATCCCACCACATTTAGCTAGAAAAGGAATGGCTTCATGTTATAAAACCTTTTTTAAAAAAAAATCAAAAATTTTTAGTAAGACTATACTTATAAACTATATTTAGCTACAAAACAATTTTCCCTAAACATATAAACTATTATAACACAAAATTCTAGAATATATTGCTATTAATTTCACAAAAGTACCTTTGAGAGTCGAGGAACTGTTGTTGGAAACTCAGAATGCCCGAGCTGATTGAAGGTATTGCTACCCCAGGAATAAACCTATCAGAAACAATAGAACACATAAGACATGTGAATTTAATCTTACATGTTTACTCTGAGTCTTTATAAGAATATAATTATTCACACTAATTTTCCATTCTTTAAATAGTGACAGATATTAGCTAGACACAGTGGCTCGCCCCGGAAATCCCAGCACTCGGGAGGATAAGGCAGAAGAAGCTCCTAGTCTGAGCTAAACTGTCAGTACGGCCAGTATGGACTACAAAGTGAGAGCCCGTCTCATCCCATTACAAAAGAATAGAGGAGGAGGAAAGAGGAGAGGGAGAGAAAGAAAACAGAAGTGAAACCTGGCATGGTGGGACAAGCTTACAGAAGCACGGCACAGCCAGGAGGCCGAGGGATGATCTCAAGTCTATTCTACCTGCACAGAGTTCATGCAATGGGGAGAAAGCCACAGGGTCCCACCCTCAGACACCTTTTCTTCAGTGGTGTAGCCACCAGTAAGGTGCATGTGTTCCTGTAGACAACCTACTGAAACACACTGTGTGTGTGTGTGTGTGTGTGTGTGTGTGTGATGTTGTGTATGAATGTAGGTATGTACATATGTATGTGGAAGGAGAAGGGAGATTAGTTGGCACGAGGAGGGGATTAATGGGAGTGGGAGCAATACATTCTGTCCAATGAAAATGTCGAGGACCCATTATTGTATAAAACATGCTAATAAAACAGAAAACAAAACAAAATCTACATATTTAGAAAACCATCTCTCTTCTTTAGTCGAGGCAGCTCTGCCTCAGCATCCCGGGGGCTGACACTGCCGGCACTGCGTCATCACCTTGGCTACACGAGTGTTTTTGTGGTAGCTCACACCTGTAATCTCAGCACTCAGGAGGCTGAATCAGACTGCTGTGGGTCACAGTGAGACTCCACTTCAGAAACAGGTAGGCAGAAGCATCCCAGTATTGTCAATATAAAGTGTATTCAACATAAAACTCCACTGTGGGCAGGCCTTGGCTAAATAACTACAGGATTCCTGGTGGGCTAATAATGGTAAATGCTACTGTAAATCCTTGAATAGGACCAGCAAGATGGCTCACCACAACCCAAGTAAAGGTGGAAGGAGAGAACTGACTTCCACATGCCAGAGCATGTGCAAAGCCCTACATCATACCTACAGCCACATCACACAAAGAGTCCCCTATGTCATGCAGACACCCCAACCTCACAGACACCCGCACATCATATGCATGGACCTAGGGGAGAGGAATAGGGTGGGGGTGGGAGGGAGGGAGGAACGGGAGGATACAAGTGATGGGATAGCAACTGAGTTGTAATCTGAATAAATTAATAAAATCAAAAGCTCAAGTACAAAAACAAAACCAAAACAAAACGAAATAGAATATACGAAGTTCTAACTTTCTCCCTATAAATAAAAAGCCAATGACTCCGACAGCATTTACTGAATACTTGGTACAACTGTCTTGATAGCAACCAAAAGACTCATATACAGGTATTTTTGTTCAACTGAAATCTTAACACCTTAAGGCATTTTCTTTTCTTAGGGTTTTTGTATACATTGGATTTCAGAACAAAAAAGACCTGTTTTCTTAGTGTCACACTAAGAATCTTCCTCATCAATAAGCTAAGGCTCTACTACTACCTGGAGATGTGAGTTCCATTTCAAGATGAACACAGTTAAGAACGGCCCTCGTCTGGCAGCTAGCGCTCAACGGAAGCTTTACTCCAGTCAGAGGAGCGCCTTTTAGAGAGCTGGATAACTTCTCTGCTCTCCTCCCCTCATCTATAATGAAAACACAGCCCTGGGAAGCCGAACAGCTCAAAGGAGACAGCTGCCTTCCCTGACAGCCCAGCCGCTCAGAGACCGACCATCTGACCGGAAGTGCTTCCCGTCAGAGCAAGAGCAACACTCGAGAGTTTGCCTCTTACCTGAGATTTCGCAGTAAGTGCGAGAGAGTGGGACCCACCTGCCTCCAGGTGGATCACCTCTTTACCATCCAGACACTTGACACACAGTGGCTGAAGCCTTAAAGAAAACAAACACGCACACACATAAAGTCAAAGGATTTTCAGTATGAATCACGGCCTTTCTCAAGTTATATAGCCAGTGCTGTTAAACAAAAAGAAATGTCAAAAATCATGAGCATATGTTCAAAATACTTCTAAATGCTGTCCCTAAGTTTCATTAGCTCTTCCCTGCAGGGTTGTCTATCGCCACTAATTAACCCCTGTACCTCAGAATCTGTTAAGAGCCATAAAGCTGAGCTGGAAGTGGCCTAAACCCCAGGACTTGGAGACAGGAGGGTCACTAACTAGGACCTACAGTATAACCCTATCTCACATGAAGATAAAATAGAAATATAAAAACTGTAAGCTACTAGTGAGTCAGTAAAACAGAGAGGATCATAGGGAGAAGTAAGGTAATTTTGAATTTCAGTTCCCTTCACTATGACAGGCTTCCAGCTCACTGCTTTAGACAGTCTATTTACACAGCTTCAAACTTCACAAATCAAGCATATTAATATTCTGAGAAGGCCTAGTAAACAGAATGACAGTTTTCCCTGATTACACAGATTTTAATGCTTTAGTGATAGTTAGTTTAAGGAACACAGCTACATCTTGCTCCTCTTTGTAAGTTAAAATGTAACTATCAAATGTTTCCATGAGATACCACCTTATCCCTAACATCATCTTCTGCATCCCCAGATGAACAAACATCAGAACAGACATGGAGAAGTGTGCACAGATACACCCATCCTTTATTGTTTTTCTTGTTGTTTGTTTTGAAACAGGGTCTCTCTCTCTATAGCCCTAGCTGGCCTAGAATTCGTTATGTAGACCATGCTGGTCTACTGTAACTCATAGAGACTCACCTGCCCCCCCACCCGTCATGCTAAGATTAAAGGCATGTGTGCCACCATGGCCAGTCTCAAGCCCTGCACTGTTAGGCACTGAGGACTAAGGTGACAGCTTTTTATCAGCACTAACGGCACACAACAATCCGTGCTGTTGGAAGAAATCAATGTCTGGAGATCTCAAGGAAAAGCTGACCCCCATCAGAACTGCTGGTGGCACTCACCTGGGCAGGACGTCTCCGTGCCCCAGCTGCCCTTCCTTGCCTTTCCCCCAGGTCCACACCTCTGTTCTCAGGGAAGGCAGGAGGGCGTCTGCCTCTCCACTGTATGTAGGGGTCAGAACCACTGTCCGGGTTTTCACTCTTGCAGCCTTTCTTAACAGCCTAGGGGAAACTGTGAACAAAGATGAGATGGGGTAAGGGAGCAGGGTACAAGGGAGAAGACATGATGCTGTCACAGTGCACATCCCAAAGCAATGCACTAACGCGGTCTTTGTAAAACACCTTCTAGCGTCTTTGCAAACGTGGCTTTTACTGGCCAAAGGAGTCTGGGAAACAAACGCTCCCTATTACTTTGCATCTGCCATTCCCACCTGCACAGTCTCACACATTAGCCTGCAGAAAATGCTCACGAGACCTGCAGTTAGAAGCCTGTTTAAAAGTTTCATCTGTCACACTGCCAAAAGTTTGCTGCAGAACCCTTCTCTGTGTAACATTTATCAACATCCTAGAGAGCTTATAGCCTAAAAAATATGCTAAACAAATGGGTGTAGTAGCTTGTGCTTGTATTGCCTGCTGAGACGAGAGGACTGCTCAGAGTCCAAGTCCATCCTGAACTACACAGTGTTATAGGCCAGCCTGGGCTACAGTGGAAGGTCCTGTCTCAAGAAAATGAATGAAAAACAAAAAAAGAATATGCTTAAAAAAAAAAAAAAAAAAAGCCTGACAAATACCATTCCTGTTTTAAAACATAATTAAAAGCTAATGCTTTCTAAGCCAAGTTTTTATTTCAAATATGTAACAAATAACTGTAATAAAGGATTAATTTTAAGGCATAAATTTTTAAACTTCTATAATGGGAAGAAAGCTTTAAAAGGAGAGCTATCAATAATCTTTCACATGAAAAGCTGGGCATGGTGGTGCACACCTTTGAACCTAGCACTTGGGAGACAGAGGCAGGCAGATCTCTGTGAGTTCAAGGATAGTCTGGCCTACAAAGTGAATCCAGGACAGCCAAGGCCACACTGAGAAACCCTGTCTTAAAAAAAACAAAAACAAACAAACAAACAAAAAACAACTTTCATAGAGACAGCTCAGCAGTTAAGATCACTGGCTACTGTTTTGTTTTTTGTTTTTCTTGGTTTGTCGTTGTTTGTTTTGAGGCAGGGTCTCACTATGTGGCTCTAGAATTCACTATATAGACCAGGCTGTCCTCAAACTCACAGAGATCTGTCTGCCTCTGCCTCCAAAGTGCTGGGATTAAAGGTGCAGGTCACCACGCCCTCCCAGTGTAACTTTTGAAAAAATGTCACTAGATTTTAGGGTGTTAAAACAATATGTAACATGAAGTAAATGTGGCATCAATTTGGTGCCAGCACAAACCTTAAATAAAGTCATTAAGAAACTGGAGTTAGGCCGGGCGGTGGCAGAGGCAGACGGGTCACTGTGAGTTCGAGGCCAGCCTGGTCTACAAAGTGAGTCCAGGACAGCCAAGGCTACACAGAGAAACCCTGTCTCAAAAAACCAAAAAAAAAAAAAAAAAAAAAAAGAAGAAACTGGAGTTATATTTTGTAACTATTTCTGCTATTTCTGGAGCAGAGAAACAGGCAACTTTCTCTTAAAGCTACCACTTTAGTAAACCACCACTACAGAAACTCCAGAATCAGAATACAGCATGTGGTGCCGGGAGGACCGAGGGCTCACCCGAAGCCAATCCACCCTTCCGTACCTTGTGACAACAATCCTGGCAGAGACAGTCGTCGACTCCCTCCCTCCGACTCCTCCTCTCTGATATCCACGAGACTTGAGCTTTTCTTCCCTTGCATCGATTCCTGTTTCACCTGCTCTTCTCTGAGATCTTTCAGACTTTCTGGGCCTGTGGAAGCACTGCCTGACGGAGCTCCCGTCTCACAGGGGGCAGTGCTATAGAAGTTCATAACTTTCTTGAGGGACAAAGCCCCGGCTTCATATGTGGCAGCCACTCTCACACCAACAGCAGATGCGCATGAGACCACCAGGCTGTTGAGGGCTGATGTGCTTGTGGTTGGTGGACTGTGAAGATCCAGAATTGCTTCTTCTGCAAGAGGCTAACACACATAGTAATAAAAGCTCAAGTTGTCAATAGGAGTTTAATGCTCATAGCTATCTGTATAAAAACATCTAAAACAGATCCAGTAGAGGTGCCTGTCTGTAACCTTAGCATTAAGGAGACTGAGGAGGAGGAATGACGGCAGTCTGGGCAACACAGCGAAGTCCGGGCCAACAACAACAGAACCGCTTGGCTTCAGTCTCCAGCCATCCCCTCCCGACTGCAGAGGTAACACACTATATGGAAATGGCACTTGAAATATAGTTCTTTACCTACGCCCTCCCCTTGTCTCAGTGTCATGTTGTTTAGTAGGATGTTAAAATGATCTCTAGCTGCTCCATAAAACCAAGCATGGGAAAGGGAGAGCTAGGCACAGAAGGTGTGAAGGGCCCTGGCTACAGCCCTCGGGAGGGGGAGGCAAGAGGAAGGAGCCCAAGGCCAAAGGCAGCAAGCACAGACTTTCACAGTGATACCTGTCTCGAGAAACTGGACAGAAGAAAATAAAAAATACAGGGTGCCCTGGGTAGAAGGTTGGAAAAACTCCAATCTCTAGTACTTAAATACTTTTAGGATATTTTAAACTGATTGCTTGTTACTAAGAAATAGAGGAAATCAGAATTTAAGAAAAGAAGGCTTTTTCTAAAACACTTTATAATGAGGATTATGGCTCTGACCTACCATCCCTCACAAGACATTCTTAGGCTGGCCCATCAGTAACTATCTCCCACAACACAGTAGCTGGGCATGCTACAACCTTTGTTCTGTTATCACAGAGGATAAAAGTGACAGGTTAATAATTAAATATATGGACCTAGTGTTCTTAGCATGCTTCATGGGAATATTAGAAAGTTCAACAACAACAACAAAAATATCCTATATCAAGTGAAAAATGGGTTGAAATACCAAATACCAGTGTTTACTAAAAGGAAAAAAATCATTAAGCATACTTAATAAACATAAAAAAGCTTTTGATATATAAGCACAGTTACACTGAACATTTATTGCTTCTGTGTGTGTGTGTGTGTGTGTGTGTGTGTGTGTGTGTGTGTGTGTAGACAAGGTTTCTCTGTGTACCCCTCATTGTCCTGGACTTGCTTTGTAGACCAGGCTGGCCTCGAACTCCTAAGAAATCTACCTGCCTCTGCCTCCTGAGTGCTGGGATTAAAGGCGTGCACTACTACACCCAGCAAATTATTGCTTCTTACAGGGGCTGAGGGCTGGAAAGATTGCTCAGCAGTTAAGAGCACTTGCTGCTTTTTCAGAGGACCAAAGTTCAGCCTCCAGGGCCCATGCCAAGAGGCTCACAACCACCTGTAACTCCAGTTCCTGGGGACCCAACACCTCTGGCTTCACTCACATGCACATAACCTCATGCAGACACACATACCTATACATAATTTAAATCAATAAAAATAATTTTTTATAAGAATGGCTTCTTATACCCAAATGCATTGCTCCTTAATATGTCCTGAGTTGAGAACCAAATCCAGCAAGGCACAGGTGCACAGCTGTAGGCAGCCTGGGTGCTGAGACGCTGTCAGCAACAGCAACAACAAAACAGAAAGGAGTAACACTGGCTTCTAATCTTCAAGTAACTCCCAGTGCCTAGCACAGTGTCTGGCATACAGCAGGTACTCAATATAGTTTGTCAATTTACATATTACGTTTAGAAGTTACTTCTATGCAAATGAGTAGTTAAAATAGTCAGCAGAGGCTTGAAAACTACATACAATTAAAGTCAGGTCGGTATTTTGATGATCCAGCGTTCAGAGAAGTACTGTGGCCTCTACCCTTTGTTTATGTTTGTACTGCTCCGAACGGGCGCATTGATAGCATCTGACAGGGACTGCTATGGGACGCTCTTAACACAAGTAGAGAAAAGATAGAAATCATTGCCCATAAATCTAAGCTAGCGTTCCAGATGTATTATATATGTGTATATGTGCATGCACGCATGTATGCACATGTATGTATGTATGTATGGTTTTACATTTTTCCTTACTTTGAAGTGCTGAAAGCAGGGTAGGCAAGTGCTCTACCACTGAGCTGCACTCTAGCCATTTAACTGTATTTAAATGAATAAAGGAGGGAAAACTAATTCCCAGCCATTTTGATTGGAGACATAATTTTAGAATTTACAGTCAACCAATAACAAAGAATAGCATATAATAAATTTTTCACTGTTCAATGTAAGGCTAAAATATTACTTACAAAGATTAAGTTAAATTTAATAGGAACACATACTGCCAAGACCAACATACATAATAAAAACTTCATTTATCAAAATAAGTTCAAAGGAAATTTTCTCCTGTTGTTTCTTTTGGAAGACAGATTTTAATAGTCGTAACTTGATAGCCAAATGAACTATACACAATATGCTTTTAACTTTTAATTTAATAGTGGAATGGCTTCTACAAAGATAAACTCTTTTGTCTACTGTGTTTATTTTTAAGACCAGATCTCTGTAGACTTGAGATCAGGCAAAGTCAAATTTTTTATAAACATGTTCAGTCTAAGAATTTTCTGCCAACATTCTTGATAAATTAATGTTGCTTTGTTTGGATTTTTTCTTATAAACAGCTTAATCTTAATTGGGGGAAAAAGTCAAATCCCACCAAGTTGGGAGACTGTGTGAAGCAGAGCTGTTCCTAAAAATATCCCACTTTCTCACTCTGACAGAGTAGCTTGGGAATAATGAATCGAAAACAGTCGGGCTAAAGACCCTGAGTGAAAAAGAAAGCAGACACAGGTCTTTCATGATTAGAGGGTTTTGCTTTCCCCCCTCCCCAACCCCCACCTTTGGCACAAAGCAAACCAAAAGGTAATCCCAAGAGAAAAATGGAAACTGTCCTTTTGAAACAATGTGTTTCCAGCAGTAGTGTCACCCATTTCCTAATGAGACTATTCCAAACAAGACAAAAGAAAGCATTTCCCCACCTCAAATAAGGCCTAGTAAAGACCAGTTAGAGCTGAAAACAAAAATTAAATATACAACAAACCTGAAACATAATGTAAAACCTTTAAGTTTCTTCTCTTTTCCTTCTTCTTTTTGTTTTTGTTTTCTTTCATTTTACGAGGCAGGGTATTAATTGTAGGCCTGGCTGGCTTGATACTATGTAGCACAGGTTAGCCTCAACCTCACAGAAATCCTCATGCCTCAGCCTCCTAAATGTTGGGATTACAGACACACATGGCCATGTCTAGAAACTGTGAATTGTTACATGTCTGCCTACAACAAAATATCCTGCAACCCGGTACCCTCCCTAGGCAGAAAAAGAATTTTATGAAACTATGAAGAGACGCACAGTGCCATCCAGAAGCCGCTGTGAGGCCACTGTACGCTGGTTAAGTTCTTGGGAATACCAAAGAGTGAGGTTGCAGCCACCGTGGCAAAATACAAGCAATGAAACAGACAGACAGCATTTGGCCACTTCTAAACAAGCCCAGCACTGCATTTTTCAGCATTGTGAAGGGTCAAATAAGGAGGGTTCTAAACTAACACCCACTCCTTCTTCTCTAGGTTTGCCCAGCAAAACAGAATTATAGCAGCCTGACTGAAAACAAAAAACAAAAAACACTGCTGCCAAGACTCAGGACTTCAGCTCCTAAAGAAACACTAATACTTTAAATCCAAAATCCTTTCTGTTATAAAACGTAGCAGCTACCTGGCCCTGGGGCAGCTTTTCTCCGTGCTCACGGCTCTCCCTCCCCGGATGCTCGGACAGCTTTTGCAGGTACGCAGTCACTGCTTGGGTATCGGGGTATGAGGGGGCTGTTCTGGCTGAAGACACTTCGGCGGTGCCCACAATGTTCTGCTGGCAGGAAATGGCATTGCCGCTCGTGGTCTGAACGTTCTCCACACTCGGCTCGGCTTCTCCCGGAGGGTCCTCAAATACCTCTCCTTGCCCGTGCGGTGTCTCTGGCTGAGGGCTGGTGGCAGTGCTGGCTTGACTTTCTGCTTGGGATGCCGACAGTGTCACACCTAAAGGGCAGCAGTGGCTGTCTGATATTATCACATGGTCCTCTTTGTCTGTCATAGTGATGAGCAGCTGGCTGCACTGGTTGCATCTCTCCGGGACTGGCTTCAGATCCTGGGGAGGGAGGCACTGCACGAGTGCCAGGCTGTGGAACGCACCGCAGGCAACCTGGAGCACCACCCGCCCGGCAAGGTGTTCCACCTTTTGCGGCTTTGTCACTGGGAAGCTGGTGGTGATGAGACCCAGCTGACAGCCGGTGCCCCATGCCCAGATCTCTCTGCTGATTGACAACGCCAACGTGTGTTCCTCGCCACATGCCAACTGCAGGATCCTAACTGCTAATGAAGGGCTGGTCTCTGAGTCAGATATGCTGACAGGACTTGGCTCCGGCACAAACCGCTGGTTAGCTACTGCACACTGGCCGGCGACATTCTCCCCCCACATGTACACCACCCCACTTTCTGTCACTGCGCCGCTGTGGAAGCTTCCTGTTGCCACAGTAACGACATGATGCCCAGTCAAAGCACTTTCTAGAAGGGGGCTGCTTGGACAAATGTCTGTTGACTCGCTTTTCCAGGGAAGGGCCCCAAAGCTGTAGACATCACCATCTAAGGTTGAAAAGAGAAAGGGGAGGGTTAGTGAACCAGCTAGACCTTCCATCAGCAGATGCCTCCAGAAGCGGACCACACAGGCTTGGCAAAGTGCACGGCATCTTTGCTCTGTTCATCTTTTGGCATTCTGGACTGAAGGGAGAATTTTCAAACTGGACGGAACAGGGCCCACCATCAACCAGCATCATAGGCCACTACAAAAGCAGCCAGCAAATACTAAGACAAAATTACAACCGTGTGCCATCTCCCTGCCTGGAAAACGTAAGTCTGGAGCATGGCACATGCTGTGAGATGACTTTTTCCCCCCTAAAACATCATTATTAATGTGTATGTGAGATGTGCAGGAGCCCCATTCCACAGCCCATGTGTGGAGGTCAGAGGACAACTCCAAGCAGTTGGTTCTCCCCTTCCGCCTTCAGTGGACGAGGGAGGCCAAGCTCAGGTGCCAGGCTCGTGGACAGTGCCTTTACCTGCTGGGCTGTTTCACTAGTCTAACTCTAGATCTTAAAGGCACCTTGTTAATGGTTTCCAAATATCTTATTAGTACAGGTCTTCAGGTATCTTAACATATTTCAGATATCTTATTTACAACAAGGGCTAGTTCTAGTCTGCTTAGGCATACAGAAGGCCTCAGGCTCAATCCTCAATACTGCAAAAGAGAAAGGCTGCCATATTTTTGAGAATCATAAACCTTGAGATCTATAATACAGACAGTGAACTTAAAGTTCACAGTTTTCAAGTAAGTATCTCCTAAAATCTTAATAAAACATTTATCATAATAAACGCAATAAGGAACTCTTATATGCCCGTGTTTGTTTCCTAACACCTCTAAATCCAGGTTTAAGCTATTTCTAGGTTTTTTCCTCTTGGTTCCTACATTGAAAATGTAAAACATCATTAATACTGAAATGTCTACCAGGAGTTGGAATATACTTTGAGAAGAAAGGGCCCAAGCTCCAGTGCAGCTGAGGAGGAGCCTGCAGGAGCAGCTGCCCTTCCTGAGCTCACACACAGGCATGCGCAGGGCGGGCTGCATCACTAAGCCACTTTCAAATACCTTCGGTCAGAAGAACGCCATGCTTCGCACCTAGGGCCGCCTGAAGAACTGTCTTTCCTCCCCAACCAGGCAACGCCCTCTCCGGTGTTAGAGAAAAGGATCCTGCCTGCCAGACATGGACCAGGCCTCTTTCTTTGGATCCTTCTGCCTCTGTTGAGCTACAAACATTTAGAAAGGAAAAGAAAAGAAGACAATTATTCCCATAACTCAAAGCAAAGCTGTTAACTTTTCCCCTTAATAACTCTGGAGAGTCGGTATGTGTGTGTATGTACTGGGGAAGGGTGTGATTGCAATACTGCACCTCTCCCGCACAGACACAGGGACAGCTGGGACAGGTAGCAAGAGCCAAGATAATACAACTATTTACATAAAAGGCTACAGGATAATCTAAACCCATAAATTACCTGCCTCTAAGCAATAAATAGGATTAAGATTATTTTATGTTTTATGATTTGGCAGCACAAAATTTCTAATTTGATGAAAAAAGATATAAGGAGTAGAAATCTTGCACTTTATGTTGACTTTAAATCTAACTGCCATATCTGCTTGGGTACCTCTCCGCCTCTCTTCAGCTCCTGGATTATGACGGGCGGATCTGGGCCCAGAGGTCCTGCTCAAACTATGGCATCAGCCAAGGACAATACGTGCAGTAAACTTCGAACCCCAAACCAGATCTAACCAATGGACAGGACATTCTCCACAGTTGAGTGGTGAATGGAGAGTGGGGTCTGACTTTCATAAGAACTTGGGTGCACCATATTTGACCATGTCCCCTGGATGTGGAGGCCTGGTGGCACTCAGAGGAAGGCTAGCAGGCTACTAAGAAGAGACTTGATACCCTCTGAGCATCTACAGGGGAGGAGGTCCTCCTCAGTCACAGTCATAGGGGAGGGGAGTAGGAGGTAAGCGGGAGGGAGGGAGGAATGGGAGGATACAAGGGATGGAATAACAATTGAGATGTAATATGAATGAATTAATAATAATAAAAAAATCTAACTGCCATTTAAATTTGTTTGTGGTGCTGGAGATTAAACCCAGGGCCTTGCACATAATAGGCAAGTACTGTACAAATGAGCTCTATACTAAGCCCACTGCTATGCCAAGCTTTTAAATACTATAATTTGTACTTGAACATATACAGAGTACAACAATGTGTTAATTCTATACATGTATTTATTTGTAATGGTCAGGGTAACAATCATATTCCTTACTTCAAACATAAATTATTTCCTTATATTTAGAGCATTCAAAATCTTCTCTACTAGCTATTTAGAAATAAACAGAATTGGGTGTGGTGACACCTGACTGCACAAGGGCGACTACAGTTCAAGCACTATGAGTTAGTTAGAGGGCAGTCTGAGCTACAGTCAGTCTGAGCTACAGAGACCTGTGTCTCTAAGAAAGAAAGAGAGGGGACAGAGAGGGAGGAAGAGGGGAGAGAGAGAGAAAGCGAGAGAGGGAGAGAGGAGAGAGAGCAAGAGAGGGGACAGAGAGGGAGGAAGGGGGGAGAGAGCGAGAGAGAGAGAGAGAGAGAGCGCCCATCTATCATTCACCTTACAGTCTGACGGACCATCCTAAGGTATCCATCCTATACAAAGACACCCTATAGACATTAACCACGTCCATTCTTTCTAGGTACTGGAAATCACCATTCTGCCCTCTAGTTTCAAGAAATCAACTTTTTACCTTCCACATAAAAGTAGTAAGGAGATATGGTGTCAGGCTTCTTATGCCTAACTTATTTCATGCAACAAAATGTCCATGCATGCTGCTGCAAATGACAAGATTTAATGCTTTTTTTATTTGCTGAATATAGGCCACTGACTGTATACACTCTTTTTTTCTTTTCTTTTTTTTTTTTTTTTGTAACCCATCAATGGATACATAACCTGACTCCATATTTTGCCTACTGACAGAGGAGTGCATATTTCTTTTTAATATATGGATTTCTTTCCCTTTGGATATATGCTCCATAGTGAGCTGGCTGGATAATATAGCAATTCCATTTGAAGGGGGGGGGTGCGCAGTGTTTACAGGGATTTGTTTTTTTGAGATAGGGTCCATGTAGCCAGGGTGACTTCAAACTCATACTGCTCAGGCCTTCACCTCTTGTGTGTTGGGATAATAAGTGTATAACACCATATTTGCCTATTTCAAGATTTTTGAAGAACCTCTATTATTTTCCATTATTTAGACATTTTTAAGAATCAAATTTCTAGCTGGGTTTGGTGATGCACACCTTTGATCCCAACATTCAGGAGGCAGAGGCAAGTGGATCACTGTAAGTTTGAGGCCAGCCTAGTCTACAAAGTGAGTCCAGGACAGCCAAGGCTGCACAGAGAAACCCGGTCTCAAAAAACAAAAAAACAAACAAAAAACAAGAATCAAATTTCTAACTGGCAACAGTCTTCTATGCTTTCCTTATACTGTTAAGAAAGAATCTCTCGCTGGGCATAATGGTGTACATCTTTAATCTCAGCACTTGGCAGAGGCAGGCGGATTGACCTGGTCTACAAAGTGAGGCAAGAACAGCCAGGGCTGTTACACAAAGAAACCCTGTCTCTAAAAACAAACAGAAAGAAAGAAAGAAGGGGGGGGGAGGAAGGAAGGAAGGAAGGAAGAATCTTTCCCCATGCCACTCTGAAAAAGAGTTTCTCTGTGTAGCCTAGCTGGCATGGAATTCACTATGTAGACCAGGCTAGTCCCAAACTCAGAGATCTGATTGCCTCTTCCTCCTGCCTTCTATGACGTGTGCTGCCACACCAGCTACACATGGTTTTGTTTGCTTGTTTCTAGAAAGCACAGATTCTTCTATTTTAGTGGAAGCCAGAGTTTTGTTTTGTTTTGTTTTTTAATGTCTCTTCTTTGGCTAAACAATATTCCCTTAAATTATAATTGGACTATCTGCATGGCAGTGACACACACTTCTAATTCCAGCAGTCAGGAGGCAAAGGCAGGCCGACCTCTGAACTGGAGGCCAGCCTGATCTACAAGAGTGAGTTCCAGCACAGCCAGGGCTACACAGAGAAACTTTGTCTCGAAATAAAATAAATTATAACTGGGCTAACAATCTACCGAGGGAGAGCCACAATTTAACCTTCTTTTTAAATATCTTCTGTGAGCACTTTTCTAAGGAGAAATTGAAACTTAAAACTGATTATACGGGAGGGGTCTCCACCAGTATTAAGATCATGAAATGCCTTTCTAAGCTAAGAGACTATCCACAAAGCTTTTCTCTAATCACCTTTATTTAAATAATTTGTCTTTTTACCTACCTTACAAGTGCAACTATGTGCTCCCACTTAATACCACTGAACAGAAAATCAGACTCAAGAAACATTCATTACAGCCATGTGGAGTTGTCTGTTGTGCTTTCCTAGAAGGACAGGGAGGAAAAGTGATTTTACCTTTTCTTCTTTGAGTCCATCGGTCAGGAGGAACACTCCATCACCAAATCGTTCCCTTAGCAAAAGTTCTCTCAGACCTAAATAGAAAACACTAGGTAAGCACACGGAGCAGGGGAGGCTGTGTGAGTATTCTGCCACTGTAGCCCTTTCAGAGGAAAGGGAGGGCAGGCCTCTAACAAGTGGACATTCACTGAGTAATACATATTCAGAGAAACTATTCAAACTATTTCATAGCCTGCCTACCCAAAGCCAAATATCAAGACTGAGCCTGCCCACTGAGCTTATAAAATGACCACTGACCAACAAATGTAATGTCAAAGAAGAAAAGGCAGCCGCAAAGATACTACTGTTCCAGGCAACAGATTTTTTAGGTTCTTAAAAATTACTATAGGAAGCCAGGAGTGGTGGCAGATGCCTTTAATCCCAGCACTCGGGAGGCAGAGCCAGGTGGATCACTGTGAGTTCGAGGCCAGCCTGGTCTATAAAGTGAGTCTAGCACAGCCAAGGCTACACAGAGAGACCATGTCTCAAAAAAACAAAAAACCAAACAAACAAAAACAAAAACAAAACCGAAAAATTACTATAGGGGGCTGGAGAGATGGCTCAGAGGTTAAGAGCACTGTCTGCTCTTCGAGAGGACCTGAGTTCAATTCCCAGCAACCACATGGTGGCTCACGACCATCTATACTGGGATCTAATGTCCTCTTCTGGCATGCAGGCAGAGCACTCATATACATAAAATTTAAAAATTTTAAATATTATAAAGGAGGAAATGAATCTGCAAGTCTACGTGTTCAGCACACAATCTCATATAGACTGTGGTGGTTTGAATGAGCTGTCCCCGTCTATTTGAACACTTGGTCCCCAGGTGGAGGGACTATTTGGGCAGGATTAGGAGGTATAGCCTTGTTGGGGGTGTCACTGGGGCAGGCTTTGAGGTTTCAAAAGCCAAGTGCCATCTCAGTGCCCTCTCGACCTTCTGTTCACAGGTCCAGAGGTCAGCTCTCAGCCTTTGCTCTCCTGTCATGAATTCTAACCCTTTGGAGCCCTAAGCCCAGTTAAACACTTTCTTCTATAAGTTGCCTTAGTTGTGGTGTTTCACCACAGGGATAGAAAAGTAACTAACGCCCAGATTAAAGTTACTTTTTAAGTACCTTTGGGACATATAAAAACTTAAATTCCAACTGGGAAAGATTTTTAAAAATCTCAGCAATGTATCACATCCGAATCATTTTAATTTTCAGTAGTAAACAAAAATGTTATTAATTAACATTGTATTTAATTAAAATACAACATTTTCCAGCCGGGGGGGGGGGGGGTGGCGCAATTAATCCCAGCACTTGGGAGGCAGAGGCAGGCGGATCGCTGTGAGTTCAAGGCCAGCCTGGTCTACAAAGTGAGTCTACAAGGCTACACAGAGAGACCCTGTCTCAAAAAAAACAAAAAACAAAAAAAAATAAAATAAAATAAAATACAACATTTTCCATTTATTGGAACTTTTGTGGTAATTTCCCCCAAATCAATCTCAGTTCAAAACTAACAAGCTTCACACCCAGAAAAGTAGAAGAAATCTAGGTTTTACATGAGCTGTTTCCAGGTCCACCACTTGCCATTTGATTCAGACAGGCTAAGGTATTGGTATGGCAGAGGCCCTTCATATAACCAATCATCAGCTAGCTCAGCATCTCTGTGATGTTATTGAGGCCCAGCATGCTAGCTGGGGGAAGGAGTGTCTGCCGGGGACCTGTGCCCACAGGCTGACCGCCCCATGCTACTTCTGTCAACATAACTGCGGAAGTGCATGGAATGCCAATGATACAGCTTAAGTAGAAGTGGAACTCTTGGTCCCATAAAACCTTGAGTTCTATGCTTTGAGAGACTTCACAAGGACAAGTCAACACACACACACACACACACACACACACAC
>OU015743.1:46626836-46661227 GCA_907169655.1 Acomys percivali | reverse complement strand
CGCGAGTGCACGTGCTAAACTAGTACAGGAAAGACCAAAAGGTAAAACAAAACAAAACAAATCTTAAGTATCTAGGGGTAATTCTCCATTCAGATTGGCGCCTTAAGTCCCCGTTAGTTTAATGTACTTAATGTAGGTGAGTGGTAGAGCACTTTGCACAAATCGCCTCTGAATTAGTTCCCTAGTATCTGTACTCCCAAATAATAAAGTAAAATAAAATCCTCCACCAAAACCTAGGCATAGTAGCATAAGACCACAATTCCAGCTCTAAGAAAGCTGAGGCAGGAGAATGAAAGTTCAAAGCCAAGCTAGGGATGGTGGTGCACACTTCAGACCCCACCGAGGGTGGATGCTAGATGCTCATGAGTTCACGGCCAGCCTGGGCTACACGAACATTACCACGATAAACACATTAATTAGTAATAAAGACAAAGTTCAAGGCTAGTCTGGGTACACAACACCCCTATTGCAGGATTTCTGATGCCATTGTGAACCCCGAGATTGTGAACTGGAAAAACCTGTTCCTTGTTTGGTGTGGCTCCCCAGCTCCCCGCCACAACACACACCTTTAATCCAAGAGCCTTCTGTTTATTGTAAACAGGTGGTTGTGGTGTGGCTGAGCCCTAGCACACACCTTTATCCAAGAGCTGCCTGTACACAGGATTTAATAAAGTTAACCTAGGTCAAGAGGTGGAGCAAGAAACCAGCTGAGAGGGAGTGAACAGAAAGGAGGGATGGTGAGTTGAAAGGTATTTAAGATTGTGTGGAGAAGGAGAAGGGGCTTTGGTTTTTTCCTTCTGGGACGTTGGTTGAGTAGGAAGGTCAGCTGGGTGCTCTCTCTGCTTCTCTGAGCTAAGGGACTTTCACCCTGATATCTAGCTCCTGAATCTTTATTGGTAAAATCGAACAATTAAGATTTTATCATTTTAAAATGGGCAGTGGTGGTACACACCTTTAATCCCAGCACTCGGGAGGCAGAGACAGGTGGATCGATGTGAGTTCGAGGTCAGCCTGGTCTACAAAGTGAGTCTAGGACAGCTAAGGATCCACAGAGAAACCCTGTCTCAAAAAAAGGAAAAAAAAAAAAGATGTTTACCATTTTAGCCTTTAGCATACCTTTAATCCTAGCCCTTGGGAGGCAGAGGCAGGTGGATCTTTTTGAGTTTGAGGCTAGTCTGATCTACAAAGCGAGTTCCAGGACAGCCAGGTCTACATAAAGAGAAAACCTGTCTCAAAAAAACAAAAAATAAAAAGATTTTACTGTTTTAAAAACAACACAAAGTGCTGGGCATGGTGGTGCATGCCTTTAATCCCAACACTCGGGAGGCAGAGACAGGTGGATGTGAGTTTGAGGCCAGCCTGGTCTACAAAGTGAGTCCAGGACAGCCAAGGCTACACAGAGAAACCTTGTCTCAAAAAACCAAAACAAAAACCAAAACATAAAAAACAATACAAGCCCTTGTCTCAAAACAGAGTAACAAAAATCATTCAGTGGAAAAGAGCTAAATAAAAATTATTGTAAGAAAATAATGGCCCATTAGTTTAAAAACCCAATGTTTAAAAAAACAAAGGAAATGTTGACTGTATTTCAATTTTAAAAATCATGTTTTTTAAAGGCATCAAAAATCATTTAAAAATACAAACAATAAAGCCCTATTTCTTATAGGATCTTATAATACTGGTACCAAATAATAACTTTCTGCAGAGGATATGGCGTGGTCACCGCTGAGCAACAGCCCACACGGCAGGCGGGCTGATCTAGGGCCATCTGCTCACTCTAGACTGCCTGGAGCTCTCACTGCTTCCCATGTGTGTATCCGGAGGAAATTACTTTCTATTTTGTAAGTGCTTAATTTAGAATGGTTTTGGATCATTTGAAGTTGGATGAGAGGTACAATAAACAGAAAGTAAATCTGAATAAACGTAATGCAATTTAATAAACAGAATTATTATCCGATACTAACTTCCTGCTCGTGCTGGTGGCTAGCTTTAGTAAGATGTCCACTGTGTGGTGTGCAGTGAAATGCCCACCCTGTGCCCTCGGCAGAGGTCAAGGAGCACACTTCTGATTACATGTCAACACTAGCTGGCAGCAGCTAGAGGAGCCTTCTAGGACGGCATGGAAGTATACAGTCACAGCTCAGTTCCTGAAACAGATTCGCCATATAAAGACTGAATTTTGTCCTACTACCTGACAACCAGCCTGCTGTGAAGTGGCTGTGATGGCACCTATGCTCCCACCTATGAGGAAGCTGAGGCAGCATAACTGCGGTGAGTTCACAGTCCCGGTCTAGCCTGAGCTATAGTGTAAGAAACTGTCTCAAAAAAAAAAAAAAAAGGAGTAAAAAAGCAAAAATATCCAAACAGAAATGGAGATGACTCTGCAGTTAAGTTTTAAAAACAAATACTGCTCTTGCATAGGACCCAAGTTCAGTTCCCAGACCTCCCCCATGCTAGGCAGCTCACCACCGCCTGTAGCTCCAGCTCCACGGACCAGATACTTCTTGCCTCTGCAGGCACCTGCCTGCACGTACATGCACAGACACAGACACAGACAGACAGACAGACAGACAGACAGACACACACACACACACACACACACACACACACACACACACACACAGCTGATAAGATGGCTTGGTAGGTACAGGTGTTTGCTGCTGAGGCTGTCTGACTCTATCTGAGTCCAATCACTGTGCCATGCATAGTGGAAGGAGAGAATGGAGTCCTGTGAGGTGTCTTCTGACCTACATGTGCATGCATGACACTGCATGGATGTACATGAACACACAAAGTACACAAATTAGAAGAACACGCACAAAAAAATTTAAGGAATTAAAGAAGTGATCATGGAAGCTGGGTAAGAGATGCTACACTGCTGATCCTCAAATGTGCAAAGGCCAAGGAAGGAGTGAGTGGTGCCTACCAACTGGAAAGAAAAAAAAATGAATTTTATTCTAAAACCGTATAGAAAAAGATAGCCAAACAACTTTTCAGGCCTAGTGAAACCCATAGCCTATGGAATTGTAAAGCAGTACATCTGTGTTGAAAGCCAAAGAGTTAGCCGGGCGTGGTGGCGCACGCCTTTAATCCCAGCACTCGGGAGGCAGAGGCAGGCGGATCGCTGTGAGTTCGAGGCCAGCCTGGTCTACAAAGTGAGTCCAGGGCAGCCAAGGCTACACAGAGAAACCCTGTCTCAAAACCCCCAAAAAAAGAAAGCCAAAGAGTTTGTAGCAACGTGTCAGAGCAGCAGTAGAAAACTAATATAGGGTTGGTAGTATAGCCCGGTTAGTGAAGTGCTTGCATGAAACCCTGGGTTTTATTTCCTGCAGTGCATAAAAATGGGCACACGCCTATAATCCAAGCACTCAGACAGGAAATTCGAGGTCATCCTCAGCTACAAAGAGAGTGTGAGGCTACCTGTTACACATGACCCTCTCTCCAAAGGTCGGGGAGTGGAGAAAATTCGATTATATAGATATCTGTCTTTATTAATATTGCTGAAGAAACATTTCCTGTTGTTATAAAAATGAAAATCACAAATCATTTGATTTTACCAGTGAAGATTCAGGAGCAAGATGCTGGGGTGAAAACCTGCCCCGCTCACATTCCCACTCAGCTCACTTCTTGAAGGAAAAAGCCAAAAAGCCAAAAGCAGCCCAAGGCCTAAAGCTTGCTCACCTGACAGCCCAGGAGGAAAAAGCCAAGTGCTCCTTCTTCTCCACACTGCCTTAAATACCCTTCACCCAAAGTCCCTCCTTTCTACTTAATCCCTGCCATCTGTTCTGCCTTTTGACCTGGGGTTAACTTTATTTACCCCTGTGTACAGAAAGCTCTTAGATTAAAGATATATGCTAGGCCTGGGCCACACCATATTCCCTTGTTTACAATAAACACAAAGCACTTGGATTAAAGGTTTGTGTTAGGGCTGAACCACACCAAACAAAAAACAGGTTTTTGTAGTTCACAATCTCAGGATTCACAATGGGATCAAATATGCTACAACAGTTTCCCTTTTTTATTTTTTAATATGGCCTTTCTATGTAGCCCAGGCTAGCCTCAAACTGGTGGTCTCCTACCTCAACCTCCCAAGTAGTAATTATAGGTGTGCAACCCACACCTGACTTCACGTTATTTTAATAGCTTTAAGGTATTTGACATTTTTCAGGAACACATCTGCCTGAAACTCCAGCAGAACAATGAAGAGAAGTGGCATCTAAGGGAGAAGACTGCAGTCCAAAGTTCACATACTTAGGGAAAGCTGGTATTTACCAACTCCATCAGCACCTCTCCTCAATTATGCATTAACACAGTAAAAAGGGGGAAGCCCCGCGCACCCCAAAAAGTTTCTCCAATGTTTCTGGTTGCCTCTCCATTCACAAAGCATTTAAAATGGTGGAAATGGCTCCTCAGAGTTGGTTCTCCCAGGTGAAGGCTAAGGTCCTTGGGCTGCACGGAGGCAGGAGGCCTGTGCCCTGCTGCTTTCTTCTGCTCATAGCATCTCTCTCCCACTGGGCTGTACCGTATTAACTAACTCTGATAAAGACACTATACAAACAGCACTTACTTGAAGTTAGAAACTGTGGGAGTCCTTTTACCTCAAGGCCCTTCCACAGATCAAGAGGATCTCCACAAAACAAGCAACCTGGACGCCAATGGCTCTAGCTGTTAAGTTCTATGAGTCAAAGGCCAAAGCTAGACTCACCAGACACAACTCTGCAAGCTATTACTTCCTTCACAGTCGACAGACTCAACCCTCAGGTGACACATTAAAACTAAGGGTGAACCTTAGTTGTTACTGAGGTGGCACCACATTTAGATGCTACATAGCTTCCTGTGAGGGAGAAATAGACTGTGTACAGTTAAGACGCTATTTTAGTATCAGGATCCGGAAATGTCCAAAAAGAATATGGTCTAGTGTCCTAATTGTGGGGCGGGGGGAGCTATAGGCACCCTTGGTGGTGTATGCCTAGAATCCCACAGCTTGGGAGGCTAAGACAGGAGGATTGCCTTGAGTCTGAGGCGAGCTTGAATAATGCAAGACTCTGTTTTTAAAAAGGACCATCTGTATTTCCGTTATATGAGAACCAGATATCCAAAGTCCAAAAACTCTAAAAGCTACCATGTTTTCTTTTTTCACAGCAAAAGTCCAACATGCAGCCAACTGTAAAATCCGACCTGAACCAATAATGGATTGCTGTTTTATGTCTCTAGGGCAAACAGTGCCCCACCTCTCCTGCTGCAGTATCAATATCAATATGACCACAGGCTGGCACAGACCCAGAGGAGGGGCTACATCATACACAGTTTATACACCTTTTTGAAGAGAGAAAAGTCTCAGTTCTCAAACATATCTCAACAGTTACAAATAAGGGACCTGGCACCTGGGTTCTAAACAAACAAACAAAGAAATAAAATCACGATAATTTTTAGTACATGCCTCCCAACTTTTAACTTCCCATAGCTTTCACTCTGCTTCTTCAATGTGCTTGGGTTTTATTGGGATAAGGAATGTAGACAGATGAGGCACTGGCCAGCCTCAAACTCCTGGGCTGAAGTGATCCGCCTGCACCCAAGGGTCCACTGTACTATCGTCTGTCTTTCTAATGTGACAGCTCTCTACCGGGAAGACAGTCCAGTCTCCTCAAGACAGAAGAAGAGTAGCTATGTTCTCTCTCCCTCTCCCTCCCTCTCCACCTCACTGTGTAGGCCTGGCTGCCCTAGAATTGGCTGTGGAGACTAGGCTATCCTCACATTTTTAGAAGCAATTCTTATCTCTGCCTTGAGAGCACAAGAATGTGCCACATCCCATGCTGCTTCTCTCCACATGGTTTAAGATGCGGGTTTGGAAGCAGGAGTCTAATTCCAAAGTAGAACACTTGTCTAATAAGTCCGAGGCCATGGGCTTGACCCCAAGCCCTGCAAAGGGTATTTTGATTAAGATGATAACAATAGAGTAATGGTAATTAGTGATTAAAACTGAACAGGACCAGTGAGATGGCTAGGTGGGTTGTCTTCTGACTTCAGAGTGCACACGTGCACACACCCACACAAATTAATAAATGTACTGTAATTTAATTTTTAAAAACGACTACGCATTAAGGTAGAAGGTATTCTGAGGAATAGGGAAGGGGGGATGGGAGGGGAGAGAGAGAGAGAGAGAGAGAGAGAGAGAGAGAGAGAGAGAGGGAGAGAGAGAGAGAGAGAGAGAGAGAGAGAGAGAGAGAGAGAGAGAGAGAGAGAGGGGAGCCTGAAGGAAAGGAGGGAGGGATAGGAATGTAAAGCAAATTAATTAATTAATTAAGATAGAAGGTAAACTGGGCATGGTGGCATACTCCTTTAATCCCAGCAAATGGAAGGTGGAGACAGGAGAGCAAAAGTCAAGACCAGCCTCAGCTATAGCAAGTTACAAGCCACATATGACTGTTAAAGTTATTTTTATAAAACTGTGGGGTTTTTTGTTTTGTTTTGTTTTGTTTTGTTTTGTTTTTCAAGACAGCGTTTCTCTGTGTATCCTGGACTCTTTGGTCTCTCTCTTAACCCAGCTATTACTGAAATAATTGAACTCTTATATTTAACAATAAGCAACACAACACAATAACTGAGCAGTTATTGCTCTATTCTTAACCCTCTAGGCTTAGAATTTGGTTCTTCCTAGCATACATCCCAGACATACTTGCACTTTGTAGCTTTCCTGATGCAGTTCCTTCTCCTGCTGTCACAGAGACATCTCCAGTGGCTGAATCCTCTGCTTCCTCCCCTAACTCCTCCTCCCTGTGCTGCCAGGAAGTCCAGCCCTTTTCTCTCCTCTGCTCAGCAATTGGCTGCAAACTGCTTGATTGGCATACTAGGGGACAACTGGGGAGCAGTGTTTACACAACATTGAGACAGGAGATTCTCAGAACATGGATTGCAACCAGATACTGGGGGAGGGGGGTACAGAAATCAGCATTTGGATTACACAATAACCTTATGCTTACACATGCCTCTTGACCTTTATTCAAAAAAAAAAATTAAAACCAGAGACAGCAAAGCAATAAAACAAAGACCCAAAGTGTATCATAAATTCCAAAAGGAACTCACAGACTAACTGATGGCTCTGGTGACTTGCACACAAAATTACTAGATTTTCAAGTAGCCATCCACAATTTATTTCTTTTTGTCTACACAAGTGGTGTGAAGTTGGGAGACAGAACTTCATGGTGTAGTCCAGGTTGAACTCTGCAATCCTCTGGCCTCAACCTTGTAAATCCCAAGATTACACATATGAGCCGCTACATCTGACTAGTGTTTTCTTTTTGAGTTAGGTGCAATTTGTCATGATGAAATGAACCAGAGTTCACACTGTGGACATAGTAACCAGTGATTTAATAGAATCTGGTATTTTACACAGGTAAAATATATAATAATTATTTGCTTTTGAAGTCTTGGTCACTATGTTTAAATGTGGGTTAAGGAACTCTTGGACTCCAATATTTGACTACAAATACCCTAGACACCAACAGCTGCCTCTTTCCAGATATCCTGCCACTGACCCCTTTACCGGGCATGCAAAGCTGAGGAAAACTCGCCGGCTGTCAAGGCCGCTTCAAATCCCAACCTCTCCTCAAGACACCCTTTAAAATGACCCAGAGTAGGGCAGCTCAGTAAGTAACCTCGATTAGAAATCTACTTATGATTTATAACTTTGTACTAATAGGATAATGCCCTTACTAAGTCCCAACTCATTTAAAGCTCCTGGAGGTCAGACTGCATGTAATTTTTTTTAAATGCCTCACAGCCACACAAACCATTACAAACAAGCTGTCTACAATTAAGGGAGACCCTAAATGGAAGACACCGGCCTTGATCTGAAGTTGCAGGTGGCCGTCCCAATACTCAGTTTATAGTTTGTTTGCTAACTTTTTAAATATTTGTTTATTTAGTGTACGGGGGGGGGGGGTACATGGAGATCAGTGGACAAATTTTGGGAACCAGTTCTCCTTCCACCACGTGGGTCGAAGGGACCCCGAGCCTCCCCCTTTCCATGGCTTGCTGCTGTTAACCTAGACCCACTTACACTTGACACGCTTCTGACTGTCAGAGTCCTCTAGGAAGTGAGGGTATGTACGTGGCCATGACACAAGAAATGCCTGGGAATGCTCATCTAGTTCCTTTTTGTACCTGCTGCACGTTTTAGTAAAATCCCTATGAAGTAGTTTATGTTGCCATGGTGATAAGAGGCATAGGTTGTTGCAGCAGCTAGGGGTTTGATGTGTACCTATTAGAAGTACAATGTCTCAGGATGGTGCATTTACTAACCGATGTAACCAAGCCAGACTGTTACATAAAGAGCTCGTGGCCCCATGGCCACACACGACCTTGGTAACTTCCCAAGTCCGTCTGTATTCGCATTTCTTTCAGGGCACTGTGAGTGAATTTGCTCCTAGCACTTTAAGAGTTCAAGATGGTTTTATTTTCCACTCTCCTGAGAATCCCTAGCACTGTGATTCCTCTGCAGCCTTACACAAGGCTCACTCCTGGAGCCCTGGAGAAAGTACTTTCCAGGACCCAGGGTCTATTTCCTCTCCACAGAACAGCTCTGTGCAGAGGGGCTGCCCTGGTACGTTCCTGACTTCCTGCAGGGAGACGAGAACTGTTTCAGACTCTACTGCTTTGAAACTACAAAGTAAAATAAAGTATTAGGGAAGAGCCTTGAACTTGCAATTCTGTGTCAGCCTCCCAGCAGCTGGGACTAGAGGTTCATGCGCACTCAGCTTCATTTCACAGTAGAAGACAGTTAGTTACTCATGGAGCTGAAGGCAGTTACCCACTATCTCTAAAACGACAGCCCATGTTCACTCTTAAGAGTTTATGTTGTCAAGTTAGCTATATACACGTAAGTAAACATGCTACTACTCTCAAACAGAACATAAACACATCTTACTGTGTGTAAATACCGTCTAGCCCTTGCTTTTTTTCACTCAATATGATGTTCTTTCGGTACACAGAGACCTGATTCATTTACTTTTTTATCAGGGCATAAGTATATTCAACTGCATGAATAAACCAGGTTATTTGTTTGCCTATTGCTGTACAGTTGGATTGTTCTATTGCACTGCTATTTTAAAGGATTTACCATCATTCTTGTTACATGTTTGTTTGGAAAGTTGCCCCAGGTTTAAGTTGAAAACATTGGCTCAATATTTAGATGGTGGAAGAGAAATAATACTGGAGTGACCACTGGACAGAGGCCATCATTTGGTCAGGGCCACCATCAGCATCTTAACGGGGGTCATGTGAACAAGAAATTGGATGATCCAGAGAAAAACTATAAATACTTAATAATAAGAGAAAGATGAGTCGGTCAATTTGTGGACTTAAAGCTAATCTTTTCTCCATGTATAACTCACTGGAAGCAAAATGAACTGCCCAAAATTCCATCTTTTACTTGTAAAAATATAAAACAAAAAACAACAAACAAACAAAAAACCCTGTGTATCTTCCTTAAATTTAAGAGAATTATATATACTCAAAAAGAGTTCTCAATAACTTACTAATTGAATTATTTTTTTTAGCCAGGTACAGTGCTGCATGCTTGCAGTCCCAGCACACGGGAGGCTGAGGCTAGGTCAGCCTAGACTACATATCCAAAAACAAAACAAAATCAACCAGAAGGCACAAGTTAAGCACACCATCATCGTATGCCCAGAGGAATCGGGGTCCAGACAGGAAAGTGAGTGCAAGGCCAAAAGGAACAACCTTGTGCTTTGTTGCTGTTATATTTGTAAATTGCTGGTCACCAAGATTTTTTTTAAGGACTGACATTAGAAGCTGCAACTTTTTATTTAAAAAAAAAAGTCTGAAAAAAGAAATGCCAGGCTGGGGAGAGCGTTCAGTGCGTAAAGTGCGCACTGCATGAGCACGAGGGCCTTAGCTCAGATCCCCAACACCCACACAGAAACCAGCTCAGCAGCACAACCCAGCTCTGGGGAGGGATGGTGGGGAGACAGCATACCACAGAGACAGGGGGCATCCCTGGGGCTAGACAGTCTAGCTGCAATAGTGAGCCAAAGAAATAGAGAGGGATGGAGGAAGATAGCAAATATTGACCTTTAGCCTCCATACACATGTATGGGCACTCACACACAGGTGCACGCACACACACACAAATCCAAGCAAGGTGTGCTGCATATAACTATGATCGCAACACTTGGGAGGTGGAGGCAGGAGGATCAGGAGTTCGAAGTCATGGTGCTACACAGCAAGACTGTCTTTAAAAAAAAAAAAATCTTACCAAGAAAACCTGTCTTTAATACAATTGGAATCTGTGGTAACTCTGCAAAAGTCCTAAAAGGAGATAATCTGTCTGGAAACTGAGGAAGTGCTCCCAGTCCTCCTCCCAGGGACTGCACCAGAGCCAGCCTTCCACCTGCCTTCCTCCCTGCTTGTTCAGCTCGCACAGAGGTAGGATGTGGGATTAGGTACAATGATCTATGAATGCTCTGTTGCTCATACACTTTGATGTCCCAGGGAATGAATGACTTCTTGTCTTCCAAATTCCTACTGAGATGTGGTCCTCCAATCTCCGAGCTCCAAGTCCCTTAGATCACATAGGCAGAGACCATCCATCCTTGGATGAGCAGGATCTTCAACCCTGGTCAATACTAAGAAGCTCTAGAAAATGGAGCTTGCCTAGTAGGCTCTACTTGCACTGGCAAACACAAGCACACACCATAAATAAGCATAATTTAAAAATGTTTAAAACATGTGTCTAGACAGCCTTGTGCCTACAGAAAGGATCCATTTAACTTCTTTATATTACCAAACTGCTAACCTACCATAAACCACTTTATAATCTCATTTACAAAGGAAAAGTTCATTAGGCCAGCCGTGGTGGCGCATGCCTTTAATCCCAGCACACAGAAGGCAGAGGCAGGCAGATAACGGTGAGTTCGAGGCCAGTCTAGACCACAAAGCTAGTCCAGGACAGCCAAGGCTACACAGAGAAACCCTGTCTCGAAAAACAAATAAATAAATAAATAAATAAATCATTAAATAAGTAATATATGGAAATACATTCATTTAATTAAAATCTTTTCTCCCTTTTTTTGTTAAATTTGGAGGTGGGACAAGGAAATTGAAACAGTGTCTTCTGAAACCTCGGGCTAGCCTAGGGCTATACAGTCAAGGGTAACCTTGAAATCCTGGCCCTTAAGCTTCCATGCTAAGATTACAGGTGTGCCTGGGTTAAAATTTTAAACCCAGCTGGATGTGGTGGCACATGCTTTTAATCTCAGCACTTTGGGAGGGAGAGGCGGGCAGATCTCTGTGAGTTTAAGGCCAGGACAGCCAGGGATACAGAGAAACCCTATCTTGGAAAAACAAAAAACCAATATTAACCCTTTGAATAATGTAACTTCAAAAGCCACCAAGATCATGTGTGTGTGTGTGATATGTCTTAATATATAAAGAATTACAGATATAGTTAAGACACAAACACAATGCTCTTGAGAAGTCTTTTTGCGGGGGGTGTGGGGGGGTCCTTATTCTGTAGCTCAACTCAGGCTGGCCTAGAACTATGTTGCCCTGGCTATTTTCCGACTTGCAATCTCCCTGATTCAGTCTCTGAGGTGCTAGGATTGCAAGCATGCATCACCATGTGCCCAGCTTGAGAAGCTGCTTGCTTGCCTGTTCGTTCATTCGTTCCCCCCCCCCCCCCCCCCCGTCTGTGTGTGTGTGTGTTTTGTTTTGGGGATATGGTCTCACTATGTAGCACTGGCTGTCCTGGAACTCACTATGTAGACCAGTCTGCCCTGCAACTCTGTAGATCCAGCTGGCTTTGAACTCACTCAAGTATCTCTTTCTCTCAACACCTGTGCCTAATTCTCCACTAAATCTTTTCTTAAAGGTGGCAGTAATGCCACATACCTTTAGTCCCAACACTCAGGAGGCGGAGGCAGGCAGATCTCTGGATTCGAGGCCAGCCTGGTCTATAGAGCAAATTCCAGGACAGCTAGGACTACACAGAGAAACCTAGCCTCAAAGAAACCAAACCAACCTGTAAATGTAACTTTTATTCTGGCTCAATTGTTGTCTGGGAGGCTTACTGTCTCCATCTGCTAACCTAGGCCTTACTCCTGGAAGCTTCTAGCCTCCATACAATCTAACCTAGGCCTAGAATATTTTCAGCCTCTGAGACTTACTGCTGAATAAGCTCACCCTTACTTGTTCTTTCTGAGCTCTGGACTGGCTGGTTCAACTCAGCTGTTCTGGCTCAAACTCCTCTACCAGCTGACTTAGTTAATCTGGCTTCTCTTGGCCCAGAATTGCTCTGCTTGGCCTTAAGCTAATTCAGCAATCTGCTCTAATCTTCTGGCTTCTTCTCATTTTCTGGCCTGTTCTGTTTCACCTGAGTTTTCTCTCTGCAACCCATCTCTCCATCACTGTCCTGGTTAAAACTGCCCCCTATCTCTCTGTAAAACTGCCTCTTAAGTGGCTTCCCTTTCCTCTCTCTTCTCGTGAGAGTTGGGTGCATCCTGCTCTGTCAGATCTTCTGATTCATCACCTTTTCTGACACTCAATTAGACATCACTTTCAAACATGAGTGCTTCCTTCTACAAACTAACTTTACCTTCATTGTTTGGGATTAAAGGATTGTATCACCATGCCTGGATCTAAGCTTTTCTTTACCTGATATTTGTTCTGTAACAGGCTGGCCTTGAACTCAGAACTGTTTGCCTCTGTCTCCTGGATTAAAGACATGTTTGCACTCCAGCTGGATCACACAGACCTAGAAGATCTTTGGATGTGATCTCTTGCCAGAACAGCCATGTTCTGAATTAATAGTCTTCTACACTAACCAAACAAAAATCTTTTCTTGAGCAGGGAGTGGTGTTCCATGCCTGCAATCCAACCTTGGGAGACTTGAGTCCAGCTTGAGCTACAGAATGAGTTTCAGGCTAACCTGGGAAACCGACTGAGACCTTGAACTTGTTGGGTTTTGTGGGTGGTGCCAGCCCAAGGCAGGTGGACCCAGGAAGTAAAAGAAAGGTAGCTTAGGGTGAACCTAAAAGCAAGCCAGTAAGCAGCATTCCTCCATGGGTCCTACAGCTTCTGCCTCTGCAGTGTTGCCATCCAGGCCTATCCCTGTCCCTGACATCTTTCCTTCTGCAGGGTGCCACCAGTGCCAGGCTCCTGTTTCCATTTCTGCCCGACTTCCCTCAAGTGATAGGGTGATGTGAACCACGCACACCCTCTTCTCCCTGCCTTTAAAAGTTATGGTGTTTATCACAGCGAGAGGGAGAGCAAACCAGGACAGAGCTTGTCACAAAACAAAGCATCCTTTTCTCAAACGCTACCTCTGCTCTCTTAAAAGAAGTAAGAACTACAGAAAGCATTTATAGGATGGAGGCATATTTTAGAATTACTGTTAGAAGAAATGTGGCATTGCTGGATGTAGGCCTGTAATCCCAACACTCCAGAAATGGAGACAATAGGGCCAAGGGTTCAAGGCTACCCCGCTGCTCAACTACACCACATCTGAGGGGAGCCTGGGCTACATAAGATGCCAGACTGAGAAACAACTGCTGCTTGTTTTAAACTCATCTAATTACACAAAAGCTAAAATCAGAACTCAGCAATATTCTCTCGCGAACGCGTTCATGTATGCTCAGTTGTTTTTTTTTTTTTTTTTATATCACATGAGTTTCAGGAACTGACCTAAAGTCATCAGGCCTGGTGACAAGTACCTTTACCTACTGAGCCATCTCTCTAGCCCATGTTCTCAAATTTTAACATTATGAAACAGCTTTGAATTTTCTTATTTAACCATGAACTCTAAATATGCAATACTAGCATAATTTAGGAAGTAATAAATTTTGAGGGGCTGGAGAGATGGCTCAGAGGTTAAGAGCACTGGTTGCTCTTCCAGAGGTCCTGAGTTCAATTCCCCACAACTACATGGTGGCTCACAACCACCTATAGTGAGATCTGGTGCCCTCTTCAGGTGGGGAGGCATATATGCAGGCAAAACATTGTATACATAATAAATCTTTATAAAATGTTTTTTTAAAAAAAGAATAAATTTTGACTAGGTGTAGATTATATCAGCATATTTTCCATACTAAAATGCCTTCATAAAATACCAAAGATACTAAAGATCAACTTCAAGACAGAGTTTCTCTGTGTATCCTTGGCTGTCCTGGACTCACACTGTAGACCAGGCTAGCCTCGAACTAACAGCAATCCACCTGCCTCTGCCTCCCAAGTGCTGGGACTAAAGGCGCGCACCACCACCGCCCGGCTACAAAAATATTTCTTAAAATGAACTATAGTTCTATCAGAGACTGTCAATAGAGAAGCCTGTGTCCACTTTAGAATCCTATTATCTATTGGCTACTGCAGACAGCAGAGTTTGTGCCCTCATTAGGGTCTTGCTACCACTTTCATAGATGTCTCCATCCCACTCTTTTAATGCCAGTGCTTAAATCTGTTATAACCTTTCCTTTATAAATTCCAAGGTTCATTCAAAATATCTTTCCTACTCTTAAAAAACAAAAGCTCTCTGGCTGGAGAGATGGCTCAGTGGTTAAGAGCACTGGCTGCTCTTTCAGAGGACCTGGGTTCAATTCCCAGCACCCACATGGCAGCTCACACCTGTCTGTAACTCCAGTTCCAGCGGACCTGACACCCTCAGACACACATACCAGGAGGCAGAACACCAATGTACAAAAAAAAAAACAAAAATAAACCATATTCTGAAACCATTTGAAAACAAAAGGTCACAATGTAGCCTGGTTCATGATACACTAAATGAAAGTAGTGACTCTAAAAAGAGTGAATATATATTGGCCACTTCCCATGGTCCTGGCACAGTAATAAGTGATGTGTGAACCATACATGTAAAGGTACTAGAAGTAAAAAAGCCGAGTGTAGAGATAAGGAAACAGAAGCAAAGAGGCTCAAAGGAAGATGTGCTTGAGGTATTTCTAGATCCAAAACCTAGGACTCTTAACCACTGTGCTTCTATTACAACTCACTCTGTATGACAGCGCCCGCCTGTAATCCCAATACTCAGGATGCTGAGGCAGGAGGAGCTCCAGAAGTTCCAGGCCAGACTGTGCTACCCAGTGAGTCGATGAATAAAATAAAGAGCAAATCTTTCACCCATCTCATTAGTTAACACATGTTTTAACACATGATGAAAACAAACAAGCAAACAAACAAAACAGGTATGACTTAAGGCTTTGTTGCATTTTGTACCTGCTCAGAATAAGCAAGTTTACCCTTTACAGCCATTTAAATAACAGTTACAAACCTAAGAGCAGTAGAATAAAAACCTTAATTTGAGTACAGCAATTAGTTATGTCCCCGTTCCATCCTAAACCAAAAAGAAAGTGCTGTTTTGGCCACCCCAATTCAACCAGTGTGTTTCTCCTCTTTGGTCAGCACAGAAGTCTCAACAGCTACCAACATCAGCATGAGTATCATTTCCTCAGGATCGCCCCTGTCTTCGTCCCTGTCTTCACGATGCTTAATCTCTCCTTCGATGGATCACTGGATACACTAAAAGATTTGTTCAAACTACTACGAATTACTAACATCAAAGCCCTTTTTCGTTTTCTGCTAACGCTGTTTCAAGCCACCAAAAGCCCCCGTCCGCTTTTCACCACGACTTGCATCCTGGGGCAAACCCACCTTGGACATTCAGCAAGGCCAGGCTCGGCATTCAAGAAACCCTCCTGAGTCGATGGGGCGGAAAGCAGCGTGGGTGGAGGCGGGAAGAGAGGACCTGAAGCAATGCCACACAGCCCGGACCACCACGGCAGTGGCGCCAGGACCGGGAGGGTGGGACCCGGGCCGGGCCACCACGTCCGGGGCTCCTCCACAGGCAGCCGCCGTCCCCGCAGGCCAGCGCAGAGCGCTCCCGCCCCTCGGCCGACCCGCCTTCGAACCCAAGGACCGCCCGGCCCCGCGCGGGCTCACCTGACGCTCCCGCAGCTCCGCGCTCGTCGCCCCGCGCGAGCCCGACTGCACCGCGGGTACGCGAGATCAGCTGATTCACGGGGGCGGGGCCTCCGGGCAGGGGCGGGGCCGCAGAGGCGGGCTGGGGAGGCGGGCCCGGGAAATGGGTGGGGCTAAGTAGAAGCCGGGGACGGCGACCGGCAGGGATCAAGATTGGTCGGAACGTTATCAGCAATTGCAGGCAAGCTACTTAGCCAATTGTCCTAGGGCGCACTTTAGCAGTAACCGAAGACTTGGTGTACGGACGGAGCTGCATAAGCGTTTCCACGGTAACGGCGGTAGGCCGCGCTTGAAGATGGGGGCTGCTGCAAGTTTTGTTACCTTCTCTAACTGCGAGATATGTGGGGGGAAAATCTTACCTCGTAGAGCATCCCAGCATTTGTGAGAAGGCAGCAAGATCAGGAATTGGAGGCCAGCCACATAGCCAGTTTGAGGCCAGCCTGAGTTGTGCGAGAGACCCTGTTTCAAGAAAAACAAAAGTGAAAATACGAAACGTCCTCAAGCTGAATTTTTACGGACTGATCCCTAACGAGGATTGCTTCCTTTCTCTCGAATGACGTCATTTCTTTGAGCGTGTGCGTTTGCCGCGAGCCCACCCCAAAGGGTATAGGGAGGAATGAGGATGAAATAAATTACCCACCCTCGTGATTTCCTCAGGAATCGTGTTATACATGATACGCCTCAATATACAACGTTAAAATTGCTTTGCTTGCCTCACAGTTTCACAACAATCCATACTTGTCGCTCTTGCAGTACTCCGGCTGTGCTCCTAAGTCCTCCTTCCTTGAACATTTTCCGTAACAGCTGCTCTTGGAACACAAGCAAGAGCAAAATCTGCTGTTAGACAGTGTGCGTCGCTGGACCTACAAACTCGCATTTACTTCATTAGAGATCGTTATATTTTCCGGATCTAAAGCACCTGCGTACAAAACCCTAACTGATTCCCTTCAACTCAGCGGCCTCACTAGTACGTTATGCGTTTTAGTGCCAGAGCAGAATTAAAATTAAATTAAATTAAATTAAAAAATAAATAAAAGCACAGCCTTGAGAATGGCGCCACCAAATGGTGCAAACCAAAGGTGTCCTGCATTTAATGGAGCCTGGGCCCTGACCACCCTAACAAGTGGGCTTGGGGTACCTGTCCTCGATAAACCAACTAAAAAGGAATAACAAGGGGTCGGTCCATTGTTGCCCCCCCGAGTCTGTCCTCGGGGTCTTGACGTGAGGTGTAAATAGAAGACAAGCAGTATGCTCAACGTGTGATCCTGCCCGTTATCAACACATCACCCCTCAGCTCTTGGTTGGTCCTGCAAAGCGAGCCTAGGAAACAAAGAACCAGGGAACAAGCTCTCCCCCTGGTTTGCATCGGGAATCCCAATCTTTTCCTTCCCCAGCAAGAGATGCTTGAGGAAATTATAATTCTTTGGGGCCCATTATCTCAAAAGTCCAATAGTCAAAGAGAGAGGCACAGTGCTGCCCTAGTTCTCTCCTCAGCTAGCCCCATCCTCGGCTAGCCCCACCCTCGGCTAGCCCCACCCTCGGCTAGCCCCACCCTCAGCTAGCCCCACCCTCAGGTGCTCCTAATGTCTTACTAAACTCTATCCTGTCCACCCCTTTTGATAAAAATGAAAAATGAAAATAAAAATCATCTTTATCTACATTTCTGAGGAAAGTGAGCCTCCTTCTTTCTTCATTCTTCCTAGTTGCTATCAAAAAATCTACCTGCAACTGAAGCTGTCCTTTTCCTCTCCTGGAAAGGGATGTTTTGTCCTCTCAAGCTAATCCTTCCCCAGTATTAAGGAATCCTGGGCTGATGGTCCTAGGCTCTGTAAGAAGGTGGGTGGGGAAAGCCTCTGCCTCAGCTCCTGCCTCCAAGATCCTGCCTGCTTGAGTTCCTGTCCTGACTTCAGTTGGTGATGAACAGCAATGTGGAAGTGTAAGCTAAGTAAACCCTTTCCTCCCCAGCCTGCTTTTTGGTTATGGTGTTTTGTTAAAGCAATACAAACCCTAACTAAGACACCATGTATTGAAAAACCAAAGCCAGGCGTGGTGGCGCACGCCTTTAATCCCAGCACTCGGGAGGCAGAGGCAGGCGGATCGCTGTGAGTTCGAGGCCAGCCTGGACTACAAAGTGAGACCAGGACAGCCAAGGCTACACAGAGAAACCCTGTCTCGAAAAACCCAAAAAAAAAAAAAAAAGAAAGAAAGAAAAAAAAAGAAAAACCAAAAGAAGAGAAAAAGAAAAGAAAGTAAGAGACTAGGGGCTGGAGCCCTGGCTGCTCTTCCGGAGGACCACGGTTCAATTCCCAATACCCATGTAGCAGCTCACAATTGTCTGTAACTCCAGTTCCAGGGATCCTGATGCCCTTATACAGACATGCATGAAGTCAAAACACTAGGGCACATAAAAGAAAAAGAAAAAAGAAAGAAAGAAGATGACCTATATGCACTAATTTGCAAGTTAGATTGATAGGAGGAGAAGCTAGCTGCTTAGTTACGTTATTTTACAAGTTATGCGTAACCTATGTGGGCTTCCGGGAGATCTATAGGTAGGGTTGTAAATAAATACGACATATTTATAAAGCATAAATCTTATCTCTGAAAGAATAGGTTCAAGAATGGCCCCCAGAGCAAGGCTATCGGCGTTGCTTTTGGTTGCCCACCCACCACAGCTAGGTGGGAAGAAGCTGTGGCTGAAGACACTAAGCACTTTTATTGCAAGACAGGAATAAACCAGTGTGGAATTCTTCAGGAAACTTATTTCCTGGTGATTAGTTCTCATAGTGTCAGAAGGATACTATTTTATTTTATTTTGTGTACAGTTCACTTTAGGAGAAAAGATCTCAGTGGTCTTTTTTTTTTTTTTAAGATTCATTTATTTATTATTATGTATACAGAGCTCTGCCTACATGTACACGTGCAGGCTAGAGGAGGGCATCAGATCACGTTGTAGATGGTTGTGAGCCACCATGTGGTTGCTGAGAATTGAACTTATGACCTCTGGAAGAACAGTCAGTGCTCTTAACCACTGAGCCATCTCTCCAGCCCTGATCTAAGTGGTCTTACTCATCTCTGGACCACCATGCTCAATATAGACCTGCCAGACAAGATATGCCCCTGATATAGTAGTGACATTACTGTTTAGGGTATAACCAACTGCTCCCTGGTTTGAGTTGAAGTCTACTCCAAAAAGATGAACTTCATTCTCATACTATAAAGCCCATGGCTGCAGGGGTCATAAACCTCAAGGGAATCTACCACTGTGGTTTTTCTGATTGCTAAATTTTTGAAGCTGCCATCCAAATATTTATGTCTATGCCCATAGATTAGTGCTGCTCTCAGAGAAGCTTCTCTTCGCAATGGGAAGCAGTTAATATAGAGACAATACAAGTTGTCAACGGGCTGAGAACAAGTGACTATTGAGTGCTCAGCTCTACATGGGATGCCTATATCACCCCAAGGTGCAGAAGAAGAAGCAAAAAGAATGTAAGAGCCTGCGGATGGGGAAGGGTGATGGGAAAGGCTGTCTTTTTGGACATATGGCTGCATTGATGAACTTACAGAACCTGTGGTTCTCTGCACAAGATCAAACCAGTCAAAATTTTAGCACAGACTGGGAAGCAGCACATAGGCTCCATCCCTAGCCTGAGATCTGTCGGAAGTTGATGGCTGCTGAGGGAGAGTTGTTCTTCTTTGGGGACATAGCCACAGTTTGGTTGCCATTAGAGCTCCATTTCCCTGTCCATTACAGCGCAATTGTGAACAGAAGTGAGGTGGGACAACTGGGAGCTGAAGAGATCTCAAGAAGCTGTGAGTGCAACTGGAGCAGACTCCTCGGGAGGCAGCTTCAGTGAGACAGCTTGTTTAATGGAGGGAACAAAGGTTACTTCAACCTTTGGGGATAAGCTGGGCATGGTGGCACAAGCCTTTAATCCCAGCACTTGGGAGGCAGAGGCAGGCAGATCACTGTGAGTTCAAGGCCAGCCTGGTCTACAAAGTGAGTCCAGGACAGCCAAGGCTACACAGAGAGACCCTGTCTAGAAAAGCAAAATAAAACAAAAAACAAAAAACCTTTTGGAGTGTGGGTAGGAGCCTTTGGAGTGAGTGTACATCATTGGCTGGGGCTAGAATGCTAGGGGTGCCTCATTTGCATAAGGAGGAATTCCAGATGCTGTCAGACATGGCCTTATAAGGGAAGAGGAAGCTTACGGGGCAGTGTGACTTCCTGGTGGGGGAGGGAAGAAGGGGGGCACGGGAAACACAGGTTGTGGGAGGGGGAGAAATCCTACTCCTGCTGATGATCTCAGGATGAGATTTCTGAGGTTTGGACAGGCCTTGAGCACACATTTGCTCCAGGCCCCCTTCCTCCAGTCCAACAGCCCCCCAGCCCTTTTCATTTTATAAAGGGGATATATCATTTACAGCCATCAACCTCTAAGTTGGAAATAGTTTGATATTGAACCGGAACTTGGTTGGTAGTGACTTTGCCAATGTTGCTTACTTGCTGTTTTAGTGATTGGATGAAACAGGGGGCCAGGAGGAGGAGGGCCCCAAAGACCAGTATGGGGCCAAGGAGACGAAGAAGCCAGGCTACCAGAGGCTTTGAGTTTCATGGTGTGGAGGTACCCAGAGCATAGCAGGCTCGAAGATCTTTCTGGAGATCCTTAAGTAACTATATGTGTTGTTCTACTAGCTGAGATTGATTAATGTAGAAACAACATTTCTCCCCATCTGTCAATCCCACACCCCTGTATGACACAAGTCTCTCCCCCTGCTCAGCTGTCGGCAGGTCAAGAGCTCTCTTGTTTTGTAAGGCAAGCCCTGAGAGGAACTGGAGGCTGTCTGAGGTGGAGGCCACGGCCTGGTCAAGCTTCTTCTGGAAGTCAGCAGCCAGGTGTTGTCTGTACCAGGGCTTCCCCCAGCAGCCCCTGGCACCACCTGGTGGCCTATCTACCTAAGAGATTGGACCCAGTGGCCACCTGTTGGCCGACCTGTCTAAAAATCGTAACAGTTACTGCTTGGCTAGTTAAGGCTGAAAACAAAATAACACTGGGCCAAACCCTGACAATTATCTCTCATCACACCATCCAAGGAGTTCTCAAGAGCCCACCTGACAGGTGGATCTCGAATGCAAGGCTTACACATTACCAATCATTGCTAAATCACCCCTGAGTGTCCTTCGCTTCCAGTATGGCTTTAAGCCCTGCCACCCTACTGCCTGCACCCGACCTGGGCTCTCCCCTAATACATGATTGCTTGGAGATTCTGCAACAGACCCATGGAATCCAGCAGGTGTGACCAATCATCCTTGGCCTGACACAGACCTCACCATGAATACGGATGGGAACAGCTTCATAGAAGATAGAACCAGGTATATGGGGGCTGCAGTGGTGGACTTACTGCACATAATATGGGCTTCTCCCCTCCAGAGCAGGAAATTGGCTCAAAAAGCAGAAGTAATTGCACTTGCAAGGGCACTCCAACGGGGAAAAGATAAGGTAGCCAACATCTGCATCAACAGCTGGTGTGAGTTGGCCACAACCCACAGCCATGGAGCAATAGACTGAGAATGAGGGTTGTTAACAGCAGAAGGAAAGAGGATTAAGAACAAACAAGAGACTTTAGGCCTCTTATCCACCCTACGGTTACCAAAGAGACTAGCTATCCTACAGTGTCCTGGACACCAAAAGGGACAAACATTAGAGGCTATGGGCAACTGCAGAGCGGATCAACAGGCTTGAGAGGCAGACAGCCACTCCCTCAGTTGCCAATAGCCCTTCCAGACCCAGGGTTTTTTTTTGTTTGTTTGTTTATTTGTTTGTTTTGGTTTTTTTGTTTTGTTTTGTTTTGTTTTGTTTTTTGTTTTTTGAGACAGGGTCTCTCTGTGTTAGTGTTGGCTGTCCTGGACTCACTTTGTAGACCAGGCTGGTCTCAAACTCACAGCAATCCACCTGCCTCTCCCAGATCCAATTTGATCAGAAACACCAGCATATTCAAAAGAAGATGATGGAATCTATCAAGGTCTGCCTGACACCTTACATCAAGGACCAATGGAGACACATTCCAGACGGAAGAAAGATACTGCCAAAAACCTTAGAACAGACTTTAATTAAACAACTTCATGACAGTGTCCATTTAGGGGTCAATAAGATGACTGAACTCATATCTCCTAACTTTTATATTCCAAACTTAGTAAAAGAAATACAGGACATTCCCTCCTGTTGTTAGTCCTGTCAACTGACTAGCCCTGCACTGACGGTTTCTAGGAACAAAAGAGAAAGAAAAATTGCTCCCTCCCAGACTATATCGGGACACAGACTTCACCAAGGTAAAGCTTGAAAAATTTGCATTCAAATATCTTTTAGGGTTTTTTGTTTTTTTTGTTTTTAGTTTTTTTGAGACAGGGTTTCTCTGTGTAATAGTCTTGGCTGTCTTGGACTTTCTTTGTTGACCAGGCTGGCCTCGAACTCACAGTGAGCCACCTGCCTCTGCCTCTTGAGTGCTGGGAGTAAAGGCGTGCGCCATAATGCCTTTTCACGATAGACTGAAGCATCTCCTACCAGGAAGGAGACTGGCCAAACCATAAGTAAAAGAATGAAGAAGTCATACCTTGAGTTGGAACTCCTGCAGCTTTGGGGTCAGACAGCGGGCCAGCTTTCATTTCACAGGTTAGTCAAAGCTTAGCTAAGGCCTTGGGGATAAACTGGAAACTACATTGTGCTTAGAGTCCCCAGACTTCAGGCTAAGTAGAAAGAATGAATTGGTCCTTGAAGGAGACCTTGACTAAATTAACCGTAGAAACTGGCGATGACTGGGTGTCCCTCTGTCCCTTTGCCCTCTTGAGAGTTAGAAACACCCTCTACAACCCATGTGGCATCACGTTTAGGAGGCCCCTTCCAATTGTTCCCAACACAAAAGCTGCTAGCTGATCTCTCTCATCATGCCACATACTTAAGTCAATTCAGGCACTCCAGAGTGTGTGACCCAGATTGCATACTTACATCTGGGAATCACCTCCGGGCACTCCCCATGGGTTCCATCCCTGAGACCTGGTCCTGACTAAAAGACATAAGAGAGAATCTTTAACTCCTTGCTGGAAAGGACCCTACATCACGACCCTGACTACACCCACTGCGGTGAAAGTGGACAGAGTTTGAGCCTGAGGATATCATTCTTACTTGAGGTTCACCCCTCAGAAACATCAGGACCCAGATCACGATGAATTGCCCAACCTTACCCTTGAGGCCCGCTAAAGCTAAGACTGGTAGCACAAAGCTCATTTTGATTTGTTTTATTTATCTGCTGTGGCCCCTTGAGAGCACTATCATACATAGGGCTAGTAATTATAGACCAAGACCCTGGCTGACTTCTATTACTTTAGGGGACTTACAGGGAAATGGAACTTGTTTTAAGTCTTACCCCCATCCCCTAACTACCTCCTCAGATTCAGGCGTGTGTCATAATTCCAACACTCACCTAATACACTCTTCCAATTCCCTGGGGATTACAAAGGACAATCTCCTAGCTGCGCCTAGGGGTACCTGGTTTGCCTGCACCTCTGGCCTTACCCCTTGCCTTGATGTCACACATTTTGCGGACAATCAACAGCCAGAGCTATGTGTGCTTGTCCATGTAGTGCCACAAACTTACTATGAGGGCACTGCGGGGGTGGATTCTTCCCCCTCCCTCGCCAACAAAGAGCTGTACCCATCCCGGTGCCAATATTAATCGGGATGCACATTGCAGGGTCAGCAGCTTTGGGGACCGCAGCCCTAAGTGTAGGGCAACAAAACTTCCGACTTTTCAGTGAACAAGTAGATAAGGACTTGGCCCAGTTACATTTAGCCACCATCTTTCTAGAACATCAAATAGACTCTTTGGCAGAAGTGGTGCCGCAAAACAGACGGGCTTTAGACTTGCTGTTGGGTCTGGGGTCACACAAACAAAGCACCGAAGACACCCATCTGAGAGGGGCGAGAAAAAAAAAAACCCACTTTACTTCCAGGCAGAAAGAGACACAGATACTGACATCAGGGACACAGTCCAATGTAAGAGCATTGAAACTGTGACAACCAGCCTCTGCCAGAGTTAGTTTATATAGGCAAAACCACAATTTGCTCAAGCAGGAGGTTGCCAAGGGAACAGGGTGGTCAGCAGAGTAATTGGCTATAACTTGAACGGGTTTTTTGTTTGTTTGTTTGTTTGTTTTTTGTTTTGTTATGTTTTTTATTTTTTAGACAAAGCAAGTTTTGTTGACCCCTAATCTGGCCAGTTTGGTCGTTGACAGCTGCAAGTGTGGGTGGGCAATTCTTGCTGATTATCAAGGCTATAGAAGATATGTTTAGTCATAAACATGATTTGTGGTTGAAGTAACCTGGTACAGACTTTTACCCAGAGATGGAGGTATAACTTTTTTTTTTCTTAGAACATAAACATTGGCTCTTAGTCAGCTTGACCTCATCCAGGGAGTTCTTTCTGGGCCAGAGTCAGAGGTCTTTTGTGATACAATGGAGTCTGGTAGCCCTTTAACAGAATGGAGTCAGACTGCTCCTAATGTGGTCCCTGTTAATGTGGTCCCTTCATTCCCTCCCATGAAGTGGTACCTGAACCAAATCCTTGATTCAGTTTCCATAGTGACTACAGCAGAGCAATGAGTTCGGAGACTCCTAAGTTTGACTGAAGATAAACATAGTTTATGGTCAACCTGACCTTGTATACAGATTCTTTTACATAAGCAATAATGGGGCTGGTGGGCCTGAAATAAAAATATCTATGGTTATGCTACCCAAAAAGAGCAGGCCTCAACATTGCTCTTTCTCAAGGAGGGTGGACTATGCATAGCTTTAGGTCAGCAATGTTGTTTTTATGCCAATCATTTGGGTATAATTAGCAACATGGTGGCAGAAGTTAAAACCAACCTTCTTAATAGAGAACAAGAAAGAGGGCAATCAAACGACTGGTATGAACTATCATTCAACTGGTCACCATGGTTAACATCTTTAGTCGCCGCTCTCATTGGCCCATTGTGTATCCTACTGCTAACCTTAATTTGTGGATGTTGTCTCATTAATGTTTTTATGTCTTTTGTATGTAAAATGATATCTGCTATCAAACTTGTAGTTGTAAAAGATCACTATAATCCAATAGACCTAGAAGGTGATACAGAGTCAAGGGGTGGGGGATATTGTAGCCTACTTAAACTTTTTGCATGACTATAGCCCCTCCTTTGAGACCTACTTTAGTTTTCAGCACAACTGTAGTTCCTCTGTTAACACCTACTGTCTTCTATAGCACAACTGAAGCCATTTTGATCTTTAGTCTCCCTTTGATCATTAAGTGAAACTGAGTTCAACTTCTCGGCTTCTACCTGCCTGACAGAAGACTGACCTCTACTTACAATTCAGTAATTCAGTACCTGATGCTTAGAATAAAACAATAGATGATAAATGCATGTTCTGCTTGGGTTACAGTTAAATGTATGTTCTCTTAGTGTTAAACTGCAACACCCTGTTATGTTCCTTTCTCCTGGAATGCTGCAGAGTTCCCAAAAGTTTCCCTACCTTAAATCCCAGCCAATCAGCTTAAAATGCTTTGTCTAGCTACCTAGATACAATGTACCTGAAACAGAATTAATTCTTCTTCCCTGGCTAGACACGATCTACTTAGAGGAGAATTGGTTCTTCTTGCTCAGTTATGGTTCTTTCCCTGTAAAAATTTCCTCTGGGACACTGTCAACAGAACAAAGCAACAGTCTACAGACTGGGAAAAGATCTTCACCAACCCTACATCTGACAAATATCTAATATCCAAAATATGTAAAGAACTCAGGAAACTAAACACCATCAAACCAAATAACCCAATTGAGAAATGGGGTTCAGAACTAAACAGAAAATTCTCAACAGAGGAATATCAAAAGGCAGAGAAACATTTAAAGAAATATTCAACCTCCTTAGTCATTAGGGAAATGCAAATCAAAACAACGCTGAGATTCCATCTTACACCCATCAGAATGGCTAAGATCAAAAACTCAAGTGACACCACATGCTGGCGAGGATGTGGAGAGAGAGGAACACTCCTTCATTGCTGGTGGGAATGCAAACTAGTACAGCCACTTTGGAAATCTATCTGGTGCTATCTCAGAAAACTGGGAATAAGGCTTCCTCAAGACCCAGCTATTCCACTCCTTGGAATATACCCAAAAGACACGCCAGCACACAACAAGAACATTTGCTCAACCATGTTCATAGCAGCCTTATTCATAATAGCTAGAACATGGAAACAGCCTAAATGTCCCTCAGTAGAAGAATGGATAAAGAAACTGTGGTACATTTACACTATGGAATACTACTCAGCTATTAAAAACAAGGAATTCCCGAAATCTGTGGCTAAATGGATTTAGTTAGAAATGATCATAATGAGTGAGTTAACCCAGAAGCAGAAAGAGTCAAATGGTATATACTCACTTTTATCTGGACACTAGCCCAAGGGGCATGTCCCATGAAAGTCTTCACTTACCAGGAAAGTGGGTCAGAGGGAAGGACATCCTATTGGGTCTCTAGGTGAGAGAAGCATGGGAGAATGGGGAAATAGAAGGATCTAGAGGGTCCTAGAAACCTATAAGAAGAACATTATGATGGGCAGATCTGGGCCCAGGTGTCCGGTGCAAACTATGGCACCAGTCAAGGACAATACCTGCAGTAAACTTCGAACCCCTACCCAGATCTAGCCAATGGACAGGATGTTCTTCACAGTTGAGTGGAGAGTGGGGACATGAACTCTGGTGCCCCATATTTGACCACGTCCCCTAGATAGGGAGGCCTGGTGGCACTCAGAGGAAGGATAGCAGGCTACCAAGAAGAGACTTGATACCCTATGATCATATACAGGGGGAGGAGGTCCCCCTCAGTCACAGTCATAGGGGAGAGGAGTAAGGGGAAAATGGGAGGGAGGGAGGAATGGGAGGATACAAGGGATGGGATAACAATTGAGATGTAATATGAATAAATTAATTTTAAAAATTCCCTCTGGAAGCAGCTCAGCATCACAGTTTGGCTGATCCACTCTGTGTCCCTGATTGATCAGTTTTTGTTCAGCGTTCAATAAATTTTCATCATTCTGAGGTTGGTGTCTGAGTGGTCAGTGTGTGGCTATTCCTGAAACCCAACATGACAGGAGGAGGTCTGTGTGTGCCTGGTGTGTGCCAGTGGAGGGGATAGGAGAATGTCTGGAGCATTTGCAAATATTAAACATACTTAGAGTGGCTAGGGCCATTGCTAATTTCATGTTAGGGGGATAGGTGATTGTTTTTGTTTTGTTGTTTTTGTTGTTTTTTTTTAAGTTGGGCTTTTAGAGTTTGATATGTTCTTTCTATGATTCCTTGGCTCTGGATATTGTAAGGAATCCCCAATGAGATGTGAAATCTCCCATTGTGAGCAGAAGACTTTGAATTGACAGTTAGTAAAATTGGGGCCACTATCAGTTTTTATCTGCTGAGAAATGCCCATGAAGATAAAGGTGGAGAGTTAATCTTTTTTAGCTTTCTCCTGCTTGAGCTGGAGTCCATATGAACTGAGTGTATGTCAACAGTAACAAAGACATATTTTTGGATCCTGAGTTGGGAAATGTGGGTGACACCAATTCACCAGAGGGCATTGGGTTTGAGGCCTCGGGGGTTAGTGCCCATAGGCTGTAACGCTGGGGTAGTAATAAGGGCTGCACAAGAGGGGCATGTTTTTGTTTTGTTTTGTTTTCTAGACAGGGATTCTCTATGTAGCCTTGGCGGTCCTGGACTCACTTTGTAGGCCAGGCTGGCCTCAAACTCACAGCGATCCGCCTGCCTCTGCCTCCCGAGTGCTGGGATTAAAGGCGTGCGCCACCACTGCCCAGGGCTGAGGGACATGTTTTTTATTATCCTCTGAGGTTGAGCAGGTGGGACATGGAGGCTGGCTGGGGGCTGGAGAGCTCACTTGCCGGCTGTAGAGGGGAGTGGCCCTTCCTGAAAGAAGGAGGCTACACGGAGAAGCAGAGTGGATGGTTGGCTGGATTCTAGTTTGACAAAGGACCTTGATAACCAAGGAAGCAAATTAATAGCCTATACTGTCCAAGAAAAAATTAAAGAGCCAGTTGACCTCTTTGAGGGCTAAAAAATAGCATACAGTTCCTTATATTGGGCAGAGTGATGGGGTCATTCTCTTAATTGAATAATGAAGGGTTCATGCCTGGGGGAGTACTATTGTCTTGGCTTCCCCTGTTTCCTCCCTCAGTTAATACTGAGGAGCCTCCGTGATGTGCTTCTTTGCAAAGAGGCTGGGGGAAGGGTGTAGCCACTGCAACAGAAGAAGGGCAGAAACTCATCTTTAAAAAAAAAAAAAAAAAAGATTTACTTCATATACAATGTTCTGCCTGCATGTTTGCCTGCACATCAGAAAAAGGCACTAGATTTCATTATAGATGGTTGTGAGCCACCATGTGGTTGCTGGGAATTGAACTCAGGACCTCTGGAAGAGCAGACAGCGCACTTAACCACTGAGCCATCTCTCCAGGCCCTGAAACTCACCTTTTATTAAGGAAATGATATCAGTTTGTCCTGGGAATCCAATTAGGCTAATAGCAAATCAAGAGTGATTTCTGAGTAGCCATTGATATCAGAGAGAGAGAAAAAGGGGTGAAACAGATATCAGATTCTTCCCCTAAGGTTTGCAGAGCTCTATCCCTGCCATTTCTAATCGCAACAGGCAATAGTGAGTGTATCAACCTTGTTAGGAATTCTAAGTGCAGCACCCACCAGGCTGTGGAGCCATTCCAGCACTCCCTGGGGCTGTTACAGTGTCCCACAAGAGTAGGGGAGGCAGTGAAAAGAAGCTATGCAGGCATTGTTGGATCACACCTAGTGAGTGCCATGTCTTTTAGGGCTGAATTAATGGCACCTAAAGCCTCAACCACCTCAGAAGAGAGCTCAAGGGAGGAGGAGGTTTTTATCCCCTTTTAGGAGATCAAAGAGAGGCTGTAGGGTACCACCAGTGGGGAGGCAAAGCCTTGATCAAACCAAATTAAGTTTTTCCAAAAAAGTTTTGGAAGGAGGCAAGAGTTAAGGTTTGAGGGAAGGAAAAGGCAGGTTTAAAGAGGGTGTATTGAGGTGATGAAAATTTCTGTTCCCAAGAATGCGATGGGCAGAATAAGCTGTATTTTGCAAAGAGCTGTTTTAAGTCCTAGGGAGGGCAGGGGTGGTATTAATTGATCCTTAAGTTGGGAGCAGGAAGGTGGAAAGCCTCCCCACACCAAAATATCATCCATAGAATGATAAATGTGGAGCTCTTTGTCTAAGGAGGGCCTCCTGGCGGATGGTGGCATTGTTTGCCATCCCTTGGGGGAGGACTGTCCACTCATATAGTAAGGCCCGCCCAGAATTGTTTAGGGTGGGATGTATTGAGAATGCAAAGCATTGGCAATCCCTCTGGAAGAGGGGGATAGAGGAAAAAGCAGTCTTTAATATCTGTTGCTAGGAGAGGGATTGTGGGTGGGACTGGTGGAGATGAAGGGTAGCCACCTTTGGGAGAACCCCCAAACCCACATGGTTTTGTTAATCACCCTTAAATCTTGTAGCAGTCTCCACCGCCCCGTCCCCCTGAACTCAGAATGTGGGAAGGCTGAACATGATGAAGCTGCAGTTGTTCTACTAACTGTGTGAGTCCTTCAAGTTTCTCCCTTGACAGAGGCCAGCTGGTCAACCCAGATAGACTCATTGGAAAGCCAGGCAAGGCAGGGAGTGTTGTATTTAACAGTGGCCCTTAGAATTGGGGGTAACACGGGGGCGGGTTTTTAAGATCATCATCATTATCACCACCACCACCACCACCACCACCATTTTGCACACTACAGAGCCCCCAGGATCTCTCTTCCTAGAAGATTGGCGCTTCTGCTGCCAGCCACAAGAAGGCACACCCTGCCTGTAAAGCCATCAGGGTCCTCCCACTTGGAGGCTCGTTCCGTGGTAAAGGCTCGAGAACAACCTCCTAATGCCTAGAAGCTGAGGCCTGGGAGTTAGCTCCTAGTCTTGTTGGGCCTCTTGTCTTAAATTCCTTACTCCGATATCAATGACGCATTGAGTGGTTTTTCACCTATTCTCATGGTTATCTTTGGGTGGGAGCCCTCTGAGATGCTGGGAAACCCATAGAGCCTCTATTGGAGCGGGTTTCTCTCCTACTGCCGGGGTTGAGGGTTGCCCCGGTTTAAGTTTAAAGGCTCCAGTGGTTCACCATCTTTGTCATAATGGGAATGATGGTCTCTTTCCAGTGGAAACCCCTATGGCATCAAGGACAGATGGGGAGGGGTGGGGGAAGGGGAAGGGGTGGGGGTGGCCTTCCTGGTGGCGGGAGCCCCTTTAGAGCATCTTCATGTCCAGTGTCCCTTTCACCAAACTTAAAGCGAGCCCCTTCTGTTTGTATTGCTGCTGCACAGGCCTGAGCAATGGAAGCAGTGGGATGGGATGTGGTCCCAGTATCTTGAGTGGGCACAATCTAGCTATCAGTGTTCATCTTTGAGGCCTTGGCAGGTGAGCCTACACTCAGAAATCAGAGCTTCCCAAATGATGTTTTTGTTTTGTTTTGTTTTGGTTTTTGTTTGTTTTTTTGGAGACAGGGTTTCTCTGTGTAGCCTTGGCTGTCCTGGACTCCCTTTGTAGACCAGGCTGGCCTCGAACTCACAGCGATCCGCCTGCCTCTGCCTCCCGAGTGCTGGGATTAAAGGCGTGCGCCACCACCGCCCGGCCCAAATGATGTTTTTGAAGAAGGAGATCTTTGGCTACAGAATTGATCTTTCTTGGCTCTTTTTAGTTCTAAGAATAAAGTTAGAGAGACTCTTTTCTGGGTTTTGCAGGAGGAAAACTAGGGAGAAGGCGGGGTCTTGTGAGCTAGAAAGCCGGGGATGATTCTGTCCCAGACTTGAAGTGCGCAGATGTGCACCTGGTTGCCATGTCCTCCTGGCTGGGCTGCCTGCTGGGCTCCCGCGGAGAAAGCTCCCTGGCAGAAAAGCTCCTGCTAGCCCCGTGCGATTTCATCTTGGCCGTGATCCCACCTGACCTGCGGAAAGTATTCATCTATGAGAGGCCTCCCACTGTAGGAAGAGTAGGCCATCTAGAGAGGAAAGGCAAGATCTCTTCAGTCCTGGGACATGTCTGAAGTGGTGACTTGACTTTGGAGGAGGGATTTAGTCCAAGGGGCGTGGATGCCGCCCTCTTCGACTTGCCTGCTTGAGCTCTTTTAAGTCTCCAGCCGGATAAAAGACACCAATTTAGAGGCTTAGCCCAGATTGAGTGCACATTAACCAGGAAGGCCTGGATCTCCAGACCTACCTACCTCGGAGTCCCAGAGATCTCAGAGCTGCTGTGTAATGGAAGGAAGGGTGGGGGAGGACTGTCCTGTGGTAGAACTGTAGGGAAGCAAGGGTGGGTACAAGGCAGTGTGGGACATTCTTTGTCCTCTTCGTCATCGTTGTCATCTGACGGGGCCGGGGGTGTGTATGAAGCATCCTTGGTGGGTCCTGGCTTAGAGGGACCCACACATAGGTGGATGGCAGCTATAATGGGTAGAAAACAGACAGAGGGGAGCTTTCCTTCCTGGTTCTCTCCGCAGTGCCAAGATAAGCAACTTATCGGGGGTCATAGGGGTCTCCACTACCATCCAGGCAGCTGCCTCAAGGACTTCTTTTCAAAAGAAAGTGGCCTCTCTCTTTGGGTCGGTTTCATGCCACAAGCTTTGAGTAATGCTCGGAGTCCTCTGATGTAGGATTCCTTTTTGATGAGGGTCTTCCAAGGAGTATAGCCTTGGCCAGAGGATATCAATTTCCGCTTTGTCATGTTAGATCCCTCCCTAAGCAAACCAGGAGTAAGAGAGAGAGAAGGGAAAAGCAGACTGCCAGTCACGAGGGGGTGGGACCGGGGCGGGGCAATCAATGCCCGCTGAGGGAGGAGATTGCTCACCTTCCTCTAGCGCATCCCGAAAGCGTCAGCTCTGTTCAGGCTCTGTTTCCCCACGCATTACAGCGAGATCATTCCAAATGCTGCTGTGAGGGCAAGTGGAACAGACTCTCTCGGGAAGCAGATTCAGTGAGACAGCTTGTTTAACGGAGGCAACAAAGGCTATTTAAATTTTCTTTGGGCGCGGGTAGGGTCTTTTGGGGTGAGTGTACATCATTGGCTGAAGCCAGGGCGCTGGGGCTGCCTCATTTACATAAGGAGGAATTCCAGGTGCTGTGGGACATGACCCTGTAAGGGGAGAGGATGTTTAACTTGGCTACTGGGCCTACAGGACCTCCAGCGGGGCACAAGACTACCTGCACCACGACACACATGCCATGCCGGGGTAGTGGGGGAACGATCCTACACCTGCCAATCTCAGGATGAGATTTCCGGGGTTTGGACACACCTTCACCCCACTCTTGCTCCAAGCTGGCTTCCCCCATCCCCACAGCTCTCTGACCCCTCAGCAGGTTTCCAGTTCTCCAGTGGAAGGCCCCACACCCATGCTTGTATGAGTAGCACTAATTAGGTTATATTTTTTTTAAAAAGAGGCTATAAAGTGGGGAGGGGTCTCAAGTGGAATTGGAGAGAAGCGAGGGGTGAATATGATCAAAATACACTGTATCCATACAATAGATAAAACTATTACCAGAAAGGGTGCTGGAGAGATGGCTCAGAGGTTAAGAGCACTGGCTGTTCTTCCAAAGGTCCTGAGTTCAATTCCCAGCAACCACAGGGTGGCTCACAACCATCTGGTGCCCTCTTCTAGCATGAAGGCAGAATACTGTATAAATAATAGATAACTCTTAAAAAAAAAACTTTAAAAAATTACCAAAAAGAATGGTGGGGCTGAAGAGAGGCTCGGGGATTAGGAGTTCTTACTGCTCTTACAGAGGACCCAACTTCAGCTACAAGTTGTGCTCCACATGTAACAGCTCACAGCTGCCTCTTCTGGCCTCCACACACATGACATACTACACAGCGATACATACATACACATAAATAAAAATAAACCTTTTTTTTTTTTTTTTTTTTTTAATGGCTACCCCTGGAAAAGAAGATCAGGAACAGGAGTGTGGTAAGAACTAACTTAACTTTTCTCATTCTTGGACTTAGTCGTGTGTGTGTGTGTGTGTGTGTGTGTGTGTGTGTGTAAACCTTTCTTTTGAGGATCTTTTTGTTTTTGTTTTTAAACATTTTATTTAACTTCAATTTATGTGTGTTGGTGTGAGAGTGTCAGATCTTGGAGTTACAGACAGTTGTGAACTGCTATGTGGGTGCTGGGAATTGAACCCGGGTCCTTTGGAAGAGCAGGCAGTGCTCTTGACCACTGAGCCATCTCTCCAGCCCCTTGTTTTTTTGGTTTTTTTTTTTAAAGATTTGTTTGCTTTTTATGTGCATTGGTGTTTTGCGTGCATGTATGTCTGTGAGAACATGCTAGATCCCCCTGAAATGTTGGGAGTTGTGTCACACGCCTTTAATCCCAGCACTCAGGAGGCAGAGGCAGGCGGATCTCTGTGATTTTAAGGCCAGCCTGGTCTACAAAGAGAGTCCCAGGACAGCCATAGCTACACAGAGAAACCTTGTCTTGAAAAACAAAAGCAGATCCCTCTGAAACTGGAAATTACAGACGGTATGAACTGCCATGTGGGTGCTGGGAGTTGAACCTGGGTCCTTTGGAAGACCAGCCAGTGCTCTTAACTGCTGAGCCATCGCTCTAGGCCTCTGTTTGTTGGCTTTGTTTTGGTTTGTTTTTGGCTTTCTGAGACTTGGTCTCAGGTAGCCCTGTGTGGCCCCAAATGTGTGGTGTGGCCAAGAATGGCCTTGAATTGCTGGTTCTCCGGCTCTTGCTTCCTGAGCGCTGCTGTTATAAGTGTGCTCCACCCCAACCTGCTTCAACACTTGTAAACATGAAAAAAAGATGCAGCAAGCAGCTCAGTGACACAGAGCTTGTCTGTTGTGCACAAGACTCTGGTTTTGATCCCCAGCTGCCATGCCCTGAAGAGGCCTCACCATGCAGCAATGTGAAGAGAGAGGCCACAGCGAGGAGCCCTGAGGTGCCAGGTGTGGAAATGGAGCCTTCTGAGACCTCCCATGCCAGCTCAGTCACCTCCTGAAACCAGCAGAGGAAGACCAGCCAGTGGCAAATGATACAGAAAAATAGCTTTGTCAGGCTGTGTCTGAATTCCTGACCCAATTCCCTAGACATATCTTGCTCCTTTAAGTCAATACATCTGGGACGTTTGGTTATGCAGTAATAATTGAAACTAGGGCAGAGCAGTGGCTAATAAACAAATATAAAATAGGATCGTGACTAGGACTTCAGAAGTGGGCGGCAGCTTTCCAGATATTGTCACATTGTTGTTTTAAT
>OU015743.1:46596117-46620117 GCA_907169655.1 Acomys percivali | reverse complement strand
TGTGTGTGTGTGTGTGTGTGTGTGTGTGTGTGTGTGTGTGTGTGTGTAATTTGCTTTTATTTGTTTTTTTATATATCAATAACACATGTATCTTAGAAAGTAGCAATAACTTCCAGTGTATATTCTAAAAAAGCAGTCCTAACCCTACTGCTTAGACTGGACCGTGCACGTCAGTGTGAAAGGGACAAGGCTCCAGGCTAGATTACTCTACCCACACGGAGCCAGAAGCCTCTGGACAATACTAAAGATGACGGGAACATCTTAAAGAATGGGAATTAACAAGTGTACAAACATACCTACATTATTGGTTTTGTTTGTCTGAAAATTTTCACATTATTTATTCGTTCATTTATTTAGTATGTGTGTGCACGTGTGTGTTCATACCATTTGAGTCATCACACTGTGGAATGAAGCTGTATGTTTTCAAGGCTTACTGGCACCTGTTTGACACAACCAGGCACTTGGGCTGAACACTGTAAATTTATTCGACCACCGTCTACCTGATATGTAAGCATCTCACGAAGTGTTGCTAGTCTTTTTTCAGATTAGCAGATGTGTTGCTCCCACTGGTTCATGCAGGAAAAATGTTTCTTCCCACTGCCAGATAAGCACAACCTGTGTATCAGCAAAATCCACAGTGACCAGAGAAAAAGGGCTCCTGTTCCTTTAAAAAAATACTCTTTTGGGGCTGGGGCGGTGGTGACGCCCGCCTTTAATCCCAGCACTGGGGGGGAGAGGGGGGGCAGAGACAAGCGGATCTCTGTGAGTTCGAGGCCAGCCTGGTCTACAGAGTGAGTCCAGGACAGCCAAGGCTAACAAGGAGAAACCCTGTCTTGAAAAACAAAACAAAACAAAAGAAAAATTCTTTTGTTTCTTCTTTGACAGTTTCACCCAAATATACAATGTATCTGATCCTATCTACCATCTATTCCCCCATCCCAACCTCCCCACCCCCGTTTAATCTCCTCCTGGACCCCCACAACATGTACCTCTCCCATTCTCACATCTTTATGGTTCACATAAACTCATAGGTGAGGGGCGGTCAACCTACCAGCAGCCACACTCCTGAAAAAAACTAACCCTCCCTTGCCCAGTGGCCATCAACTGCCGACGGTTTGGTTTCATTTCGAGAGACAGCGTCTTGCTACGTAGCCCAGGCTAGCCTTGAAGTTGAGACAATTCTCTTGTCTCACCCCGACTTCTCTGATTTAGGGGGTGGGGCCTCGCGAGACCCTCCTCTTCACACATGCTGGACCAAAAATTTGCTTGATTTTGTCATGTTCCTTGCTGTCTTCTATTTCCACTGCCTTAAAGAAAAGAGTAAGATACCAATTGGTGATAAATACTTAGAAAGAGCATATGTGAAGCAGAATGGCCATGTTCCTCAATTCAGGACATTGTTTGCACAGAAATGCCAATATCCAATAACTATGTTTAGCTTTCTACCTTTAAATTCTATTTTCTCAGGGGCTAGAAATATACGTCCGGGATAGGCTCTTACTTAGCATGCACAAGGGAAGCACAGGAAAAACACATTCCATGTTCCGTGCCCTGCTAACAGATTCCTGCCTCATGTTCTGGATTTTCCCACATTGTGGTCTTCACCTCCAGAACAACAGTTTGCCAGTTGTGGATCAGGACTCAACCACACTGGGATGCCTGGGAGCGCCAAGTGATGCTGTATGAGTACATCCGCATGCTAAAATGACTGGGAAGCAATGACCTGAAAACCATCACTTCAGGGAAGTCTGCTTACAAGGTGTCTAGTGATGGATGGCTTGGTTTTTGCAACAGTGCATTTATACAGGACCGCTGTCTAAGGCAGTGAGGAATCCTGACAGAGATCCGCCTGCCTTTACCTCCCAAGTGCTGGAATTAAAGGTTTTCACCACCATGCCCGACTGTAACTTTTTTTTTTAATTACATTTTTATTTTGTGTGTATAGGAAGGGCTGGGGAGTAGGGCACACACAGCAATGGTGACTGCTGTAGTTTTTTTGAAAGCCTACTCATTCTTATTAGAAATGGGCAGGAATATAAATAGATGATAGATAGATAGATAGATAGATAGATAGATAGATAGATATGTATAGGTATGTATAGATTCTGTGTGAATGCATTTTAAGAAAGATTGCCTTTTTACTTTTTTATTCAGGATATTCTGAAAAATTTTTTCAAGTTGTTGTTGGTTGGCTTTGTTGTTTTTGAGACAGGGTCTCACTATGTAGCCCTGGCTGGCCTGGAACTCTTTCTGTAGACCAGGCTAGCCTAAAACATGTGGCATGGCCACCTTCCTGTCTCTGCCTACTCAATTTTGTAGGATTTTTGTTTATCTTACTTTTTATGATTGTATTGGCTACTGATATTTTATTTATTTATCTACTTTAATTTTTTTTAAATTTTTTCTTGTGGGGTTGGGGTGCTCACTCAGTCTGGTAAGATGCCTGCTTTAAAAGCACGAGAACCTGAGTTCCCATTCCTAGAACTCATACAAAAAAGCCCAAATGGTGGCTCATGCCTGTAAACCCAGCTGGGGTGGTATCAGGGTGGGGGTGAGTGGAGGAAGGAGGAGGAGAGACAGCCCTGTGATTAAAGCCAGCCCAGACACATCAGGGAGCTTCAGGTTACTGGCTTCCCATCACATGTGCACCCACATGCACATATCCACATCAGCAGGTATATACTCCACACACCAAGAAAGTCTTTATTCTGTGTATTCATTATACATGGTACTGACACATAGGGACATTTTCAGACAAGTGTGTCATGTACACTGAACATCCCCCTTACAATTTTGTGTTTTCTATTCCCAGCATTAGTTTTCTAGAATATTTTAAAGCAAGCCTAGGAATTCCCATTCCCTCATAAATACTTTAGGATGCATCTCTAACTACAGCATTGTTCTTTTTTTTTTGGTTTTTCGAGACAGGGTTTCTCTGTGTAGCCTTGGCTGTCCTGGACCCGCTTTGTAGACCAGGCTGGCCTTGAACTCACAGCGATCCACCTGCCTCTGCCTCCCGAGTGCTGGGATTATAGGCGTGCGCCACTACGCCTGGTGACAGCATTGTTCTTAATCAACATGCCAATTAAAAATACATTCTCAGAAGAATCTAGTGCCATGTTTAAATTCCCACGTTAGTCTCAGAAATGTCGTTTTACAATTGATTTATTAGCCTCAGAATCCAAAGTGGCATCTATCATGTTACATTTGTCTGTTGTGTCTTATTTAATTTCTGAGTTTTCTTTCTCTTTCTTTCTTTCTTTCTTTCTTTCTTTCTTTCTTTCTTTCTTTCTTTCTTTCTTTCTTCCCTTTGGTTTTGATAGAGGGCTGATGTTACTATGTAATCCAAGCTACCCTTAAACTGGAAATCCTCCTGCCTCAGCCTTCCTGTGTGTTACAAACTTACTTCATCAGCTCCTTTGTGTCATCCCTCACCCAAGGTCTTGCTATGCATCCCGGCTGTCATCAATCTTATAACAATCCCTCCTGCTTCAGGTGCCCAAGTGCTGGGGTTACAGGCACAAGCTACCACCTCAGGGTCTCTTGTCTCATTCACTCATGACAAGAGTAACACACTGTAGGCATTGTTTTTTGTTTTGTTGTTGTTGATGCTTGTTTCCTTGCTTTTGGGTTTTCTGTTTTGTTTTTTTTTTGTTGTTGTTGTTGTTTTTTTGAGACAAGGTCTCTCTGTGTTAGCCTTGGCTGTCCTGGACTCACTTTGTAGACCAGGTTGGCCTCGAACTCACAGCGATCCACCTGCCTCTGCCTCCCAAGTGCTGGGATTACAGGCGTGCGCCACCACGCCCGGCTCGGGTTTTCTGTTTTGTTTGGGTTTTGTTTTGTTTTGTTTTTTTGAGATAAGGTTTTATTTGTGGAGCCCTGGCTGTCCTGGAACTCACTCTATAGACCAGGCTGGCCTCAAACTCACAGCAGTCCACCTGTTTCTGCCTCCCAAGTGCTGGGATTAAAGGTGTAAACCACGACAGCCCCGCTGTTCTTTGTTTTGTTTCTTCATTTAACAACGTACCTTGATGGTCACTTTGTCATTGAGATCTCATTCTATTAATGCCTGAGTATTCCTATTCCATTATGTGGGTTTTAGGGATTATTTTCAACATTTCTGACTGTATTTTTCATGTTAGCCCCGTGGAACATATGTGATTACCCCCGTATTGAAGAAAAATTGTTAGATGATAAACCCCCTCCCCAAGTTATTGCATTTAATTTTTAAAAAGAATGGGAGCAGGAGAAACGTGCAAACTCTCAAACACGTGCAGTAGTTTGAATTCACAACATTTGAGAACGGGACTGCCACAATGCGATAGAGAAACTGACCTGAAATTATTAACAGCCTATACTATTATCACTAACTAAAAGAAAGGAAAAAAAAGAGACAAGGAAAGAAAAGAGAAAACAGAATAAAAAGACAGACCGGGTGTGGTGCTCACACCTGTAATCCTAGCACTCAGAGGACAAGGAATTCATCTGCGTCCTTGGCTACAACGCAAGTTCAAGTCCAGCCTAGACTATTTGAAACTTTCTCAAAACACCAAATTGATAACTAACTAACTAACTAACTAGCTAACTAACTAACTAACTAACTAACAGCTTCTCTGGAAAGAAACTGAGGAGAATGAGGAGAAACAGTGAAGTCCAGCCCAGGGAATTGGGGGCGTGTGGGCTTGGGGATGCATGGTGGGGGTGAGGATGGATGTGAGGGGTCTTGTTCACAGTCAGCCCTGGCCCTCTAGCTGCAGCCCCTGTCCATCAGTCCATTTAGGCTGCTGGCAGGCACAGGGCTCTCTTTCTTGCCAATCAGCTTCCTATTGAAGGTTCTCAGCAGACACAACAGCAACAGTGCGCATGCCTGAGGCAGACAGGGCTGGCTCTAGGATAGCAAAAGGTGGCAGCCTAGTTGGCCTAAAGCATGGATGGCTATGATGCACAATTTTCAGGGAAATCATCTCAATCTCTGTCTTTATTCAGAATTCTTTGGTAACAAAAATGATCGTTTTGGACACAGAGCTACAAAATATCTTAAGTCATCTGATGTTTTTCCTTGACCTTCAGCAAACCATAAATTACTCAATTTTTGAAAATTCTAAAGAGTATCTTACAGTTTCCCTTCAGTATCCTTTCTAGTATGTAAACAGTAATTTAAACCTTAAGAAATAAGCCAGCTACACCCACACACATACAAAGAGAAATTAACTAAAATAATCAGGTAGTCTATCCAAGCATATTTGTGGGTTAATTACATAACTCCTTCAGCTAATACAAATGGTGGCCTTTTTTAATTTTTAAAAACTTAAAAAAAGATGTATTTATTATATATACATTGTTTCGCCTGCATGTACACCTGCATATCAGAAGAGGGCACCAGATCTCATTATAGATGGTTCCTGGGAATTGAACTCAGGACCTTTAGGAGGATCAGCCAGTGCTCTTAAGCTCTGAGCCATCTCTCCAACCCCAATTTTTAAAAACTTAACTGGCATTGTATGCCACCTGTAGTTCCGGCATTTAGGAGATGGAGGTAGGAGGTTTGCCACAAGGTGGAGGCTACTGAGAGCTACATAGTTAGCTCCAATCTAGCCTGGGCTGCAGATTGAAATACTTTCCACCCGCTCCACCTGTGAGTCCCAGTGTTGCAGGTGAGTCAGCTGGCTTGGTGCAGGGACATTTACCCAATGAGCCATCTCATCAGACCCAAAATGAGCATTTATGACAAAATGTATTATAATGATAAGTGACCTAAAAGAAGCATCGTGTTCCACGTCTTCTTTTCACCCCAGGGGACTCCAGGTTGTCAGTGCCCAGAAGTTGGAGAGTAAAAGGCCACGGAGCAACAGTGATTCTTTTCAGGAAGAGAATCTGAGGCCGGTGGGGAGGGGGTGGGGGTGGGAGCCCAATAAACACCAGTGTCAACGCAAATTCGCAAAAAGTGAATGCAGCCACAGCACTGCCTTGTGGTTGGAGTAAGAGCGGTCAGGGTACCCAGTTGTACTCTGTCCAGTAAGAGGCTCCTGGTTTCCGGGTGTGCACATACGAACGCCAGCCGCTGCGGTCCTGATGCATAAGTAGTTCCTTGCACTGATAAGCAAAAACTGCTCAAGTCACGAGGCTGCTCCAGGCGGAGGCCTCGTGTGAGTCATGCAAAAGCTCCGCTCTGCTGACCTCCGGCAGAAAAGGGAGTGAGTGAGGACAGAAGAGGCGGATGGGGAGAGGTTCAAGTGCCGGTTCTCTCCTTGAACCTGGACTATTATGGGTCAGGAGTTGTGTGCCAAGAGGCTACAGCCGGGATGCAGTTGCTACCACGGTCCGGAGGGAGGGGAGGCACACAGCTGTCCGAGAAGCCAGACTGGGAGCACTGAGCCTGCCGCGTTCGAGGTATCTGTATCCCCGGAGGAGGAGCATCTTTCTTTCTTAGTAAACCAAGCAATTCAGGCAGACACTCTGTTTTGTAGCAAGGTCTGATTCCTCTGCGGTAGGTCTAAACTCATAAAAAGAAAAATTCTATTAAAGTCATGGGGGATTTATGGACGTAGTTATCAAGTTTGGGGGTGTGCTTGTAAACCAGAAGAGGGGAATAATCCCTGGCTTCGGTCTCTTTGGACTTGAAATAGAGAAAGTGAGCTTCTCTGGACGTCTCTGAGCCACTAAATTGCAGGGCTGAACTGCAGAAGGCAAGCTGCCGTCCTGGTGGGTCCGCTGTGGATTCTCAGTCTCGGTAATTAGCTCGTGATTATTAGCAGTGTCTTATGGATTATTCGAAGACATTACATTAAGTATGTAGGAAGGTGGGCAGGCATGGGAAGACTGAGTTAAAGCGGAGAAATTGGAGAACACCCATCAAGGAGACTGGGTTAAACGGTATAGGTGAAGGAGAAATTTAGTATTCCCGCAATTGGTACCGAGGTAGCCTTTAAGAGATCCGACTTTCAGGAGAGATGCCTCTGTGGAGCAGAGGAAGCCTAGGAAAAAACAGGCAAGTAAAACAAAGAAAGGGTTTTGCCAGCCACCGTAGTTTGACTTTGCACATTTCGCTCCTGTACTGTCTTTTTCCTCTAGCTAACGGACCTAAAAGAAGCATCGTGTTCCACGTCTTCTTTTCACCCCAGGGGACTCCAGGTTGTCAGTGCCCAGAAGTTGGAGAGTAAAAGGCCACGGAGCAACAGTGATTCTTTTCAGGAAGAGAATCTGAGTCAGGGGTTGCCATGGGTGAGTGAGCAAGAATTTCATGGGTGTGTGTCTAGGGATGCCTGTGTGGGCTTCCACGTGCAGGTGCACACACAAACACACACACACACACAGACCCACCTGTACATGCATACATACAAACATGCACACATAAACACATGCACATACAGAGATAAGAGCACACACACATAGACTCATATGTACATGCATACATTCAAACATGCACACATAAACACATACACACACAGTGATAAGACCACACACTCACACACACACACACATACACAGACCCACATGTGCATGCACACCTAGAAACATGCACACACAGAAATAAGAACACACACACACACACACACACACACACACACACACACACAAACACTGCACCTGGGGAAAAGATAAAACATTAAAAACATTTTTAAAATGTTCTTTCTGTCTTCCCACCTCTCCCCGCACCCTGTAAACAGAAGAAGAGCTTCCCTTTTGGGGCAGCCTCATCTTACTTGAACTTGGAGAAGCTGGGTGAAGGCTCTTATGCCACAGTTTACAAAGGCATTAGCAGGTGAGTGACTCCTTGGAGACTTTAGGGCGTCTCTCATCTCATTATAAAGCCAGGTGACACAGCACACGCAGGGACTGTGGCAGGACATCTGAGCCAACAGGGAGGTACATGTGGTGATTTTAACAGCCTTGAAACAAACAAACAAACAAACAAGCACTTCTGCTGTCCTCTAGCTAAAATCAACCAATGACGAAGGTAGACTTTCTCCACTGTTGACCCAAAGAGCAATTACTACCTAACAAGAAACCCAGTTGGTAAGGTGTCTGTAGAGAGTTTTTCTTATCCTTTCCTAAATCCTAAAGTGTGGGATATCCAAACAACTATGTCCTGCATCGTCTGCATTTGTAAAATATACCAAATGTCTAGGGGGCAGGGGGTGGTGTTTGTCCAAAATCCAAGTTCCTGGTCTTTCAGTTATCTTTTTGTATTGGTAGGATAGTTGGAAACCCTTCCCCCTGGGTTTATGGCACACCAATAGAGAAAAGAATGACTTAATGGAAGTCATATTTTAAAAGTGCAAATATTATAAAACTAAATATTTTTGTTCATCTTAGAGTTTGTATACTCATGCTGTCTTTGCTAAAAATAAGATGATTAGGGAAATACAATTTTAAATGTACTGTATAGAACCAGGATTTGATTCATGACCATAGATAATCCAGGAACTAAGATCTAAGAAACTCAGCTTAGTAATAGGATGAAAGAGTGCATTAGGAATGCTTCCAAACCTGAGTTCAAATCCCCACATGACTGTAAAAATCTAGGTGAAGCAATGGGTGCCCATAACCCCATGCTGTGAGGAATGGAGGAGTGGAGACTGAGGCTCAGTGGGGCTTGCTAGCCACGAGGCAAGCTCCAGAGTCAGGGCGAGATCTTGCCACAAAAGTATATGTATTGTACATAATAAAAGAGCAATGTATTACCACTATGTATAATATAGTGGAATAGGAAAGAAGTTTATAATAGCATAAATAAAAATGAAAAACTGGCCTCAAATATCCATTAAAGCCCAGTTCTGAAGAGTGGGGAGTGGGGTGATGATGGTGCCTACAGGACAGTATGTACTCTATGCTCTTGTTCAGGGAAAACAAACAGGATCATAACAACAAACAAGCAAACAAACAAACAAAACAGTACTTACACAGATTGAAATGTACACAAAAAAGTCTGCGGACAAAATATTTATTTTTAGTGGTTAAAACGAGAGGCTGCCATGAAGACAGAACATTTATGATGTAAAAGCACATTTTAAAGTATCATAGAAGCCAGGTGATAGTGGCTTCTACAAAGTGAGTCCAGGACAGCTAAGGCTACACAGAGAAACCCTGTCTCGAAAAACCAAAACCAAAACAAACAAAAAAACCAAATAGACAGGTGAGAAGAGGCCTCGCTGAGGAGATGTTGGGCAAGGGACTCTGAGGGAGGCGAAGATGAACTGGATGGAGGGACACAGAGGACAATTCCAACCAAGGGGAAGCATGTGTGTGTGTGTGTGTGTCACACACACACACACACACACACACACACACACACACACACAAAGTTTCTATGTCAGAATCATTGGGGAAGTTGGACGGAGGTGAGGGTAGGAGGAGCTGGTGGGAATGTGTGTGCTGCAGTGTGTTCCAACCTGTTTGCAAATGTAGGACTGGTTGCCCATGGCTCTCTGACTTCAGGTTTTGATGTGTAGTAAATAACGGTGCCCCTTGAAATACTTAAGGAAGTGGTGACAGAACCTTCACAGTGACCCCAAGGAACCGGAATCCATGGATACTCAAATCACTTAGGAAAAAAAACCGGCATAGTATTTGCATATGACCCGATACAATGTAAGCACTCCACAGATAGTTGGGTGTTTCATTGTGTAGGGAATGGCAAGGAAAAAGTCGATTCACACTCAGTACACAGCCAATACTCTTCCCAAATGTTTTCAGACTGTGATTGGTTGAACACACACACATGGGACTCACAGACAGAGAGCTGGTTGTATAATCTAAGTACAATTAAAATTGTGGTAGTATAAAATATAGATCAAACTATTTTGGGAGGGCTGTTTTGTTTTTTTTGAGACTGGTTTCTATGTGGAGTCCTGGCTGTCTTGAACTCCCTTTGTAGACCAGGCTGACCTTGAACTCACAGAGATCTGCCTATCTCTGCCTCTGGAGTGTTGGGATTACAGGTATGCACCACCACATCCAGCCTCAAACACTTTCTTAAAAAAAAAAATCAACCCTTGCTAACATAGCCCAGGCTAGCCTGGAATTCAATATGTAGATCAGGCTGACCTTGAGTTTGAGATCTTTCTATCTCTGTCTCAGTGCTGGGATTACAGCATATACCACCACGCCTGGCAGAAATAGGATTTTAAAGAGCCCCAAATATGTACAAATCCAAATAATTAGTAAAATTTAATATATAAACATAGTGACAGCTCAAGTCATTGGGGAACAGAAAATACTCCCACAAACAGAGCTGGGACAGTTTGCCATTTTTGAAAGTTGGATGTGGAATAAGAATACAGTGGCATGAAGATTCAAACGGACAAGAAAACGTAGAGTAACTGGGTAGGAAGGTGAATTTTGTGCAGCCTTTAGGCGGGGAGGTCTGTTTATGCATATAACACTCAGGTCGGAATCCATATGGGAATGGGAGTGGCCAAGGTGCCCATCCATCCACCTATGTTCCAGAGAGCACCAATTCCAAGACAGTTTTAGGAGTGTTTCATCAAAACAGCTGTAGTCAAATCAATGCTGGCAACACTAGACAAAATCAAATTCCATCTTTTACCACAGATGCCTTCAGCATTTCAAAATTGCCTATGTGATATACACACACACACACACACACACACACACACATACATACATATTGGTGGAATAGAATTTTACAGTCATGCTCTTAATTTGGGAACTACTAAACATAAAAATTTTAAGTTCAAGTTTTGAAAGACAAATAAAAGTAAGTGGTAAAACACCTAGGTAAAAATGTCCCTATAAAAAGGTGAAGGAAGGAGCCAGGTGTTGGTGGTGCACACCTTTAATCCCAGTACTTTGGAGGTGGAGGTAGGCAGATCTTGAGTTCAAGGCCAGCCTGGTCTACATAGTAAGTTTGAGGACAGCCAAGACTACACAGAGAAACTCTGCCTCTAAAAATCAAAAAGCAAACAAACAAAAACCCAAAAAAGTGAAGGAAGGACAAATAAGTATTAAAAACTGGGGAAAATGCAGTTCCCAAAGTAAAGAAATTAAAATTCAATGTGATACATGCATAGACCAAACTGTGAAGGTAAAAACCAAAACTAAAATTAAGTCCGCACTCACAAAGAGTTTGGCAAAGCTGCATGGACATCAAGGGAAGAGTTTCCAAGGGGGCAAACCTGCCAAAACTGGGGCATAAAATTAAGTGGTATTGAGTTATAACCCAAAGAATAAAATATCCATAAGTTCCTGCTGCTACGAACGAATGGCTCAATACATTAATAAATAAGAGGGAAGAAATAAGTCTCCCATGCGAAAGAACTCCAGATACCTCCCATGGATCTACTCACTCAGAAGTGGATCTCAGGGGATCCATGCCCAAAGTGAAGGTTACACTTGGTGATGCTGACCCTGAACTAGGGGTAGGGGACAGTCACTCAACAAGTGCTACCTGGGACAGGCAGTTACAGTCAACATCCAAAGTCATGACAATGAAAGAGCATTCCCATGATACAATACGGTCAAGATGGCTCTTGCCCTTCCCCCAAACTCAGAATTCCAGTTTAATCGTAAGAGAAAGAAACATCATTAGGAAGTGAGGGCCATCAGGGTGCATAAAGTGAAATGCCCAAATAATCAATAGAAATATTATGAAAAAATAAATAAAAGTGAGGAATCAGGGGAGGAAAAATCTTTAAGAGAGCAACAGCCTTCAAAGTTCTTCATCCTCACTCCTCAAAACCATCAAGGTGTCCAAACCCAAGGAAAATCTGACAGCTGCACAGGCAAGAGGAGCCTAGCAACACTCAGCAATAAATGTGGTACTTACTGACAGGAGCTTGCACAGTAAGAAGGGCATGAAGCAAAAGCTAAGGAAATCCTAGTGAAGTATGTGCTTTAAGAGCTATATCAATATTGGTTCATTAATTAGTATTTTTATTGTATACCATTTTTGTTTAGGATTTTTGTTGTTTCGTTTTGATTTTTTTTTGAGACAGGCTCATGTAGTACAGGCCATCTGAATTTCATATGTAGGTGAGGATGACTTTGAACTCCTTGGTCCTCCTACCTCCATCTCCCAAGCATTAGAATTATAGGTGTGGGTTACCATGCCCAGCTTGGTTCTTTAATTGTAACAACTGTGCCTTACAAGAAACGGAGAGCAAGCCAGGCACGGTGGTGACACATGCACGCCTGTAATCCCAGCACTTGGGAGGCAGAGGCAGGTGGATCTCTCTGAGTTCAAGGCCAGCCTGGTCTACAAAGCGAGTAGCCTTGACTGTCTATGCAGAGAAACCCTGTCTCACAAAACAAAACAAAAAGCAAAAAAACAAAAAAAGAAAAAAGAAAGGTAAAACAAAACAAAAACCAAGAAACAGAAAGCAGTAATACGGGAACTTTTTATACTGTCTTTTTAATTTTTCTAGAATTCGAAAAACATTCTTTAAAAAAAATAAAGTTAAAAACAATAGTGCTAAGACTGTAGCTCAGCAAGCAGTATAGTGCTTTGGAGAAGCAATTTGGGACAGGGGTTCACATTAATAAAAACACACGCACTGTCTACCCTGTGATTTAGCAATTCCACATTTACCTTAAGGAAATAATGGGGGCTATGGGAAAATATTTAACTGCAGAAATGGTCATCATAGTTTTTCATTTGATTTGGTTTTTCAGACAGTTTCACTCTAGCCCAAACTGGTCTGGAACTCATCACGTAGCCTAGTCTGACCTTGTGGCAACCTGCCTCCTACCTTGGCCACTCAAGAGCTAGGGTTACAATAGGCGCCACCATGCCTAGCACAGCATTCTGAAAATAACCTTAAACTGCAATTTATAAGAGTTTGGAATTGACAAAAAACATTGTGATGTATTTGTATGATAAAACATTATAACATGGGCTGGAGAGATGGCTCAGAGGTTAAGAGCACTGGTTGTTCTTTAAAAGGTCCTGAGTTCAATTCCCAGGAACCACATGATGGCTCACAACCATCTACCATGAGATCTGGTGTCTTCTTCTAGCATATATGCAGGCAAAACACTGTATACATAATAAATGAATCTTTTTAAAAATAACATTACTAAAAATCACATTCTGTAAGAGTGAATGAAAAAGCCAGGCATGGTGGCTTATGCCTGTAACCCCAGCACTTGAAAAGCTAAGTCAAGAAGATAGTTATGAATTCAAAGCCAGTCTGTGTATTAGAATATATCAAGAGCAATAAAAGAAGATGTGAAACCAAGAAAGTAGGAGTAGAAACAAGATGGTCAATCGGGCGTGGTGGCAGACACCTATGACCCTAGCACTGGGGAGGCAGAGGCAGGCGGAGCTCTGTGAGTTCGAGGCCAGCCTGGTCTACAAAGCAAGTCCAGGACAGCCAAGGGCTATTACACAGAGAAACCCTTTCTTGAAACACACACACACACACACACACACACACACACACACACACAACACACACACACACACACACACAGACACAGACACAGAGACACAGAGACAACATCCTCATAAAGGCACAAAATTTTCTTGGAGAAATAAATGGAGAGGAGGGAGGGAGAGGGATAGGAGAGAAAATGGTGAGCCCTGGGCAAACCAGCTGTGCTTTGAAAGCTGCTGTGATCAGGCTCATCCATAATTAAAGTTGGAGGCCAGCCTGGGCTGTATTGCAAGACCCATTTCAACAAAATGAAAACTCGCATCTCCCCTCCCTCTGGAAAGAAGGAAGGAAGGAAGAAAGGAAGGAAGGAAGGAAGGAAGGAAGGAAAGAAGGAAGGAAGGAAATGAGAATTGGCTGTAATCTGACAAGAAATGTGGAGACACGCTGGGTTTTGGGCAGTAAGTGACAAGTTGCCTTTCACTTTAGAATGATGCCCCAGCCACCCTACTGAGAGTGGTCAGAAGATGTACAAGTGTTCAAGCAAAGAGGCTGTCATGAAGCCACAGGCAAAGTTAGGCGACACACAAGGCTGGCTGAAGGGCACCGAAGGGATCAGCAAACACTGTGAAGGAGGCGGTCTCCTGGTGCCCCTCTGCTTTCTCTGGATGTTGGATAAAGAAACACACCAGCTTAGCAGAGAGAGGAATGTTTTGACATATGTATGTAACATGTTTTGTACGTTAGGGAAGAGCTCTGTGCTTTGAGCGGACGCTAGGACCCATGGTAAAGGGAGCTTTTCGTATTTGAGCGTCTCCACTATAAGCCTCTGCTTGGAACCATCTCAGGGTGTGTGTCTGCCCCACCCCTTTCTAGGATAAACGGACAACTGGTAGCCCTCAAAGTCATCAGCATGAACGCAGAGGAGGGGGTCCCCTTCACGGCTATCCGGGAAGGTAAGAGGTGGTGGGATGGATGCCCCAGAGACTGTTTTGATTACTTGATGTGGTAAAAACACTGTGAAGTAGCCCATCTGCCCTCTCAGCGGGTCTCTCTGCTATCTCTAGAAGTGATACTGTAATCTCTTTTTTTTAAAAGATTTATTTATTATTTGCACAGTATTCTGTTCACATGTGTGCCTACCCATCACAAGAAGGCACCAGATCTCATTACAGGTGGTTGTGAGCCACCATGCGGTTGCTGGGAATTGAACTCGGGACCTTCAGAAGAGCAGATGGTGCTCTTAACCTCTAAGCCATCTCTCCAGCCCCCGTGATACTGTAATTTCAAAGTTTGGTTTTGTTGCCAATTCGTCAAGATTATTTACACTATTATTTTATTATTTGTTCTTGAAGCTAAAGCTCAAAGCTGCTGTCCATATTATGATCTCTATGAGCGTAAACTAAACGTTTTCCAGGTTTGGATTCATGGTTAAACCACCTTTATACAACCCACAGAAACTCATTCAAAAGAGGGAGAAGTGGAACTGCATACTAATTCTTGATGGTAATTTGCCTGATCATAGCTTGTTTTCTTGTTTTTGTTTTTCTTACAGTACTTAGGGATTGAGCCAAGGGTCCAAGGGTCACACACACACACACACACACACACACACACACACACACACACACACACACACTTTTCTTTTTTTCTTTTTTTTTTGAGATAGGGTCTCACTAAGTTTCCCAGGCAGGCCTTGAACTTGCAATTCTTCTCCTTTAGCCCATGGATAGAAGGCATGTTCTTTCAGTGTTCTCTCTCTCTCCCTCTGGATCTGTCTCATTCATTCATTCATTCATTCATTCACTCATTTAATTTATTTATACCAGGTCTGGATAATTTGCTTACTTACTTGCTAGCCCACCTTGGCTTCAACCTTGTAGTCCTCCTGCCTCAGCCTACCAAGAGGTGGGATGACAGGTGTGCCTCACCAAACTTAGCTTCCTGTGTTTTCTTTGCACCCTGGGTAGCCTAGTAAGGAGGTGAATGGATCTAAGTTTGCATCATCCGGCTGCCAGGTATGAATGATGTAATATTGGGTCGATTGCTTATCTAAGACAGAGTGTACCTCAAAAGTGGCTGATAAGGTGGTGGCTCACGCCTTTGATCCCAGCACTTGAGAGGCAGAGGCAGGTTGATCTCTGTGAGTTCTAGGCCAGTCTGGTCTATAGGCTAGTTCTAGGACAGCCAGGGCTACGCAGAGAAACTCTGTTCGAAAGAGCCAAAAAAAGAAGGGGGCGGGGGGAGAGCTGATAATAGGATTTAGTTCATAGAGCTGTTATGAAGATCAAATGAGAATATTTAGAACAGTCTCTTTTCAGGGCTCAATGAACCCTGCTATTTTATTTTCAATCTTGATTATTGTTTTATTTTATTACTTTTTGGTTATATTTTACTGATCAGTGAGAAGATTTCTACCACAGAGTTTAATACTGATAACTTATAAATTTAAAACTAACATAGCGACATTGAAGAATACAATTTATCAATAGTTCACCTAAGGTTTCTGTTTGTTTCTTTGTGATTGTCTCATTGAAGAATACAATTTATCAACAGTTCACCTGAGGTTTCTGTTTGTTTGTGACAGTGTCTCCATAGAGCCCAGGTGGGCCCCAAACTTGCTGTGTAAATGAAGATGACCTTGAACTCTTGATCCCGCCCCTCTTGCCTATCTGTTCCAAGAGCTATGATTACACCACAGCACCACACTCTGTTTTATGCTTCCTGCTGGGAATCGAATCCAGGGCCTCAAGCATGCTAGGATATTACTTACTTTTCTGTTGGGGTGATAAAATACCATGACCAAAGGCAACTTAAGAAAGCGCTGGGGCTGCAGAGAAGGCTCAGTAGTTAAGAGCACTGTCTGCTCTTCCAGAGGTCCTGAGTTCAATTCTTGCCAAGCACTTGGTGGCTCACAAGCATCTACAATGTGATCTGATGCCCTCTTCTGGCATGCAGGTGTACCTGCAAAATAGAGCACTAATATACATAAAATAAAATGTAAAAAGAATCTTACAAAGAAAGAAAGAAAACGTTTATCTGGCTCACAGATCCAAAGCGGTAAGAGTTCATCTTAGCAGGTGCTGGGAAAGGCCGCAGGAACAGGAAGCCAAGAGATGGCACCTTCAACTACACACATGAAACAGAAAGAGCAAATTGGAAGAGGGCGATTCTGCAGGCTCAGAGCTGAGCCTGCAGTACTGTACTTCCACCAGCAAAACTGCCCTGCCCCCAAACAATGCCGCCCACTGGGAACCAAATATTCAGATACTCAAGCCTATGAGGTATATTTCTCTTTCAGTCGCCACACTAGGCAAGCACTCTTATCAACCGAGCTCACAACTGAGCCCCTTGTGAGCCATTTGAATGATGGGATTGCTATCCTGTCTCTGGAAAAAAAAAAAAAAAATCCAGAGACCAGGCCCTTACTTCCTCAGCCTTACTTTCTTCCTCTTAGCTATTTGTGTTCCCTTCTTTTTCCGAGTAAACGCTGCATGCAAAGGAGAGCGCCGAACACTTGAGAGAAGAGCAGAGAAAGCCCCCTTCTTCATTCTGCTATTTTCAGGCTTAACCGGGCAGACAATGCAAGTACTAAGTGTATAGGGGCTGACGTAAACTCAGACAACACCGAACCAGTCTGGCTGATGGAGGCGGATTTTAGACTGAACTTAGAAGGTTACGCAATCGGGCATTAAAAAAAAAAAAAAAATTTCAGAAAATGAGTTTATAACTCAATTCAATGCCATTTTCAAAAGTCTCTGGAGCCCCCTGGGAAACATTTGAATTTAACTAGAAAGGCCAAAAGGCTATCACTTTAAGTGGGGACTCATCCTGGTAGGATCAGGTGCAAAAAAGGGAACAAGTGGTTTTAAGCAGTCAACATGATGGAAGCTGCACTTACTAGTCAGCATACTTATTAGTGGTCCAAATGAGAGGATGATCGCATCTGGAGACAGATGTGTGCAGAGGCCAAAGAGTATTTCTGAACATGGTAGAAGCCCCCAGGTCTGGGCCAGGCCTCTCATCCTTCTCGGGGCATGCACTGTAAGCTGGAGTCCCCTGGTTGCTCACCCCGGGCTTTTCCTCATAGCTAAATTCTCCAAGTCCACATCTGGCGGTCACCTTTTTGCAGCAGGTTTTGCTAACAGATGTTCCCAGCCTGGCCCAAGGCCCCCGGGTGTGCATTGTTCTATGTACGCACAGCCGTTCTTGCCCTGCAGCATTTGCCTCGTGCTGCCTCCCACACAGGTGTTCACAATTACAGTTAGCATTCCACTGTGGACGTCCTTGCTTTATTTTATGGACTGGCCCTTACTGAAAGCTTTGCTTGTACGATAGGAAAAAAACCACAGAAGGATTTTGACACATCTGAGGTGGTTTAACTTCCTGTTCCCAACAATGGTGGCTTCTTTTTCCTCCAGTGCGAACGCTTGCGGCCTTGAGAGCAAGGCCTCTCCTAAGAACTTTGGCACGGGGCTCATTTTTCCCCTGGTTAAGATCTCGGTGGATGCGAGAGCGGAGACGAAGGTTAAATGGGAAGGGGCTGGGAAGCAAGACAGGAACAGCTGGAATTCATTAGTTAAAATCCAGGGTCGTTAGCTTAAAAAGGTAACCCAAAGCCATGCGCAGAGAAACCTGGAGTAAGGCAGCCTTCTTTCCAAGCCGTTTGAAGCAAGAGTTCTTTTCTTGAGCAGTCTGTGTGCTTTGAAGCTGTGGCAGCCCAGGATTTAGCGAGTAGGATTTTGCTTATGTGGACAGTTTCTTAAATAGATAGAATGCATGTTTGTTATCATGGGATCTTCATATATAATATATTATATGTCATTGATAGATAATATCAGACAAAAGTCTGAACAGCAGCACTAAGGGGAAAATCTTAATAAGCTTTCATGCATCCTTCAGTCCTCTTAACACCTTTAGAGATATTATGTCATACGGTCAAACTTTCAAACCAACACTCGTAACTTTAAGTGTATTCACACTTCAGTATGTGCTGGGTGTCTGACATGGCCAGGCATGCTGCTGTCTACTGGATACGCAACAGCACACAAACAAGTCCCTGTGGCATTCATTTGTGTCTCTTTGTGATATTGAGGGTCAAAACCAAGGACTCACCCATGGTAGGCACCTGCTTTACCACTAGGCTATTTGCCCAGCTTTCTTTTCCTTTTTCTTTTTTTTAATTTTTATTTTGAGACAGAGTCACACTGAGTGGTCCAGGGTGGCCTTGATCTTGCCACCTTCCTGCCTTGGTCTCCTGATGCAGGTGGGATCAGGCCATACTATCTTCATTCTTTTGCTAATTGAAAGATGAAGGAGCTAGATGTGGTGAAACAGATTTGTAAGCTCAGTACTCAGGAGGCAGAGGCAGGAAGACCCCAAGTTCAAGGCCAGCAGAGTCTGCAGAGCCAGTTCTAGGTAAGCCAGGGGGCTACCTGGTGGATCCCTGTCTCAAACAAAACAAAATGGGAAAGGGGAAAAAAAAAAAAAAGATCAGAGGCCAGGTGGTGGTGGCGAACGCCTTTAATCCCAGCACTTGGGAGGCAGAGGCAGGTGGATTGCTGTGAGTTCAAGGCCAGCCTGGTCTACAAAGCGAGTTCAGGACAGCCAAGGCTACACAGAGAAACCCTGTCTCAAAAAACCAAAAAAGAAAAAAAGATGGGAGACTTTCATCGCCAGTCAGAGAGTCTTTTATTATTGGCTCAGAATCACATTTAAAATGTTTACTTTTACAACTGGGAGAAAACACATTGAGTAGGTTGTTTTTTTTAATGGATTTTATATGGACATGCCTTAGTTTTATTGGATTCTATATTGACATCCTGAGAGTGGATCTTATTTTCAATACCTTTCTAAAAACAGCAAACTTTTGGTTTGACTAGGCCCTTCAGCCTGTCTACAGTGCTTCCTTAAGGAAGAACGCACACACCTACCCTTGCCTGACAGCCAGGATATAACCTGCTTCTTCCCTCACAATCTTGGTTAACCCCTTTTACTAGCGCCTGGAAGTACAGAGTGCTGTAGAAATGAAGGCATCCGAGCCCCCGAGAGTCTGGGTAACTAGTCTGGAGTCACAGATCTATTATTCAGCTTTTTTTGGGTATTAGAACTAAAGTCCGTTATATTTAAATTCTCCCTGCTTTACTACGTAAGACTGCAAATGCTTGTTTGATTGATTTAAGCACCCCCCCCCCCCCCGCAGCAAGAATACAAGTGAAAATTAGAAATCTGCTCTGAAATGCTCTCTGTGTAAAAAACAAACACTCTCCAGAAAAATAATTTGACAGTGCGTGTTCAGCAGCCCGTCCCGTCCTTGCTACAGAACCGGTAATGGCAGCATTTAAATTAGAAACAGCTGCAGCCGAAACCCTTTTGCGATCATTGTAAAAGTAATTACTCCTAATCCATTTGGCGGGGGGGGGGGGGGGGGAGATTCATCAAAAAGAGGTTCAGGAATCTTGCTGGGGTCATCCAATAAGATCAACAGAGAGTCTGATTAGGATCTCAAGTCAGCTATTAGCACAGATGGATGAGGGCAGGCCTGGCTGGCAGGAATTCCGCCCCAGTACAGTCTGATCACATCAAGGACGTAGCATATTCATTGCAGTTATGGCCATTTGAGACATAACCCCAGGGTAACGGCATAGAGGAGGGATTTCTTTTATTTAAAATTATTAGTGTGTGCGTGTATCTCTGTGTGTCTCAGTGTGTGCGTGTGTGCACACACATGTTGTGCAGTCTCTTCCCTTTTCCAACCTTTTACGGGTCAGAGGGATTGAACTCGGGTAGCCAGACTTGTGTGGCCAGCACCCTTGTCCACTGAGCCATCTCACTGGCCTTAAAAGACTTGTATTAGCATATATTAACTATACATAGCAATGGGTTTCATTATAACATTTTAATACACGTATATATTTTGATCATATTCACCCCTACTAGTATTTGTCACACACACACACACACACACACACACACACACACACACTCACACACACACTTTCATGTCATCTTGTGGGGAAGGAACTGGTGAATTTAATTAAGGTCACTTACAGGAATATGAACAAATCACCAGTAGCTAGACTAGGGAAGAGATGCCTTGGTCCCTTAGGAACTATTAATTACCCGTAGATCCTCAGGGAGGTATGGGGACCTGTGAGCTCCTCTCCTCCATACGGGATACTGATAGACCCAATCTCTTCCAGGCGATCACAGGGGCTGAGAGTTCAGTGGCCGTGCCATGCCATGCCCTGAAGACAGTATTCCACAACACTCTTCTCCCAGATTTTACCTTATTTCCATTTTCCTATTCTTTCATGCTCTCTGAGCCTTGGAGAGGGTACTGTAGATGTCTTATTTAAGGCAGAGCATTCAATAGGCACTTACTCTTAGCACTTTGACCAGTAATGAGCCTCTTTGGTAACTATTGACCACCACACAAAAGAGAAGTCTCTCTAATCAAAGCTGACAGCATCATTAATCTATGAATATAAACGAAAATATTCAAAGGCAATTTAACAGGCATCTCATGTTCACCTAGCAAACCCACAGTGGCTTTCCCACTAGGGCCTATGACCTGGTGGGGTTTATAGTACCAGATACGAATTCCCTTCTGTGGAGCAGGTTTCAAACCTTCCAACCTTAGCATGAAGTGATTGGTTACCCCCCCCCCCAAGTATGCCACTATTGCACCAGAGGACACAGTGTGATGAGGGGTTAGCTTCCAAAGAAATCAGAACTTTTGCCTTAATACTTACAAACATGTCTCCAAATGATACTGGTTCTTGGATGCATAACTTGACTCCTTATCTTAGTTTGTGGCTCTTATGCCAGAGAAAATAAAACATTGAGAATTGCAAATCCTTTATTGTTCAGTGTCTAATGGAGTTGGGTTGGGCTCCATTATTGACTCCTGCATAGACTCATTAGAAGTGGCCTGTCTTTATTGATTCACAAACATTTATAAGCACCATGTGCCAGGAGAATGTTAGTGGTGGAAACACAAAGTCAGGGGGTGGGCCAATCTGTGTGTCCTTAAGTAGCCTATAGGTGGAGAACTTTGATTACCAGGATATACAGATGTACCCTAGGACTTTGGGAGACAGGCTTGCTCTACTTGTAACTATTATCTTTCACATATTTTTCTAAATTAAATAGAAACACCAAAGTATCCTAAACCACTATGGTGGTAAAACATCAATTTTCCTAAAACTTATTCAACTGCAGGTCACAGTGAAGTATAGAAAACCAACAAACTAGCCAGGCAGTAATGGCACACGCCTTTAACCCCAGCACTCGGGAGGCAGAGGCGGGCGAATCTCTGTGAGTTTGAGGACAGCCTGGTCTACAAAGTAAGTCCAGGACAGCTAGGGCTACACAGAGAAACCTTATCTCGAAAAACCAAAAAAATAAAACCAACAAACTAAATATTTGTATGCCATTATGAAATGGAAATATTTTCCCTGAATTATGAAATATCTCATATTATATCTAAATGTGATATATTTTAAATATACTCATTAATATTTATTTATTTATTGATAATTATATTATTAATACTAAATGTTGTCTAACAATATTTAACATATTAACATATTAAACTATATTACATTATAGCTAAATATGTTAGCTATCTTTTACACTGAATAAAGATCAGTATTGACCATTACCCTTTGGAACAAGTTGTTTTATTCATCTTTCTTATTTGATTTTCTGGTATTTTTATGATCAAACCAAGTTAATGTGTGTGAAATTCTTACAGCAATTCCTGGTATATCTTAAATAACATAGGAGTGTTAGCTGCTTTTGTTGCTCCCATCCCTCATCGTCATCACATTATTTTAGGAGCAAGATACAGCTCAGTGGAAGGCACACTTAAGGCTGTGGGTTGACCCCAGCCTCCTACTCACCATAACAAGTAGCCCCACTGAGATTCATCTAGAGCCCCAGTTTATCTCTATGTTTTTTCTTTGAAGAAAAACAAAAGTAAGTATGTTGGCATATGGGACACTTGTTTTGTTTTGAGACAGGGTCTCATGTAGCCTAGCCTGGCCTTGACCGACGTAGCTGGGGATGACCATCCTACTGGACACATCTCCTATGTGATTGCAAGCATGAGTCACCACATCCAACTCGCTTGACAGGTGTGAATATGAAAACAACTTTCCCAGAGTCGGCACGCCGATTTTAGTATATTCCCTCTTTCTCAGTTGACTTTTGTATCCTTAAGTCTTGAGACCAGATCCCACTATCCTTCTCTGATGACTAGACTGTCCCCAAAAGTAGAAGAAAGAAAGGTCTTTGCTCCCTGAGATTTCTTCTCATCCATACCTACTATTTTCCTTTTTTTTTTTTTTTTTTTTTTTTTTTTGGCTTTTTGAGACAAAGTTTTTTTTGTGTAGCAGCCCTGGCTGTCCTGGATTTATTTTGTAGACCAGGCTGCTGGCCTCAAACTCACAAAGATCCTCTTGCCTTTGCCTCCTGAGCGCTGGGATTAAAGGCGTGTGCTACCACACCCAGCTCTATCTCTCTTTTTTATCTAACGGTTTTAGCTAGAGGATAGAAGAATGGATTCCACTATGACCGTCTCATAGCCATATAACACTATATCTTATTAGAGTCTTTCTTTCCACTGCTCTCTCCTGTCCCTCCCTCCCCATCACTGATCCCTTCCCACCCACCAAATAGTCCCCATTTCGAATACATAAGTACATTTATATGTATGATATGTATGTATGTATGTATGTATGTATGTATGTATGTATGTATGTATGTTTTTATGTGCGTGCATGTCTGCTGGTTCCACGCATGGCCTGTTGACCTGAGCTCCCTTCCTCGATCACTCCCACAGTATTTAGGGAGGCTGGGTCTCTCACTGATCTTGTGCTTACTGACTCAGCTGGTCTATGCGGGTGGTTTCCCCAGCTCCTCTTTGCCTGCCTCCTGGGGTTTCAGCTGGACTGCCACTCCTACCTGGCTTTCCTGTGGGTGCTGGGCATCGGAGTCTCAGTCCACACACCTGTAAGGCAAGCACTTTATCCTCTGAGCCACCAGCCCTCTGTGTATTAAAATCTTGACTTTGCACGTGAGGAAAAAAAATGTGTGATATTTTGTCTTTCTGCTCCTGTATTCTGGTTCTCCTTTTTCTGCCTTCAGAGATCTTCCCACCTTATATTTTTGCTTCTTTTTATGTCCGACGTATACACATACCTTGATATTTGTGATTTGAGTTTTTTTTACTGTTCCATTCTTTCAAGCCTTTGTTTGTTTCTGAGCCAAGGTCTCACTCTGCAGCCTAACCAGCCCGTGAGTTTGCAGTAAGCCTCCAGCCCCAGCCGCCCGATCACTGGCACTACAGTCAAGATCTGTCATATGGGGCATCGCCCTGAGTTTCAAAGACATTATTTTCTTCATGCTGAAACTTATGATCTCTTTACTTCTGTTTCGTTTTCATCTTTCTGAAGTCATGGGTCTTCCATCTCTCTGTAACTCCCAAAGACAGACTTCCCCAGGCTTTTGTGTCAATCTCTCCTCTTTAGTTGGGTGTTTTTGTGGGGGTAACAATGGGGTCAGGTCATTGCTAAATGTCTGAAGCAAGACCTTGGGTTTAATCCCTAGTACCAACACACACACACACACACACACACACACACACACACACACACACACA
>OU015743.1:46576484-46588921 GCA_907169655.1 Acomys percivali | reverse complement strand
CCACACATCCTAATCCGTTTGATCTTTTCAAATTGTGCCACTCCCTGGTGACTAAGCTTTCAAATGTATGAGCCTGCGGGGGCCCTTGTTACTCAAACCGGCCACAGGCTCCACTTTATTTCTTTGAGGCAGGGTTTCTCACTGAGCCTGGAGCCCACAATCCGGCTAGACTAGCTTGCCCATGAGCTCCAGGAATCCTCCTGTCTCTGCCTGCCTAGCACCACGATCATAGGTGCAAACTGCCATACCCCAGCTTCCGCATGGGTGCTGGAGACTCAGGCCCTCCTGCTTGCACAGTGAGCACTTTGCTGACTTAGCCATCGCCCTCAGGCCCTGTTTCTGCTTCCTGATGGCACAAGGCTCAGGCACAGATACTTCAGAAGAAGGAGGGCCTTAGCCTTCCCTACGCAGACTTGTAATCTATCTTCATGCTTTGTGTGTGTGTGTTTTCTGCTCTGTTCTTTGTCCAGTCTTTTTATTAAGATAGTGTCTTAAAGTCCTAATAGGATGTCCTCCCCTCTGTCCCACTTTCCTGGTAAGTGAAGACTTTCATGGGACATGCCCCTTGGGCTAGTGTCCAGATATAAGTGAGTATATACCATTTGACTCTTTCTGCTTCTGGGTTAACTCACTCATTATGATCATTTCTAGTTCAATCTATTTGTCCACAAATTTTGGGAATTCCTTGTTTTTAATAGCTGAGTAGTATTCCATCGTGTAAATGTACCACAGTTTCTTTATCCAATATTCTACTGAGGGACCTAGAAACGTACAAGAAGAACATTATGACGGATGGATCTGGGCCCAGGGGTCCTGCTCAAACTACGGCACCAACCAAGGACTATACATGCAGTAAACATCGAACCCCGACCCAGATCTAGCCAATGGACAGGACATTCTTCACAGTTGAGTGGAGAGTGGGGACTGACTTTCACATGAACTCTGGTGCCCCATATTTGACCATGCCCCCTGGATGGGGAGGCCTGGTGGCACTCAGAGGAAGGATAGCAGGCTACCAAGAAGAGACTTGATACCCTATGAGCATATACAGGGGGAGGAGGTCCCCCTCAGTCACAGTCATAGGGGAAGGGAGTAGGGGGAAAGAGGGAGGGAGGGAGAAATGGGAGGATACAAGGGATGGGATAACAATTGAGATGTAATATGAATGAATTAATAAAAAGGAAAAAAAGATAGTGTCTTAATACGTAACCCAGGTTACCCTCAAACTTATAGACATGCCCTCTTCCTGCCTCAAGCTCTCAAGTGCCAAGACCCCAGTTGTGGCTTTAAGAGGCGTCTAGCCCAGATGGCACACACTCACCAGAGTGACTTGGTTACTCTCAAACTCTGGGGTGTGGGAAGCTGCTCTGGAAAGCATAGCCAAGATCTAGCTTGACATTAATTGCGCAAGCACCTTCAGGTTGGGCCATGCTGTAACCGTTGAAGGAGGAACCTGGCTTGAGGGGGTGGAAGAGTGAGGGGGTGGTGAGGTTTGGCAAGCCCAGAGTTTTAAGATGCTGTGAAATATCATACTTAAACCCCCCTGGGCTTCTCCACTTATAAATGCTAGGAGGAGCCTGAGAAGGGCAGAGAGGAGCAGCATGGAGGTAGGAGGTGACTAATTAGTGCACAGTGTCTTCTTTCAGTCGCTCCACTGACCCACTAAGAATCTCCGTCTGCCTCGGGTAGCTGGCTCCCTTCCCTCTTAACACATACCATGTACTTCCCTTATGTTCAACTTTGAATTTAGGGGTTTAAAAATAATTTATGAGGACAGTGATTCCTTTTTTCTTCTTTGTATATTTAAACAAAGAAAACAAGCCATCATTTGTGTGTGCTAGGGAGGCAGGAGGTGAGAGCTCTCTCCTCCCTCCTGACTGTGGGTTCTGGGTATTGAACAAAGGGTTCCAGGCTCACACAGGGACCACTTTTGCCTACTGAGCCATCTTACCCTGCCCTCTTTCTTTCTTTCTTTCTTTCTTTCTTTCTTTCTTTCTTTCTTTCTTTCTTAATACCATTTAAATACCTTTCCCAGTTGTATCTCCTTGGTGTCATAGATGTAAAAGGGTTCATATTGGAGCCTGGAAAAGACAAGGTGGTTGTAAACTCCAGACTGTCATTTCCAGGTCAACTTGGACCTGCCATGTTGAGTTTGTTCTGTGGAAATAATTATCTTTCACATCTAAGTCAATACAAGTGCTCCTAAGGAGACGGCAAGGTTGCACTTTAGATTTCCAAGGAAGGGCAAACCCTTCGGTATCAAAGGAACAGGATGGCAGGAAAAGCAGAATCCTTTGTTTGGGGGTACAATCCACTTAATTCCCTTGACCTAGTCCCCTCTTTATGAATGATTCTAAAAATCGCTCTCTCTCTTTCTCTCTTTTTTCTTCTTCTTTCATCCCTCAAGAGACACTTTCACTATATTCTTTTAGAGGAGTGTTTTTGATTTAGAGGCAAATCAACACACAGTGGTTCAAGTGTCCTTGGGTATGGTGTTCGTTTCTTCCAGCTTTTCATGTTCCAACTTCTGCGGGGCCTGGCGTACATCCACCACCAGCGTGTTCTTCACAGGGACCTGAAACCTCAGAACTTGCTCATCAGTCACCTGGGAGAGCTCAAATTGGCTGATTTTGGTGAGTCACTGCCCCTCAGGTCTCCTTCTGGCCTATGAACAATGGCTCATTTGTCCACACTCCTTAGAAGCATTGACTCGGCATGGCCTTTGAAAAGCAGAGCCCAAGAGTGCGATGCTGTGCGTGAATGTCAAGCTCACATATGGGAAACATGAGGCAAGTGGGAGGGAGAGTAGGAAGTCTCTTCGAACTCCATTAAGACTAGCCAGAAGCCTAAAATAGGTCCCCATATTATCCCACGGTCACTTTTGATGTAGTGACGTCTGTAGAGCAGGCTGTGCTTAGGAGGTCTTCCCGTATCTAAGTGGATAATGACAACTCTGTCAGAGCAGATCGCTCTCCCAGGATGGCAGAATAGAGAAGTTGATGCTACAATGTGGTATGGAAATGACATTTGGTTCTGTGCCATTAAATGTCAATGCCAGCTTGAGCATATTCCTAGCCAATGGATGCAGGCTTCCTCTATAACTCTTTCCATTTTACCATGCATCGTAGTTTCTATTCACAGGTATGTATTACAGAGATGCACAAATGCATAATATACATATACACTTATATGTAATTTTAGATTTTATTCCTTTATTAGCAGATAGTTGAGAGTCTGCTTTTGCTTATCATTGTATTCCTACTGTGGTACTAAATGCTCATTAGTTTTTTTTTTTTTTTTGAGACAGGGTCTCACCTTATGGCTCTGGTTGACCTAGACCCCACTGTATAGACCAGGCTGGCCATGAACTGACAGCAATCCTCCTAGCTCTGTCTCCAAGTACAGGAATTACAAGTATGCATGACTACACTGGGCTGACATGCTAGTTCTAGTATTTTATTGTTGTTTGGTTGGGTCTTTTTATTTGTTTGTTTTAGATACTGGGGATTGAACCTAGGGCCTTGAACATGCCAGGACATTGCTCAGCCACTGGGCTACCTCCCCAGCTCTGACACTCTGGTTCTTGTGAGACAAGACCAACCTTCTTTGTTGGGGATGTTAAATGGCATCGGGAGGACTTTGTGGTGATGGTTCTCATCCCAACACTTGAGCCTTTAGCAGAGAAGCATTTACCAATTCTCCACAATACATGCCCTTTTTGCTAAGGTTTTCCCAGTTGTGGTACTGCTGTGAGATGGGCCACTGACTCACTATTGTGTTATTTTTGTTTTGTTTTTTGATGCAAGGTTTCTCTCTGTAGGCTTGGTTGTCCTGGACTCACTTTGTAGACCAGGCTGGCCTCGAACTCACGGCAATCCACGTGCGTCTGCCTCCTGAGTGCTGGGATTAAAGGTGTGCGCCACCACCACCCAGTTTACAATCGTGTTCTTGTTTTGCAGAGAACCACTTGAGAGGAAGTGGCCTCAGGGTCTACCACAGTCCTCTCTCTTTTTCTGCTAAACTGGTAGAGAGGGTCATAGAGTACAGAAATGTACAACAGATACATTCATCCTGAATCAAGTAATTTCACTGCTACTGTAGAGACCCACAGTGTAGTGGTACAGTATTCTAGAAACAACCATCACTCATCTGAGCAGTTGTAGCTGCTGTGGTAGCCCGATAGTGACTTTACCCAGACGTCGCCTGTCATGTGCCTCCACCATCCTTCAGACATTCTCCAAAAGCATACGTCTGAGTAGTTGTCACCCCCAGCTCATCATAGCTCAGAGGAAAGAGGAAGAAGCGGAAGCCACAACCCATCCACTAAGGGCCTGACCTGAAATTTCAGTGTCACCTCAATTCATAGCAGTAGGCAAGAACTTAGTCACCTGACCACACGGGGCTGCCTCATCTAGTTACAGTGCGGGTCAAAAGTAAGAAATCTTCTTGAGGGCTTGGTGGCACCCATGTTTAATCCCAGCACCCTGGAGGCCTAGACAGGCGGATCTCTGAGTTCAAGGCCAGCCTGGTCTACAGAGTGAGTCTAGAACAGCCAAGGCTACATGAAGAAACCCTGTAAATAAATAAATAAATAAATAAATAAATAAATAAATACGACCTTCTTGATGCAGTATACACAAACCTCAAGAGAATTGGAAGCTTCTGGTAAGAGCATGTCACCCTTAATGTTGTCTGTACTCTCCCTCAGTACAGTGTGTCATCGGTACCTTCCCAAAAGACCCGGCATAATGGGAGCTATCTTCATCCTCTTTGACCCGGCATAATGGGTGCTATCTTCTTCATCCTGTTTGGATAGGTCTTGCCCGAGCCAAGTCCATTCCCAGCCAGACATACTCTTCAGAAGTGGTGACGCTCTGGTACCGGCCACCTGACGCACTGCTGGGAGCCACGGAGTACTCCTCGGAGCTGGACATATGGTAGGCACTAGAGGCAAAAAGGATGGAGACAGCTGTGCTGGGCTGCCTTGCCGCCTGTGTCCCATCCCAACGGTTATTCTAAGAAGGATGGCCATGGTTTGTGCATTGAGATGTTGAAGCATAAGGCACTTTGTAATGCACCTCTCGCTTGATTTTTGCATTCTGTGGATTTTTGGAGTTAGAGAAACAAATGGTCCAAAGAGGACTTACCCAAGGTGTCCTCTGTACTCAGTGCTCTTTTCATCACCGCCCCCCCTGCTAGCTTTCCCCGTGATTCCTTTGCCTTTCCCTCCTTGGCCACTTGTCCTCAGAGAAACAGACATACACCCTCAAACTACAGACAAGCAGGCAGGCAGGCAGACAGACAGACAGACAGACAGACAGACACACAAACACACACAAACGTAATAAAAATTAATATTAAAAAAATTAAGGATAATGGGGTTGGAGAGATGGGTCATTGGTTAAGAGCACTAACTGCAGCTGGGCACGGTGGTGCAGGCCTTTAATCCCAGCGCTCAGGAGGCAGAGTCTATCTGTGAGTTCGAGGCCAGCCTGGTCTACAAAGCACTTCCAGAAACCCTGTCTGGAAAAAAACAAAACAAAAGCAAGAGCGCTGCCTGATCTTCAGAGGACCTGGGTTCAATTCCCAGCAACCACATGGTAGCTCACAACTGTCTGTAACTCCAGGATCTGACACTTTCACACAAACATACATGCAGGGAAAACACCAATGTATATCAAATAAAAAAATAAATAAATAAGTAATAAACTCTCCCCATCAGAGGTTTAATGGAGCCATAATCCAAGCCTGAGAACTGGAGGCCATGTTATGTGGGGCCTATATTTTACTTATTTTTTTGGAAGGTTTGTGTAAGGAGAAGACAGCGTTGTAAGTCGGGTCTCCCTCTTGCCTGTGCGGGTTCTGGGGAATCAACCTGAAGCCATCAGGCTGAGCTGCAGGCTCCTTTACCCACAGAGCCATCTGCCAGCCCCCATTACTTTGCTCTTACTTCTTGAGCTACCCCAGGAACGTGAGGACCACAGACATGTAGTGACTTCTTCACAGGTCTAGCCAGCTCCTTAGAGGTAATAAAACACGTGAGCCTTTTCCAAGGCTTTATAGAAACATGGGCTCTACTTTTAAAAATTAATAATAGTGGTTTTTCTTCAAATTTTTATTTATTTATTTGTTGGATTTTTTTTTTTTTTGAGACAGGGTTTCTCTGTGTAGCCTTGGCTGTCCTAGACTCACTTTGTAGACCAGGCTGGCTTTGAACTCACAGAGATCCACCTGCCTCTGCCTCCGGGGTGCTGGGATTAAAGATGTGTACCACCATGCCCGGCAAATAACAGATTTTAAAATTTTTATTAAATATAATTATATCTTTCCCCTTTCCCCGTTCTTATTCCAACCTCTCCTATGTCTCTCTCCTCACTTCCTCACAAATGCATGGCCTCTTTTTCTTTAATTGTTCTTACATATATGTAAGAGCATGCATATATATTATACATATACATACATATCTTAAATATATAAATACTGCTGAGTCTATTTAGTATTGTTTGTATGTACATGACTTCAGGGCTGACCACTTGGTATTGGATAACCAGTTAGGGGGCTAATCCCAGGGGAAGGCTGATTTTCCAGCCTTCAGCAGCCTTTCTTAGTTGCCTGTGGTTCTTTGTCTAGGAATGGGGCTCTTGTGAGATTTGCCTCTTCTGTGTTAGCATTTCCATCGCGGTTGTTCTTGTTCGGATGTTGTTTGAGCAGCCATATTGCCGAAGCATTGTTGGGTGAAGCTTCCTTGTCATTTCTAGGAGACGCACAGTCCCACAGCCGACTTCCGGGCCCTCCGGCTCTCACAGGCTTCCTGCTCCTGGTTCCTCAGGGCTACCTGGGCTGGAGGTGGAAGAATTGCGTTGTCGGTGTAGCCACTGGGGATAGGCACCCCCGAGCTGCCGTTCTCTCCTTTTGTTTTTGTTTTTTCCTAGGCAAGAGTTTTTCTGTGCAGCCTTGGCTGGCCTCGCTTTGTGGACCAAGCTGGCCTCAAACTCACAGCGATCCACCTGCCTCTGCCTCCTCAGTCAGCACTCAGGGATTAGAGGCGTGCGCTGCCGTGCCGGGCTTGCTCTCTACATTTTTACAGTTGTGGTTTTCTGTAAGGCTCGGTCTGTTGCAAAGAGAAACTTCTTTGATGAGGAGTGAGAGCTACAGTTATCTGTGACGATAAAGATAAATATTTAGAATGCGGTTCAGCGTGGTGCTGGCTTAATAAAATGAGGCTAGTAAGCTCTCCTCTAAGACCCATGACCTCACTAGCCTCGGGAGCTGGCCAGGTAGGATTTCCTTCCTGTTAAGCAGGCCTTCCGTCCAATCAGAGAGCTGTTGGTTCCCGTATTGCAAGTAAGGCGTGACACTGTGGCACCTTTAGGGGTAGCTTGGCTTGCTGGTCATTACCACAGGCACAGGAATGCCAGCTGGGCAGGACTGCCCTTGCTTCCTCCCTCAGCAGCCTCTATAGCACCCCCCACCACCAGGAAAGCTCCTTCTCCGAGGGGAAGGAGGCTCTCAGGCCAGACCAGCTCGGATCATCTGCGTCCAATATCTGCAGTACATACCAATAATAGACATTAAAAAAAAATTAAGCAGGTAATTTTAAAACAGGGTTAAACTTTTAGATTACTCAAAGAAGTAAGATATTTTCACCCAGTGTAACTAGTTGTGGGCTTCTGATAACGAGCACCGAGCGCCATTGCTGGAGCCGGCGCCTGCAATTCAACCGATCTGGAGCTGTCGGCCTGCACTGCTCGGCACGCTCAACATCAAAGGCCTTCAGCAGGCTCCCCCGAGCTCTGCTCTGTAGGACGCCTTTCAGCAGAGTGGAGGACCTTCTGGCTATCCATTTTAAACACTGTCTTATTATAGAATATTTAAAACAATGGGACATACGTAACACATATAGGTAGATTCTCATACTGGGCAAGCCACTCCTCACCCACCAGGGGACATTTGGTAGTGTCTGGAGGAATCTTTCTTGTCACAGCTGGTGGAAGGCACTGGCAGCTGGAGGGACTTGGGATGCTTTTTAAGGCCCCGTACCCCAGCACTCGGGAGGCAGAGGCAGGCGGACCGCTGTGAGTTCGAGGCTAGCCTGAGTCTAGGACAGCCCAGGCTACACAGAGAGACCCTGTCTCGAAAAACCAAAAAAAAAAAAAAAAAAAAAAAAAGGCCCGTACGGCAAAAGACAGCTCCCAAGGAAAACATTTATCCGGCACAAAATGTCGGTGACGTCACACCCAAGAACAGGAAGGCAGCATCAGAAGCATAGGCTCGACCGGAAAACCACGCACACAACCCAGTCAATGCCATCCTGTTGTGTGTGCCTTCATCCCTGCCAGCCTGCCCTCCACAGAAGGGCAGTGTACCAGAACTTTACCTTAGTTTTTGGTCCTCATCCCCTTTCTTTTTTAGAAACAATAATTTTTTCTCGTTTTGTTTTTTGTTGTTATTGGTTTTTGTTTGTTTGTTTGTTTGTTTGAGACAGGGTTTCTCTATGTAGCCTTTGCTGTCCTGGACTCACTTTGTAGACCAGACTGGCCTCCATCCCACAGTGATCCACCTGGCTCTGCCTCACGAGTGCTGGGATTAAAGGCATGCGCCACTGTATCCGGCCTTGTTTGTATTCTTTAAAAAAACACAGAAACAAAAATAAAACCTTTTAACTATTTTTGCCTACTTTTGATCTTTTTAAAAAATATTCTATTTAATTTATGTGTGCTGGTGTGATGGTGTCATATCTTGGAGTCAAAGACAGTTGTGAGCTGCCATGTGGGTGCTGGGAATTGAACCTGGATCCTTTGGAAGAACAGGCAGTGCTCTTAACCACCGAGCCATCTCTCCAGCCCTACTTTTGATCTTTTAAAAATATTTTTTAAGCCGGGCGGTGGTGGCACACATCTTTAATCCCAGCACTCCGGAGGCAGAGGCAGGCGGATCGCTGTGAGTTCGAGGCCAGCCTGGTATACAGAGAGAGAGTTCCATGACAGCCAAGGCTACACAGAGAAACCCTGTCTCAGAAAAAAAAAAAAATTTTAAATTACATTTATTTATTACTTATTGAGGGTGGGAGATGAGTTGTTTGAGTCCTTCAGATTGAACGCAGGTCACCAGGCTTGGCAGCAAGTACCTTTACCAGGTTAGTCATCTTGCCAGGCTTAACTTTGAGCTTTGAAAAAAAAAACAGTGTTAGGTTGTAGTCAGTCTTCTGTGGCTTGCTCTGTCCCCCTAAAGTAGTGAATTCTAAGGCTCATCCATTTCCTGTTCGACATCATCTCTGCTGTGTATGCTGGTTTTCAGGGTTGTTTGTGCTCTGCGTTTGTGTGTCGTTGTTGTTGTAGTGACTAGCTGTAACTGAGGCTCCTGTGTGCTGGCCAAGGTCTCTACCATCAACATACACCTGTTGCTCTTGTTTCTGCTCGTTTGAACAGAACTGGTGTTTGTATTTAAGGATTTCAGGGACTTTTGATGTTTTTATGTAACTGAGGCTGGTCTTGAACTTGTGATCCTCCCACCTTCACCCCTCATCACCCACCCCACCCCACCCCCAAGTGCTAGAATTACAGGTGTGCACAGCTAGAATACTTACTATGGACATATGTGTTTTGTCCCAGAGACGATGTGAATGTTCAACTTCACAAAACAGTGTCATTGTTTTCTGCAGTAGCTGTGGTCATCAATACACCAGCATCATAGCTCAGCATGTTGCAGATGTCTGCACCAACTTCACCTCACCATGTAGAATACTCAACTTGCCAGTCAAGCATGTAAATCAGAGTAGTCATGCTGCTGTTTAAATTTTCACTCCCTCATATGGCTGAGGTTGGACATCTTTTCCTGGGTTATTGTTATTCATATTTTTCCCATGGCCTATTTATTTGTGTCATTTGTTTACTTTCAGTTGGTCTCTCTGTCTCCTTTTATCTGTGTCTTGATTGGTAGACAGGGATGTTCTTCATATACGTTGGATATTTTAGGTAGTTGATTGGCTACTTATACTACAATACAGGAGCTTTGTCTTCCAATCTTGATGTCATCCTTTTGAATGAAAAGATTTTTAAAAAAATTAAATTGTATTTTAGTGGAATTATTTGCTTTGTATGTGCTTGCATGTGTAGATGCTCACACCACGATGAGTATGTAGGGCTCAGAATATGACTTGCCAGGGTTGGTTTTCTCCTTCTGCTATGTGGGTTCTGGGGCTAAATTCAGATTGGGGGTTTTGGTAGCAAGTATGTTTACTCACTGAGCCATCTTGCAGTCCTTGAACACATTCTTAATTTTTTTTGTTTTTGTTTTTGATACAGGGTTTCTCTGTGTAGCCTTGACTGTCCTGGACTTGCTTTACAGACCAGGCCGACCTCCAACTCACAGTGATCCACCTGCCTCTGCCTCCCAAGTGCTGGGATTAAAGGTGTGAGCCACTACCACCCGGCCACATTCTTAATTTTTTTTATTTATTTGGCTGGTTGGTTGGTTGGTTGGTTGGCTGGTTCGTTGGCTGGTTTTTCAAGACAAGGCTTCTCTGTATAGCTTTGATTGGCTGGACTTGCTTTGTAGACTAGGCTGGCCTCGAACTCACAGACATCCACCTGCATTTGCCTCCTCAAGTGGTGGGATTAAAGGCATGAGCCACCATGCCCAGCTATGTGTTGTTAATTTTAACATTGGTGATGTTGTTAATATTTTTCCTGTTGTTCCCCCTTTTTTATTTCCTATTTTTAAAAAGTCTCCCTGACAGAATAAAACAATCTAATATATTCTCCTAAAGGCCTTTTTTTTCTTCTTTTCAAGTTTTGGGGATTTACTGTATTCTTTACTGTGTTGTCTGTGTGTGTATATGCACATAAATTGAGGGACCTGAGGAGGTCCAGAAGAGAGTGTCAGATCCCCTGTAACTGGTGCTATAGGCAGTTGTGAGGAGCCTAATATAGGTGTTGAGAAGTGAACTCAGTTTCTTTGCAAAAGAAGCATGTTCTTTGATATGATGAGCTACCCCCCTTGGCCCCTTTCAGATTGGATGGATGGATGGATAGATGGATGGATGGATGGGCGGATGGACGGATTCATTGTTTATGTAGCCCTGATCAACCTCCCGCTTCAGCACTCTGGCTTCTGGCATTATAGGTGAGAGCAGCCATGCCTGCCTTCTACTTAGACACTGACTTTAAAACATGTTAACCAGTTGTTTCGTCTCATTCTCTTATGCTATCTACCGTGCCAAGCTTCCCCTTTAAAAATATAGCATTTTATAAATTCCTTGAGGATTTCATACGTGCATACAGTGTAGTTTAATCGTGTTCACCCCCAGATTTCCCTGTATCTCCACTCAGATCTATTCCCCCAGCTCCCTCCTAACTTCATGTACTGTGTGTTTTACTGACTCACCACGTTCAGTTTATGCTGCCCATCCACTCATGGGTGTGGCGTCATCTACTGGGGCCACCTCCCTTAAAAAAAACTCACTTTTCCTTCCCCAGCACCCATCAACCATGAATAGGTCTTCAGCTCTCAGTGGAAGCTTGTGTGTCCTTCCCACTCCAGGCCACTGGCTTGACCTTGCACAAGTCTTGTGAACATGCCAAATGTATTCCATATCAAGTTTCCACAAACGCCTTTTTCTAGGCTTTCTATCCTGTCACACTGAGGTCAATTTATTCATCCTTGTAGCAATGTATTAATTTCCATAGCTTTATAATAATGATTGATAGTTCATAGGACACGTCTCACCCTTCGAGAATCTCATCTTGAAGGGAGGTTGGCACAGGGGGTCCCCAGGACTTGATGGCCAGTTAAGCTGGCTGAATCAGAGGACTTCGGGGTCTGGGAAACACTGTCTTGAATAAATTGGTGAACAACTGAAGAAGACATTTGACACTGACTTTTGGACTCTATGCTTCCCCCACCCCCACTCTACCACCCCTGGCAACACACACAGGTGAACACCATACACACACGAATGTCTTGACCCATTCCTTTCTGATATTTTTATATAATTTTAGACTCTGTTTCCAGTTACATAAAAATTCCTAATGGTGTGTTCATTAGAGTTGCATAGAATATATATATATATATATATATATATATATATATATATATATATATGTATGTATGTATACATAGTCTATGGTAAAGTTTTATAGCTTTTTGTCTAAGGCTTTACATATCTAAGGCAAAAGTCCATATGAATCTCTTTTATTGTTGAGTGTTTCTCTTTGTCCTTGCATATGGTATCTTTTTCCAAGTATGTGGTATTTGATAATTATATGTTAATTTTCTTGGAATTCTATTTGTAATGTTTTTGTGTGTGAAAAGTGGCAAGGAATTTTATTTAAAGCAAAGTAATAGAAAAGGAAGGTCAGAGTACACTACAGGAGAGCATCATGGCACATTATCTGCAGGAGAGCATCATGGCACATCATCTGCAGGAGAGCATCAGG
>OU015743.1:46561811-46572133 GCA_907169655.1 Acomys percivali | reverse complement strand
AGAGAGAGAGAGAGAGAGAGAGAGAGAGAGAGAGAGAGAGAGAGAGAAATACATATGCACATCCATGGAAGTTGGAATAGGATCTCTGATCCCCTGGAACGGAACTCCGGGTCCCCTAACCACTGGGCCATATCTCCCGCCCACTGAGTTTGAAGGATGGCTTGATTTTGAGGCAGGGTGTCCTCTCTTCAGTGCTGATTTCAGGTGGCTGCCGCCTTTCTGATGATAGAAAGCAATCCCTGCCTCATTGTCTGCTGTTAGACTTCTTTCAGAAAACTTTCAAATACAAAATGTGGCCCAAGGAAAGTAACTGGAAATGTCGTGTTATTGCCATGTATCATGTCACTCTGAAATAACTTCAACAGTAAAAAATGAAATATGGATTCATTTTGCCCAGCAGAATTTTTATACACTACTCACATCTCTGAAAAGCTTTAAAAAACAAACAAACAAACAAACAAACAAACAAACCTCCTGAGATAGTTTTCTCCCCTAGGGGACTGCCGAAGGAATTTGAGGAATCTTTTTTTTTCTGGAAGAATTTGTTCATGCTTAGAATTGAGAGGGGGAAGATTTCGGAAGATAGCCAGAAAATGCAGAAAACATTGAAGCTATTTGTTCTAACTTAACTGAAGATCCACATTTGGAGCCATGAATGGGCCCCTGCCAACGCGCCCTTCTACAGGGACGCACTATTTGGGGCCACCTGCTCTTTGTTTTTCACCGTTGAGTGCCGCTTCCGCTCCCATCACAGGGGCTGCCTCCTCCCACCCCGCCCCATCTGGCCCTCAGTATCCACAGACTGAAAACCCACCAGAACACAAGAATGAAGACTGAAAACAAGCCCGAAGAATAAAAGGACTTAGGAGCTGGCTCCTTAGCTGGACCTGGGTGTAGTTGAATTTTAAAGCCCTCCCCCTTTCCCACGGGGAGTCTAGGGTAGGCAAAATAGCTTATGGTTTTGAGGCTCTGTTTGTTGTTGTTGTTTTGGTTTTTTGAGATGGGGCGGGGGCAGGGCGCAGTCTGTGTAGCTCTGGCAGTCTTGGACTCCGCTCTCTCTGCGGACCAGGCTGACCTGGAACTCAGACACCCCCTCGCCTCTGCCTCCCAAGTGCTGGGATTAAAGGTGCCTCGCCTTCACAGCTGGCTTTTGAGACCAGTGTTCTTAAGCTGAAGAAGCAGATTAAAAACATACACAATGCTGAAAACCAAATTGCGTAACAGGACGACGATAGACTGGATTGTTCTCAGAAACAAAAGTTCTATCCAGAAATGTGTTTCAGCTTTAAAACTTTTAGCGGAAACTCATTGAGCACAGCACTCGCTGAAGTATTTAAGTATCAGCCTCTTTGTTTTAAAGAAAGCATTAGGTAAAATAATTAAATATTTATTTAAGGGCTGGAGAGATGGCCCAGCAGTAAGAGCACTGGCTGCTCTTCCAGAGGTCCTGGGTTCAATTCCCAGCAACCACATGGTGGCTCACAACCATCTATAATGTGATTTAATGTGCACTGTATACATAATAAATAAATCTTTAAAACTATATTTATTTAAGTACTGATGGTACTTAATGGATCTTCCAGGTACTAAAACATTAATTGATGCAGGATTTGCCTTATCTTTGTAAAGCATGTACAGAAACAGATACATGTGTAGATGCATAAATGTGTATATACAACATATAATATGTTTATGAGCATCCTTAGATTCTAGGTTTGTTCAATTAAAGATTCAAGCTGCCTTGAAATGCAAATGGAAAATTTTAGCTAAATATTAGCATTTTTTTTCCTCTAGAACCTAAGACCCCATGATATTTTGTAGTGCTTACATAATAGCCAAGTGTTCTAGGCTTTCCCAAAGTACACTTTCTGTAACTTTGTATGTCATCATTGTGTAGATGGTAAAGGATAGCATGGAATTGTCTAATAGAAAGGCCTCTTTCTTGGTATCTCAGAGCCACAAATGTAAAAAACTGGGCAGTCCAGGCTGAGGCTCAGTGGTGGGGGAAGAATGTGCCTAACACTGGAGAAGCCCACGTCTCACTCCCAGCACCACAAAAATATGACACCATGAGCTGCCCGTGGTGGCGCACACCTTTAATCCCAGCACTTGGAGGCAGAGGCAGGAGGATCTCTGTGAGTTGGAGGTCGGCCTGGTCTGTAAAGCAAGTCCAGGACAGCCAGGACTACACAGAGAAACTTTGCGGGCGGGTGTGGGGGTGGGGGGAGGTAGATACCATGAAAAAGAGACACTGTTTTAAGGCAATGAAAGCTTGGGATGATGGGGAAAAATAAGTGGACGGTAGGTTTGCACCTAGGAATAACTATGTTGGGTTATTTTGTTTATGATGGTGGTAGATATTTTGGGTTTTGAGAGGGTTTTGTGTGTGTGTGTGTGTGTGTGTGTGTGTGTGTGTGTGTGTGTGTGTGTGTGTGTTTTGGTGGATTTTGTTTGTTCGCTTGATTTTTGTTTATGTTTTAAACAATTGATCATTTATCTTTGACAGCCTCATAATGCATATAATGTGTCTTTATCGTAGCCACCTCCAACTCTTACTCTTCCAGAAGCCCCCAACATGCCGATCGCACCTTCAGGTCCTCTCATTCAGCCCGCAGGTCCTGTGCAGTATAACACAGCGGCTGTCCTTTTTTTTTTTTAATTCTTGTTACATCTCAATGGTTATCCCATCCCTTGTATCCTCCCATTCTTCCCTCCCTCCCATTTTCCCCTTATTCCCCTCCCCTATGACTGTTCCTGAGGGGGATTTCCTCCTCCTGCATATGCTCATAGGGTATCAAGTCTCTTCTTGGTAACCTGCTGTCCTTCCTCTGAGTGCCACCAGGTCTCCCCCTCCAGGGGACATGGTCAAATGTGAGGCACCAGAGTACTTGAGAAAGTCATATCCAGCGGCTGGGCTTTATGAGCGTCACTGCCACGTCATGTCCAGGAGATGGCGCTGTGCAGCATTCTTCCTCACCCTGCAGCTCTTACGTTCTTTCTGCCTCCTCCTGGCTGTTTCCTGAACCTTAGGGTGAGGGGGACGTTGGTATAGGTGTCTCATTTAGGGCGGGACTGTGGAGGCTAGCTGTGCTTCTCCGCTGCCCCACCTCCTACTTAACCAATGCTAGCAATGGCTTCAGCTTAAGCCGCAGGCTCCCCAATATGTCTGCTCTTTCCTGTCTGCTGGCCTTTCACATGTGTTGTCTCAAAAAACAAGAAACAAAAAGAACATGGATAAATGTTTCTTTCTCTCTCTTTCTTCTTTCCTTCCTTCCTTCCTTTCTTTTTTTCTTTTCTAATTTGAGATTGGAATGGCACGGAACTTGTTACATAGCTCTGGTTGTACTTTGAACTTGCAGTAATCCTCCAGTCTCAGCCTTCTTAGTGCTGAAATCACAGGTGTGAGTCACCACGCCCCTCAAGAGCATAGATATTTAAACATAAATTAATGAGAAGCTTTAAAATGACAGTAATTCTTTACCAGACTCAGGCTTCATTTGTCTGGTCAAAAATTTTGATCTTATTTAAAATATTTCTGTACAGCAAAAACTGATTTAGAAAAATTATTCTGATTTTTAAAAATCAGAATTAAAAAAAAAAAAAATCTGTTTCTGAAGGGGAGAGAAGCCTGCAAAGATCAGGCTAATCCACTTCCTCCCAAAATCTTGTTTGTTTGGTTTTGGTTTTGGTTTTTCAAGACAGAGTCTCTCCATGTAGCCTTGGCTGGCTTGTACTTGCTTTGTAGACCAGGCTCGCTTTGAACTCACAGAGATCCACCTGCCTCTGCCTCCCAAGTGCTGGAATTAAAGGTGTGCGCCACCATGTCTGGCCCCCCAAAATCTTAAGAATGATTGAGTGCATTTAGCTCAAACAATGAGCCATAAAAATAGCTTTTGTCTATTTTAATGTCAAATACAGTTACATTTCAATCTTTCTTTCTTTCTTTTTTATTATTTTTGTTTTGTTTTGCTTTTGAGATAAGGTTCCCCTGGCTGTCCTAGAACTTGCTCTGTAGACCAGGCTGGCCTCAAACTCACAGAGCTCCATCTGCCTCTGCCTCCCAAGTGCTGGGATTAAAGATGTGTGCCACCACTGCCCAGCTTCAATCTTTCTTTTAACACATTTTCTTTCCTTAGATAAAACACAAGATAAGAATTAGTTTTAAATTTAATTGTTGAGAAATATGCCTTCCCCTACATAATCATTGAAAAGTAAATTAGACTGTGTATGCCTAGAAAAAAAAAGTCATATATGAATAATACAAAAGACTATATTTCAAATGAAACCTTATAATAAATATTTAATACTATGATAATTTATAATAAAATATTTTACTTAAGATTTCTTCCTTATTACATCCATCGCACAACAATGGTAGAATAAGTAAGGGTGGAGATGGAGAGACGGCTCAGAGGATAAAAGCACTGACTGCTCTTCCAGAGGACCTGGCTTCCGTTGCCAGCACCCACAAGGCAGCTCCTAACTGTAACTCCAATCCTGGGATATCCAATGTCCTACTTCTGGTCTCCACGGGCACCAGGCACATGCTTGGTGTACATACATGTATGCAGGCACTCACACATACAAACTAAAAAAAAAAAAAACTTCAAAAAAGAAAAACTTACAGGACGAATGTCAGGGGCTGAAGGAAAACCTGCAAACAAGAAGGCTTGCTTTTTTTTTTTTTTAAACCCTTAGGAGCCAAATGTTTGGGAGAAGTGAATCAATCAGACACGTTTAGCAACATTCTTCAGGCAGGACTCTAAAGTAAACTAGCTGTATAATTGTAGAGCCACTTAGGAGCTCAGCGCCAATGCCTCTTAGCTCTTTTATGGCTTATTTTAAGACTTGCTGCATCATCAGCTCTTTACATAGAGGATGGTAGCACTGGTTAGCACATCAGAGACTCTGAACCAGATGCTGAGCGTGCAGGCGTTTTAGGAAGGCTTAAACCAATTTATTTCATTTTGATGTCCCATATTTCTGCACATACAAGTATGTCATATTAGAAAGTAACCTATGCCTAATTGCATTTATAACAACCCTTCCAGTAAGGATAAAACAATCATTTTGGCCTCACCATAATAATATTTACAAAGGGTGAGTATGTATATGTATGTATGTGAGTGTGTGTGTGTGTGTGTGTGTGTGTGTGTGTAAGGATTGCCATCTTTTTTCCTCCAGTTTCAGCCCACCAAAGGCCAGGAATATAGATGTGCATCACCATACCCAGGGGTGCAGTCTTCAAAAAAATTTTTAAGATTTTAATTGACACGAATAATTGTATGTAGTTATGAAGCAATGTGCTTCCTCCCTCCCCCTCCTAATGGCACACACCCTAACATCTTATGGTGGTAGCATCTTAAGTTTAATTATTTAAATTGGGGGTTTGGGGCTTTCCCACCCCACAGAACAGAGAGCTGGTGAACTTAGGTGACTTAAGGTTTATAACTGGAGAGAGCGCCTGACTGCCGCTGGCTTTGTTCCACTTGAACAAGATCTCTTTACTTTTACTGTCCTCACTTAGGAACTTTTTGGCTCTGGGTTTTTAATAGCACGTGGTCCCTATTTAACAGCATCCCAAGTCTGTCTCAGAAGGAGACACTGTGGAGGTTCAGTTTCATGCAAACAGCCGCCTTATAAATATCTTGTTTCCTTTGCTAGGGGCGCAGGCTGCATCTTTATTGAAATGTTCCAGGGTCAACCTTTGTTTCCGGGGGTTTCCAACATCCTTGAACAGCTGGAGAAGATCTGGGAGGTAAGACAAGAATTCCTTATAAGAAAAAAGAAAGCCCTTCATCACAAGCTTGGAGCCAAATTTGCCTTCGCGATGAAGCGAGCCATCTGCTCGAGATTCTGAGCTGTAGCTGGGCGGTGGTGGCGCACGCCTTTAATCCCAGCACTCGGGAGGCAGAGGCAGGTGGATTGCTGTGAGTTCAAGGCCAGCCTGGTCTACAAAGTGAGTCCAGTGAGTCCAAGACAGCCAAGGCTACACAGAGAGACCCTGTCTCGGAGGGGGGAAAAAAGATTCTGAGCTGTATGTAAGCTGGTAGAAAGTGTGAAGTTTGCCACAGAATGCATTTCTTCATGATGGCTGGTGAGGAAACTCCTGCTGTTCCATGCCAGCCTCTTAGCCCACCCCACCAAAGACATGTGGGTGTCCTGCCTCCTCTTATCATTAGGATTTTCTCTGTTCCCAGCAGCCTTTTCTGCTAGTACCTCTTGACCCTACCTGTGCCGTTAGACTTAACTTTAATTCTACCATGTATTTGGCCCTGCATCTTCATCAACAGGAGACAAGAGACCAAATTTTCCTAGAACTTCATAAAACTGACTTCCCATGTTAGCATAGGGTAAGTATAGAATTGGTCATGCTACTGCACATGGCATGATGCCTAAGATGTCAAGAACTTTGATGTGTGCGCACATGTGTATTAATGTGTGTGTGATCATGGGTGTCCGTAGTACGTGCATATGTGTGTATGAATGTTTCTGTGTATACACATGTATATGAATGTGTGTGCGTGTGTGTATAAGTGTGCGACAAATGTGTGTGCATACACATCTATATGAATGTGTGTGCATGTGCCTGCATATATGTGTATGAATGTATGCATATGTATATTTTCATTTCTTTCCTTATTATTGTCTCACTTCATTTGCACTCTGATATGCTTTGCTTTTCTGTGCTTTATAGACAGCGATATTGCCATACTGTCTATTTTTTCTGATGATAATGATGCTTTTCCTATTTCAGTAAGGTATACTTAACATTTGCCAGGTTGGTCAATGTCTCCAAGTTACCAGCAGGTTTGATAAACTAGGTCTAGCCATCTCTTGCCCAGTATATTGTAGGTAACCATGATGTTCCATATACATATGTATGTGTGTATATTTACGTATATAAACATATGTAAATATATATGCAAGGAAGAATTTTAAATGCTTTTTTAAATCACAAAAATGACCAAGGTTTGAGAAGATAGATAAATTTCCCTGATAATAGCATTACACAGTGCGTAGATATTAAAACATTGCATGGAAAGCAAGATGATTCAGTGTGTAAGGGCAGTTGCCACCATGCCTGACAACCTGAGCTCAGTCTCCAATCCACATTGTGGAAGGAGAGAACTCCCACAAATTGTTCTCTGGCTTCCACACAATAAATAAATGGAATTTTAAAAAATCACGTAGCACCCAATAAGCACTATGGAATGTTGAAAATAAAATGAGATGGGAAATGTTGCTATTTTCACTGCAGTCAGGACATTTGCACTGTGGGGTCAGCACTTCTGGGATTGTTGCCAGTACCTTCCCATCTTCCCTAGGAAAGACACCTGTCTAGCTTAGACGGTCCTGTCTAGCCTGCCCAGCACAGCCCCTGAGAATCTCTCCTCTACTCTCTGTCTCTACGAATTTGTGAAATATCACATACCTGACATCAGTGGAGGCATATAACATTGGTCTTTCTGGGTCTGGCTTATTTCACTTAGCACAATGTTTTCAAGGTTCATTCATACTGTATAAGCATCAAGGTACTTTACACTGGGGTTTTTATCAGTTGCTATGCTCAGTCCAGCTCCTTGTCTTTTGGTGAAGATAAAATATACTATGAGAAATGAAGACATTGTATATAAACTGACCACTAACATTAAATTATCTTTTGGCCACATGGAGGATATTATAGAAAAACATGGGACATAATAGGAACTCTCACAAACAAAAAAACAGAGGGTTTCCCCCCCTAGCGAATAGACTTTTTCTTAGGAAGAGAGATAAATGCCACTTTGGATCATCTCAGTGGCTACTGTAACATCATCTAAGCTGGAGGTAGTTACTGTGATGCTTTTTCTTGCCACTTGGTAGCTATGAAAATGGACAAAGTTCATACAGCACCTCTTGTTTGTTAGTTTTTTGTTTTTGTTTTTTAACGTCAGGGTTCCTCTCTGTGTAGCCCTGGCTGTCCCGGAACTCATTCTGTAGACCAGGCTGGCCTCAAACTCACAGAGATCCACCTGCCTCTTGCTTCCAAGCACTGGGATTAAAGGTGTGCGCCATGGCACCCAGCTCACACCTCTTAAGCTTTAGTTTTCTCATGTACAAAGTGAATTTAGTTGTATGATGTAACCTTGTTATGAGAATTCTGTAAGATGAAATTTCTAGCAAAACAGTTGACTGTGAGTGCTTGGTTAATATTTGTAGGGCTAGAGAGATAGCTCAGAGGATAAAGGCCCTGCTGTCAAGCTGTCAAGCTGCTGACAGCTGAGTTCAATCCCTGGGACCACATGGTGGAGGAGTGACCTAAGGGTTGTGCGCACACACACACACACACACACATACACACACTGGGGGCGGGAGACATTCTAAGAAATTGCTTTCTTTTCTTTTTAAAAAATATTTGTTTATTTATTATGTATACAGGGCTCTGCCCACATGCACACTTGCACACCTGCACACCTGCACACCAGAACAGGGCACCAGATCACATTATAGATGGCTGTGCACCACAATGTGCTTGCAGGGAATTGAACTCAGGACCATTTGGAAGAGGAGCCGGTGCTCTTAACCTCTGAGCCATCTCTCCAGGCCCAAGAAATTGCTTTCTTTCTTTCTTTTTTTTTTTTTAAATATGGAACGCTTCACAAATTTGCGTGTCATCCTTGCGCAGGGGCCATGCTAATCTTCTCTGTATCGTTCCAATTTTAGTATATGTGCTGCCGAAGTGAGAACGAAATTGCTTTCTTGAGTTCTCCTATGACCCCTGTAGTTGGAAAGCTGAGGCGGGAGGGATTTCCATGAATTTGAGTCTAACCTGGGCTGTTAGCAAGTACCAGTTCATCCAGGACTGCTCAGCAAGACTATGTCTCACGTATGTGTATATGTGTGTATGTACATATAGGTACACATATGTACATATTTGCTTTCCGTCATATGATGTTATAGACATGTTTCAGTAACTCAGCTGCAGTTGTTCTTCTCCTTCACTTCCGTTATTCCTTTCTGTAACCACAAGAGAACAATTAGTATTGCTAGGCTGCACCCTGCAATGGCCCTTCGCACAGCTGGGAAATTTTTTCTACCTAGTTATTTACGATTTGTCGGACATTAGCCATATATAAATATTCTTTGGGGACAACGAGAAGCACAAAGTAACGGGAAGGGGAGGGGGATATGAGGACTGTGCTTTTCAGTCAGGCCGGAGTGATGCCCGCTGTCCCAGTACAGCATAGATGAGCAAGTGCAAACTGAGTGTGCGGTGAGAGGATGTATATGCAGATGGCTAACATAAACTAGTGCTGACGTGAGGTGTGCTGTTAGAATGCTTGGAAACTGTCACATGCGGAAAGGATGTAAGTATAGTCCCAGCTTCTCTTAGTGTTGTATATAAGCCTGGTTTAAAAAAAGATATTTGGTACTCTTTAAATAACCACACACGTCGAAAACAGTCCAGTTCTTTGCATTTAGTGCAACACTCAGAAATCGGATGTTTCCCTGGCTCCCTAATTGTTGGTAATTTGTGATTGCCACCGCCATATGACGACGAGCATTTGTGTGTAAGTGGAAGGCTCTGTCCGTGCTCGAATCTCGATGTAAGGTACCAGAAGATGAGCTTGCCTGCCACACCCTGCCCGGAAAGCCATATTCATGCCTATTTTTATCTTCAGAATGCTAAAGCAAACCAGAGACTTTATTTTGACATTATGACAACTTATTACAAACTTACATCAAGCAAGCAAATCAAAATTAATATTGGCCTGGAGTCAGAACTCATGAGTTCTGAACACAGCTCTAACTTTGGGTATAGCAAAGAACATGGCTCGGCTGGAGAGATGGCTCAGTGGTTAAGAGCACTGGCTGCTCTTCCAGAGGTCCTGGGTTCAATTCCCAGCAACGACACAGTGGTCCCAGACCATCTATAATGAGATCTGGTGCCCTCCTTTGGCATGCAGGTGTATTTGCACAGAGAACACTGTATACATAATAAATAAATAAATCTTTAAAAAAAACAAAGAACATGGCTATACCCGAACTCTCTTGAGTCTTACTGTCTCGAGTAAGACTTGCCTGGCTCACTTAATTCAGGCACTCTCTGTTGCACCCATGGTTCCATATTCTGAGGGAAACTGGGCAAAATTATTACATTAAGTGACTTTGTTGTTTTTTTACATGTAGTTTTGGGGCAAGTACATGAGCACAGCGTGCCTGTAAAGGTCAGAGGACAACTTGAGGGAGCCAGTTCTCTCATTCTACCATGGGGGTTCCCAGGGGCCAAACTCAGGTCACCAGGTGTGGTGGCGACTCAGGTCACCAGGTGTGGTGGC
>OU015743.1:46546855-46561801 GCA_907169655.1 Acomys percivali | reverse complement strand
TCAGGTCACCAGGTGTGGTGGCGACTCAGGTCACCAGGTGTGGTGGCAAGCTCCGTTACCTACTGAGCCATCTCCTTGGCTCAGCTTGGTTGCTTTATGATGGCTCTACATCTCAAGCAGTTGAGGTGTTCTTTGTTCCTTTCAGCAATATGCAATCAATGGTAAATGCTAGGCAACAGTAATAATCGTCTGGTCTCCTTGTGCAAAATGGGGCTGTACTTGAGATGTATTTAAGGCAGGAAGGAAGTATTTGAAGTGTACAAGCTGACAGAACAGATGGGAAAAGACTATATGACTTTGAATTCAAATGTTTTATTTTTTTTAATTATTACATTTATTTAGTTACTGTGTTGTATATAGGTGCGTGTTCATTCCTGTATACAACTGTGAGTGCCACAGCATGTGTGTGGCGATCAGAGGAAAACCTGTGGAAATCAGTTCTCGGCTTCCTCAGTGTTGGTCCCCAGGGCCTCCTGAATGCTCCCCATACTCTCCTGCACTGACTCATTCCATAGCCCCAATAGGTGTTTTATAATATGTATTCATTTTTTTACACTTAAATTTATTTTTTTAACCTTATTCACTTTATATCCTGATCGTAGCCCCCTCCCTCGTCTCCTCCCGGCTCACCTACCCTCCCCCTCCTCTAGTCCTCAGAGAGGGGGAGCCCTTCTCCCCTCCCAGCTGACCTACCAAGTCTCATCAGGACTGCTTGCATCCACTTCTTCTGTGATAGTTCCATAGGCCTAACAACAGTTATTGTCCTAGCTTGCATTTCTCTGATGGTTAGTGATGCTAAGCATTTGTGTATCTTCCTTCAAGAAATGTCTATTAGAGAGCTGGAGAGATGGCTTAGAGGTTAAGAGCACCGTCTGCTCTTCCAGAGGTCCTGAGTTCAATTTCCAGCAACCACATGGTGGCTCACAACCATCTATAGTGTGATCTGGTGCCCTCTTCTGGCCTGCAGGTGTACATGCAGATAGAGCACTCACCTATATAAAATAAATAAGTAAATCTTAAAAGAAAGAAAGAAAGAGAAATGTCCATTGGAGCTGGGCACCGAGGTGCATGCCTTTAATCCCAGCACTTAGGGACGCAGAAGCAGGCAGATGGCTGTGAGTTCGAGGCCAGCCTGGTCTGCAAAAACAAGTCCAGGATAGCCAAGGCTACACAGAGAAACCCTGTCGAAAAACAAAACAATACAAAATTTCTACTGGAGTTCTTTGTCCATTTTTTAAAAATGAGGTTTACTTGTTTGCTTGTTACTGAGCTCCCTGAGTCCCTTACACGTGCTGTCTATCAACCCCTAACCAATTACACAATTCGCAAGTGTTTTCCACCATTCTGCAGATTACGTCTTCATTCCATTATCTCTTTTCCTAGGAGCTTTTTTTTAGTTTTATGTACTCCTATTCATCTACTTTTGCTTTCATTGCCTGTGAAATAAGTTAGAAAATCAAAGATTATAAAGTTTCTGAAGCTTACTAAATGATTTTTTTTTTACTAAGTGAATAATTGAATTTTTGCTTAAATTTCTAACATCTCAGCTTAAAAAGCTTTTAGCATAAAAATTTCCAGGAAATTTAGTATCCATCTGGCCTCGGTTAAACATAGTACAAAGTAATCAAGGAGTCTGGTAACTTTCACCTCCCAGAAACCATGGCTGTGGTTGCTATTCATTTCCTGTTTTGTTTCCTCCTCCCCGGCCTTGCTTTCTTTCCACTGTGCTTTGCCAACTATCAGAAGATGAATGGGTACCCATGAGTCACACCCACTTGTTTACACATGCATCTGTACAAATACAGATGACAGTAGGCTGAGAAAGAATTAGCTTCCCCTCCTCCGGGCTTTGCCCACAAAAGAAGAATTAGTCTAGTTGGTTTTTCAGAATGGAACCCAGGATCCTCAGAGCTCCCCTCAGGCTTGGGTTGGCTGATAGGAGAAGGCTGTAATCCTCTCAGTCACTTCTCAGTTTGTTTAGAGAGCGGATCAAAGCTGGAAGCTTTTACTGGGTTGCATGACTTTACAAAATACATTATGGGAGGGAAAATAGCACTTTCGTGTATCTCAGTTGATGCCGTGTGACGTCACTAAACTCTTCATTGCCGCTGCTCTGTCTTTTATGTCTGTGCCTGTTCTATCATCTACCTGGTGTCTTCTTACCATTGTTTCTCTTTCTCTGGATGGTGTAGGTACTAGGAGTCCCGACAGAGGACACCTGGCCTGGAGTCTCCAAGCTGCCCAACTACAATCCAGGTAAGCTGCTAAACATTCCAGGAACTAACAATGCCAGGCATTCAACCTAACAAAGAGAGATGACTAGATGTGTATGTTTTCCAACTAATTCTTTTGTTTGTTTGTCATTTATTTGTTTAGAGCAGGGTCTCCCTGTGCAGCCCCAACTGGCTTGGAACTTGCTGTGTAGACCAGGCTAATTTTGACCTCACAGAGAACTACCCACCTCTATCTCCCAAGTGCTGGCATTTCAGACTTGTACCACCATGTTCAACTTAATCTTTTTATTAAAAAAATATTGAAATTAATGTGATATATATATATATGTTAAATCAGTTTCCCAATGCTATAAAACCCAGGTAGCACGGTGAAAATAATTAGAAAGGACTGTTGCCATGGAGTCTACATCCATTCCCAAGGACCTCACGGCTCAAAAGAACAGCACGCTTTGAATCCCATGAGCAAGGGACTGTTCTCACTTTTGAGCCCATAACTGTCACTGAGTATATTTCTTACATGGTTGGGCCTTGTATAAAAGGAAAGCTAAAGCAACAGAGGGAGCTAGCAGCACACTAGACCTAGGATAAGCCCGGTGAGAAGCCACTAAAGAGTTGTCTCCCTGCCTGACAACTGGTCGTTTCTGTTACACGTTGTCTCTCAAGAATAGCTTCTGGCATAGATAAGGAAACACTGGAAGCATTGTGAACAGGGCAACTCTTTGAGAAGTGGTTCCGCAAGCCATGGCTGATGGTCAGATAACCAGGAAGCCACTTCAAGGTACTGAGACAGAAGGGAGGAGACACACAGGGAGCCGGAGGATGAAGATGGGCCATCTCAGAAGCCCTGGGAAGCAGGGAAGCAAGCGAAGGCCTGCTGGAGCTAACCTCCCCGTGGCAAGATTAAAGGGGGAGGTGCCCGTGAACAGATGAGGACGTGACTGGGAGGAAAGTGCTCGAGACTATACAATCTCTACTTTCTTACGCGGTCCACGACTAAACCCCCAAGTCTTCCCACATTGTCATTATAGACTTTGGTATGAGGTTTTTCTGGGAGACTTTCATGAGAGCAAGACATTGCAGGGAGATGTCAAAGGTGATGAGGGACAAAAACAAAAATCCAGGTGTGTGCCGCTGTCAGACCATAATCCCAGCGCCTGGGAGGCTAAAGAGTGAGAGGCCTGAGTCTAAAAGGCCAACTGAGGGGGTGGGAGGGGGGAGAGAGAGAGAGAGAGAGAGAGAGAGAGAGAGAGAGAGAGACAGGCAGACAGACAGACAGACAGACAGACAGAGACAGAATAAAAAGCAGGAAGAAGAGGAGTTAAGGCGAGATGTGAAAAGAAGGCTATTTTTCCCTTTTTATTCTGCATCTGTTATTTTCACGCAAAAAGCCATGCATAGCCATCAGTTTGTTTTGTCTTGTTTTGTTGTGAACTAGTCAGGAAACAAAACTTAATGGAAAGTCAAAGACTAACTGCAAAGTCCTTTCAATCTCTTCGTGAATGATAGTACTCCTTGCTAAAATACTCAGTCATTTAGAACTAATTTTTTCAAAAGAGCATAAGACTCTAGTCTTGAGGTGTACAATAGCATCTTTCTCCGTTGGTGTGAGATGGAGATAAGAAAGAAAAGCTGTTTACGGCAATTATGGTCCAGTCTGCAGTAGCTCTTGACTCTCGTCATGGTTTCCAGGAGAACCTCATCATTTTCCAGCCAGCCTGTTATTCCTCCCCATCCACTCTCCTTTGCCTGAGTGGAAATGGGCCCACTTGCCTTCCTCTGCTCCCTAACACAGATACAAGCAGAAGCTTAGAATCCCACTTAAGCGCATGAGCACACCAAGTTGCTGTGGTAAGCATAGGCAGCTACCCAGACTTCACATGCTTGGAGGGGGGCAGGTTGGTCCAGGCAATAATGAGATAGCCCCACGACAGATGGTCATCAAAGCTAGGAACATCGCCAAAGGCTTCCTCGCCAGATGCCATGCAAAGAAGATAACTGGGCTCTGCAAAAAAACCGAGAGAAATATGTCACACTGTTCACTTTGCTGTCACGTCAAAGCAAATTCGCAAAGAAAATTTTACAAAGAAAACTCTCCAGTCCCAGTGTCAACATTATTGTCACCTTCTGTTTAATTCGGAGAAGTAAAACTGTTTGTGAGCACTTGCTATCTGCTCGACCCGTGCAGGGTGCTACAGTTCCCAGATGGATGTGGTGTGTTCTTGAGTCTCCGGAGCATGGAGCTGGACTCATTCTCTGGTTCTCCGCTGTTACTGCAGTGCTCACCAGTGAGGGCTGCTTCCTTCCTGCCTGTGTATGACTGTGGGTCAAGCTGAGCATGGGGCAGAAGTTAATCACAGCCAGGATTCCGAGCTCCACCTTTGTAAATCTTTACAGTCTAGTGCATTTTGGGCATGGCTTGGCCCTGTATTAACAACTCAGTTAAAAGGACTGTGTTCTAAAGGGGTAGTGGAGATTCCTGTCCCAGGAGCGAGTCTTATGAATAAGCAAGTCTCTCTTGACGCATGTCCATCTATGCCCTTCCTGAACTGCCACAGTTTCCACAGACTTGAACTGCAGTACTTTATGGAACACTGAAGTGGAGGTGGGTGCTAGGACTTTACCCTTCTATCCGGGGCACCCCTATTCCCATCAACCACTCCTCCATTCTCCCCTCCCCCGGTGCCTTCCCAGGCTCTGGTTAACTGCTACTTGACTCTCCTTCCCTTGAGGCCAACGTTTACCTTCTTCTGCATAGAAGTGAGAATGTATGAGGCTCATCTTCCTGTCTTCAGTTTAGTTCAGTGAGCACTGTCCTCCAGTCACACCCATGTTACTGGAAATGACAGAATCCTGTTATTTTTATGGACACATAGTCTTCTGTTATGAGCGTATAGCAAGCTCCTCCTTTCATTTTTATTTCAATAGATACCTACCTTAGCCTATGCCTTGGCTAGTGTAAACAGTGCTGCAGCGAACATCGAGTATAGCTGTGTACGTGACACACTGCTGTCGGCTCCCTTGGATACATGCATAGTAGTGATTGAGTCCTGGTTTTCTTTTAAATAAATATTTGTATTGTTTTCCATAACAGCTGTAAGCTGAACTCATTTATATTCCTACCAATAGTAAGAATAGTGAGATTTTGTCATTGCCCATACTCTTACCCGCATTCACCATCACCACCACCACCACCATCACCACCACCACCATCATCACCATTATCATCACCACCACCACCATCATCACCACCACCACCATCATCACCACCATCATCACCATCACCACCATCACCATCATCACCACCACCATCATCATCACCACCACCATCACCACCACCATCATCATCACCACCACCATCACCACCATCACCATCATCACCACCACCACCATCACTACCACCACCACCATCACCACCAACACCATCATGACCATAACCACCACCACCATCATCACCACCACCACCATCACCACCACCACCATCATCACCACCACCACCACCATCACCACCACCACCACCATCATCACCACCACTACCACCATCATCATGGTCGTGGTCATCATCATCATCATCTGTGTATGGAGTTTTGTTTTGTTTTGTTTTGTTTTTTGAAGGAAAGATCTTGTTATGTAGCTCAGGCTGGCCTGGAATCCACTTCATTAGCCCATGCTGACTAGTACTCCAGTGACCCTTCCAGCTCAGCCTCCCAGCTGGCATGCACCACGACACCCAGCTTCCTTTTTGTCTTGTGGATAGTGTCTGTTCTGACATTGGATGCAGTCTCTTGGTTTTGATGCTCATTTCTCTGATGATTACTAATTACTCTGTGTGTATGTGTGTGTGTGTGTGTGTGTGTGTGTGTGTGTGTGTGTGTGTATTCCTTGGCCGTTCACATGTTTTGTTTTGTTTGAGAAATATTCACTTTAGTCATTTGCTCATTTAGAAAATTGTGTGCCACATGCTACTGAGTTAAATTCCTAATATACTCTCCACCCAACACAAGCAAAGGTATTTATTTGGCTGCTCTGAACTTGTGTGAACAGTCCGGTCTACATCCGTTGGCTGCCATTGCCAGGCCTTGTCTGGATTCTGTCTTGAGGAACCATACTGATTCTGGTGGGGACATTAACCCCACACACACACACTGTGGACTCCAGTAAGTACCAGCTTTAGGCTGTAGCTGGTTGTAGCCACTTGTGCCTGATTAAATCAGGAAGGCAAGAGGGGTGTATCATGTTCAAGACTGCCTCCTTCGCTCCTCCTCCTTCCTTCCTCTCCTTCCCCACTCTCCACTTGAAGCAAGCTGACTGAGAACTCTCTATCCTTCCCTTCAAAGGGCCAGTTGTCTTATTTTGATGTGGGCAGATTGAGAAGTAGGCTTTGAAAAATAGGCCTTTTTTTTTTTTTTTTTTTTTTTTTTTTGGTTGTTGTTTAATCTTTCCTCCTGGGATGGCTTTCAGAGCTGTATATCCAAGTGTCAGTGAGGGGGTTCTGACGAGCCTGGATTCCCAGACTCTCAGCAGGATCATCCTCTAACAGAAATATAAAAGTGAAATATTAAAAACCCTGGAACGTGAACTCCATCTGCAGAGTAGCCAGGGCCTCGCCTGCTCGTACCATGGGGGAAAAGGATCTTGAAAAAAAGAGGGAGGAGAAAAAGGTCTTTGACTACAAAGTTTACAGGTTTAGTAGAGCGCAGTAACTTCCTCTCAAAGGAGTGGGTGTTGCTCTGCACAACCCCCCCCCCCACCGCCAGAACTCGCTCGCCTCCTCCTGCAAGGCACCCCCTTTCACATGCTAACTGAGGTGCCTGTGATTGGCTGAACAATAAACTGGTCACACTTGCTAAAGGGCCCGCTCTCTTTCACACAATTAGGCAAGAACACATTAATCAAACTGACGGGGCACTGAGGCTGCTGGCCTCTTGCAGTGGGGGAGGGGAGAGGCTTTGGTGACCCTCCCTAAGCGTCCTGAAGCAAAGATAGAGTCCTGAAGGGGATTCTTCAAGCCCAGCATCTGAAGAGGTTAAAGCCCCAGCCGATGGGCTACCTGCACTGTGGTGGGTTTGTGGCACAGGAGATTCCCAGAGGCTTAGAGCAAACCAGATGTTCATCTTGGCTGAGATCTGCTAATACAGAGACAACAGTGTGAATTCGAGCAGCAGATGCCTGTAGATGTTTCCCCACTAAGTTCCTGCAGCCTTGGTACCTCCATTCACAAGAAAATGCACTAACGGCCATTCGGACCTCAAGCATTCTGGGGCCAACTAAGCAGACATGTGTCCACCCACACCGTGGAGCCTTCCCCATCCAGCTACGAATGAAGCCTACAGGAGAAGGGAAATAGACTCCGTTAAAGATAAGAGACACCTAGCATGGTGTTGGTCCTAAGTACTTGAAGGGCATTAAAATATAATTCATTCTGAGAGGAAAAGATACCTAAGCATTTGTGCTGTTGATCACAATCTTTTTTTTAAATTTTCTTCTCCAAGTCCCCTCTGTCTAGGTTTTCAATGGCAACAGACGACAAGGTCCTAGCACCTTGAGGACCTGTTTGCTACAAAAATCACGTTGGGCTTTTCAGGGAATCAGCTAAATATTTAGACGTGTCTCTGTTAAAGTAAACAGAGGCCCGCTCCTCTGGAGGCTGTCCAGGCTGTCTCGTTAGATGCAAAGATCTCGTGATAAAGAGGAACGTTTCCTTCTGCCCACATGGTCACAGCCCAGTTGTGGTTTTTAATGTGTCATTGATTGTTCCGTCCAGCTCCCTTTGCTCCCCTGAAAGGGTCTGTCGGGGCTCTGTTTGCTTCCTTAAACACGGTTTTTAAAAGCTCTCATGCTGTGTGAGCTCAAATCCTAGCATTAGTGTACTGCTGAGTTCATTTCACCACACTCAAAAGCGCTGAGTTTAAATCCCTCTCAATTCCATTGGAGGCACCAGAAGACTTTCTCCTTCACTAATGGTCCCAAGTTTACATCTAGATACTGGGGGTCAAGGACAGGAGAGGATTTAGAAATAACAGTGCGTGACATTAGTCAATGCATTTGCCAAATTGGCAATTAGTTCCTGATGTGCGTGCAAAGCACTTTACTCCTGTCCCTTTGATGCCTGTTCCCATAGAGAAGGGAACAGAGTCCACCAAGGCCTTAGGATTTTTAAAGAAACATTTGCTGGAAAGCCCGGCTGATTTGCCTCATGAGCTCAGCCACAGGGAAGCATCCGGGATTAGGCTGGTTTTCGGTTCCAGGAAAGAACACCTCATCTGGGGTGTTTTCCCCCCTCTGGAGGGACTTAGTGGAAGTCAAAAGGCAAGAAAGCAGCACACACAAAAAAGCCCCAAGCATCCGAATCTGTGCCCTAGGGACCCGAGGGTAAACGGGCCAACACCCTGTTGTTTTTCCGTAAGCCTGCTTTTGCAACTTTTGACCACTAGGTGGAAGCAGGAAATAACTGGGATGGACAACAGACAACAGCTGTCTAGTCAAGTGGCTGAGCCTCACTCTGGATTTCTTCTTCTGACTTTAAAACCACTTTAAGATATTCCCTGCATGTATATGATCTTAGGGCTGATTGTATATACATGTAACATTATGTTATATGGACTAAGTAGGTTATATTTATGTATTTAGGTATAGACCATGACTTTGAGAGAGAAAGGGGAAGATGCATGCATATATATATACACATATTGGCTATTCACATGCCATTCATATACATATGCATATATGAATACATTCCTCTCTATATATATGACAGTGTAAGAGCTCAGCTGCAGTCGACACCACTTACCACTGTGGGAGTCATGCAGGACACAGAGATTGGGCTTAAAACGACCCTCCCCTTGAATGGCATGGCAAAGAGCTATTATGCATTGGGCTCAAGGAACTCGGAGCAAATAAATCACTGCGAACCCAGGCTAACATTATCTCTGCTTTGGCATCAGCTCTAACCCATGAGCTATTTGCTGAGAGACTTATTCACTGGGCTGGACTCAGAAGGAAGGGGCTGCCTTTGGAATGCAAAGCCCCAAATGTCCTCCACAGAACTTGAGGGAATGATTTATTCTCAGTTCTCTAAGCCATGAAATGGGAGCAATCCTATCATTTAAAGCATATTCCCTGTGTACCGGGCAATACACATAAGTGTATGCATATGTAATAATATGTATATACAGTACATTATATGCTCTATATAATGAATTACACACGATTGCTACTCTACTGCTGCTTGCCTAGGTCACGGTGGGAAGAGGCTGTGCCATCTTACAGATGAGGACACTTTCTCCCAGGCTCACAGAGAGGCTTTTCCTCCTTGGAATGGATGGAGTCAGCAGCCAGCTTTGCTCTCTCTGTTTAATCATGCTGTTTCCCGGTCCTGCATAGGAGCACAGTGCTGAAAAATTGTTGCCCTGCATCTGCCACAGAGCCTACCTTTTCAGAAAAGCATGATCAAAGTTACCCCCCATCCTATTTGTCACAGTGTTGGAGTTCAGCTGCTTCCGTGATCCACCGTGGTACAGATACCACGACAGGCGTGTAAGAACACACTGCCTCTTTTTCTCTATACTTAGAACCTGAGAAATCCTGTCCGGTGTACCTTGTGGCACCAGGTCTGACTTTTAAGTTGGCTTGCGTGGGCCCAAATGTTGCCTGGATTCCCACGTCATTAAAGTTGATGTTTGGTTTTTGAGCACCTGCCTACTTGTCTCTGAGTGCCTGCTAAACCTGTCCCTGTCTCTTCCCCACATCTAAATTGCCATCAGATGCCTACCCACCCTGTGCCCGTGGAGCCCTCCCTAGGAGAACTCTTGTTACCTATCTACTGCGGAATACAGTAAGGCACATACATCAGCTATATCGGCATCTTCTCTGCTTATTTTGCTGAAATATGTTATAAGAGATTTCTAGAATTTGCTAGAGGCTAAGCCAGCGACTTGTAGTCCTTCTAGTAGAGTCTTATGTATGGCCCTTAGCTGGTACATAGTGTTAACCAATAGATAACTGTGAAGTGAAATCATCTTACTTCGATTCATAACCACCTTATCAAATGTTACCACCCATACTTTATGTTTTGGTTGTGAGCCTAGCCTTTAACAGCTGAGCCATCTCTCTAACCCCCAATCATACTTTATAAATGAGAGCTGTGGCTTTAAGAAGTAGATATCTGTTCTAGGGTCACCCAGCCAGGAAGCAGTTGACCCAGAAAATCCAGACTCATTGGGCCCTAAGGCGGTCATCATTACAGTATTCCACATGGACTATTGTCAAGTTGTACAAATTGTTTGGTAATTAAACAGTGCCCTGCACAGGGGACAAGCTAACAATACTCTTCCAGGCCCATTTTGGGATGATGTCGGCCCACCAAGCCTGGATTTCTGAAGCTGACCGTGGCTTCTGGAATGTACTGTTGAGTGCAGTCCCCTCTCCTGGAACTCTAGCATCCCTCCCTTGCTACCTCCAGTGAAGCCACAGGCATTCCTGGGGTCTCTGAGCTCCGAGCACATGCTCATTCCAGCATCACTTCAGGAGTGCTGCAGAAAGCTCCTGGGGACTTCTATTAACATCTTTATCAACCCGTCCCCCACACCAGTCAGTGAAATCAATTTATATACACAGCCCACTTTGATCTTAATTAATAGTTTCTTCTAGTTTCCACATTTATTTTTGGTTTTCTCATCTTTAATTTATTTGGTAGCAATTATTGGTTTTTTTATGGAGTGGGAGTAGGTGATCTTAAAGTAATTAAGAATTGAAAAATCACAAGTGAAAGCAGGTAAAAAAAATACTTTTACTATAAAACCATGAGTGTGTGTATATACAGTATTTTATTTGTTTGTTTTGTTTTTTCAAAACAAGGTCTTGCTCTGTACCCCTGGGTAGCCTGCTGTGTACTTTGTAGCCCAGGTTGGCCTTGGACTCACAATCCTACTGCCTTAGCCTCCCAAGTGCTGGGATGACAGGAGTGTACTTTTATACATAGATTATAGTTTGTATTTATTAACTAAGATAAAATGCCAAATATTAAAGAATAAACATAAAGTTAAGTCTTGCCTCATTCCTTCCCAGTTCCAGCCAGGCGTGGTGGTGCATGCCTTTAATCCCAGCGCTTGGGAGGCAGAGGCAGGTGGATCACTGTGAGTTCAAGGCCAGCCTGGTCTACAAAGTGAGTCCAGGACAGCCAAGGCTACACAGAGAGACCCTGTGAGAGATACCTAGGCCAACAGTGTAGAGAAACAAAAGGCCATGGCTGAACCTGACCAGAAGTAATGGGCCAAAGGCAGAAAAGGGGTCTCTGGAAACAGAGATGAGAAGGGGTATGGGGGGAGGGGCAGAGAGGACCAAGAAGGAATTGTTAATAACAATGCCACAGAAATCACAGGACCATAAGCTTCCTGGGGACGCCAGGCATGTGCTCAATGCTGAGCACTCAGAGGCCTTTAAGTGTTTGTAGAGGCTACTGGGGAGTAGAAAATGTCCACCGTCGCGTCGTGAAATATGGTATATAAGGCTGAGAAGTGCGCTCAAGCTCAAAGACCATTTGTGAGAGTGGATAGACAATAGCCAGGGTAGTTGGCCCCCAAGCATGGGGTCTTCCTCAGGGTCTCTAACCCCAGCAGTCAGACATCTCTCTCTTCACCTCAGGAACAGGCCTCAGAGGGTGGGAGTGGTCTCACTATCACAGGGAGCTTTGATGCAGGCTTCCATGAATGACAAGCTGTGCATCAGAGCTGACCTGTGAGAGCCTCGGATGCCAGGGAGCCTCATGCAGGAGTGGCCTGGCTTTTAGAGCCTGGAAGGTGATCCCTCCCCGAGATCCTGGAGGTCAGAGACTAAACAAGTTCCCGTGCCAGCTCCATGCGGAAGAGTGAAACCAGCCAGCCCAGGACATGGTGGGGAAGGGGGAACCCAGATGGGAGTGCAGCAGAGATGGAGGAGAAAGAGCACGCTCAACATTACTGCTTGAGATAGCGAAATCAGGCTAACAGCCTTATCAACTATATAAATATGTGGTATCTCAAGAATGCATTGTGTTCAGGAAATTCCAGGGGTGTAGTTCAATAGACTGCACTATAAGATAACCTCAGGACGGCGGCACGGCTATAGTAACCAGAGAATGTTTTACCCTGAGCCAAGGCTCAAAACATCCAGGTGATGTTTTATCGATTGACCCATCAACAAATGTCTGGTGACTAAAGGGTTCCATACTTGAGTCAGTTGTGAAATGAGTTTTATTAAACACTGATGAAACAAAACAAAACAAAACAAAACCCTGTGCTAATCTCTTAGTACGGCAGCAGCTGCTCTGCCCTCATTTGAATTTGACCTCTCTTGGAAATTCAAGTATTCTGCTTTTCCAGTTCACTTTTGCCTAGTGTTCCATCTGAACTCCAATAAAGGCTGGCTCTCTTTAAGGCCACTGCTGAAGGAGGAGACGGAGGAAAAAGCCATCCTAATGATTTACTATCTTCCTTGGAAGGAGAAGGCCTCTACACCTATTATTTTTAGAGGCCGCTGAAGCCAGAGAAACAGACCCTCTTGGAAAATGGTGCTGTGAACGATGCCTGTTTGTCTGTAGGCCTTTCTGTCATTGATTGCACGAAACTTAACTACTGGGGAAAAAATCAATGGCAGAGAGGCAAGGTCAGCTGGCTGGCTTGTGGGTATCTGCGTCCAAGTGGGAGGGTAGGTCACATGCAGGCTGTGGGCTTGGCTCTGCTTTCCAGCCGCTCCCCATGGACCCTGGCCTGATGTAGCTGATGTAGCTACAGAACGGACGGATGGGGAAGAGTCAGCATTTCAGTGTATGCGGAACTACAGGGCTCAAGTTCAAAGTGTTGGCCTCCTTGGGTCTACGGGCAGCCTTTAAGGATTCTTGAGAGCCTCTTTGGCCCTTGGTACCATCCCCTCTTAGTTTTGAGAAAAACTTCCTCAGCAGGGTCTGATGTTACAATGTTCTGCAGTTTTATATACACGGATGATTCGAGTTCTCACAACAGCCTCCTTGAGTTGTCACAGACAACTCAAGGAGGCTCAGGGAAGCATGTCGAGTTGTTGGCAAGTGCTAGACCCCCGCTTTCTTGGCTGGGTCAGCAGCCCTCCGATCTTAACCTCACTAGAAGCATCTGGAGCCTATTAAAGACATAATAACTGCACAACAGCTAACGAAAGTGTGGCCCCTCCCAGACCTGTTAAATCAGGCTCCCTAGGGGGTGGAGCCAGGCTGCCTTCTTTCAAAAGCTCTGCAGGTGAGGCCACCCTACCCGGTTGGCCAGTGCTCCCTCTTCTAAACAGTGTTCAAGAACAGAAAGAAGAAAAGAAAGAAAGGTGAAGAGACCAACAGCTTTTGAGTTCCTGCTACACGCCAGAGGCCTTATCTAATCTTGCTGGAAACTTGGAAATGATTCCCAATTAACAGTTCTGGAAACTTTCTGTTGCTTCACCAGATATGTTGAGCAATCCTCACCCCCAAGTACCAGAGCACCTGAATTGAATGGCAGAGAGATTTGAGCTGGGATTTTGTGTTCACAGTAAAGAAATAACCTAGAGCTCCAGAGAGGTCTCAGAGGTAAAAAGAGCACTGGCTTCAGAGGACCCTGGTTCAAATCCCAGCACCCACATGGCAGCTCACAACTGTCTGTAACTCCAATTCCAGGGGAATCTGATGCCCTTTTTTTCCTGATGCCTCTGTGAGCACCAGGCACACACACGATAGATACACATATATACGTGCAGGCAAAACACTCATACACATAAAAGAAAATAAAAACAAAAAGGAAAGAAATCTCTGGAGCAGCAAGATGGCTTAGCATGCAAAGGCACTTGCTGTGTAAGCCTGACCACCCGAGTTCAACTGAAGCCTGCGGTGAGAGAACAGAGCTGACTCCCGAAAGCTGTTCTCTGACCTCCACACACGTACCATGCCGTACCTACACAAGTATGCAGCCACACAGACAAAAAAACCCAACACCTCTTACATTGAATACTCAAAACAAATTAAGGCAGATGGTCACCATGGGTGATGGTTTGGATGAGAAAGACCCCTGTTGGCTTATGTATTTGAATGCTTGGTCCCTAGCTGGTGGAAGTGTTTGGGAAGGATTAGGAGGTGTGGCCTTGTTAGAGGAGGTGTGGCCTCGTTGGAGGACATGTGTTACTGGAGATGGGCTTTGAGGATTTTTTTCTTTTGTTTTGTTCTTTGAGACGGGGTTTCTCTGTGTAGCCTTGGCTGTCCTGGACTTGCTCTGTAGACCAGGCTGGTCTGGAACTCACAGAGATCCACCTGCCTCTGCCTCCCTAGTGCTGGGATTAAAGGTGTGGGCCACCACGCCTGGCCTGGGGGGCTTTGAGGTTTTGAAATCCCATGTCATTTCCAGTTAGCTCTTTCTGCCTTGTGTCTCAAGATGTGAGCTCTCAGCTCTACTGCTCTAGCAACCTTCCTGCTCCCCTACTACCATGCTCCCCACCGCGAGGACCATGGACTCCAACCCTCTGAAACAGTAAGCCCCCAAGGGACTCTTCTATAAATTGCCTTGGTCATGGTGGCTGAGCATGGCAATAGAAAAGTGACTAAGACACCACGGTTGAAGTAACTTGCTAGGAGGCCCAGTGATTTTGTTTTGTTGGCTGGAAACTGGGATGTGATCAAACAAGGAATCATTTTCCTCTTCTCTTCTTCTTCTTCTTCTTCTTCTTCTTCTTCTTCTTCTTCTTCTTC
>OU015743.1:46540450-46546845 GCA_907169655.1 Acomys percivali | reverse complement strand
TCTTCTTCTTCTTCTTCTTCTTCTTCTTCTTCTTCTTCTTCTTCTTCTTCTTCTTCGTCTTCTTTCTGATTGGGGAGAACAGCAAACAGGCAGGAAGTAGTTCGTAAATAAACATTAAACAAATGCCAGATAGTCTTGTTTTTATTAGTTATTTTGAATGTAGAATCAGGCTAGTAACCAGAGTAACCTTATACTAAGTGACCTCTTAGTACTCACCAAGGGCTATTAGCTGCATGGTTCTGTCTAGTGGCACCTGGCCTTGGAAACTCAGTTTCCACCTCTCTCTCTCTCTCTTTCTCTCTCTCTCTCTCTCTCTCTCTCTCTCTCTCTCTCTCTCTCTCTTCCTCTCTCCCTCTTTCTTTCTTTCTTTTTGTTTTTCAAAACAGGATTTCTCTGTGTAGCCCTGGCTGTCCTAGAACTCACTCTGTAGACCAGGCTGGACTTGAACTTGGAGATCTGCCTGCCTCTGCCTCCCGAGTGCTGGGATTAAAGACGCGCACCACCGTCACCCAGGACTACAGCTTTCTTTAATCATTCTTTTTACTCTACAACTCATCACTATAAATATACTTCTAATTGAACTTACTTTTGGAAATAAAATAATAGTGTTATCTGTTGGAACCCTCAGAGCCCGAATCCATTGCTTAACACAGCGTAAAGTGCTATGTGAATAATTGTTATAACACATAGCTTAGGGAACAGAGATTTAAAAAAATCTGAATGTGTTCACTACAAATTGCCCTAGCAATTTACTTTTTAACTTTTTGTTTGAGACAGTAGTATCATTATGTAGCCTGGGCTGGCCCAGAATTGCCTCAGTCTCCTTTCTCAGGAGTATAAGTTTGAGCCACTATGCCTGGACCAGCAATTAAAAGTTATGCTCATTTCTAATTCATGATTGATTGAATCCATGGGGAATTTGTGGGCAGAAGTCTTCAGATATGGAAGGCTAGCTTATCTACTTTTTATTTAAAAAATTAAAAAAAAGATTTATTTATTATGTATACAATGTTTTGCCTGCGTGCTACACCTGCACGCCAGAAGAGGGCACCAGATTTCATTATAGATGGTTATGAGCCACCATGTGGTTTCTGGGAATTGAACTCAGGACCTTTGGAAGAGCAGCCAATGCCCTTAACCCCTGAGCCATCTATTTAGACCCCTTATTTGAATTTTTTTTTTGAGAAAATATGTACATAAGTTTGAAGAGAGAACCCATCTAACCCCAGTCACTAATGAGTAGTCTTCTAGATCTTTCTGTGCACCTACCAACAAGCACATGTCAGGATTATCAAAGTGGCTGTTGCCTAAGGACAACTCAGTTCTTAGCCACGATGCACCATCTTGGTTCATCCCATTTGCATAGAACCTGGAAGAAGAGATTTTAAAAACCAAGATGATCATATTTTAGGTCCAAGAAAAGGAAAGGCCAGAAGTGCCATTTTAAATTAGAGATGAGGTATCTATCCTCAGTCGGGATCACAGCCTGAGCTCCTCATCTCAAGGAAGCGGGGTGGGGGGTGGAGAGGGAAGGAGGGGGCGGTTTAATGGGCACCATCAGCTGGCACCCTTCTCAGCTTCTTTTGTGGCCGTTACATGCATTAGGCTTTCGACGACTATTTCTTAGTTTGCTTGTTTTTCTGGGTTCCGTAGATAGTCTAGGCTGGCCTAGAATTCTCCATCTTCTTGCTCCCGCCTGCCAAGTGTGAGGACCATGGGCATATGCCACCACACCCAGATGTCAATTATGAGTTCTTGTTTGTTTGTTGAAACTGAGTCTCCGAATTTAGTCCTTGAACTTGTTGTGACCTTCCTGCCTCTGCCTCCCAAGAGCTAGGAGAGCTGGGTGCTAACTCAACCAGCCTAATTATTATTTTTAAAATTTAAAATGTCCCCTTACATTGTGGTCGACACTAATGTCATAAGCAAATGAAAAAAAAAAAGTGTGTCCAAATATAAATAGTACAGCATGCTCCAAATAATATTCTATCTATTATTATCCACTTTAGAACTTCTCAAGCTTTAAAAAGATTTTTAAAAATATTTACTCTATTTTTTTAAATTGTGTGTATGTGTAGAGGGTTACTATGCCCATGCAGGTGACTGTGAAGGCCAAAAGAGGGCATTGGGTCCACTGTGTCTGGAGATACAGGCAGTCATGAGCTATCTGATGTGAGTACTGGGCCATCTTGTTAGCCCTAAAGATTTATTTTTATTATTGTTTATATGCAGGTGTGTGCGTGTGCGTGGGTGCACGTATTGTGGATGAATGCCACATGTTTTTAGGTATCGGAGAGAGCAAGAAGAGAGAGCATAGGTTTTCTTGGGGCTGGAGTTACAAGCCGTTGTGAGCCACCCAGGATAGGTGCTGGGTGCCACACTCAGGTCCCATCTACAAGAGCAGCAATCACTCGTCACCACAGAGCCATCTCTCCAGCAACACCCACCACCCACACCCCTTAAGGCTCACAACCACCTGTAGTGGAGTGTCTGCACATATGCCGGTGGCACACGCGTGAAGGTCAGAGGGCACCTTTTGGAGTCTGGGTTTGGCATGCCATCTTGTTGATCTAGGGGCTCTCTGCGTACTGCAGGTGAGCCGGCTCCGTTCTCCTGCCCTGTGTACTGCAGGTTAGCCGGTTCGCTTCTCCTGCCCCCTTTTTTCCATCTCACTGGAGGACTGCTGGGATTACGGATGGGAACCACCACGCCCAGCTTTTTACGTGAGCCCTTGGATGGACCGAGGGTTGTCTGGCTTGCACAGCAGGCAGTTTACCCACTGAGCCATTCTCAGCCTGACTTTGGCCTCCTATTTCTTCACGGCGGTGGGGGCCGGGGTCCCCCCTTCCCCTTGGCCTTCTTCCCTTTGGGCATCTCCCTGGGCTGGAGAGTGAGCCATGTTTTCTAATATATATCTCTTTGTCCTAATTTTCCCCTTTTATGAGGATACCAGTTGAATTATATTAGGACCTACCAACTCCAGTGAGAATGTTCTGTTGACCCTCTCACCATATAAGGTCCTAGTCTATGGTACTTTGTGTTAGGACTTCAACTTGGAAATCATGCCTAACAGTACCTTTCAGTGACTCATAACCACTCAAGGAGAGGCCTTGAAAGTCTGTAGGTAGCTTGCTTGATTCTAGAATCTTCTTTTACCCCAAGCCAAGAAGAGCATTTGGATTTATTTGTTTGTTTGTTTGTTTTGTTTTTGTTTTTTGAGACAAGGGTTCTCTGTGTAGCCTTGGCTGTCCTAAACTCACTTTGTAGATCAGGCTGGCCTCGAACTCACATTGATCCGTCTGCCTCAGCCTCCGGAGTGCTGGGATTAGAGGTGTGCACTGCCTCGCCCAGCCTAAGCATTTGGAATTTTAATATTATTTTTGGCAACAGGCTGGAGGATTACTCTTGGGTTTAATGCTTCTCTGTGTGCTTTCCAGAATGGTTCCCGCTGCCTAAACCTCAAAGCCTGCAGATTGTCTGGAGCAGGTAAGCGCTATGCCGGCAAGCTTTCTTTAGACACAGAGAAGACAGACACGCTTGTCCAGAGCTCAGCTCACTGGGCTCTGGCCCCCAGCACTTCCATCCGAGCCCGAGAAAGATGCCTCTAAGCGAGCTAGCCCCCTGGTAGGGTGTTGGTTTTTCTTTATGAGCCATTTTACTTTTCAGTGAGTTGGGTCATTAAAATTGTTCTGTGCCCCTCAGCCATGCCCCAGGCCCTGAGAGAGGTAGGGTTGGCCTCGAGAAAACCTAGTGGGTTTATTATTCTCTGACACAGAGAAACCAAATGACATCGCTGAGTGGCCATTGGAAGGGGAGCTTGATTCATGGAGGTCAGGCTTTCCCAGGCCCTCTCTACATGGTCTCAGCTCAGACCAGGGCAGACTTTTATTACCAGCTTTCAGCAAATCCCTAGTTTCTTTTGCAAAGTAAAACAGATAATAGAGACATTCCAGGAATAGCTAGCTAACTATGCTGTGCCAGGCAGCCTCTGGGCGAAGAAGAACTCAGTGTTTTCGGACAATGACCAATTACAATAACCAGTATTATTTGCTCTGAGAGTAACTGGCGGAGGCTCTGTTCTTTTTGCTTCAGTGAGGAGGCAAAAGGGCAGTGAGGGGGACCTCAGAGACCGTGTAAAGGAGCTCAGATGTCAAAGGAGAACACTCTCGCAGGTGGGGAGAAGGAACGGTTCCCAGCTGAGACCCCAAGTGGACACTGGAACGCTGGTCCGGAATACGCAGAGCACTTTAATCTAACCAAATGTGGCTTGATTGTTCCATGTGTCCCATCTGTGTGCTTCTAAAAGGCACCGCGTAGAGTGGAAAAGAGGGTACAGGGAGAAAGCACAGAGCCATGGGCTGCCAGGGGAGACAAGGCTCCCCAGATGCCCACACGCTCTGCTCGGGATGACTTGGATCCCCCATTATTCCGGAGGCGCATTCCCAGAAACTGCCGTTTATCATATACTTTGGGATGTACAACCTCCAATCACAATCGCTGCTAAGCAAACATGGCAGTCTGTAGACTCGCACTTTAATTTATACTGACATTTTACAATAAGAAGGTATCTTTACTACAAGACTTTTGTTTTTGTTTTTGTTTTTGTTTTTTTGTTTTTGTTTGGTTTTTTGAGACAGGTTTCTCTGTGCACCCCCTGGCTGTCTTGGACTCACTTCGTAGACCAGGCTCGCCTGGAACTTACAGCGATCCACCTGCCTCTGCCTCCTGAGTGCTGGAATTAAAGGCATGCTCCAGCACATCCGGCTACAACAAGCCATTTTAATTGAGTGGTACTGGCAAATAAAAACACACTTTTTAAGGTTTAGGTATCAATGATTTTAAGATACTCATTCAAAAGCTACGTGAAAGCCGAGGAACTTCCGGTCTAACCCTGAGTGCTCCCTGGAGTCCCTAGGATGTCAGTGACATGGTTTGAGCCCCTAAATAGGAGCCAGGTCACCTCTAATTTCTAGGCAGAGCAGCCCCGATTTTAATTGTTTCAACTTCGAGACTGGAACAAATTTAAACTTGCTAAAACAGTAACCACAAAAGGCACCATCATCCTCTCGCAGGCATGGGGAGGGGGAAGGGCGGCGGGGAGGGGGGCCCTAGGCCTTGCCTACAGATGCAGTGTCCTTTCACTCCTTTTGGCTTTTTAAAACTCCAAAACTCTAGGGTGCTGCTGCCACAGTCCTGCCACTGGCTTCCCGCTGTCACATTCCCCCCACCCCCACCTCTTTCTTTTAGAGCTGAACAGGATTTGAACTCTCTCTGTATCACCTGGCTCCCCTGACCACATATCACCTACTGCCTCTGCCCATTCCTGAGTTCCTGGCCTTTGCTCAGACTTCCTTTTTATCTGCTTGGCTCCGCTCTGGAGCAAGGAGCAGCATCTGGAGCTGCCATTGGCCATGTACAGCTATCTAAATTGAAATAATTCCCAACTTAAAGTTTAGTTGTTTAGTTACCCCACCCATATTCCTAGGGCTCAACAGTGCCTGCTATATTGGACTGAACAAAAAGGGACTATTTCCACCACTGTGGAAAGTTCTACCGGACAGGGTTTGCTTGTGTTAGCATATAAGAAAATTTTTGGCTCTGCAGAAGACTAAGGATACGTGCCTGCCGTGTGCTTACGGAGGCTGCATGTTGTTGCATCTGTTTTTTTGTTGTTGTTGAGGTTTTCTTTGGTCGTTTGGTTTGTTTTGGGATATTTTGTTTGTTTCTTCAAGATAGGGTTTCCCTGCATAGCCCTGGCTGTCCTGAATTCACTCCGTAGACCAGGCTGGCCTCAAACTCACAGAGATCCAACTGCCTCTGCCTCCTGAGTGCTGGGATTAGAGGCGTGCGCCACTGTGCCCATTTGGTACATTAGGTTTTTTGTTTTGTTTTGTTTTGTTTTAAGATTTATTTATTAAGGGCTGGAGAGATGGCTCAGAGGTTAAGAGCACTGACTGCTCTTCCAGAGGTCTTGAGTTCAATTCCCAGCAACCACAGGGTGGCTCACAACCATCTATAATGTGATCTGTTGCCCTCTTCTGGCATGTAGGTGTACATGCAGGCAGAGCACTGTATACATGCTAATAAATAATAAATCTTAAAAAAAAAGATTTATTTATTAAGTATACAGTGTTCTGTCTGCATGTATACATGCCCACCAGAGAGAGCACCAGACTTCATTATAGGTGGTTGGGAACCATGTGGTTGCTGGGAACTGAACTCAGGACCTTTGAAAGAGTAGCTAGTGCTATTAACCTCTGAGCCATCTCTCCGGTTCTTAACAGTAATGTTCTGGTGTCAAATGGGAAAGAACTGAGGTTTAGAGAAGCTAGGTCACCTGGCCAGGGTCAGCTGGGAGGTGAGTGGAGGAACCGAGATTCATGCGCTTCACAGGG
>OU015743.1:46520786-46530786 GCA_907169655.1 Acomys percivali | reverse complement strand
TCCCCCTGCCCCCCCCATCTCTTTATTTGTTTGTTTGTTTTTCATGAGACAGGGTCTTTCTGTGTTGGTGGCCTGAAACTTGCTATGTAAACCAGGTTTGCCTCGAACTTGTGAGCCATCTTCCTGCCCCAGCCGCCCAATGACAGGATCAGAGGTGGGTGCCTCCATAGCAGGAACTAAACCAGTGTAACATAGGCTGTTCTGTTCACTATCCATTCGTTTGTTCATTCATTTGTGTGTGCACACTGTGGGTACGTGTATATGTGTGTGTGTGTGTGTGTGTGTGTGTGTCTGTGTTGAGATGTGGCCTTTCACTGAGATTTGGAGCTCATAGATTTGGCTAGTCTGGTTGACCAACAAAGCTCAAGCATTGCCTCCCCAGGGCTGGAATTATAGGCTTTGACCACTGTGCCTGACTTTTTGGTTTGTTGGCTTGTTTTGTTTAGTTTTGTATGGTTGAAACAGGGTTTCTCTGTGTAGCCTTGGCTGTCCTGGATTCACTTTGTAGATCAGGCTGGCCTCGAACTCAGAGATCCACCTGCTTCTGTCTTCTGAGTGCTGGGATTAAAGATGTGCACCACCACTGGCCAGCTAATGGCTGGCTTTTTTTTTTTTTTTTTCTTTTTTTTTAAGATTTATTTATTTATTATTTTTATACAGTGCTCTGCCTGCATGTACACCTGCAGGCCAGAAGAGGGCATCAGATCATGTTCTAGATGGCTGTGAGCCACCATGTGGTTGCTGGGAATTGAATTCAGGACCTCTGGAAGAGCAGTCAGTGCTCTTAACCTCTGAGCCATCTCTCCAGCCCCATGCCTGCCTTTTTATATGGGATCTGGGAATCAAACTCAGGTCACCATGCTTGTACAGTAAGTACTTTATAGACTTGAACTATCTTGCCAGCCCCCTTCTTCCACTTTAAATGCTTTAAAAAATTTATTATTATGTATACAGTGTTCTGCCTGCATTTATACCTGCACACCAGAACAGAACACCAGATCTCATTATAGATGGTTGTGTGCCACCATGTGGTTGCTGGGAGTTGAACTCAGGACCTCTGGAAGAGCAGACAGTGCTCTTAACCTCTGAGCCGTCTCTCCAGCCCATCCTTCCTCCACTTTCTCAATTTTTTTTTATTGAGTAGGGTTTTTGTTTTGTTTTGGTTTTGGTGTTTTGAGACAGGGTTTCTGTGTGTAATGATAGCCCTTGCTAATCGGCCTGCCTCTGCCTCCCGAGTGCTGGGATTAAAGGCGTGCGCCACCACAGCCGGCATGAGCAGTATTTTTAAATCAGTCAATTAAGAAGCCAATCGAGGGCCAGCAAGAAGGTACGGGCAGTCCCTGCCAAACCCACGGACTTAAGTTCAATCCCCGGGACCCACGTGGTGGAAGAAGAGAACTGACTCCTTCCGGTTGTGCCCTGACTGCCACACCGGTGCTGTGGTCCAGGCACACCCCGAAGGCGCACACAGATGAAATAAACAAATGTAATGAAAATGGGAAAAGCATGGAAGAAGCAAATAAGGGAGAGTCTAGTGTGGCCCGTTTAGTCACTTTCTTCCCTTTAAGTTGCCCTCAACACATTCCCACAATTAGGAGTGCGGATGTGGCTTACAGCGTTGCATAGATTTGTGTGGCTAGGAGGTGCCTCAGTCAGCCCATCCCTCATCCCACCAAGCCTGTCCGTTGTTTAAATTTACTGGTATCACTGGCCAAAAGAATCTCTAAGGAGAGATAAATCATTCAAGAAAGAATGAGACCTTAGGCAGGAAAAGGACTATCAAGGCCCATTTAGCCTATTTGTTCCTTTATCCCTGTCATGGGGGGAAGAGTATGGGGGACGGGGGGGGGGGGGGTTGGGGGGGGAATGGCGGCAGTCTCCTTTCTTGGCACCCATGTGCTCTAAGTAGATCTCATTCAACCTGGAATTACTACTGTCATGTTATGAGCATATACAGGGGGAGGAAGTCCCCTTCAGTCACAGTCACAGGGGAGGGGAGTAAGGGGGAAATGGGAGGGAGGGAGGAATGGGAGGATACAAGGGAGGGGATAACCATTGAGATATAATATGAATAAATTAATAAAATTAAATTTAAAAAGAAAAGAAAAGAAAAGAATTACTAGCCTGACATTTGAATGTGCATAAGTTGTGTTTAGTAGAACATATTCAGAATTGTGTGGTAATGAATACTCATAATAAATAAATTTTATAATAAAAAATAAAAAAATAAAAAGAAAGTTAGTGGGCCATGCCTGTGATCTCAGCACTGCGGAGGCCGAGGCAGGAGGATGAGAAGTGCGAGCCTAGGACACAGGCATTGGGATGGAGAGAGAGGTGACATAGCTGTACATGGCAGACCCACGGTCTGACTTTGCCTGAGACTCCCAGCCCATTCTCTCCTAATATTCACTCCACGCACAGTCCTCATAAAGACATTGTAGTAAAACTATTTTGGGGTCCAGGTCATTCCCAGCCCCTATGCCTGTGCCGCTCTGTTTACATTAAAGTCTTTCTGGGAAAGGTTCCATAGTCTCCAATGTCATATGTCACAGAAACCCACACTCCCGCACCCCAGGCCCCTCCCCTGTTCTGTGCTGTCCCAGCACGTCTGCTTTTTTATACCTCATTTATAATAATATCCACAAACACCCTTGGGTCTTAGGATTGCTAACTCAGTGGCAGTTATTGCTTTTGCTTTACTTCATAACTGTTTTGCAAGAAAAACAAGAGTCAAATGAAAATGGGAGAAAGGCATAAAACAGCAGTTTACTCAAGAGGAAACGAAAGAAGCATGCCGTCATGTGGAAGGTAGCTTTTGGGGGCTAGACGACACCATGTAACTGTTAAGCCAGGGCTTTTGGTTTTGTTTTCAATTTTCCTTTAGCCCAATGACTCCCAGTGCAGGTGAGTGAGGTGGTGAGCAAATGATTTTCTGCTGACATAAGTGTAGGCACTGCGGCTTGGCTTCCATCAATACCAGGAGCTACAAAAAAACTGCTCGTAGATTTTAATCAAGGTACATTTATCCCTAAATTGCCTGGCTACACAAGTGAGCAGCTTAAAAAAATAACCAAACAAGCTGGGTGGTGTGGCGCACACCTTTGATCCCGGCACTGGAGACAGAGGCAGGTGGATCTCTGAGTTCCAGGACAGCGTGGCCTACAGAGTGAGTTCCAGGACAGCCAGGGCTACAAGAGAAACGCTGTCTCAACCAACCAACCAACCAACAAACAAAACAAAACAAAAAACTAGATATATGCAAATGTGGTACATATAATGGTTTAAATATTACAAAGTGAAAAATAAACAATTAATTTTTTATAAGTATATTTTTATGCATTTTCATAAATTAATTTTTTAAATAAATGGCTGGATACATGTTAATGTATTGCCTGGACGCACAGTGCTGTCCACCATTTAAAACAGCTCACAGGGCATGCAGCGTGATGGGAGCTCTTCTGCTCAGGCATAAGCTACATAAGACCAGAGACATGAGACTGAGGGTGCACAGCCTTAATCAGAGGACTTGAGATGCTGCATGTGCATCTGGAGGCATCCCGGGTCACGTACTGATGTCATCTTTCAAAGTGGAAGGGAGAGAAAAGAAAGGATAAAAAAGAAGGAAGGGAAGGAGGAAGATGAGGGAAAAGAGAAAAGCCAGCTGGTGTAGTGGCCAATGTCTTTACCCCCAGCACTCAGGAAGTAGACGCAGGTGATGCTCTGTGAGTTCAAAGCCAGCCTGGTCTACATGGCAAATTTCAGGCCACCAAGAAATATGTAGTGAGACACTGACTCAAAAACCAAACACAAAAATGAGAGCACGAAATGGCATATTTTAATATGCTTGTGAAAGGTATTTGCATGTGAACAAAGCTGAAAGTTAGTATAGAGAATAAAAATATTCCAGAGTATTGCAGGTAATTTTCCTTCCTCAGAATTTTCTTTAATGTTGGTGATACTATATTTTCTGTTTTAAAAAATGAATTAACTCAAGCTGGAGAGATGGCTCAGAGGTTAAGAGCACTGGCTGTTCTTCTAAAGGTCCCGAGTTCCACTCCCAGCAACCACATGGTGGCTCACGACCATCTATAATGAGATCTGGTGTCTTCTTCTGATGTTCAGGCATGTACACATAATAAACTTTTTTTTTTTCCAGACAGAGTTTCTCTGTGTATCCTTGACTGTCCTGGACTTGCTCTGTAGACCAGGCTGGCCTCCAACTCACAGCAATCCGCCTGCCTCTGCCTCCTGAGTGCTGGGATTAAAGGCGTGCGCCACCACCGCCCGGCCATAAGTAACTATTTTTAAAAAATGAATTAAATAAAAATGGAACAGAGTTCTGGGCTCTGGACTGAGAACTAAAGGTTTATGCTTTCTTTCTTTCTTTTATTTTGTTTTTTTGTTTTTTGTTTTTTGTTTTTTGTTTTTTGTTGTTGTTGTTGTTTTCACCTTCCTTTCCCAAAACCCAGATGCACCACTGGCCTTCCTAGGCTTTGATTTTCCCATCTGCGCAGTGGGTTTCTAGTTTCTTTTAACCCAGAATGAATTGAATATTTACGAAACCTTCAGCACACTGAGTACAAGTAAGTGTGGTTCTGGGAGACCAGAAGTAAGATGGAGAGGAAAGGCAAATAAGCACAATTAAGTTTAAAAAGGAGAGATCATCTGCTTTAATGGGAGCCGTGTGAGTGCTGTGCCCCTAGTGTCAGGCCTGAGTGGAGCCCTGCTAGTCAGCCACTTCTGATCCCTTAGGCTTTGAAGATACGAAGCTGCCATGTATACACGTGAGCCAGGACTTTGGCCTTCTTGTGCAGAAGCGTGCACTCTGAACAGTCTAATCGCAGACACGAAGCCGCTCTAGCCGGTGGATTGATGACGTGTAAGAAAAGCACAAAATCCACAGCAAGACATTTGCAAGGCTGGTTTAATTTCCAAGCTCTTTGTAACTTCGAGCTCTCTCCGTTAGCCAGTACAGACAAGGGAGATTTGATTATCTGGTTTCCTGTGACGGTTACTCAGCGCCCCAATCCCATTAAATCACTTTCTGCACTCCAGTGCACCGGCCTTTCCCCAGGTTATCAGCACAGGGAGAGTAAACGGAGACACTGGGATCGGATTTCTAAGGAAGAAAGTCAAAGCAAAGTCTGAAAGGGTGACAGCCAGCTGCCAGGAGCTGAGGAACTCAATTAGACCCGAGAGACAACTCTCTCATTATCTCCTCTGAAATGATCTAAATACATAAGAATCTAAAAGTTTTAAATAAACTTGTCTTACCGACAGCCTAGATGACTGAATCTCCCTTCTCAAAAAAAAAAAACCGAAACAAAAAACCAAAACAAAACTTTTAAGCACCCACTTTCGTATTTATTTATTCTAAGCGCAAAGCAGCAGTGATAATTACGCTGTCAGCTTCACTAAGCTAATGAGCAGTCACTGGAGTGGAAGGCTTGCCTTGCTGAGCTCACTGAGGGAGGGCGAGCGTCTCCCGCCTTCCTTCTCCCGTCTCTCCTTTCCTTTCTATCTTCTCCTTTCCTGCTTTATTCGTTTACTTTTTACTGTGAGTTAGGAAGGAGAATCTGGCAGGCCGACTTGAATCCTTTTGATTAACTTCTCGGTCTCTCTTCTCCTCCTTCCTTTCTCTTCTCTCTTTCCCTCCTTCCCCTCCTCCCCCTCCCACTCCCCCTCCCCCTCCCCTTCCCTCTTCCCCTCCCCCCTCCCCTTCTATCCCTGCTTTTGAGGGGCAAGGAAGCCTCAGGGAAACCCAAGCTACCTTTTTGCGCCACTGTCTCCAAGGCAAGAAGAGAGTTCTCCTGGAGATGACAAAGCATCATCTGTCAAGTCCACACACTGTTCATTTCAGCCGTTTACCATTCATGCTATGATGTGAACAAAAGGAGAGCACAGAAGGGCATATTAAAGCATCTCGATGAAAAAAAATGTCTTATTTGGATCAGCAAAAATCTACCCCTCTCCCCATTCCAGCCTAGCAAATCTATAAGTTTAAACCCAAGATGTCAGAAGCACAGATTTCCCACAGCATTGAAGCAGAGAAGCCCAGACCAAGCAAGGCAGGACTGTCAGTGCAGGCTTCTTTCCTCCCTGTGGGTGTGAGCATCTTCAAGCAAACAATTTTATTACAATATTTTATGCCTTTGGCGTGCCAAACATAGAAGCTCTGTCTCTGATAAATTATGAGCTCTTCAGACTGAGCCTGGAAAAGCAATGCCCAAGCAGGAAGGATGTGTGAGCAAGTTCTGTGCACATGCCTCCATGACCTGCGGCTCCCCTCAGTGATGACAGCGGTTCAGTGCCTACATGGTGTCGGGAACCATGTAAGGCGTCTTGCACATGTCCGTGTTTAACTCACAGCAGTCTGCTGGGAAGTTTTGTTTTCTTCTCACGCAGACTAGCCCCTTAGCTGAACGGCTTGGAAGGGCTTGGCCCATCACCCTACTGAGTGCACGCAGAGCCAGCGGTGTGTGTAACAAACACGGGCATCTGTGTAACTGTAAACTGCCAGTGTGCCCAGCCAATCAACTACAGACTATCCCTGATGGGCAGTGCGGTTTTTTTTTGTTTGTTTGTTTGTTTTTGTTTTTCTTTTGTTTTTGGTTTTTCGAGACAGGGTTTCTCTGTATAGCCTTGACTGTCCTGGACTCACTTTGTAGACCAGGCTAGCCTCGAACTCACAGCAATCTGCCTGACTCAATCAACTACAGACTATCCCTGATGGGCAGAGCTTTCATTTAAAAGTTGTTTTGGCATTATAAGGAGGTGAAAGCCATACACATTCCATATGAACCATAGAATGGGTTTGGCATGCCCATGGGTTCTGTGACTGTTTCAGATTCAGACAACCCCACGTATTCAGGGGAGATAGACCAACTTACTTCTTATCTTATTTCCTTTAGGATGCTGTGTAACTGTTTACACAGTACGGATCACATTAACTGTGATGAGTAATCTAGAGATGATTGAAAGGACATTGCAGTGTGTGTGTGTGTGTGTGTGTGTGTGTGTGTGTGTGTGTGTGTGTGTAACATGCAGTATGGTACTGCTTTACATGAGAGATTTAGCATCTTGTGGTGCATACAGTAGTCCTGGAACCAGGGCACAAGGGATGCCTTCATGTCAAGCTTTGGTCGCTTTGGGGTCTAATGATGCACTCTCTGCACACTGGATGGTGGTAAATTGTTACATACTCCCAGTCTCACAGTCACAGAGGAAAGAACCAGCACTCTACAGTGTACAGTTTGCTAAGCTATTGTCTCATAAGCTAGGTGTGTTCAATGCTTGTTCTTATTGTTTTGAGATAGGGTCTTAGTAAATGCATTTTTCTATTTGTTTATTATGGGTATTTTGTCTGCACACCAGAAGTAGGCATCAGATCCTGTGGGACTACAGTTATAGACCGTTGTGAGCCACCATGTGGGTGCTGGGAATTGAAGACTTCTGAAAGACTGGTCAGTGCTCTTAACCACTGAGCCATCTCTCCAGCCCTATTAAGTGCATTTTTGATAGAGCTGGAGAAATGGCTCAGTGGTTAAAAGCAACAGCTCCTCTTCCAGAGGACCAATTCCTAGGTTCGATTCCCAGCACCCATACGACAGCACATAATTGTCTGTACCTCCAGTCCCAGGGGACCTGACACCCACTGACCTGCACAGGCACTGCATACATAATGCACAGACATACATGCAGGCAAAATACCCATGTGCATAAAACAAAAAGTAAATGAAAAAATACATTTTGATTTGTGATATTTATCGTCTTTCTTCTATGCGGGGGATTGAACCCAAGGATTTCCAGTCGCTTACCAGGATATATTCCTGTGGTTAGTCAAGCAACACCAGTCTATACATAAAGATAGTTTTTTTTTTTTTTAATTTATGAGAGTCACGCCTAAGGATTCATTTAGACTCTGGTTAGAGACTAATGTCTCTGGCATGTTTTCAAGCCATCCACAGAATATCTAGCCTCACGGGATGCTCCTTGCCTGACTTGATGGAAATGTTGTCTAGACTTTGGCATGACATTCCAACTCTTCACCATGGGTGCCAGACCCTTCCCTAGTTCGATGCGCTAGTGTTCGTCTGGCCGCTATGCACTGAACTGAGTTAGATGGGGAATGCTCGACAACTATTACAGACTTGGTAAATTACCCTGAGTTGGAATAAATTGTGCCTAAGTCTGCCTATCTTGGCATCTCTTTGGGTAAGGGATGTTACAACAAACAGGCAGACAAAAATATATGTACTGTGGAAGATCTCAGGAAATAATACAGTGATGATTTCTCTCTTTTCCTCCCTACAGAGGAGTCTCTGTTTGCAGTTTCGGGGGTGAAGCTAAAGCCAGAAATGTGTGACCTTTCTGCCTCTTACAGGAGGGGTCACCGACTAGCCGGGGTTAACAAATGTTGGTGAAAGGAAGAGGTGAGGTCATCTAGACCCTTGCAGGTGAGTGGTCCCAGATCCACGAGCAACAGCTACAGGCTCGAGGGAACAGTGCTCACCCCCTGTCTGGGTCTAACGCTTCATTCCCACTCCTAGGGTAGCCTCTGCAGAACCCCACTTGCTAGGCTGGGGAAGAGATGAGGATGTGCGTAGCAGTTTCTCCCACCCCTGGAGCTGTGGTGGGTTCCTGAGTCACACAGCCCGGGAGGGTTTCCACCAACACCGGTGGAATAGAGTTTCAGTGACATTGTTTAACTAGGTAGGCCTCTGTGTTCACTGGCAAGACATAGCAGGGCTAAAGTTGACCCACAGAGCCACTTTTCCCAACAGCTGAGAGGTTTCCTGGGGTGCGGGGATGTTGAGTGCTGAAGTGACACAGCTCCTAAGTCAGGGTGCTTTGTCATCTTAGTGGTGAATTATCTTCTTCCTGCAGTCTCAAGCAGTGAAGGGTGTCATGGTAGATTTTCCCAGTCCACCATGCCCTAAAAGGGTTCTGCTAGCATGCACAGAAGGCTGGTGGGACACTTCCCAAAACTGTCTGCTGACATGCCTGTGTGTCTTAGGAGCTCTTCCGGCACTGAGCTTCTGCCATGAGTAGAAGGGACAGAAATCCAGATAGAGTCAAAGTGAAACCACGTGCAGGGGCCAGCCAGCCCTTTAGGTGTCCCTGGCCAGACTCCAACCCATAAACAGTATTCTATGATAGGGCGGCCCAGTTGGCAGCTACAGATTGGTAGTGTCTCCCAGTGGAAGCCATGGCACATCCCCCACCGTGTGCACCCCAGTGTCACTCACCTGGCATTCTCCGGTTCTTTGTGACTTTCTCTCTCGGGTCTCTGTCTCTGACTGTCACCATATAAAGGCAGCTACAAATCAAGGATGTCTGCCCTCTGGCTCTTCCGCAATGATTTGTCTTCAAGCAGCAGGGAAGTGTAGAATCACAGGTGTCCCCCCCTGCCCCCCGCTCCCCGCCCCAGAGCACTTTATAAGATGCCTAAGTTTGTGTCTTGACGATGTCCAATTTGGAATTACAATTGGTGATGCAATTACATGCTGCTGCCCGTGTAGAACCAAAAATAAAACTAAAAACTTCCCCATTCAGACTAACTAGTTGAGAGCAGGGTGAATTCAAACAAACTGCAGTCTCTGACGGGAAGGGTTGATCCTTCACACCGTTATCAAAGCTCCCGTTCCTTGAACTATAGACTGAACCCAAGGCCTTGACGTGGGCTCCGCAAACACTCTAGCCCAAGCCCTGTCAGAGATAACACTAAGGAAATGGCCTCAAATGCTTGCCTACTGTAGTGTTGCTGTGACTTCTGTTGTTGTTTCAGACTCGGCCTAATTTTTTTAAAAAATTATTTAAAATTTAGTTTTATTTTGCACGAGTGTTTTATCGCATGTAAGTATGTGTATCCCACGCATGCCTGGTACCTAAGAAGGCCAGAAAAAGGCATCAGATTCCCAAAACTGGGGTGGCAGACAGTTGTGAACCGGCATGTGGGTGTTGAGAAAGGAACCCAGGTCCTCTGCAAGAGCAGCAAATG
>OU015743.1:46501666-46520686 GCA_907169655.1 Acomys percivali | reverse complement strand
GGGGGGGGGGGGGGGGGGGGGGGGGGGGGGGGGGGGCGGTGTAGCAGATTTAGCCTTTCTTGGAGCAGTCCCGTGAAATCTGGAGGCCTCTGTCCTAACACAGAGATGCAACCTGTTGGAGATGGACCACAACTGGGAAAAGCCAGAGCAATTAAACTATTTAATAAATGGCTTGGCGTCTGTAAAATGGAAGAGTGCTGGAGTTAAGAAGGCTAAGAGCCGTGGTTGTACGGACACTGGGGGCCTGTAAATCTTTTCCTCTGAGTCCGATGTATGGTAAAATATTCACTTTTCAGGAGAGTCGAGACATAAGGTGGGGTACTAGGATTTGGCAACTGGCAGCAATTCCTCAAAATCAAGACTCTCGGTAGAGCCACAAAAATATCAGTGTGGGGCCTTTAAATAGATATTGATGTCCACAGCAAAGATGTGGAGAAAAACTGAAGTGTCCTGGGTGCAAGCCACACACACACCCAGTCATTGTCACGGCCGTCTCCTGTGTCGCTTTAGAACTTGGTGTGGCTTCACCCACAGATGGGGTCAGCTACAGCTATAGTCTGTAAAGTCAGAGAGAGATTTAAAATATTTTTTTGGACAGGTCTCACTTTGTAGCTGTGGAACACACAGAGATCCACCCGGCTCTGCCTCTGCCTCTCAGTTGCTGGGATTAAAGGTTGCACCACGACAGTGCATTCTTTTTATTAAAGTTTTCTTGGTTCTTATTAGGACGGATGATGCCTCTTGTGGCTGGAGAGATGTCCAGTGCTTAAGAGTGCTGGCTGCTGTCTTGCAGGGTCAGGTTTGATACCCAGCTCCCAGATGGTGCCTGGCAACCATCTATCACTCAAGTCCCAGGGAATCCAACACCCTTTTCCGCCCTCCTTGGGCACTGTATATACGTGCTGCACAGACACACCTGCAGCCAAAACACCCATGCACATAACAACAGATACTTTTTAAGAATGAATATTTTAAGATATTGCTTCTGTAATCCTTTATCGTCACCCTTTTAAAAACCAAAAGGTGAGATTCTGTCAGTAACTAAGGTACTGTTTAACGTGTTCTCTTTACTCGGTGGTCTGTGCTTTCTCTCTCATTGCTCTGTTTTGTTTATTCTTTATTCCCTTTCAGGACTATAGTCATGCTGTCTCACTGTGTCAGCTTGTTACAATGCGTCATGCCCTGTTTCGTACTGTACAGGAGATCTTTACTGTCTCTCTCCTGTTGCCTGGAATATTTAAAATATTATGGTTTCGGCAATGACGTCATACATGAAGAGAATGCAATGGGAAGTTCTTGCTATTGTTGCTGCTTTAAAAAGAAAAAAGACATAAACTGAGATGGTACGAGGAGAGCGCTTCATAACAGTTTCAACCTGGGCCAAAAGCTCCATTTCTTTACAGGACAGATTGGGAGACAGACAAGTGGAAATTTCTAGGGCCAGAGCCGGTGCTTGCTGAAGCCTGCTATGCTTGTATTCCCTTACAATTCCTCCCAACCAAAAGTCTTCTGGGGCAAGGAGAGGATTAGTCTGGCTTAGAGAGGTCTCCCAGGAAGGTGGTCTCTTGGATAAAGTTGTCAACAAATGGACTTGCTTGAGACTATTTGTGATGGTCCCCGAGGGGGTGGGGTGTATTCTTCCTCCTTTGGTGGCTATTGGGGTGCTTTTCCACTTCAGTCCACCCAGATTTTAGGAGTCCATATGGAGCAGGCAGCTAAAGCTGAGTTTCCCAGGCTCTCTGTCACTGCTACTGCAGTGACGGGCAACCCAAGCTCTCACTGATGGTGGAGATACTATAGCTCCAGAGATGCAATTCGATCTCTGTGGCACCATCAGACATGCATGCACACACAGACCCCTCAGCAGGAGCTCTGCCCAGCTGACACGTGGACCGCTTTTTACAGTGTCTCCTAAAGGAAGCCCGGGAAACTCAAATTACTTCATCAAGGGATAATCTCAGCCAATATAGTAGCCGAGAAACCAGAGACCACTGTGGATCCTTTAGAAGGAAGAACCAATTAAGAGAGAATTTTAAAATGGTAACTATCCACCCAGGGTCTGAGATGAAAGGAGGGAGAGGGGAAAAAAAAGTATATGCAGGTAGTCCCCCCAAAAAGCTGCCTTTGTGTATGTGAACAAGCCATTGACAAAGCCTGCCCACTGCACCTGCAAGATGAAACAGTGTGGGCTGGATAGGGCTGGTAGTGTGTGTGTGCAAATAATAGATCCGATTCAACCTAGAACAATGCTGGTAGGGATTCAGACTTCAGTCCTGTTCTGATTAAAGAGTTTTTTCTAGTGATTACTTGAATAAATCAGGGGAAAAATATAACTTATTCATACAACTCACAGAAGTAATAACTACTGCTATCTATTATTATTCCACTGTATAAGAGTGGAGACTGAGGCTCGGCAAAGTTAAATAATTTCTCCAAGGCAGTATGCCAGGGTTCAGATTCAAACCTCAGGTCTAGCTGTGTCCAGCGTCCGAGATCTTTCCAGTGCACATGTCTGTTGGAGTTGTAGACTTTTCGACTGTTGAGGCAGCTGATGTTTCCCGCTGGATCCTGATGCAGAGGACGCAGACCTGGCTAATCAGCAGCAAGTCAAAACAATACTTATTCCTGTCCGTTTTTATCTGATTTGAATTCTTACACGTTGGGCTTAAAATGCCTATAACTTAAGCAAGGCTGTCTGTGACTTAGGGGAAAATGGCGCTTTTAAGTACAAGGTGAATTAATTATATAATCTCGCTGCCCCCCACAGATAACGCTAATCTTTTCAGGCTACAGAAATGAAAGACTTAGGCAATGCTCCCACAAGAAGAAAAACAGCATAGTCTCTTCTGATCTGGGCACATTTAAATCATTAAGCTCAGCTCCTCATATCACAAGCAACACTTTGAAAGAAGCATCCTATGAAATAGATGTTTGTTGCCCGCCTATTAGTTTGCAGAGCTAATCTTGCATAATCTTCTTACCAACACTAAGACAGAGTTTACAGAGGAGAACACTCAGGATCAGATGTAAGTCTCTAGGATTTGATGCACAAACTCTGTCTCCAAAGCCTGTGCTTCCCCCTCCCCCCACCCCTCCCACCCTCCCACTCCCCCCTGCACATTGACTGCCGCACACTCCAAAGTGAACTAACAGGAAGAGCAAGTCATGTGGGACAAGCCACGCGGAGGGACAAGCTGCTGTAAGAGAAAATGCAGGAGCCAGAGACCCTCCTTCATCACAAAGAAAACGGGCAGGCGGGCTGCTGCAGCCATCGCAAGGATCAGCACAGATTGCTCTGCTTTGGGTGGACAGGAAGACTCGCTGAACTGGCTCATCCATCCCATCCGCACATGAGCATGGACTGAGCCCACTACAGTGATGGCGTCCTCTGCCTCTTGGATGATGGGAGAGCTATAGCCAAGATTCTGCTTGGAGCTTAGGACAGCGGCACTTGCAGGTTCTTGAGCATGACGTCAGAGCTTCTGTGACAGACAGACTGCATGGAATTTCTGTAAGATCCTGTTGTTGAGGGAATAGGTAGACTTGTTTTATTTTTTATGAAAGCATTTTATTATTATTATTATTATTATTATTATTATTATTATTATTATTATTATTGTTAGTATTATTGTTATTATATGGACAAAAGTATCCTCTTTAGCCATGAGGCGAGCATGCCTTTAATCCCAGCACTCAGGAGGCAGAGGCAAGTGGATCTCTGTGAGTTTGAGGTCAGCCTGACCTAAAGAGTAAGTTCCAGGACAGCTAGGGCTACACAGAGAAACCCTGTCTTCAAAATAAAAACAAAAAACAAAACCAAAAACTTATAGTCTTTAATTCTAAGTGGAAGATAAATTATGTTTGTGCTCCCCCCACCTCCTTTAATTGATCTGCCTTTTGGAAATATTAATAAAAATTATGCACATGCACATTGCAATTTTCCTGCATTCCTTGATTTCGTAAAATAAGCATTCCTGCTGTTTGTCCATTTTTCCTCCCATGTTTTTGTTGACTCCTTTGATAGTGACACACTTGGCTTTTATTTCTGTTTTTGTATTTTTGAGACAGGGTGTCTCTGTGTAGCCCTGGCTGTCCTGGACTCTCTTTGTAGACCAGACTGGCCTCGAACTCAAAGAGATCCTCCTGCCTCTGCCTCCCAAGTGCTGGGGTTAAAGGTGTGCGCTGCCATTGCCTGGCTACACACTTGGCTTTTTAAAACACAATTATTTGTACTCCATTTGATTAGCAACACTTAGCCATTAGTGCTATTCCTGTCTCTGGATCACATGATCAGATGGATGTCCCGGTACCGGTACTTCCTGCCTTGGGAGAGGAAGTGTGTCATGTCTGGGCCGAGCAGTCACTGATCACCCTCTGCCTTTGCTTTGTTTGCTTTCGTTGTTTTATGGGCCAGAGGCTCCCAAGATGAGCCCAGAATGAGGAGATAAGGAGCAGAGTTCCCAGATGACGCACATAGTTGGGGAGAGAAATAAAACCTTACACTTGGGCTGGAGGGCTGGATCAGAGGGCAGAGCCCACACTTCTCTTGCCAAAGTCCAGTTTCTACTCACCCCCAGCACCCACACCAGGTATCCTAGACCACCTGTGTGTAACCCCAGGCCCAGGTCCCCTTTGACCTCTGAGAACACTTATGCTCACACATGCATGTACCCCTGCCCCCAACACACACAAATAAACAGACAAATAAAAAAGCCCACTACACTGTTTTAAGCCACTAATACCTTGGAGTTGTTACTAAAAATAACTTTAATTTTTCCTGACCAGAACTGGGCATGTAAAACATAGACCAGCACTGTCCGAATTTGGTGATGAAAGTACTATATATTTCGATCTATTTCTTTGTTTCTTTTTGCCATTGTTTTCGGTTCTGGGGGTTGAAATCTACGACCTTGTGCATAGTTGGCAAGTGCTCTACCACTGGGCTATATCCCCAGCCCTTAAATACTTAAGTGACCAAGTCTACAACACCAGCCCCTCAGTCTCAACATTTCCAGGGCTTATGCATCTTGTGCACAAAGCAGAGTTCCATTACTGTAGGGAGGTCTGCTGGACAGAGCTGGCAGAGTGTCAGGGTTTTTATGAAAGTTGGTAATGATACCTACTAACATGTCTTAATGTTTTAGCTAAGTGCATCTAAAAATACCTGAGAGTTAGTCTATAAACTTCTGCCATGTCAAAGGTGAATTCTCTGGGAGAATGTTGTGGAGAGGTTTCTAGAAGAAAACTGCTAACTCTGAGCAATTAGGTCTCCTAGAGCCTAACAGTTCAAGAAGGTCTTTTCCTGAAGATGGTGGTGACATCTTTTGGTTACTTTTGACACCTTTCATAAATGAATCCCCAAGATACGTCTATTTCAGTTCACTCTCTCTGAGCCTCTGAGGCTCGTGTTTTGTACTTCTAAGACTTCTCTGTCTCTAAGAGGGACAGTGTGTTCTGAGAGGACCTGGTGTGCACAGCAGTGAGTTAGCTCAAGTTTACTCTCCATACTGTGAGTATTAGCACTGGATAGTACAGGAAGGTATTATGGGAGTCCAAAATGATCCAGGGTATAAAAGTATTCATCCAAGTCTATCTATTGACTTGTTCAACAAACATCTAAGAACTAGAAATACAAAATAATCAACATTCCCCTCAGGGGACTTGCTTTGGTGGCACAGATGCTAAAATTTGGAATAATATAGAGAAGATCACGAAAGAAGCCAGGCCCTGTACAAGAATGTTGGCATTTGTGAGGCATTCCCTCTACCCCCACAACTCTAACTCTCTCTCTCTCTGTCTCTCTCTCTGTCTCTATCACTCTCTCTCTCTGTGTCTCTGTCTCTGTCTCTGTCTCTGTCTCTCTCTGTCTCTCTGTCTCTCTCTCTCTCTCTCTCTCTCTCTCTCTTTCTCTCTCTCTCTCCAGCACTGATGACCAAAGCCAGGGCCTCACACATCCTAGGCAAGCATTCTTCTACTGAGCCACATTCCCAGCACATCCCCAGCACTTGTTTTCTCATGTCAATACCCTGAAGATGGACTCCAGGTGTCATTGGACTTCCTCATGTTCCTTTTCACAAAGCACCACACTGCCTCTCTGAGTCTCTGACTCTCTGTGTCTCTGTGTCTCCGTCTCTCTCTCTCTCTCTCTCTCTCTCTCTCTCTCTCTCTCTCTCTCTGTTTTTCAAACTACATGTTACCTTGGAACATCCCATAGTCCAATGGACAGTTCTCTGGAATCAACACAAGGTTTCGTGATAGCAGAGCTCAGAGGAAACGGCAGTTAACCTTGTCCTGAGGAAATCTGCAAGGCAGGCAATTGAAGGAGAAGATGGTTCTGTGCAAGAGAAGTTGCAGGCAAAAAGGGTGTTTCTGACTAAGTGAAACCTGAAATCCAATGGCATAGCCTACAAGTTTGTCATCTCTCATGAAAGTCCAGAATGGGATAGCTCAGTGGCTGACGGCCCTCGTCAGCAAGCCTGATGACCAGAGTCCATCAGAAAGAAGAGAATCAACGCCTGTGGACCGTCCTCTGACTGCCACACACATGTGACACACATGCATGCACTACCCTCCCCCATACGTAAAATAAATCGCCGTTTTCTAAGTCAAGAAGTGGGATTTAACTAGTGGGCCAGCAACACAAGGACTTGCCTCTTTCTGCTCTGCATCTTTAGTCCAGCACTTGTTAGTGCCTTGGGCCTCAGGCTGGTCCATATCATCGTCTTCAGATGCTGCCACATTCCCAGCTACATCCGAAACATCCTTACCCAGTGGGACAAGGAGGTATCTCTTCCACTGTGATTTTAAATTTACTTATTATTTGTTATTTTTTCTTTTTTAATCATTGTTTTTTAATTAAATATTTTTACATATACATTTATATTATTACATACATACAATAAACTACCTACAGCAAGAAGAACCATGAGACAATCAGGAATCATGTAGATTCCTAGTATTTTGGCTATTTGTACTTGGCAGCCTTGAAGAAAACATCTTTCCTATCTTGGTGCATCTAAAATTCTGAATGTAAATCAATCTCCAGCACATCTCGTCATTATCAACTTAAAACATCTATCTTTCAAGGCAGCATTTCTCTGTGTAGCCTTGGCTGTCTTGGAACTCCTTTTGTAGACTAGACTGATCTCAAACTCAGAGATCCACCCGCCTTTGCCTCTGGAGTGCTGGACTTAAAGACAAGATGTGTGCCACCACTGCCCAAATGCCTTTTTAAATTTTTAAACAGGGGCAGCAGTGGTTGGGGGTAGGAGTTGGAGTGGGGGTGAGGGTGGGGGTGGGGCTCACTCTGTAGCCTGGGCTGGCCTGTAACTCAGGGTTCTTCCCCCCCCCCCCCCCCCCCCCCCCCCCCGTCAGCCTCCTGAGTGCTGGGATTACAAGAATGAGTAATGTTGCCCTGCTTTGTCTGTGCCTTTCTTTACACCTCTCTGGCTGGCCTGACTCATCTCCATGCCTGAAATGCAGCCAATGGTGGCACTGTAGAGTGTTCAGTTTCCCTCCGACCTGAAGGGGACCCATCTTTCCTGAGGGGCAAGGTTCTGAAGAATCATGACAACAGTTGTACAGCTCTACCACAGGGATGACTCCTAACCGAAGAAGAAAAGGAGGAAGAGGAGAAAGGAGGAGGAGGAGGAGAACTGTGCACATTAGATAAAATTGCCATGTCTGGGTATCACCTGATATTGGTGGTCCTTGAAATCACCAGGATGTGGCTGCCCACAAGAAGATGCACAGAGAGAAGACAGACACACAGACCTATGCTAAATGCACATACGAGCCTGAGAGAAAGAAGAATTGGCAAAGGAGAATGCCAGCCCCCTTCTGCCCAAAGGCTCATGTGTTAAAGGCTTCATCCCCAGTGCCATGTTAACTCTAAGTAGTGGGGCTTAGGAGGCCAGATGGCTCAATGGTTAAGAGCGATGCTTGCTGTTCTTCCAAGGGACTCAAGTTCAGTTCCCAGTAGCTGTATTGGGTGGCTCATAGCTGCCTGTAACAGCAACTCCAAGAGAATGCAGTGAGTTGGCCTCTAAGAGCACCTGTATTCATGTGGCACACATGTTTCCAACACCAAATAAGTGAAATACATCTTTAAGAAAAAAGTGGGGTCTAGTACATGGTCTTTGGGCTTAGAGTCACCGCTTTCCTAGCAGAAGGGACTAAAGCTGATCTCAAGGACAGGTCGTTACAGAGTGAGCCACCATGCGTACTTACAGGTAATTAGTCTCTTTCCACTTTTCTGCTGTGTTGTCACAGCACAGCTAGGGTGATGTCACCCAGATACCTGCTCCATGTTGCTGGGGTCCTGTAACCATCCTCCTGCCTCAGCTGAGACCAAGTTCTGGCCTGATCAATGCAATGCATGCCACCACTTCCGGCCTACACTATGTTCTCAGCTTTACCCTTCACCAAGTATCCAGAACTTTCCCTGGTGCACAATCATGTTAATAAGATAATTGTATAAGAAATAAATAGAATTCAGAGTTTGAAGGGGACCAATTTAAGAGCACTGGGGAGTGGTGGCCCAAACCTTTAGTCCCAGCATTTAGGAGGCAGATACAATCTTATCTCTGAGAGTTTGAAGGAGCGTGGACTATATTGAGTTCTAAGCCAGCCAGGGCTACATAGTGAGACCTTTTCTCAAACAAAAAGAAAGAAAAAGAAAACAAAAGCTTAAGAAATGTGACTTATAGCCAAGTGTGGTGGCACATGCCTTTAATCCCAGCACTCAGGAGGCAGAGACAGGCAGATCTCTGTGAGTTTGAGGCCAGCCTGGTCAACAAAGCAAGTCCAGGACAGCCAAGGCTACACAGAGAGACCTTGTCTCAAAAAAAAGAAAGAAAGAAAAAAAGAAAGAAAGAAAGAAAGAAAGAAAGAAAAGAAAAGAAATGTGACTTAGGAGGGGGCAAAGGAAAAAAGTACACAAACAAAAATACTAATAATGGGGCTGGAGAGATGGCTTGGCAGTTAAGAACATTGGGCTGTTTGTCCAAAGGACCTAAGTTGGATTCCCAGCACCCAGTTGGCAGCTCACAACTGTCTATAACTCTAGTTCCACGGGATCTGACATCCCCTCTGGCTTCTGAGGGCATGTGCATGTGGTGCACAGACACATATGTAGGCAGATTGCCAATACATAAAATAAAACTTTTAAAGACATTAAGCCGCTAAGCTGTATTTAGAATCCAGAATCTGATTCCTTTGGTTCAGATCTGGCTTTGCCACTTACTGCTTGTGCAAAGGGCTTTGTGCCTCTGCACTTTCACTTCCTCTTATTTGTTTGCTCTGTTTTATTTTCCAGAGACAGATATCACCATGTAGTCCAGGCTAGCCCCACACTTATGGCCATCCTCTTGCCTAACCCTTCTGAGTGCTGGAATTACAGGCATGAGCCCTAAGTCTGCTCACTTCCTCTTTTGTAAAGCACGAAATGGGGCAGAATCTCTCCGAGAGCTGCCTGTGATTAAACAAGCTAGTGCCCCGGAGTTGTTTTAAACTGCATGGTGCACAGTAGGCTCTATAAAAACTGCTGGTGGTAATGGTAGTATAGGTGGTTCCAGGGGCTCAGGAAAGTGGCAGATAAAGGGCATGGAGGAGTGAGATGTACGGAAGACCACGAAAGGAAGGCGAGCAAGAGGACAATAAGAAACCCAGGTTCTATAAGAACATCATGATGGGTGGATCGGGGCCCAGGGGTCTCTGCTCAAACTACTGCATCAACCAAGGACAATACAAGCAGTAAATATCGAACCCCTACTCTGATCTAGCCAATGGACAGGACATTCTCCACAGTTACGTGGAGAGTGGGGACTGACTCAGACATGAACTCTGGTGCCCCATATTTGACCATGTCCTCTTGGTGGGAAGGCCTGATGGCACCCAAAGAAAGAATAAGCAGGCTGCCAAGATGAGACTTGATAGCCTATGACCATATAATGGGGGAGGGGGTCCCTCTCAGTCATAGACCTAGGGGAGAGGAATAGGGTGAAATCGGGAGGGAGGGAGGAATGGGAGGATACAAGTGATGGGATAACAATTGAGTTGTAATCTGAATAAATTTCAAAAAAAGAAAAAAGAAAGAAACCCAGGTTCCAGAGTTAGGCTGGGCTTTGGGGTGAAGGGTGTGGTCCCCTTGCCTGCCTCTGCCTCTGCTGTGGTTGGGTTCACTCCATGGACCTAGCTAGGTGTGGCCGCGGTGAAGAAAGATACAGTTCAGGCAGAGTTCGCTGCCTGAATGCCTGCTCTAATGAACAGATTCAAAATGGATGAGCGGCATCTGAAAATACAGGTGCTACTTTGAACAGACAGGCTCCAGTCACTGCAAACTTACAGGAAATAGGAGGACAACGGCTTCTCCCCTGACCCACCCACCAGACCATTTTGGGGTTTTCCTTTAGTTTTATCATTTAGTAATGATAAAACTAAACTTGGGGAATCTAAGATATTCTAATAGAGCTCAGGACAATGGCTGTTAAAGGCCACAAGGCTGTGGAAAAGACAATTCCCCAAAAGGGTGCCTGGGGAAGACAGATAAAAAGACCCAAGTTGGGTCATGTGACAGGTGTCACTTGAGTAAGATACTGAGGCCAGAGATAAAAGCCCACTCCTTCTGGTCACATGACACAGCTTCATTACGCTCCCAGCAGGGGGCCAGAGAGGCTGGCTGCCATTTTTTACTTATTTATTTATTTGTGTTTTTCTTCTTATTCTGTGATAATGAGAAAATGTTTAAACTCCCATCTCTGTGTTTAAACATTTCTTCCTGCTGACAGCAGCGGGACGCCCTTGATCAACTGTCAGATTGGAAAGTGCAATTTTTCGGGAAAGTAAACAGTGTGTTAGCTGGTGGGAAATGATTCTCTGTTTATTGGTAGCTGTTAGCCTAGGAGTGATGGAGCCTGTGACAGGCCTTGTCAAGCGGAGAATAAGAAACAAGTTTGGAAATACCTTTAAGACACATCTCTGGCGACAGGGCCTGACTACTTTCTGATAGAAATGTACTCTGAGAAAGTTAAATTAAACCAGGCCAAAAAATAACTTTCCTGGTGTTACCAACTTCTGGAGATTCTGTAGCCAAACGGGCTCAGGATCAAAGCAAACACTCAGCAGGCAGCTGTCACAGAGTCCTTGATGGTCACTAAACCCAACCCCGTGGGGAACCTGAGGCTAGAGGACATCACTTAGGCACTTCTTGCCAATAAGAGGGAAAAACATAGCGGTCAATACAAGAGAGAAATAAAACATTTGTTTTCTTTCAAAAGTCATGGGTGAAGTTCAATGGAAGAACTCGGGAAGAGGCAGTTTAAATATTCTGACATAAATGCACTTAACCATATTCAGTGGTGTCTGTGGGAGGGAGAGGTTGTATAAGTAATATATAGTATGTATATTTCTATATGTAATATATCGCAGAGGCTAAAAAGACATCATTGTAGCCTTTTACTGATTAAACACATTAGGGCAAAGTATTTAACAGAAGGTGATATGTAATCTCAAACTATACACAGTCTGCCAGACAACACCTAGCTTGCTGTAGAGTTAACACAGAGAGAGTCTGGCTAGTTAAGCAAATGAACTTTGAGTTAGTGGTCCCATCTGCATAAGTGACAGACTGATGACCCGCTGTCTCTGTTTACCTTCTCCTAAGCTTTATTAGGGGGTCAGTGATAGCTGCTCTGCAAGGTAAGGGAGCACACTCATTCTACAGCAAGCAGCAGCTTGCCTGCGCTAGGCCAGCCCTAGGTAAATTAAAATTTAATTATGACAATAAGTAAAAGTGAATGAAAATAAAGTTAAACTAAAAGGCGCTTCAGTTTATATCTTTCTCCTCTTCCAGATTGTCAGCTGCACAAAGGCGCTCCCTGGGATGGGACACAGTAGGCAATTCATTAGTGAGTTTAGCCACTCATCCAACAAGCATTTATTATGTTAATGAAATAAATAAATGATATTTGGGTTAGGATAGAGGCTGGTGCTCTGGGGGCAGGCGTAGAGGACGAATGCATTTGGCACTCTTAGGAATCACACCCAGTGGCAATTGGCTACAGCTTTAGAGATCTTCTTACCTCAATTTAAAATGTTTAGTTAACTTATTTTACGTGTATGAGTGCTTTGCTTGAATGTATGCCTACATGTACTTAGGATGCGCCCAAGGACAGAAGAGGGCATCGGACCTACCGGAACTGGACTTGGGGAGGTTTGTGAGACATCATGTGGGTGCTGGGAATCAAGCCTGAACTCTCTGCAAGAGCAGCAAGTGTTCTGAACCACTAAGCCAGCTCCCCAGCTCCTATCTTAATATATATATATTTTTAAATTTTTGTTTTGTTCTTTGAGATAGGGTCTCATATATCCCAGTCTGGTCTTGAACTAGAACTGGAACTGACTGGAGGTTGAACCCAGGGTTTTGTGCAAGCTAAGCAAGCTTCCTGCTGTAGAGGGATCTTAATCCAGTGACATGGTCACTCTGGCTGGAATATAAACACACCCTTATACAGACTTTTAATCCCAAACAAGGAAGGTAAAATTCGTTTGTAGAAGGAAGCATCCATGTTTGAAAGTGACATCTAGCGTGGCGTGGTGGCGCACACCTCTAATCCCAGCGCTCAGGAAGGCAGAGGCAGGCAGATTGCTGTGAGTCCAAGGCTAGCCTAATCTACAAAGCGAGTCCAGGATAGCCAAGGCTACGCAGAGAAACCCTGTCTTAAAAAACAAAACAAAACTAGATCTGGATAGGATGAGCTTATTCAGCAGTAAGTCTCAGACTGGGAACATTCTAGGCCTACATTAGATCGTATGGAGGCTAAAAACTGCCAGGAGTAGGCCTAGGTTAGCAGATGGAGGCAGTAAGCCTTGGAGTCAACAACTAAATCAAGAGAATAAAAGATATTTTAACATCCTACTAATTGAGCAACATCTCTCCCCCACTCCCACTTTTTTTTTTTTTTAAGCAAAAGTCTCATGTAGCACAGGCTAGCCTCAGACTGCACATGTAGCTGTAGCTTACTATTTCTGAGTTAGCGACTCATGCTGACAAAGCAACAACTCAGTGCCTGTAAAACACGGCACAGACAGTGATGTAAGGGCACAGTGGCACACCAACCAGGAAGCACCTGGACTTTCTCCTGATGAGAAGTTGGGAGACTGAGACAAATTCGGGGTGGGGGGGAGGGAGGAAGATCCTCGAGACACACCTGTGGACGGTGGCAATTCCAGATCTTGTCATTGTGTAGGCACCTTGTATCTGACACGGGTTGGAATTTCTGAAGCTCTGCCTCCTCCCAAAGCAGAAGACACTCGGGTGGCTGTCAGCAGGCGTTATTCCAACAGTAGCAAAGAACAAATAAAAGCGCGCAGCAGACGACCCTGTGTAAATAAATGTATTAAAAAAACAAAACAAACAAACAAAAAAGTCAGTGTCCTCAGTCAGTGTCCTCAATAGACACATGTCCTGGAGATCTGAGTCATTCCCAGGAAGTCTGTGGGCTACTCCCGGAACAACCCAGCACTAGGTTGTCCAGGAACACATAGAAGAGAAATGCGTGTGCACAAAAAAAAAAAAAAAAGAATGAACATTGCAGACCAGCCAGACACCAAACTACATACCCTGTTAGGTTTTCATTGACCATTCAGATCTAAGATAGCAAAGTGGGAAAGCACAGTGGTGAGGATTGTCCCAGGTTAGCACGAGGGTCAGCAGGCATCCCCCTACCCGCAGATAACACGGCACTCTCCAGGAACGTGTGTTAGGAAAAGTGCATGATCAGAGTGTCAACTTGTAGGCTGAGGAGCAACATAAAGTGTTCTTGTCTGTCACCTCCTCCACTCCCACTGGAATTCAGCCGCAATCTGATAGAAGCACTTTTCCTGCTTTCGGGAGAATGCTCTGCTATCGGGAAGACTGTGTTTCATACTTAGGTTATCACCAAGGCTTTCAGAGCAGCCTCAGTGCTATCTCCCAGCACCCGGTCGGGTGTGTGTGCCTCATGAGTAGGTGGTGGGTGACCAAAACCATGCAGCCTGCTCCATTCATTACTCAAGGCTTTCAATGGCATTTGGTTTCAGCTTAGCCCAGGAATCAGTCCTGCGTTACATGGGGGTTTCTCATCTTCAGATCAGTGGGCCACTGATATAAGCAGGAGTCACACTCAAACCACTCAAATCATGTTTATGGGGGGTCCACTAGCCCCTACAGAAGAGCAGAAACAAGGCATCAGGAGCCACTCACTGTGTGGGAGGGACTAAAGCACCAGTGTAGGACTCTTTTGCTTCTTGGCTGAATGCCTTTGCACGGGTTAGTCCTCAACTTTCTCACCTGTAAAATGGGCCCAATAATAGTACCTACTTCTAAGGGGTTATAGTAAGACTCGAGAGGAGCCAACCTGCCAAGGAGATTCAGTCAACAATCGTTATTAGGCCTAGGATATATATCACAAATACACTTAACACGATGGCATAGTCATATTACTACATATGTAATATGTTCATAGTAATATGATTATGAGAGAAAACAAAAAAGCACTATTGATGGAACAGTCTCTAAACGTCATGTAACATAGACTGAGTGCTTTACATACAGGGCCTTCTGCCTCACACAGACAACTTTATGTGTCACATGCAGCTGTCCTGTGATATGGTTCATGCTACAATCGTCCTTTTCACAGAATGATGGTGGCACTTGACTAGGCGAGGCGACTTGCCTGGAAACACACAGGTTCCAGGGCTGACCCTGGAGCTTATGTCTCTAAACACTATGATATAGTGAAATATATTGAGAGGACGGCTTTTAAAAAAAAGAAATAAATTACAAAACCTCGCTGCTTTCACACGTGTATTGTCTTGTAAAGAGATTGCTTCAAAACCCAGCAGGCTGTCCTAGCCAAACCTCCGCTGTCCCTACTCTTTGGTTCCCATAGGCATATACAAACCTCCTAAGGAAAAGACTCTTCTTTACTTTTGCCGTCTTCATCATTTACTTCAAGACAGTATTATTCCTCACCGTGATTGTACACCTCAGTTCCCAGGCTTTGATCTGAATGAATTTTGGCTGCTGTTAAAAATCAAATCCACCTTCAAAGGCTAGATGTGTGCTCTCGTCAGGGCACTCCAAGGAACGCACTGCAGCGTCTAACAGGAGAGGAACTGGGAGCTTAACAGCGTCTCAGGGCCAAGTGATTCGTCTTCCAAGGAGACTGCTTTGAAGGGAGGCTCACGCGCGGGATGCACACCGTCTGGTATGTTTATTTAAAACATACCTTCAGTGTCCTTACATAGATTCACGAGGAACTTCTCCGGGCCTCCGGGGGATGGATGAGGTCGCCACGTCCTTTGGACTTTTGTTTTGCCTGCACTTTTGAACTTTTATTCAGTACTATAAAGATAAATAAAAGGGCCAAAGATGTAGCGCAGGGGTAGAATGTTTGCCTAGGGTGTGTGAGACTCTAGGTTCAATCCCCAATACTACAAGATTAATTGACTAATTAATCCTGAGCAAGAGGCTCCCCCTAAGGAAAGGGACCCACCTGAGCAGCGACGCTGTCCAGGCGTCCTGTTGTCCCATCTCTCTTTCCCAGCGCTGAACCCAAGCTGGAAATGGAAGTTCTCTAAGTCTTTGAAGAGCTGAATATTTAGGAAGTCATCTATCTCTCATTCATGGCCCCGGGCTGACTTTGATGAAATGCATCTCATGTTGCCTGAAACCTGTGAGACATCCTAGGCTAGACAACGCCCAACAACCTCTGAGACAACGGCTTCATGGAGCCCAGGCTAGCCTAGAACTGGCTCTGGAGCCAACACTGGCCTTGAACTCCTGATCCTCCCACTTCTGTCTCCTGAGTGCTGGAATTCCAGGCATGTGCCACGCCTGATTGAGGTTTACAAAGCTCTGGGTATCAAACCCGGGATTTCCTGTATGTCGGGCAAACATTCTATCACAGAGCTACATCTCCAGCCCCCGAGTCATCAGTTTGATGCCAGATACATGAGATCGCCGTTTCCCAATCTCGCTCTTAACACACAGTGTGTTAGGCAGTGTTGGCTAACCCAGCCTACTGGCATATTCGCCGGGTTTAGGACCTAGGTAAGGGCCTCTTTGCTCACCGTCCTGCTTTTTTGCATTCACATAACTTCCTGTCAGTTTTGGTTTCTTGGCTGTTGTTGCTTGGTTTTTTTAAATCTGCTTCGTTTGTTTTATCCGTTAAATATTTAAACGTCCCCAAAGATGCCCACGTCCTCATCCTAGACACCTGTGGCCCTGTCACATTATCTGATGAGGAGGAATTAGTTGAGATTACTGACAGGGGATGTGGGAAGATGGCTCAGGGCTTAAGAGCACTGGCTATTCTTCCAGAAGACCCAATTCAACTCCCAGCACCCACATAGCAGTTCACAACTGTCTGTAATTCCAGTTTCTAGGGGGACCCAGCACCCTTGCACATGCATACGTGCAGGTGAAATACCCCGTGTACAAAAATATAAAAGTAAACAAACCATTAAGACGAAAGCAGATGAAACAGGCAGAGTATTGTTCAGGAAAACTGGGCCTGCTGTTGCTGGCTCTGAAGATGGAGGAAGGTGGCCACACGTCACAGGATGGGGCTGCACTTGATGCTGGGGGAGGTACGGAAACAGATTAATTCCCCTACCACCCTCAGAACACAAGGAAGAATCCTTGACTTTAGCTTAGCGAGGCCTACTTTAGATTTGCTTCAGAATTATAATACGGTAAATATATATTGTCTTAATCCATTATATTTATGGTGGATTGCTATAGCAGCAAGCAGAAACGAGTGACGGTTCATTAAATCTAAACAATCAGAAAAGATAGTCACCAGCATTCTTAAAAGATTTTATCTTTATTCATGAGTCAGATGTGGAGATGCCCCAGAGGCCAGAAATTGGGTTTTGGATCACCTGGAGTTGGAATGGCTGGTGTCTCTGAGCTGCTTGCCATGGGTACTGGGCGCCAACCATGGGGCCTGTAGAAAAGCCGCTCATACTCTTAGCCAACTGGGCCACCGTTCCAGCTCCTCGCCACCAGCTTTTACGCACATCACACTCATTGGAGAAATGATAAAAATGGCAAGAAAAATTAAAGTCGGCAATTCACTTTTTATGCCGCAGCTTAAGTTGGATTCTTCTAAAACTGACTCTGACCCGGCAGACTGAGGCCACGGGTTTACTGGGGAGAGCTGTCTGGTAAGAACTGTCGAACACAACAGAGGGGACATCAGCTTGCAAAGCGGTGTCATCTAAGGCTGTAGCTAGGCTTACAGGCAACTCTGGAGCTGCCATAGTCCCTCCTAGTTGCCTCAAAGCAAGAAAAAAGGGTTGCCGCTCCTTGTCTGAGTTACCGGTTTGGGGAGAGCATAGCCTCTGATGGGGCAGTTCCTGGTGGCTGAGAGCAGCGCTCAGGCGTAGCAAAGCTGCGGGCTATCTGCTCTTGACAGGTCCAGCTTCATGGATGGACCAGCCCCGAGCAGGGAGCTGCCTGGGAACCAAAGCATCTGCTGCAAGCCGTCAAGATTTCTGGGCTATGTCCTGACATGTTATGTTGCGCTTTCCTTCTGTCTAGATATGACCGATAACAGCAATCATCTGTTTGGTGCTTGGCGCGGAGCACACGCTATGGAAAGGGCTTTCTGCTCACCATTACCCGACCCCGTCCCAGGAGACTGACTGCTGTTAGTGCCCTTGCACAGACAGTTCACTAGGGCTCACATTGCTTTGACCAGTGGAGCTGGTTGTCCTAGGCCACCCAGCTAGTGAAGAGGCAGGGCAGGTTTCAACATCAAAGCTGGCCCATTGACTCTGCAGTTCACCAACAGAGCACATGAGCCAGCTTCAAACACCCGTTGGATACGGCGAGATTTTTAGACCCGAAGAGAGAGATAAGATTATATTTGGTGAACTCGCCTTCCTAAATAGGAAAAGGGGCCCAAGACTAAGCTGATAAGATATTACGCAAGGGTTGAAATGAAAAAGAACTTCTGGTGGCCCAGGGGTGGGTTAAAAAAAAAGATCAGGGCTTGTACCTCACACTATAAATCAAAGTTAATTACATTTTTACTCCATACTGCATATGGAGAAGTGAGTCATAATTTTTACTTATGTTTCAGCTCTCTCTTTCCAAATAGAAGCTCCTAAGGGGGAAAGTGTCAAGTGTTCTAACTTTCCTTGGATGGCTCCTAGCGCTGTGTCAACCCAGGAAAGCACATAATAAATACCATTTGATGACTTTTTTTCCCCTTGAATTCATGTCCTCAGACCCCGGCTAACGGTCTACAGTGCAATAGCTTCTACCGTAGCAGTCTCCCTGTGGGCTGACTCTAAAATAAAAAAAATATGGTGCTCTGGGAAATGCTGTAAAAGTTCTCTTCTTTAATAAGGATCCTGGTGTCCTGTGATGGATGCTATAAAATCTTGGACCGGCTGGTGTGTGCATAGCCATGTGGGCCTATTAACGGCGTCTGGTTCTGGGGTAACATACTTCATATCCAAAGTGCAAAGGCAAAAGCACTTATTATAAATAACATGAGGTGACATCGGAGTAAACACAGCTGTGCCCTTGTGGTGTCTTGTCAGGGGTGCTCCCTCAGTAGATTAAAGAAATCTATGTTTTATGGGGCCATCACTTATTCTGCGTATACACAGAAGGCTGGGTCACTAGTAACCCACAGCCTGCTGTGTGCAAAGTTTTGGGCCCAGGAACTGAAGGAGGCAAGAGTGCTCCGCCAGAACACTTATTCTAGCATGTTCTAATATTTTCCAAAGGCGGCTGAGAGGTGGTTTCTATTTGCTCCGTACGAACTTAGGCATCAAGTCAGCGGTGCCCAACCTGTAGCTGCCTTTTGGTCTCTCACAGAAATCCTCCAAGTGTTCTCTGCTGATGACCCAAGCGAATCACTAGCCGGGAGGGTCTGTCACTGATTGGCTGTGCAGCTTGGGGTCTGTCACTGATTGGCTGTGCAGCTTGGGGTCTGTCACTGATTGGCTGTGCAGCTTGGG
>OU015743.1:46473699-46497868 GCA_907169655.1 Acomys percivali | reverse complement strand
CCGGCTCTGTGGTCATGAGCAGAGAACCCATCAGTGGACAAGTGACAAGCCCGAGCAAGGTCTTAGCACCGGTTTGTCGCATTATTTGCTTCTTTCATTCCTGTTTTTGTTGTTTTGAAATAAAGTTCACATGCCACAGAGTTTGCCAGATTAAGGGTATATGATTCAAGCCAGGCATGGTGGCGCTCACCTTTAAACCCAGCACACTGGAGGCAGAGGCAGGCGCATCTCAGGAGCTTGAAGCCAGCCCGGTCTATTGAATGAGTCCAGAACAGCCAAGGCTACACAGAGAAACCCTGTCCCAAAAAAAGAAAAAAAAAAAAAAAAAAAAAAAAGAGTATATGATTCAGTGGGGGCTTTTAGGGTCCTTTTTTTTTTTTTTTTAAATACTGGGGTGGTCTGTGCACCCCACCTTACCTCGCCCAGTTTTATGTAAGGCTGGGGAATGAACCAAGGATGTGAATGCATGCTAGGCTAGCACTCTACCAGCTGAGCTACACCCCCAACTCCCAGCTCAGTGGTTTTTAACATGTTAATATAGTTCACATGCAGTATGCGGCTACCAGAACAATACGCTTTAGCAATCGTTGCCTCCAGGGAAGGGGCATACTCATTTCCAGTAGTGCCCTCTTTCTTCCATGGCTCCTTTGCCCTCCACCCTAGGCAAACACTAACCTGCTTTCTGCTTATTCTGGGCACTGCTTCTAACAGAATTGTATAACGTGTGACCTTCGTCATGGGCCTTCAGGCCGTAGAAGACTTTCAGATTTTATCTTGTATTGTCTTCTAGGTTTTCATTTCTTTTCATGGCTGAACACTGTCTATTTTGTGAGTACACTATACTTCATTCCTTCATCCCTTGGTGGACATGCATGTTGTTCTTCAGTTTGGGGCCACTGAATAATCTGCTATGGATATTGATGGACAAATTTTCTTTCTTTCTTTCTTTCTTTTTTTCTTTCTTTTTGGTTTTTTAAGACAGGGTGTCTCTGTGTAGCCCTGGCTGTCCTGGACTCACTTTGTAGACCAGGCTGGCCTCGAACTCACATCGATCTGCCTGCCTCTGCCTCCCGAGTGCTGGGATTAAAGGCGTGTGCCACCACACCCGGCTGATGGACAAACTTTCACGAGACCTTTTTTCCAACGCTTGATATAAATATAAAAGTGACTCTGCATGGACTGGACCCAGGCCCCCTACACAGGTGTAGCCGATGGGCAGCTCAGGCTTCATATGGGTCCTCTAGTAAGAGGAGTAGGGGCTGTCCCTGACAGGGACTCTGTTGCCTGATTTTTGGTCACTTCCCCTGGTGGGGCTGTTTTGCCAGGCCACAGGGGGAAAGGACAAACTCAGTCCCGGTGTGACTTGATGAGCTGAGGTAGGTGGAGAGGGGGCTCCCCTTTCCTGAGGAATAGGGGGGAAGGAAAGAAATCGGGAGGGTGAGTATGGGAGGAGAGGAGGAGGGAGGACCTATGAACAGGATGTAAAGTGAATAAATAAAATAGTAATTTTCTTAAAGTGACAAGTGACTCATGTGAAAGTTCTGTATTTGCTTTTGGGGGGGCGGGGGTTTGAAACAGGGTTTCTCTTGTATCCCTGGCTGTCCTGGACTTGCTTTGTAGACCAGGCTGGCCTCAAACTCACAGAGATCCACCTGCCTCAGCTTCCCTGAGTGCTAGGATTACAGGCATGTGCCACGCCCGGCCCGGGTTTCCCATTTTTAAGAACTGCCAACCTGTTTTTCCATACATATTGTCCTGGTTTCTATTGCTGTGATGAAACACTTTCTTGGGGAAGAAAGGATTTGTCTGGCTTTTGCTTCCACACTGTAGTCTCTTATTGCAGGAAGCCACAATAGGAACTCACCTAGAACTGGAACCTGAAGGCAGGAGCTGCGAAAGCGGCCATGGAGGGTGCTGCTTACTGACTTGTTCCTCATGGCTTGCTCAGCCTGCTTTCTCATATAACCCAGGACCACCAGCCCAGGGATGGCTCCACTCACAATGGGCTGGGTCCTCCCACACTGACCACTGATTAAGAAGATGCCTGAAAGCCAGATCTTATGGAGGCATTTTCTCAATTGAGGTTCCCTCCTCTCAGATGACTTTAGTTTGTGTCAAGTTGACATCAATTTATTCAACACACACACATACACACACACACACACACACACACACATATGTTCTGAATTAGACCTGGAAGATAGAGTACTTTAATGTGGATAAGATTCTGGGTTTAATCTTATAACACCAAAAATCAAAATGAAAATGAAATTAAAAAGGTAACATTAACTCTTCAAAATGTCTGGCTTCCATCTTACAGTTGTACGCAGCAATCTGTGCTCACGCATTCTTGTGGTTCATTATTGAGGCAAAGCACCACGTCCCTGATGCTCAGGCTGTGGCATTCTGGGACTCTGCTGACCTGGATTTAAAGGGTCCTACTAAGAGAATCCCAGGTCCATCCCGCAGACTCAGGAAGAAACTGTCTCCTTCCTTCCTACAATCTCTACTTGTTGCTACTGGCTGTGATCAGTGATCTCATCCACAAGGCCGGTGGTGGTTGAGTGAGAATGGCCTCTGTGGGCTCATATATTTGGCCGATTAGTCCCCACTTAATGGAACTGTTTGGGAAGGGTTAGGAGGTGTGGCTTTGTTAAAAAAAGGTGTGTCTGGGGTCAGTTTCAAAAGGCCATGCTATTCCCAGTTAGCACGCCTCTTATTCTCTCTCTCCTTTTCCTTTCTTTCTCTTCCTCTACCTCCTGTTGGTGGATCAGATGTAAGTTCCAAACTATGCCCCAAAACCTGCTGCCGTGCCGTGTGGCCGGCCATGACGGTCATGGACTAATATTCTAAAACTGTGAGGCCCCAAATTAAATGTGTTTGTTTTGTTTTAGAAATTGCCTTGACCATGGTGTTTTCTTACAGCAACAGAGCAGTAATTAAGACAAAAGCCCCGCCCCTCTTCCCAGTACAGCGGTATCTACAGAATCAGTTAGGTTTAGGGTAAAGGCCTAAACAGTTCTGGAGTTCCTTCCCCCCTCCTTCCCGCCACCCCACCCCCCACCCCCGCTTTTCCCCACCCCCCCCACCCCCACCCCCGCAGCATGAGGAAGAAAAGACTAAGTGACCAAAAGACCTAAGCAGTTCTTTCTCCCCTAGGTAGGTTACAGTATCCGAGACTGTGGAGGGGATCCGGGGATAAAGAAAGGTTACTAAGCTGTGGTAGGAAGCCTGTGGAGGGCAGCACCGGGCCCTCACAGCAGACTGCCCACCTACTCTGTACCAGCCACTTTATGTCCAGCCCCTTATCCATCCTCGGTCCTTGTGGAGGTGGAAACCATTGGTTCCGGGATGAAAACCCTCGCCCTGCGTCCCACAGCAGCAGAAGGCAGAACTGAACAGAAGACTGATGAGGGTGAATCCCAGCGCTGTCCTGAGCTAGGCCACCAGCCCAGTGATCTGGAGCCCAGATGCTGGCACACCAGGCAGTCAGGGCTTGGCATCATTTGCGCCCCCTCCCCCCAGAGAATCCACCCTCCACCGCGCAGTGGCCTTCGACACCAGCACCTGGCCAGCACAGCAGAGCAGCTGTCGCCGCTATTTTGGAGGCGATCATATATTTTTAATGACCAGCAAAAATCTCCCCGTGAGAAGGGAGGGAGAGTTGAAATTACAGCCGGGCAATTTGCATTGCGAATCGAGTTATCCTGCCTTCTGCCCCTCCAAGAATATGCAGAAATAAATGCCTCCTAATGAACCCTGCGGGCTGGGGCTTTGATATGCACTCTGCTGGAGGGGTAAAGGGTTCTAGCCAGACTGAGACCCAGCAGGAAGTTGGAGCGGGAGGGCCAAGGCAGTCTTCTTCCAGCAATGGAGGGAGGAAATTGGATTATCTTGCTAGCAGTTGGTGTTTTTTCTATCATGAACCATTATGAGAGCCTTTCGTAGTCAGAACTGGATTCAGTGCAATTTAACCAGCTAGCTCCTCGGCTTGGCTTACTGAGTGCCCCAGCCAGACTCCCCAGGTATTTCACCAGGTGCTCCAAAGTGTTTCTCTTTTCCAGGATTTAAGCCATAGCTGGACACACATCTTTAATCCCAGCACTCGGGAGGCAGAGGCAAGTGGATCTCTGTGAGTTCAAGGCCAGCCTGGTCTACAGAGTGAGTTCCAGGACAGCCAAGGCTACACAGAGAAACCCTGTCTCAAAAAAAAAAAAAGAAAGAAAGAAAGAAAAGAAAATATGTCAAATTGGATGGCTGGATAGACAGAAATCTAGACAGACAGATGGATGGCCTTTCTACTTGAAGTCAGAAAGCCTTATGTTGTGGCGAGCACAGAGACAAACACTAGTCTTCCTCATCCCTCCCTTCCCCCACATTCTCTAGAGTCTCAGTTTATTCAACACAGAAAAGTATGTGTGTTTGTGTGTGTGTGTGTGTGTGTGTGTGTGTGCATCTCTGTATGTGTGTGTGTGCATGTCTCTCTGTGTGTGCATGCATCTGGGTCTGGGTCTGGGTCTGTGTGTGGTATATATGTATGTGTGGGTTCATGTGTTTGTGCATGCCTCTGTGTGTGTGTGGTGTATGGTGTATGTATGTGTATGCGCAAGTCTGTGATAGTAGGAGTGCTCACTAGTGGGGCTGGCCTATAGCCAAGGAGCTATGTTGACTGTGTATAGTGAATCTGAAGGCATGTAGACATGGTATTTGTGTAGGCTTGACAGTGTGCAGCCATGAAGATTTGTGGAGACTTGTGAAAGGGGCGAGGAGGGAAAACCTGTTCACGGCCTTCCTTCCGGTTAGTTGCAAGGCCAGCACAGACCAAGGACTCCACAGAAGACTGCTAGGTCCCTTGAGGCTGTGACAAAGAGGAGGCAGAGAGGGTTAGGGTTAGGCTGCCCCTCTCCGCCTCCTCTTTGTCACAGCCTCCTGCAGATCCTTCCCTTGAAGGGTCTTGCTTGGGTCTCAAGGTCCTCCCTTGAGAGGAACCTGGAGGTGTCAGGAAGGCCCCAGCAGGAAGTGAGAGCTTGCACAGCAAGTTTATTAACGCACTTGTGGTAAACACTTGTGCATTAATGAAAGTGAGTAGTTGGTGTGAGTGGGTGGGTAACTAAGTACTCAGCACTCAGGGACCCCGCCCTTGCAACCAGTGTTGGCATACAGTGACTCAGCCTTCTTACAAAGTCCCTGAGAGCAACAGGTACCAGGCCTGTGGCCTAGGGCAATGCCTATGGGAATACCGCCATCCCAGTATCAGGCTGTCTCCTGCCGGGAAGGTCTTTCAGCATTTCCTTATTGCTGAAGACACAGTCAACACACGTTCTGGGAACATCTGTATCAAGATGACCCTAGGGGCAAGAGAGAAAGAAAACTGAAAAGAGAAACTTTTATTTATTTATTTATTTATTTATTTATTTACTTTCGGAAACCACATGAGTCATCGCATTAGTTAAATTTAATTGTGAAATAACTGGATTTTCTATGTTTAGACAAGACCTGGCCATCCTCAGACCCAGGCTCTCCATCTCCACATCTCTAGTTCTGGGATTTCAGGCTCACGGCTGGACCTTGCCTTAAGTGAATTAAATGCAAGAAGACACTGATGAGACAACCAAGATGTTTTGAACTCTGGGTGGCTATCAGATAATATTCAGGAATTATTGTTGGTATTTTTAGATGTAGTAATAGTATTGTAACATGTTAATGTCCAGATAGCATATTTAGAAAACAGGCTAAAACATCCAGGGATTAAATGAATGCTTCAGATGTCTCAGTAGGGTGCTGTCCATTTAGGGAGCAGGGGCCAGTGTATCAAGCATGGTTCTCAGGTGATGGTTTATAAAGGGTTTGGGCTGTTTTGCTTTGTTTTTGTTTTTGAGATAGGGTTTCTCTGTGTAGACATGTCCTGGAACTCACTCTGTAGACCAGGTTAGCCTCGGACTCAGAGCTCTCTGTCTCAGGAATGTTGGGATTAAAAGTGTGCTGCTGCCGCCGCCACCACCACCACCACCGCCAGGTTTATAAAGGGTTTTATTAAGTCATTTTTGAATTTTCTTTGTTTGGATATGTCCACAATTAGAATTTTAGAAAGAAAAGAGAAAGCTTCTGGAGATGCCTCTTGGAGGGTGCTTGTGTCCTGCCACCATGTCACCAGGGCAACAGTGATTCACGGAGGAACTTGGACAAAGAAGGAGGGCTGCCGCAGAGCCACACTCCTGAGCCTTGCAAACCAACAAGCACAGCTGAAGCCATTTAGGCAGAAGCTTGTTAATCAGAAAAATCTGTTTTAAATGGGTCATTTTATTGGCAAGAGGGAGCAGAAGATGATAAGTGGGGCCCCTGGCAACAAGGAGGCTTCTAACAAATGGCAAGCCGTCCTTCACAGACACGCCAGAGATGAGTTGTGTTAACTCTGTGTCCATCTCAAGCCTCTGCCAGAAAGATACGGACCCCCAAGTAAGAGTGAGAGGAGTGGGGGCAGCACCCAGAAATCAGGGGGAGCTCCTGTCGGGTTATCCATCCACCCCAAATGTGCAGGTCCTTCCAGGCTGCACTGGGATTTTGAGGATGCCAGAGGCTACATCTGGGATGGAGAACAGATTCTTGTGAATGATCTGGGGCCGCAGAGTGGAAGAAAACCAGAGCTAGAGAGAAAAGACAGGCAGGCCTGAGCAAGAGGTAGGACTTTGATAGAGAATCACTGTGGGAAAAGACCCACAAGGGCCTCTGAGATGCCGCAGTGGGCACAGTGACAGTTAAGATGCAATGAAACGTGTTTTTAGGGTTTTTTATTTGGTTGGTTTGGTGTTTTGCTTTTGTTGTGTTTGTTTGTTTGTTTGTTTGTTTGTTTGTTTTGGGTAATGGCTGCTTTAGAGCATTTTGGACTCTGGTAAAGACAGACCAAGTCAGGCATCCCTAAGAATTGCTTTAATTTTCCAGTGACTGCAGACCCCTGTGCAACTGACTGCAACGGATTCTTGTCTCATCTCGTTTCCACGAGAAGCCAAAGCAAGGAAAACCAAGAAGTGATGGTAGGGGGGTAAGGGGGGCAAGGGGGGTAAGGGAGGCAGGGAGATGTGTTACTGCAGTGAGGAAGGGAAGGCGCCAGAGCTACTCCAAAGGAAGGGTGAAGGTTTCATTTGAGGAACCAATCCACAGTTACCATGGAAAAGCACTCCAGTGAGGAGGACATTGCTGAGCATGCTCAGGTAAAGGTCATAGTTTAAAGAAGATGACAGACACACTTTTGGGCAAGCTGAGCTCAAGGGCAGAGAGCACAGGTCTGTAAGGCTAAAATGGTGGCCAGAAACACCTCTAGGCATGATGAGCAACGCTGGAACAGGAGTGCGTCTGGAGACACTCAGCTTACTCTAGACAGTTGAATAGCTGTAGCAGTAGTTTTGGCTGAGGTATGGTTGTATTCCCAGAAGAAACAGGAGAAACAGGAGGCAGAAACAGACAACTCTCTGTGTATTCAAAGCCAAGCTGGTCTACATAGCAAGTCCTAGGCCAGCCAGGGCTACCTAGTGAGACCCTGTCTCAATTTTGTAAAAAAAAAAAATGGGTACTGGGACTCGAACTCAGGACCTCTGGAGGAGCAGTCAACATTCTTAACCAATGAGCCCTCTCCCCAGCCACAATTTTTTTTTTTTTTTTTTTACGTTTTAACTTAAAACAGAAAAGGATGGGGCCAGCAAGCTCAGGCAATAAAGACCTGTGAAGAAGCCTTGCGAAATGGAACCACCCATAGAGGAAAGAGAACCTTAGTCACAGAGTGACACTGTCCTCTCGCCTCCATATATGTGTCATGGCACACACACACACACACACACACACACACGCATGCGCGCGCACCAAGACAGATTACTTGGAGGCCAGCCTGGACTACAGAGTGAAGTGAGCATAGAGTGAAGTGAGCATTTGCAGGCGCTCCCTCCGCCTCTGAAGGCCCCCGTCTTGGCTGGTGGCTAACCGCCGCCGCAGGAAGGTGGAGAAGAATGCTGAACCAGAAGTCAAAAGACCCAAGTTCTGGTTCTAACCTCGCTTTTCCTAGGGATAAACCTCTGGACAAGCATTTTTGCTCACACAACCTCCATCTCCCTTCTAGCTAAGGAAAGGGACCTGCATTATTTATCCCACTGGACTGAGTGGTAAAATGAGCTCAGAAATCAGGAAGATTACCAGCAGAATGTTATTTTTAATTTGGGGTTTTACCGAGTAGCTACGAAATAAAAATTTAAACATAAGTAATGATCTGAAGACCAAGAATCTTAGTATGGAAACAACAGTAACAACAGAAGTCCTGCTTGAACCTGCTTGGGTTGTTAATATGGATCTATACTGACCTTGAGTGCATACACTGTCATCTTGCCCAAAACCTGTACCTCCTGGTTGCTGAAGAGACAGTTATGACACAGCTCTTACCAAATTAGGCCTCTTCCACTTCACCCACATTTGTTCTTGGCTCCAGCCACTCAGTAACACCCATCTCTCCCCTGGCTCTGGCCTCCACCCTGGCTGGTTCCCAAGCCTCCCACGGAGCAGGAGGCAACCCCTGCCGAGTAAGGGGGTGTTTTCCTTCCCGTCTGCCCCTCACTCCCCTTATGGTAGACGCCTAGGGTGTGAAACTGCACACCCACAATGTTGGCTTTCTGGTTCTGGAGGCCTCAAGAGGGAAGCATCAGTGTCTCTACTTCCTGGGGATGGGGGAAGTCACACTTGCCGGATGGCTGAGCGCTAAATGAAACGTGTGACATCAGATCAAGGCTGGCTTGAGACCTCAGAGTTTAAAAATAGATGTCTGGGCCTCCAAAGTGCCTGTCTCCTTCTGGTCCCCCCCCCCCTTCAGCTCCCCTCTTACTCCTCTTTGGGGACCGGATGGGCCAAAGGAGTTAATTCCCTCTGAGAGGGCCCTTGTGCCCCACTCACTCTGTGTTCCCGTTGTCTGTCTTCTCTCTTTTCTCCTGTGCAAGCTGAGTAAAAGCCCTTTGAGTTAGAAGAGGTGTCACAACAGTTCTGCTGGCTGGATGCCATGCAGTGCGCAAGCACAGTATTGAAATGGGAGGGAATGGCCCGGTGCCTGGAAGGACTAGAGGCCTTTTGACATGGACATGAGCTGCCCCTGACTTCTTTCCCCACTAATTACTCTTGTTGAAATATTATGACTTCTAAGTCCGGGCTGTGGTGATGCCCACTTTTAATCCCAATACTCCCCGGGGCAGAGGCAGGCTGATCTTTGAGAATGAGGCTAGCCTGGTCTACAGAGAGTTCAAGGCTAGCTAGAGCTAAACAGTCTTGAACACAAAACAAAGGAGGAAAAGGAAAAAAGAAATATTATGATTTCTGTGACAACAACTAACGGCCCAAATGAGGACCTGGTGCTTTGGGATGACATCACCATGGAGATGGATGCTCACTTCTCATTTGAGAACTACAAGCCCTCCCAGTGGACAGCCTGGGTACGCCAGCTGTCTCTGTAAACTGAGCTGGACATGCTGGGGATCTGGTTGTCTCTTGTTTAAACCAGAACTTCATGGTGAAGGTTTTAGGGGACCATACTTAAAAAAAATTATATGGGAGCAAAGACCAAGAACTTGAGCCCTGGGGTCCTCCAGGTTCAGTTTGAGTCTTAGTGACTCTTGTCAGTGTTGTGTGAACTTGAGCTCTTGTTTGATCCCTCTGGCCTCTTTTCCCCATAAATAGTAATGGTGCTGGAATAACATCACTATGACCAGGTTGACGTGAAGGCTGGGAATAAGGAAGGCAGGTCGTTAGCACAGTGTTGGGTCCCAATGAGAGATCCATAGTGAAAGCTGTGGAACATTACCAGACTCCCTGTGGGAACGGTATCATGCACACGTAGCCCCCGAGACACAGCAGCCATAGGGTGCCATGCGCACATAGCCCCCCGAGACACAGCAGCCATAGTGGTGTCGGCAGCAAACTGACTAGGTTTACGGCTCCTTCTGCTGGCCCTGGATCCAGAGACAGGCGGCAGAGATCAAAGTAGCAGCGCGCTAGCCAACTCTTGCCTTCCTTTCCTGGTGTGCAGAGGTGAAGAGCCTGCTACTTTATCCTCGGATTCAGCTGAGTACAGACTCAGTTCCTCGTGCCTTGTTTTCAGGAAAAGAGGAAAAGCAAGCAGAGGTGCATCAACAGTGGTGACCTAAAGGCAGATAGATGGTTTACAAATGGCAACTCATAGGGGCTGGAGAGATGGCTCAGAGGTTAAAAGCACTCACTGACTGCTCTTCCAAAGGTCCTGAGTTCAATTCCCAGCAATTACATGGTGGCTCACAACCATCTATAATGAGATCTGGTGCCCTCTTCTCATATGCAGGTAGAGCACTGTATACATAATAAATAAATAAATCTTAAAACAAAACAAACAAACAAAAAAACAAATGGCAACTCACTTCAAGTTCTTCCTTTCCAAAAGTCCCTTTGGCCTGGTGCCCAACATATGAAGATGTTGGAGGGACTGTTCCCCTACGGCCCCCTCCCCATTCGCTGGGCCCAGCTATCTGAGAGGGAATTCCCTAATGGACCTATGATAACACAGAACCTTTATTTCTTAGTCTAGGATTGAGCAACACTTCCTTCCATAAAATAGAGTGTGCATGCGCAGTCCCTGCGAACCAACCAATGTTATTTGTCTTGTGAGGCAGGGTGGGGTGGGTGGGCAGGACAATGGGAAACAACTGCTGTAGAACAAGCAGGTTACTTGAGGTTAGCTGTAGGATTAGGACGGAGGGAATCCGATTATCCTGCCAGTTGAAACTGGTCCCGCTTAGGAAATCTAGCTGTTATCACCTAGTCCTGACTTCTCAAAGGTGAAATAGATGGCTTAGCTTCATCCCGTTGGCACAGGACTTCGGCCTAAGTGACTGTTCTCATATGTTTGCCTGGTCTTTAGGGCATAGCGTAGGGGCATAACCCAGAACTCTGGCCTCCTAGAACTTCCACTCAGTACTTTGAAGACTTGCGTTAGCTTAGTGGGCAATCATCTTTTTCTTCCGCATACGTTGAAGCAACAGAGACATCCAACAAAGGGAAGGTAGCAAGGTTAGGATGCACAGCACTTTTTCAATCCATAGGAAACAGCCCCACCAGTGGGTGGCCATATCCTAGACTTAACCTCATTTTTCATTCAGCTAGAGTCAGCCATCTTGTTCCACTTAACCTTACCCCTGCTCCCCCACCTCTTTGGTGCTGAGGATCAAAGCCAGAGCCTCACACACGATAGGTTTAAGTGTTCTACCATTGAGCTCCACCACTAGCCATATATCTTAGCATCATTCTGTGAGGCTCAGTGAGACAGCCAGTATCCTTATAAAAAGGGGGACACTGTGGCACTCAGAAGGGTCCACTGAGATGCCCAAGGTACCAGACAAGCCTGCAGTGTGTGAGAGTCATCTCAGTCTTCTGGGAACTCTCTGGGAACTCTTCTTCCTGCAGATGCCTTACTTCCTGGATGATGAGCAAAAAAAAGTCAACTTTTGATCCCAGAAGGCTAGACACTGGCCAACCCATGACTCTATAGATGGAACAGTGACCGGTGGCCACTAGCAGGGTCCAGAGACAACAGTGCATCTCAGTGATAACCCTGAATTGCTGTAGGCCTGTGGGCCCTGTGGGCCTATCCCTCCCCAGATGGAAACTGTTTGGCATAAGATTGCCTGTTTCTATAGGAAGGAGGTCAGGGTTTGACTTGAGGTCAGGGCTTGACCTGGTTACTCATATGCCTATGAAGGGCTAACTGTACCTGCCATTTCCCCAAAACAAAGCAAAAGATCAAGCTTAGACAGTCATAACTGGGGCTTACCAAGATGGCTCAACAGCTCTTGCAAGCCTGGACACCTGTTTTAGATCCTTGGTCCTCATGTTAAAGGGAAAGGAGGGAATTGGCTTCCCAGAGTTGCCCTCTGACCTCCATATACTCATCATATCACAATGGGCACACATGTGCACACATACACAATCAATCAATCAATCAATCAATCAACAAACAAATAATAGATAAATTCTAAGTAGACATTAGAAGGTGCTTTCCTGATCATGAAACCTAGGTCGACTAAAGTAGGTTCACACAAAAAGACGCTGTCTCTTCCAAGACACGTAGGAAGATTAGCTGCTACAAGCTGGGTATGGTCGCTCACACTATCATCCCAGCATCTGGAAACTGAAGCAAGAGGATCATGGGTTTGAAGTGAGCCTGGGCTATGAGGCCAGCCTGGGCTACAGGATGAGACTCTGTCTCAGCAACAGAACAACTAACAAGATGATTTGCTACTGAGTAAGGCATCAAAGGGCTCTGAATAGAAGAGACTGAAGGCCAGCATCACCAGGGCTCCCGTCTGAGCCCCCAGCCAACGGAAAATATATAAACACAAAATGTAACTAATTTATTTTTAATTGAATAACCCATTGCTTCCAATTTGGGATGATTTCAACAATGTTTGTTGTATTTCTAGTTTGGCTCTCTAGGGCAAATTTGAAGTTTCCTGGTAATTTATAATTTTAGCCACAGTTTTCCTGAGGCAGTAAGTTTATATGGAAAAATAGTTCAATACGAATCTTTTTTAAAAATTGTTTCCTATGGTATAATTTGCCAATCGCACTAAACACACATGTCATTATCTCATAAACTCTTAAGTGCTGAGTCCTTTCACCCTGACATCTCAGAGTAGGTAATTCTCAGTTAAGGAAGAGATCTCGGCCTTCTCGGCATAAAACCCAACTTCCTTGAATGACAGTTCATTTGAACAGTGACTGACCTTCCATTTTAGGTTTTGTGACTCACAGCCTTGATGCTTTCTTTGGAACGTTTTTTATGTTTTGTTTTGTAGAGATAGGCTCTCACTGCCTTGTCTTATGTTGTCTGGGCCACGCTTGAACTCTGGAGTCCCCTGCTTCTGCCTCCTGATGTGTGTGTGTGTGTGTGTGTGTGTGTGTGTGTGTGTGTGTGTGTGTGTAGGTCAGAGGACAGTTTTCAGGAGTTGGTTCTGTCTTTTCAAAATAGGGTCCAGGAATCAGACTCAGGTCATCAGGCTGGCATGGCAAGAGCTTTCTCCTGATGAGCCATCTCACTGGCCCAAGTCCTAGCTTTTGTATGCATATGGAGCTGCTGACTTACTCTGAGCTGTGAGCTTCAGAGGCCTTTCTGGTGGGTGATGGGTTTGTGTGTAGCTAGGTGCACTCTGGCCACCTCTCTCTTAGGGTTATGAGATGAAGAGATAGATGTGGGAGGCTAAGTCACTACCCTGTTGGCCAGATGGTACAAGTGATATAAAAACAGATTTCATCAATATCAAGACTGGTATACAGAATAGAAATTCAATTCCTAGGCTTTCTTATATAATGGCACCCAGAGCAAATGACAATACAATACGTCCGATTTCCCCACCCCTCAGGATAAACACCTCACATTTTTTGTAACTAATCAAATGGTTTCAGCCACCCTTCACCTTGCCAGGCCTTGCAATGGCTGATGGGTCAATATTTTGTGCCACCTATTAAAGGCTCTGAGAGATGGCTCAGAGGTTAAAAGCACTGACTGCTCTTCCAAAGGTCCTGAATTCAATTCCCAGCAACCACATGGTGGCTCACAACCATCTGTAATGAGATCTGGTGCCCTCTTCTGTAGCGCAGTTGTATTTGGAGGAAAAACACTGTATATATAATAAATAAATCTTTAAAAAATATTTTTTTAAAAAAGGCTCTGACATGGAGGAAAATGGCTATGGCAGAATGGTGCTGGGAGGGAGGGCCTCTGAAGTCAAAACACCTAGATTTGAGTTTAGGCACAGTCACTCTTGACTCCTTGCCTGAGTTTCCTCACTTGTGGTAATGGCACTAATCATAGTACTTACTTGAAGAAGCTGTCCTGAAGTTAATCCATGCCAAGTGCTTAGAAAGACTGGTGTGGAACAGCACTTGGTAAATGACAATTGCTGTTACTGCTGCATTAGCAGGGGGCCAACAATATCTCACTCCAAACCCCAAATCTCTACCCTTCCTGTTCTTACTTACCTGTTTCTTTCCCCCTTCCCAGTGTGGTTATGAATGCCCAACAGGGGCCAGAGACTCACATCCCACTTACCTGTTTCTTTCCCCCTTCCCAGTGTGGTTATGAATGCCCAACAGGGGCCAGAGACTCACATCCCAGTTCCCTTCCTCCACCCTACGGTGAACTCCTCAGTAAGTCACTTCACCACTCGAGCCTTTAAGATGCGTCTGAGTCTCTGGGTTGACCAGATGGCTGCAGAGTTGTATGTCATGATTGTGACACATCTCTGTGTGTGTGTGTGTGTGTGTGTAACTGAATGCCCAACACTAAAGCCCAGGAAAATTAACATCAAACAAACTAGTACTTTCTGTTTTCTATGACTCAATACCCCACAATGTGCCCGCCCACCAGCAATAAGAGCATACCTTCAATTTACAGATCTTGCCCCTCCAATAGTAGAATTGGAATTCTAAGTTAGAGACATTTCTGCTACTTCAAGAATAAATCCATAAATATGTCTCCTAGGTAACACTTTCTTAGCTTCGTTACTGAAAGCTCTTAAAAATAATAAAACCATGCTTTTTAAAATAAATAGTAATTCAGGCACCTCACTTAAGGAGTCCACTTAATTAGTGTGAATCACTAAAGTGCGCAGCTTACTTCTGCCCACATGCAGACGTTATATTGAGGCTGCAAACTTACCCATATCCTCCAAAAATACATTTACTCTCCAGCATCTCGAGTTATTCTTCCTTGGCTCTATTTAGAGGTAGTTAGACTATGCACATCCTTCTCGCTATTAAAAATTAATGCTAGCTCACATAGTCGCCCAAAAATAACATCCAAAACAACATCTCAATTTAACCCTGATCCCAGCAAGAGCTACCTTCCTTTTTCACCATTTAAGCAGAATTATCTCCTCTTTTTCTTCTCTCCGGTCCTCTAGAGAGGAGGATTCTCTGAAGCCATCTGTCATTCCTCCGAGAGAGAAAGCTGTGTTGCTCCTGCAGACTCCCAGGGGACTGCCCTGGCACAGCAAGGAAGAAGCCCGGCGGGGCTGAGGGATTTGGCTGAACAAAGCCCCAGCGTACAAGGCACCATGGTTTTACTGTTTTCCTTCCCAGGATGCCCTTCATAGGTGGAGTCCAGCACAGGTTGAGTGAGAGAGACTTTCCTGGAGTTTGGACACCTATCATAGGCTGGGATGACTGCCCGTCCCAACGAGCAAGGAGGGAAATGATTCTGATGACTTGGAGAGCTCTCCTTTTCCATGGATGGATGGATGGATGGAGCAGAGCCAAGTCCAACAACTGTACATCTTCACCAGCTTTGTGTGTGTGTGTGTGTGTGTGTGTGTGTGTGACTGAGGCTACTCCAGGCTGGCAGCAGTCATGTACGTGAGCCTACATCCTAGAGAGGAGAGAGAGATAAAAGTGGCAGGGACTTTCATTGCCTGCTGCCTTTGACAAATGACAGCGGTTAGCAGAATGAGTCTACTAACAACAAAAACAACGCACGGGGCAGTCATGGAGCCCTTGGTCATCTTGGTGGCATAGCCATCACCAAAGCAAAGCAAAATAGGCTCCTGAGTCTTGAAACAACTAAGCTTCCCCATGATTTGCAGTGATAGGCTCTATAGTACACCCCAAAGACACCCAGGTCCTAATCCAGAGAGGTTGGGATTCGACCTCTAATGACAAAAGGGACTTGGGAAAATATCATGTTAAGGGTCTGGAATAGTGTATTAGTTATTATCTTGTTGCTATGACAAAAAAAAAAAAATCTGACAAAAGCAATTTACCTGCCTGTCGTCCCCCACACTCAGGGAGGCGGAGGCAGGCGGATCTCTGTGAGTTTGAGGCCAGCCTGGTCTACAAAGCAAATACAGTACAGCTAAGGCTACACAGAGAAGCCATGACTCTTGGGGGGGGAATTTATTTCTCCTGACAGCTGGAAATACAGTCCATTATGGCAAAGAAGTTAGGATGGCAGGAGTGTGAGGCAGCTCATCACGTGGCATCTACAGCCAGGAAGAAGCAGACATGAACGAAGGTCTCTGCTTAGCTTCTTTTTATTTAGTCTAGGACCTACCTAGCCTATAGAAGGTGACACCCACATTTAGAGTGGGCCTTCCTTCCTCAGTTTACCCTGCCTAGCAAAACTCTCTCACTGACATGTTCAGAGCTTTGACTTCTAAGTGATTTTAGTTCTGACCAAGTCAGAGAGGTTGGGGAGTGGGGGTGGGTGGGGGTGGGAGGGGGAGGGGAAGAGGAGAAGAGGGGGAGGGGGACAGGAGGAGGAGGAAGAGGAGGAGGGAGAGAGAATGAATGTATGGGTGGAGGTTAGTCCAAACTGGCTTCAAACTACTACATAACCAAGGCTGGCCTTGACACTGATCCTCCTGCTTTCACTCTCTCGTGATGGGCATATGGGTGTGCACCACCACCCCTAGCTTCACAATCTTAGCCAATTAGCCTATGTGGGCCACATATGATCATAACCACAAGCGTCCTTACTAGAAGGACTAACTACAAAAGAGCCGGTGATATAGGCAGCCACCAAAAGCAGTAAAGGTCAGTGGCAGATCTCCTCTACGGCCTCCAAGAAAGCTCGTCCTTCTGACAGCTCGGTCTGAGCGAGGTGGAGCTGATTCCACACTTCCAGTCATTCTTCCCACCTGTTGATGCATACATTGCTGCTCACCCTGGTTTGCTTTCAGTTGCCGTGATAAGGCACTGTGACCAAACAGCAGCTTGAGAAGGAAAGGGTTTATTTCAGCCCACAGTTCACAGTCCACCATGATGGGACATCAGGGCAGGAGCTCCGGGAAGGAACCTGGAGGCAGGACCTGAAACAGAGACCATGGAGGAATACTGCTTACTGGCTTGCTCCCCATGATTTCTTATGTCACCAAGGCCTACCTGCCCCCTAGTGGGCTGCAGCATCTCACATCAATCATTAGTCAAGACAATACCCCACAGATATACTTACAATCAGAAGAAGACATTTTTCTCAGTTGCGGCTCCACCTCCCAGATGATCCTACCTTGGGTCACGTTGAGCAAAATCTAGGCAACACAGTAGTGGTGCTGTCATTTGTTAGGGGAACCCAAAGAGTTTCCAAGTACAAGAGATGGTTCAGCAGCAGGTCTCACTTTGTGGCAGAGGCAAGCCTAGGAGACAAAAAGAACATCCATCCTGCTCTAGGCCGATACTCCCACGGACTGTGCCTCGCTGGCCAACACTGACAGCGCTTAGGGCTGAGATGGGTAAAAAAGACGGGGACTAAATGGAGCAACTCGGTGCATCACTGTTCATGTTTATATATTCCAATTTACCCTCACTGTAACCTTGTATGCTGGATACAAGCACTCTATTTTCCTTCTTTCTCTTTTTTGGCTGCCCTAGGGCTTGAACCAAGGGGGTGTGCATGCATACTAGGCAATCCTTCCACCAACTGAGCCTCATCCCCAGCTGCTAGTTATTTCTGACCAGTTACAAATAATGGAAAACCCCACGCAAATGGGGCTCGAGATATTTTATCGACGTATTTATAAAATCAAAACATCTGGAGCAGCTAAGCCTCTGAAGACAATTGCTGGTAAGCCCGAGTTCAATCCACAGAACCCAAGTGGTAGAGACAAACAACTCTTAAAAGTCATCTTCCAGCTGGGGATGGTGGCACACGCCTATAATCCCAGTGCTCGGGAGCTCTGTGAGTTCGAGGCCAGCCTCGTCTACAAAGCGAGTCCAGGACAGCCAAAGCTACACAGAGAAACCCTGTCTCAAAAAAGCAAAAAAAAAAAAAAAAAAAAAGTCTTCCAGTCTCTACATATGTACTGTGTTACACGTGTACAGATATGCGTATGCACTCACAACAAGTGGAGAGGGGCTGGGTTATCAGCTTTGTTTAGACTAGGGTTTGAAGCAGGGCTGCCTTCTGCCTTCTAGGAGCAACTGTTCTCATGACCTAAACAGTGCCACCGAAGAGGGTCGGTTCAATTTTTCTCCATTTCTCAGCATCTTCATTTCATCAGGCTCTGCCCCCAGCAGGTCCTCTTCTAACGACCACAAGATGGCTACGGGAACGCGCGACACTCTCAACCCAGAACCTGCTGAGAACAGCCGAGGGAGAAGAGGAGAAGTTCGAGTGTTGATTGGTTTACGGCAAGTCACCTGCTCCCCACCTAGCACTGAAATCAGAATCACCTAGACTTTTCTAGAAGGACGTGACAAAGAATGCAGGGATGGTGAGTCCTCACAGGAAATTGGGGATATTGGTAAGAGAAGGAGAGGATGGATAGGAATTATGGCCATAGGTTGAATATGCGGAGCCAACCAATGAAAGTTTCCAAAACTGATGAGGTCATTGCTTTTTTGAGCTAAATGAGCAAATTTTCTACATTCCTTTATATTTCTTGGAATGAATAGCCTTACAAGGGCTACTTCATTAGTCCGGGATGTAAGACAGCCCACACTCCTTAGTGCCAGGGAGTGTGGGGCGGGGGCAACACTGGACACAGTGGCCTCAGAGTTGAGCTGCCAGCTCTTACCCATGTTTCCTGTCTGTGCTTCAGAGTCACCGTGTTGCCCTTGATGAATCACAGGCCATTTGCCTAGACTGTAGATTATTCCTATGTCTCCTTTCTTCCCTCTTTCCTCCCCCTCCTTCCTTCCCTTCTTCCTTCCTTCTTCTGGGCAAGACTGCTAACAAGCAAGGGGATGGCTACAGGATGGGCAAGAGTGGTAAAGAAAAGGAGGGAGGGGAATAAGCGGCAGGGGGGGAGGGAGGGAGGAAGGGAGGGAGGGAGGGAGGGAGGGAAGGAGGGAAGGAGGGAAGGAGGGAAGGAGGGAAGGAGGGAAGGAGAGAGAGAGGGAGGGAGGGAGGGAGGCAGGCCCCAATCAGCCAGCTTACCCCTGGGAGATTTCAAGAAGAAAAGTGAAGGGAAATTAAATTGTGGCTTGGGAATAGCTTGAATTTCCATGATCTGTGATAACTCTATCCCAACCCTGTCTTTCTTAGAGATCCTCAGACAGCTGAACCCAGAAAAATAGACATTAAGGAATCTAGGTGAGTTTTTTAGCCAGTGGCTTCATTCTTCTCTGCTCCTCATTTTCCAGGTACCTGGGTTAACTATCAAAGCCTCCCAGGAATCGCCGTCACCTCCTCAGTGTTATTATTCAAAACCCAGGTGATGCTTACAACCAGATCTCTGTGTGTCAGTGCGTTAATCCCCTATGGTGTTGTCTGAGGGTCATGGGTTCCGGAGGAGAAAGCTGAGGTTCTTAGTTGCCTTGACTGGTCACAGGGTTGACCTCAAACTCATGATGCCCCTGCCTCAGCCTCCTAACTGTGGGATCATACCCAATTTCGAGTAACCTTTTAAACTTTTGAGAAAATCAGGACAATTGCTTTGAAATATACTGAAAGGAGAATTGAAGTTTCCTCAGGAACAGCAGACAGGTAATCACAAGCATTGCTAAACAGTAAATAAGGCCAGAGGCCAGGCTGGAACTCGGGCCAGCAAGCAGGACCATCACTGGCCGTCCTCAGTATCTGCCCCTACCTCATCTGCCACCCACACCGGACTGCCACCGCTGGGGTGTTTGGCTCCTTCATAGAATTCAGACAAAGAAGACAAAGATAACTCTTACATTTTTAAGTTGTGTGTGTGGTAAGTTGTATGTGTGCTGTATACATAATATTATATGTACATGGTAGTTGTGTATGTGGTAAATTAAATATGGGTAGTATGTGTGTGTATGCGTGTGTGTGTGTGTGTGTGTGTGTGTGTGTGTGGTGTGTTCATGTGCATACATGTAAGCGTGCATGCAGATGCCAGAATGGGACTTCCATATCTTCCGTTATCTTTCCATTCAATTGTCTAGAGATAGACCCTGTTGGCCAAAGTAAAAGCTCTCCATTTGGCTATTCTGGCTGGCCAGCAAGCTGTTAGGATCCAGATGACCCTACTCCACAGTGTTGAGGTTACAGATACTACAAAATAAATAAATAATAAAATGGGTGCTGGAAATTTGAACTCAGGCCCTTATGCTTTCAGACCAACTGCTCTTACCTGTTGAGCCATCTTCCCAGTCCATTTTTACTTTTATATTTTTAAGAACAAAGTTTTCAGGCTGGAGAGATGGCTCAGTGGTTAAGAGCACTAACTGCTCTTCCAGAGGTCCTATCTTCAATTCCCAGGCACCACATGGTGGTTTACAACCATCTATACTGGGATCTGATGCCCTCTTCTGGCCTGCAGGTGGACATGCAGATAGAGCACTTATATACATAAAATAAATACATAAATCTTTAAAAAAAATTTTTTTTCAGCCAGGTGTGGTGGTGTGCATCTTTAATCCCAGCACTAGGAAGGCAGAGGCAGATGGATGTGAGTTCAAGGCCAGCCTGGTCTACATAGTGAGTTCCAGGATAGCCAGGGCTACACAGAGAAACCCTGTCTAGAAAAACAAAACAAAACAAAAAACCAGAAGCCATTTTCTTGGATGTTTCCCAAGCATACAACATGGAGTGGAGATGCCCACCTTACTCTCAGGAGCAGTGAGGAGTAGCAGTCCGGGTGAGCCTTTTCATGACATCCTCTGAAGTACACAGAGGCTTTGGTTCAGCTATGAAATGGATGGAAATGGTTTCAAATCCAGACCGTAGGCCCACATGGGAAGGCAGCACTTCCTTTTTATCAGCAATGGGCCTTGACTCATGTCACCTGCATGTTTTTACACAGAGAGTTATACAATGACAACTGCCAGAGATGCTTAGAAGGGTTACAAGCCGCACAGCCCCTCACACCCACACAACCATTCTCACACCCGCATAACAAAGCCTGGACTCACAACAGAGAAACGGATCCACAGGATAGTGACAAACTGTCAGGGCTTCAGCTATCTCTCCTGGAAACATGACCCTCCACAAATACCACAAAGGTCTTCTGAGGACTAAAACACTAATCTATCCAGATGTGCTGACAACCTACGCTCCTGTCTTGAATAGTGATATTGATAATGGCAATGATGATTCCTGAATTCATTCTGCAATGGAAGTTTTGGGTTCTTTGTAAACATATGCATGCTTTTGTTTAATCCCAAGTGTGAGATTTTAGTTTGGGCTTTAGTATGTCCACAGTTGATAATTGCTTCCTGCAGGGCATGGTCTTTGCCAGCTCGTAACAGCCTGCTTTGTGTTGCATGGAGAGGGAGATAAATAGAAGAGGAGAGAGAGAGAGAGAGAGAGAGAGAGAGAGAGAGAGAGACAGACAGACAGACAGACAGACAGACAGACAGACAGAGACAGAGAGAGACAGAGAGAGACAGAGAGAGAGAAATAGAAGAGCCCAGAGAGAGAGAGAGAAATAGAAGAGCCCAGAGAGAGAGAGAGAAATAGAAGAGCCCAGAGAGAGAGAGAGAGAGTCTGGTGTGCAATGGTGGTGTGTGGCATGATTGGTTGCACTATGGCTTTCTGTGGCAAACTCATGGTGGAACGAAACTACTTATCTCATAGTGAGAAAGAGAAGAGGAGGTTGGGATTCCAACATTTCCTCTGCGAACACACTCCCACTGATCTAAAAGTTTCTCATGGGGCTTTGGCTTTTAAGGGTCTCTGCCACCTCTCCATAGCTTCAAGCAGAGACCCAAGCTTTGTTTTGTTTTGTTTTGGATTGGGTTGGGTTTGGGTTTGTTTGTTTGTTTTTTTTTTTTAAGACAGTCCTGGCTGTCCTGGAACTCTCTCTGTAGAGCAGGCTGGCCTCAAACTCACGGAGATCTACCTGCCTCTGCCTCCTGAGTGCTAGGATTAAAGGTATGCACCACCACACCTGGCTAAGGCCCAAGCTATTCACATGTGGCCTATAAGGGCCTTTCCAGATCCCTGCTGCAGCATACACCTCCTTTCTAATGACTACAAATAGTCAATGAATAAACTGAGTGGGGGAAGGAATAGACTACAATTGTACACACAGGTGAGATCCCTCATAAGATCAGCTTATTCCAGAAAATTCATAAGTCTCAACTCCGCTCACATCTGGTTGAATAAACAGCTGTCTTCCATCCCCACTGAGGGGCTTGCCACCTCTTCACTGCCATTGTCACTTACAGGTTGAGATTGGAAATATCTGCTGTGGGCTGTGTGATTTCATTTGCTTCTCTAATGTCACTGTTGATCTAATACAGGCGCCAGGCCCTGCGCAAAGTACTATATCTCTGCAGCGTGAAGTCATCCTTACTGGTGGGTTATAGTAGGGTAAGTTGTGACTGCTATTGTTATCTCAGTTTTACATGGTAAGAAACTGAAGCTTGGGGGCTGGAGAGAGGTGGTGGCTCAGAGGGTAAGAGCACTAGCTGTTCTTCCAGAGGTCCTGGGTTCAATTCCCAGCACCCACATGGTGGCTCACAGCCATCTACAATGGGACCTGGTGCCCTCTTCTGCCATGCAGGTATACATACAGGCAGAGCACTGTACACATAAGAAAGAAAGAAAGAAAGAAAGAAAGAAAGAAAGAAAGAAAGAAAGAAAGAAAGAAACTGAAGCTCAAGGGCTGGAAAGAAAGATGGCTCAGTGGTTAAGAACACTGACTGCTCTTCCAGAGGACCTGGGTTCAATTCCTAACACCCACAGGGCAACTCACAACTGTCTGTAACTCCAGTTCCAGGGGATCTGACACCCTCTCACAGACACACATACAGGCAAAACACCAATGCACATTTTTTTAAAAAACCACTAAAACCAAAAAACAACAAAACAAAACAAAAGGGAGCTGGAAAGATGGCTCAGTGGTTAAGAGTACCAGCTGTTCTTCCAGAGGACCCGGGTTCAATTCCCAGCACCCACGTGGCATCTCACAACTGCATAATTCCTATTCCATGCAGTCAAAGCACCCATGTACATAAGATAAAAATAAATAAATTACTTTTTAAACTCCTGAAGCTCAGAAAAGATTAGTGATCACAACTTTCCCAGGGTCCCAACACTTGTAAAGTGACCAAGTCACATGTCAAAGCAGAGGGACACACCTGACTCTGCATTCTCCAACCCTTCAGCATCACTACTTTCGCCCCAGGTGACCTGAGAGATTCTGTCAGGCTAAGCTGTCTCCCAGAGGCTGTGGGGGAACTCTTTCCTGGCTTCTGGAGCCGGCCGCCTCCTTCAGAAGCTGTGTTCACAGACAGAACCCCATAGTTTTATCTGGGACTCCAGAAGAGAATGGACTCCCTGCAATCCAACAGGTTCCCAGAGGAAGGAGGCCAGTGGATCCTTGCATCAGTCACGCTCAGAAGCTGAGGCTTAATTGCCGGGCAAGCAGCTTGTTAGAGGCTGTGCTGGCAGATGTGGAGAGAGACAGTAGGATCAGCCAATTAAGCAACCAATGGTGCTGAACTAAATGTGACCTCCGACTTAATTGTGGATGTGGTTTCTCAGCAGTTTCTCACCAGTGTGGATTTGGGGGAAAGAAAGAAAGGGTGAGGGGAGGGTGAGTGGTAAGGGGACTCTTAGGCTCTCCTTTGTTTGTTAAGGGGACAGGAGCATCGAGGATTCGGGGATTTCCAGCACGGGAAAATTGATGACAAGTGGCCGGCCTCTCTGCTGTAGCCCCAGGCAACAGGCAGGTGGAGGTTCTAGGATATAAAATGGACCAGGCCTTATCGGGTAAAGGAAGCATTTGTAACCGGGCCCGAGGCTCAGTCTTGGGTGCACGTTTCTAAGGAGGAGACAAATGGCAGGGTAGGCCCGGGTTACACTTTCCAGCTCACACACAATATGGAAACTTCTCTCTTCTCGGTGCTCATGTACACAGCTTGGTGACTGGGAGCCCCCCCCCCCCCATCAGCGGTCCCGCCCCTCCCCCCTGTTCCTCCACACGTCAGGAAGGTACCTGAAACACCGGGTCCAGAATCATGCGTTAAGGGTTCAAACGGAAAGAGCTGATGCCACCCCCTGGCTGGTAGGAACTGCCAATCTGGCTGCCCCTGCCCTGCTGTGGGGCAGCTAAGGAGGCATGGTGCTTGGATTAACCTACAAGAAGTGAGGCAGCCTTCAGCTTGCAGCAGCCTCAAAACCAACCACAGTTCCAAGGCCAATCCTCCGCTCCCGCCCCCGCCACACACACACACACACACACACACACACACACACACACACACACAC